>JARGYA010000046.1:0-722008 GCA_029204335.1 Mycena vulgaris
GCATATTTGCATGATAGGCCTGTCTGACTTTAGCAGCTGACAAGCTGTCCTGAGCTGTTTGTACATCCAACTCAAGCTGTTCAATGAGTGACCGAGCATCCAACTCCTCTACAGTCTCTCCACCAATGGCAGGTGTAAGGGCTGGAATAATCCGAGGTGAATGACCAGATTTCAACTGGAATGGTGAAAATCCAGTGGATGCATTGAGTGAATTCATTATGGCAAAGCGAACTCGTGGTAGTGAGGCACGCCATCCCTTCTGATTCGGTCTACATGGTAGCGGATAGCCTGGACAACTGTTTTATTGGTGCGTTCACTGCCTCCATCTGTTTCTGGATGGTAAGATGTAGACATCTTTAGCTTTACTCCAGTAAGCTTGTGCAAGGCTTCCCAGAGTTTGGATGTGAATGCCTTGTCCCGGTCAGAGATTAGGTTTTTCATTAACCCATTCTCACAGTACCACTCGTTGAATAAGACCAGTGCAGTCTGTTCTGCAGTATCATCAGAGTGTACAGCGGCAATCTGTACATCTGCACCCATAAGGTCGGTCATAGTCAGGATCATGTCAAAACCTTCATCAGTAGGTAAGGGCCCAATGAAGTCCAATGCACATTTTCAAATCGGCCATCTGACTGGAAGTGGATGTAAAGGCCCAACAGGTTTCTTTGTTCGACTTTTGTTTCGCTGGCAGTCAACACATGAGGGAATATATGCATCCTCAAGATCACGCCTCATGTTGGGCCAATAGAATGAATTTCTCAGGGCAGCATAACTCTTTGTGAACCCAAAATGTCCAAGAGAGTCATGGGCCAGATGATAGAGAAGTTCCCGTACTGCAGGATCCTTAGGAATGACTAACCGGTCACCAATATATACTAGGTTCTGACCAGGGCTTCTGTGAACACCTGAGATGCTTCCAGCTGTGATACCAGCCTCAAGCTGCTCAGTGAATTCATCGGTATCATACGCGACAGAGATCCGACGTAGAAATTCTTCATCAGCAGATATATTGAGAGTACCTGCAGCAGCAGGAATTCGATCTCTCTGAGGTAGGTGTGTCTGTGATAACAGTACAGCTGCAATCAGAGGTGTCATTTCTGAACTTTCATCCTCGAGGTTGGGCAGACGAGACAGAGCATCTGCAACACAGTTATCTTCCCCTTTGACATAGTGGATTTCATAGTCAAAGTCGGCCATATACATGGACCAGCGGGACTGTTGGCGAGACATATTTTTCTGAGCCTGGAAGTATTCCAAGGTACGATGATCTGTCATAACCTTGAAATGGACATTGAGTAATGAGCTCCTCCATTTCTTCAGTGCCTTCACTATAGCAAGGAGTCCCTTCTCATGAACAGGATAATTTTTTTCTGCTGCATTCAACTGATATGAGTCGAAGGCAACCGGACGAGCAGTTTCCCAAGTCTCTCCAAAACTCAGGACAGCACCAGTGCGACGATCACTAGCATCTGTGGTGACATAGATTGTCTTTGTAGAGTCCTCATAGTCAATAACAGTGAGACAGTCACGACTAATCACAATGTTTTTATGGCCTGGAATGATTGCTGGTGTGCATCAGTCCAGATGGGAAAGGATTTCTCTGCCTCTTTGGTTGTTAAAGGCGTCAGATGAGATGTATGTTCTGCTAGCTTGGGTAGGAAAGTTGCAATATATTGCACTAGTCCAAGGAATCCTCTGACATCGGTAGCAGATCTTGGCTGAGGCCATTGCACAATTCGTTCCACCTTCCTAGGATCTGCAAAGATTCCCTGGGCAGAGATAACATGCCCTAAGAAAGTGATTTCTGTTGCAAAGAGTTGGGACTTGCGAGGATTACAATAGAGCTTGGCTTTGCGGAGTGCCTCAATAACAAGCTCAACATTTTGTGTATGCTCCTCAATGGAATCAGACCAGATGATAATATCATCAACATAAACATGGCAGATCTTCCCAATCAAGTGACGCAAGGCTTCTGTGACACACCTCTGATGAGTTGATGGAGCATTGCAACCTCCTTGCGGCATTACTAGCCACTCATATAGTCCCCATGGAGTTCGGACTGCGGTAAGGTGGACATCATCTGGATGGACCCGAGTTTGGAAGAAACTGTTGGTCATATCCATCTTGCCAAAGATTTTCCCTCGACCACAATCTGCTAGAATATCATCGATTCGTGGGAGGGGAAAGGTATCTCTGATTGTATTCTTGTTCAGTTATCTGTAGTTCATTGACCCAACGCGGATCAATTGAGGGATCTGGAAGTCCACCTGTAATTTTGGGACTACAAATGCAGGTGAAGAATACTCTGAAGAGGATGGGTGCATTCGACCAGCAGCAATGTGTTCATCAAGCATTTGTTTCCATGAGTCCAGATTTTTCCGGGCAGGTTGATATGTTTTCCCTTCGCGGTGATTGAAGGGTTTTCAGCCGGATACGTAGTATGTCACCAGGGAGATCGGCAGTATTATCTGGTAAACGGATAGGGAATACATCGGCATGCTTCGTTTTCAAACGAATATCCTCATCCTTGAGGAGTTTTTGCAAGTCAAGGTCATCAATGCGATTTTTGACCTGTAACATAACACTGATGGGCAGAAGGGCACTAGAGCCAAGTGGAACGGGTTCAGATAACACAGGCTTCCGCTTTGGCTTCTTTGGAGTCGGTACTGGTACAGTCCATTCAGGTGCCCATTGACGAGGTGGATGAGTTGGGTTATTGAGCAGGTCAAAGCCAGTGCGCTTATCAACTGCAGTACGGCATGCAGAATCAATGATAATATGTTCCCCAGATAAAAATGGCATTCCCAATATCAACGGTATACATAGACCAACATTAACCTTAGCTCTGACAACCCCAGTAGTCCAATTCCCATCTGCTGATGACACCTTCAACTTCACAAATTCCCTGCAGCTCAATGGTGATTCCGATAGTGATGACAGATTATCCTCTTCAGTGGGAAGAGGAAATCGTCGAAAACCAAGCTGGTTGACAAGCTGGTCACTAATAACTACGGAGGGGCAACCAATATCCAGCAATGAGCGAACAGGAACAGGAAATTCAGAGACAGAAGGGCCAGACAGGGTGATATTGGCATAGAGATGGGGGACAGTCAGAGGGGGCAGAACGTACCCGTCACGGTCAGAATCAGATTCTTCATAATCCGCATCACGAATATTCTTGGAGGTGCGAACTGCAGCAGTTGGTTCACGCTTGATGCGAAGGGTTTTCCCACGAGCAGCAGCTTGGGCTATAGCATCTGCCTGTGTGAGGGTACGGTAGGTAGCTGCATCTGGGAAGTCACCGTCGCAATTAAGTGTACGGTGCCCAATGTAAAATTTGCAGCAACGGCGACAGCCATCATGAAGGTCAAGGAGAACCTTCTCTGCATCGGTGACACGCGGTGCGCGGAACTGCATGTGAAAATGTGATGCTTAGTAAGCTGACTCTTGCGAGACCAAACCAACCAAACTACAGTAATTCCATGGTCCTTGCACCATCACCGCTCCTCGCACCATCTTTTATTTACAAACCATCCGATAATATTTTTGCCTGATTGTCGCTGGTGGACTGCTAGGACTGGGCCCACTCTGCATGCCTATATTTTCTCCAGCACATTAAGGTCCACAACTCTGTCCCATACTCTTGATTTATGGCTGGCCTCTGATTGTTTGCAACCATGTTCGGAGAATATTTTGTTTTTCACCCCGGAAAAAATGTAAGACAGTCCTGAGTATATTGAACCTGGCATACCGAAATATCTAGTCAATCGGAGCTTTAGTGGCCGAGCAATTGCATATATACGGGGAGATTCATGTGAGGTATGGTGACAGAGGCAAACAAACCGTTCAAATCCCTCACTCTCATGCCTCACGTCACCAAACAAAGACTGTAGAACACAAGGAAGGACAGGGCAGAACATTTCTATGCATCAAAGCTTTTGAAAATAGGCTGTTTTTGTGCTTTTTATGCATGGTGCAAGGATCAATGATCACCGGAAAATCCGGCCCGCCAGAATCAGCACCAAACTCGCCAATTTCAACTGATCACCTCAAATCTTTTGATCGTCCATAGTCCATGGGCTTGTGCTCACCCTCGACAGCATTCAGTTTGTACAGAAAGTGCCAAAATTCACGAAAAATGTGTGTTCTTTGAAAAGTGGTGCAAGGACCATGGAATTACTGTAACTCCCAAAATCACACTACAAAATCCACACTTCCAACGTGGCAAGTTCGGGGTTCCAACCAAGTATTAGGTTGCTGCAATTTGGTTCAATACAATTTATGTAGCGGACTTTGTGCTAATTCGGCAATACGGACTTTGTCCTGACCGTTCTAGGCGCTTTCACACGATCTAAAGGCGTCGGAAAGGTTGGGTTTACAACAGGGGTTGGTGGATTTAACTCCAGAGTGGTTTGTTTATGTCCGTAGGACCGCTGACGCTGTGATTCCGATGTTTACTATGTTATAGCTAAAGGTGACTGTGAGGTCCCTAGAGCCCGCTGACGCTGTCGATGTAGGCTGTAATAATCCGCTGCTCACTGCAGTAACCCTTTATCCAATTCCTTTATCTCAAATGCATGCAACAAGTGGTTTATTCCCAACTCAACACTTTCTCTGTAAACAAGAGATACACAAGCAGAAAGACAATAATATATTTCTCTGAGGTACTCTGAGCGTATTCAAGGCGTTCCCACTGGCGTAGTTGTCTCCTAGACAGTCCTAGCAGTGAGAAAGAGGTGAATAAGCTCTCCAACAAGCCAAATATCCGATAAATCCCAATATAATCAATTCAACTCCTTCCCGAGTTCTACTACACTGACAAGGAAGCTGCTTGGTCCCAAAGGCAACCAGTATAAACTGATTATCAGTGGGGCAGGATCCAGTACTCTACAACGAAGATATCTACTCTATTTATACAAACCCGCAAGTCTCAATTAGGAAATTACAGGAACAACAATAACACGGACAATTCATGCCCTAGGACCAGGGTTGTGGAGCTTTCCACAGTATTTAGCCCAGAAAGCCACCTATAAACAGTCAGTTTCAAATAGATTAGTATATTTCTGGCACAATTGCGTGCCCAGACTGCCTTACTCATCCTGCTGAGTGGAGTAATAATATCCCCGTGCCCTAGCCCTGGTCTAGACCTGATCCAACACTGCCTCATCTCTGTTCCTGGGCCAACATGCAGTGCCCTCTGCCTGTTCCCATCACTCTTTAATCAAATAACAATCGAGCTCGATCATAGAAGCCCTCTGCCCGCTGTCAAGCGTGGGATCCCACCGATCACCCGGCCCGGTGAGTCATCGGTTTTTACCGGTTTCATCCGTGATCTGCCTGCCGCTAGCTCTATTGCCTTCAAGTGACCATTGATAGTAGTAAATCCTTATGTAAGAACCTGCCGCTCCTTTGTACTTGTGCCCGCATGTGACAGAGTATGTCACAATTGAACCCTATGCGCCTGCAACTGCCTCAACACTGTTATTGACTTAATTTAACCTGCCACCAATGCTCCCTGGCCTCGCTCATAGTCTAGATGGATGTTATGTGGTACCCTTGTTCGGAATACATGCAGATAAACCCCAATTCGGTCATAGAATGGTTGAGTAGATCTTTAGCTAAAGCTTCCGTGCTCTCTTGGAATCCAACCCATAGTGGTATCATCATCAAATCAGAGCTCTTCTACTTCTGCACATGCGTAGCTTCCTAGCTAGCTGCTCGGGCATCGCACTAGCTCTCATATGGACATATAACGGCCTATAACACAGTACAAGAACACACAATTAGTGTGTTTTCATGCCTGGTCATTTAGCCAGCTTATCATCGGTCAGAGGGGGACACTTTAGAATGATGTCCTTTGGAGGAGGTGCAGTAAGCCTCAATGCCAGAGATGGCTTTGGTGAGGAAAGGCCATCTGCTAAGGAGGGTTTCCCCTTTGGAGATGATTTTGCAGGCTGAGCATCGATAAGCTCCTGCATGCGTCCAGTTTCGAATTTGAGATGATCATCACGTCCCTTGACCTCAGAGATCCAAGCATTGAGTTCTGTGGAGAGAACAGGCTCTGTATCAAGATCTGCCTGAAGAGTCTCTGTAAGGCCAGCATCAAGGATGTTCTTCAACTCTGGGTCAGCAATAGCAAAGACTGGGGCAGCCTGTGAGAGAATAGCATTGACATTCTGGATGTCGTATGCCCAGTCTGCGAATTTCTGGCCTATTGCCATCTTTGCACCCAGCACCTTGCGGCGCATCTTTCCTTCCCATCCCCTCTCCGAGACCAGAGATCCAAGCTCCGTGATATAGGCATCGAGCTTCAGAGCATCTATGTGGGTCTGGCTAGCCATGTACCACTTCTCCAAGATAGGCTCGCGCATTTCATCTGCTACAAAGCTAACCAAGTCATCGGCAGTACGCTCCTTGCAGTTCTTGAGATATTTCTGACAAGCACAGCGCCACAGATAGAGAATCTCAGGAGTGATAACACCAGCTTCCAGAATAGGACAACGATCAGGCTTAAGATGAGTGATGGTTGCCAACACAGGTTTGTTGATCGGAGGTGTCATGATGGAGCTGTCAATGTTGTTGTCAAAGTCGCTGTCACTGTCATTGTCAAAGTTGATGTCGTTGTCGTTGTCACTGTCAGAAGTCGAATTTGACAGTGATGGAAGTGACAAGGATCGCTGGGGGTCTGGGGTGGGCGCTGTGGTGACAGAAGGGTGATTTTGAGCCCACTGCCTGGTGCGAAGGGGAGTGGGAGTGGATGGAGTGCGGCGAGACAGTGTGGAGGCTGCCAAAGGTTGGAGTGTGCTGAGACAGTGAGGAGGCTGTCCAAGGCACCAGTGGGTATGTGTTCGTTGTCAAAAAAAAAGTGAAAGGACGCCGGCGATGCGTCCTCACTGATTCAGACAGAAAGACAAGAACAGTGATCTAGATTGTCGTAGTGTAAGTGAAAGACAAGATAGGAATACATGAAAAGAAATAGTAACCTAGATTGTCGTAGTGTAAGTGAAAGACAAGATAAAGAAGAACATGTGATGTGAAAGGTTTAAATACTGGGATCATCCATCAAAGATGGTTAGTAATAATTGGACCAGGTTTCGTCAACTGTTGTAAGTGCCAGACTTACAGTTGGCTGCTCAAATGAAGGGTGTGTGGAGTGCAATTAAATTAGCCTCACAAGGAAAACTGGAATATATACAAAGTGGAGCTCAAATATCCCGCCGTCGAATTAGGAATACAGGCACAGGACTCGTAGAATTAATTTATCCCTTGAACACTTCACCCAATTGGCAAGACATTGAAAAGTTCGCAACTATTGACTTTGATCAAGTGGTCGGAGAAAGGTGGCAGAATCAACCATGGGCAAACAATAATTTCGATCGGGCTGAGAGCTGCGAACTCAACTTCCGTTCAATGAATATTTTGGCAATGAAAACCCAACACATTAGTGCAGATGGTTTATAGACTACCTTGCTTTGGACAAAAAGTTTGATAGATAATTCTCCAGATGTTTTGGGCTTTGCTAGCTGATGAATCGGGATTCACATTGCATATATGTGATGTTCTACTGGTCTCTCCCGAGACTAGATGTAAATAAGATGTAATGAAGACATGGGAGTCAGGTGACTACAGATCAGCAGGTGCTGCAAACGGGCTACAATTATGAGGTTAGAGAAACCTTGACAAGCAAGGTAATTCAATATGTGGTGCTGGGGGCACTGCGTGTGCCACCACTTCTTCCTATATACCAAAACCGTAATGCACTGCGTGATCTCTGGAATTTCTCAGGGTATTCCAGACTTGAGAAAGAGGTGGAGATTGGATCATGGAAAGTTTCTCCACTCCACAGGTGTCGGTCATCCAGTTGAATACATGCTCTGACCTGTGTAGTATCAAATCCGAGTCTTTGTCCATCCATACCTTGTTCTGGAAACCCGGGCTGAAATATCAAATAAAAATAAATTCAGAGACTCAACTGACACAAGAAGGGATGAGTGTTGAGAAAGTAATTTTTAAATTTAGAATCCCCAGTTAAATGGGAGCACATTACAGCCCAGTTGAACGGGAGTATGGTATATCCTAGATCCCCATGTGAATGAATGGTATCCACCGTTCATAAGGAACATTCTGAGCCTTCAATTCTTGCACTGCAAGCTGCAGTGCCTCAGCTGTATCACTTGTCTGAGGCTGTTGACCCTCCCGAAACAAGTGAGAGTAAATCTTTTCTGCGACCCGTGGTCCATCCCAATCATTCATTGACCACAGCGTCCCAATGGCACTTCGGAAACCTGCTGCAATGAATCCTCCTCCCAGATGGAAGGATTCATTTACAAGTTGAGAATCCCCCATGGCTGTCTGACATGCAGCAAGAAACACGAACTCTGCAGTTGAGAGATTCATGTGGAGAATGGTTTCTAACTCCAAGACACCTTGATAGAGTAGGAGACGGCTTTTGGTTGGTTCAAGTAAATCTTGAGTTCCATGGCATGCTAAATGAATCCAGGAGCAATCCTGTAATTGGAGCTTTACAGCATCTGGTGTTGCTTGGTGCCCTTCAAGACACTGCACAGGGGTTGTTTTGATGATGGACATAATTTTTTTGACCTCCTGTTTCACTCCTGGGAGATGATTTGCTCCACTGCTGGTATGTGTTACTCCAACAATACCGACTTTGGGTGGATTAGATAACTTTCTGGAGTAGGCATCCAGAAGAGATCCTAATGTCGCTGTATATGAATGGATGAAGTCATTGGTGGGAGAGCATGCATGAAGAGGAAGTCCCGTAAATACACCAGTCGGTAACCACCATAACCGACCATTGTGGATTCCATGCTACATGAAGTGTGGGAAGTCAGTGAACAATAGGTAAGTGGAGACTGACCCACACTGACCAATTCCAGGACCTGATAGACAGGGGTAACCACATTGGTATACAGCCAGGCCAATAAATCTGTGAAACACTCTTCCACTGTTTTCGATTCAAACAACTCGTGTCGTCCAAAGAGTCTGGTCGACACAGATTCTTCTCGTGTCCGGACATTTCTGCGGCGAAGAAGCTGTTGGAGAGTTTCCTGCTGTGATTTTAACAAGGCTAGCGTCACATTGGGAAGGGAAACATGCACTGGGTCTGAAGCGGGATCTAGAATTATGATCCCTTCACAGTGATTCTGATGACTGGTCAGGATAACCACAGGTCCTCCTTGAGATGCACGAGAAAGGATCTTATATGGTTTAGGAAGAAGGAAATGTTCGAGACCGGGCTGCTGGCGAATATCATCAAGAAGCTTTTGACGTTGGTTGGCAACATCTTGGGGATTGGATGATCTACCACTGTACAGCTCTGAGGAGAGTAGCTGCAGCTTGCCAGCTTGGGCAAGGGGAATTCCTTCCATGTCTGTCTTCAACTGAAGCAGTTGCTGAAATGTGATTCCCACTCCCTGTTCTATAATTTCGACTGCGGAAACAAATTTGGATGAATTTATGAGGGCCCTTGCAGCTGCAGAAGTGGCTTCTCCAATCCCAAGCCGGTGGGTGGCTTCATGCCGTACAGGGAGGAGATTGCCGATCCAGAGGATGTCAGGGAGCAACTGGAATGCATTGGAGTATGCAGTCAGGTCATGTGGTGACTGAAATTCCTGTGAGACAGAGGCCCAGTGAAGGGCTGCACGCCAGGAGTTCTGCGGGGCTAAACTAGGCGTTTGAAAAGACAGGGTATAATTGCTATGCATATTCTCGAGATCATCTGCCCTGCGAAACTTCCGATATTTGTCTGTGTATGAAACAGCAAGGTTTTGAAGACGGCCTGGCCTTTCAGGGTGCCCTTCTGGGGTGAGCCCCACTGCTTCCTGGTTAGCCTGCAATGCAGCCTCAAGATCACTCAGATCACCCAGCCTTTGGTATCTGTCTGTGAATGACACTGCAAGTCCTTGAAGACGGCCTGGCCTTTCAGGGTGCCCTTCTGGGGTGAGCCCCACCGCTCCCTGGTAAGCCTGCAATGCAGCCTCGAGATCACCCAGGTCACCCAGTCTTTGGTATCGGTCCCCATAGGATACTGCAAGTCCTTGAAGACGGCCTGGCCTTTCAGGGTGCCCTTCTGGGGTGAGCCCCACTGCTTCCTGGTCAGCCTGCAATGCAGCCTCGAGATCACTCAGATCACCCAGCCTTTGGTATCTGTCTGTGAATGACACTGCAAGTCCTTGAAGATGGCCTGGCCTTTCAGGGTGCCCTTCTGGGGTGAGCCCCACTGCTTCCTGGTAAGCCTGCAATGCAGCCTCGAGATCACCCAGGTCACCCAATCTTTGGTATCGGTTCCCATAGGATGCTGCAAGGTTTTGAAGACGGCCAGACCTTTCAGGGTGCCTTTCTGGGGTGAGCCCCACTGCTTCCTGGTTAGCCTGCAATGCAGCCTCAAGATCACTCAGATCACCCAGCCTGTGGTATCTGTCTGTGAATGACACGGCAAGTCCTCGAAGACGGCCTGGCCTTTCAGGGTGCTCTTCTGGGGTGAGCCCCACTGCTCCCTGGTAAGCCTGCAATGCAGCCTCAAGATCACCCAGGTCACCCAGTCTTTGGTATCGGTTCCCATAGGATACTGCAAGTCCTTGAAGACGGCCTGGCCTTTCAGGGTGCCCTTCTGGGGTGAGCCCCACTGCTTCCTGGTTAGCCTGCAATGCAGCCTCAAGATCACTCAGATCACCCAGCCTTCGGTATCTGTCTGTGAGTGACACTCCAAGTCCTTGAAGACGGCCTGGCCTTTCAGGGTGCCCTTCTGGGGTGAGCCCCACTGCTTCCTGGTTCGCCTGCAATGCAGCCTCGAGATCACTCAGATCACCCAGCCTTCGGTATCTGTCTGTGAATGACACTGCAAGTCGTCGAAGACGGCCTGGCCTTTCAGGGTGCCTTTCTGGGGTGAGCCCCACTGCTTCCTGGTTAGCCTGCAATGCAGCCTCAAGATCACTCAGATCACCCAGCCTGTGGTATCTGTCTGTGAATGACACGGCAAGTCCTCGAAGACGGCCTGGCCTTTCAGGGTGCTCTTCTGGGGTGAGCCCCACTGCTCCCTGGTAAGCCTGCAATGCAGCCTCAAGATCACCCAGGTCACCCAGTCTTTGGTATCGGTTCCCATAGGATACTGCAAGTCCTTGAAGACAGCCTGGCCTTTCAGGGTGCCCTTCTGGGGTGAGCCCCACTGCTTCCTGGTTAGCCTGCAATGCAGCCTCAAGATCACTCAGATCACCCAGCCTTTGGTATCTGTCTGTGAATGACACTGCAAGTCCTTGAAGACGGCCTGGCCTTTCAGGGTGTCCTTCTGGGGTGAGTCTCATTGCTTCTTGCAAATGCTTTACTGCAACCTGGAGATCAGAGTGGTTTCCTTCATCCCGATATCTAGTTATCAATGCCTCCCCTAGTCTTTGTTGGTACCCAGGAAGATTTGGGTCACCTTGTGGTGTCTGCGCCACCAATTTTTGCAGGTCCGGTATTCCTCGTTCTCGTGAAATCTGGACGAACTTCAGCTTTGCATTGAATCCTCACCAAATCCCGTAAACTCACAGAGCTAGTACTTTCAGATGTGTCAGAATCATCTGTTCCGCATTCAGAAACAGTGTCAGGCACAGTGCTCTGTTTTTCATCAGTATCATCTAAGACATGAACACTAGTACTCACAGCTTCAATCTCAACGTCCATTTTTAGAACCCGAGCAAAGAGAGGAAGTATCAAATGGTTGCGAGCCTGCCGCTTTATATGGTGCATAGGCGCTGAATGGGCGCTTGACTCTTGACAGGTTGCTGATTGATTTTCCCCGTCTCGGTGCATAGCCATGATCTGCCATGATCCTACCCAGGTTTTAGAATGAGGGAAGTGCAGTCGGGTCCTCTGTTTTTCATTCGTTCCTCTTTGGTTCATCCCTATTCAACCTAATCCATCCTGTTCGCTCTCGTGAATCGTCCTTCACGGAAGCTCTTTGCACTGTATTATGAGAACTTCCTTCTCCATCCGGACTGACACACATCTGATAGCCAGGTCGGTCCGACGGCGTCTAGAGCTTGACAGCCTTCGAGGTCGGCGCTGGAAGGTCGCCGAGCGCCTCCGAGCGCCTCGCACACCACCGCGCGAAATATAAGCGGAAAACGGTGATCATAGTCAACGAGATGGGACTGGCTGAGTTAAGGAGCGGAGTTTATGTATTTTTTTTTGAGCCGCTGAAGCCTGCCATTTATCGATTTTGGACGGAATGATTTAATGAATCCATGCTGTTCATAATCACGCTCGCGTTGGTTAACACGTCATGTCTCTACGCCCTCAATTTATATGTCCTCTGCTGCACTTGATCTACTAACATCCTAGATCTAGTCAAGAGTCAGTAATCGATGTTGTCCGCTTGGCTCTCAGGTTTGAAACCCACTAGATGAAGGAGAAATCGTAATAAAAGAGATGGACTGAACAGTGAACCTTGAAGGATGCCCTGAATTCCCGAGAATCACCGTTCACCCCCATCTATTGCATCAGAACAACGGAAGTTCGAACTTCTCCCAATGCGCATTGAATAACCGCAGACTTGGCGCAGACCACGACACATACACATATACTTATTCTCACTGCGAAATGAATTCAACATGGCCCGCCAGAAAGGAACAATGATGCACACACCCAATTGCGTAGCCGCCGCTTTTTCTATCGGGAGGTAGATAAATCCATTCCAAGAACGAGAGGGGGAGGGAGACGGCTACGCGACCTCCTGTCAGCAGTCTCGAAGCTGAATATACATACTGCATTCCAGAGGGGATTTTTACGCAAAGTGCACGTGTAGAGACGAAATCCATCCATCTCGAGCGCGTACATGGAACATCGAGTAGCTGACGAAAATCCTCGCAGGGATCCAAGCATGAGATCGGAAGTACCCAATAGTCAAGCGGTAGCGTCGATTCCCTCGTCCAAGCAAGATGATTTATCTACCGATCACTATCATTATGGGCGCGCGAACGCGAATGGCAGCTCCAACTCACCAGAGCACAGCAAAAAAACAGTACGGGTCGAGTGCTCCTGCCACCACCAACTTGGAAGGGTTTCAGGAAAAGTAAAGACTTGCAAAATCAAACCTCACTTTCCGATGAAGCTGAATGCATCCAATAAATAGCCACGTGGCTTGCTCGCGGCGCCCACAGCGACACCTGCTCAGAACGTCGACCCGAAAATAAAGGTGAAGAATCGATCCCCGCTCCAAATTCACTTTCTTTCTTGAGTCGGCGTCGGCGACGAAACGCTCCAGGCATCCATATTGACTGCCATCGTGTCACTGTTGGAAGCTTTCGTTGTATTTAGACGGAAGCCCCTTTTCATTGAAGATATTGTAGAAATATACGGAAGATACGGATGATGAGAGAAACAGCGAGCTCGGAGGAGAGGGGCGGCAGAGGAACCGGAGCAGCGAGCACCAAGCACGCAACAGCGGGATGGGGCAAGCGCACACCCACACTGATAACATCAAAGAGCCGCGCTGCATCCGCACCGCATATGCGACGCACGCAGCTCGGGAGCGGCACCCGCGACCGCACGCGACAGCAGAACAGTGCGCGCTCTTCACGTCCGTGCGGGACCGGCAGTATCATCGACTACCCCCGCTCGTCGCCTGCATCCACAGTCCACGTGCGAAGACACCGCCAGCGAGCGGCGCGCTCCACCGCCCGCAGAAGCCGCCCGCGCGCGCCGCGCACGACACACATCGATAACGCCCACGACCCGCGTCCACAAGGCGCACGACGCGCGCCGCCACCAGCTTGGCGTCCACATTCCGTGCGTAACTCTCGAGCGTCCCGTGGCGTGCCGCTTCAGCCCACGCGGCAACGCCAGCGTTGTGTCACACCACCCGCACACAGACGAGGCAGGGGCGCATGACGGCCCTCCGCGCCTGCATGCCACCGCCGCATCGCTGCCGTACACGCGCCTCCGCACGATCCGCACAACGCCCGCAGCACAGCTCCACTGCGCCGCGCATGCGAATACGGGCCCACATCCACGTCGTACCTGCTGGCAGCAGCGCCATCCACAATGCGAGCTGCATCTGCGCACTGCAGCCGCCGAGGATCCTCACCGCCCGCGCGCTGAGCATCCACCTCCACTCGCAGTCGCAGTCGGTGCGCGCCTCTGCTCCACGACGAGCGGAACGCCGTCACCACCCCGGGGCAGCATCGGCCTCCGCCGCGCGCGCCTCCTCGACGCGCAGTCCACTCCACGACGAGCACGCCACGCCCGCACCCCCTCGCCCGCCATGCGCACACGCCGCGCTTCGCATCCGTACGCGCCCGGTCTGCATGGGCCCACATCGCACGCTGCATCACATCCGCATTCGCGCGCATCCGTACGCCGCCCCTCTTGCACGCCCGTGAGCGTAGGCACCACACGGCGCAACATCCGTGTCCGTCCCGTTGCTCAAGCCCGTCGGCCGCACCACCGCCGTGCGCATGAAGATTCAAGCACCAAAATCAAAGGGAGCGTCGTCCGTGCTTATGCGCGAACGGACGGCCCTTCCGCCGCCTTCCTCCACCTCTCCGCGCCCGCCCCGTTCTCCACGCCCGCGCGCCGCTCCGCCCCTCGTACTACCGCGGGACACGCACGAAGACATGACGGCGCCAAAACAAGACGAAGCGCCGAGGAGGCGCTGGCGAAAGTGTACGCTGCGGGCGAGGGGATTAGCGTTTGCGGGGATACACGGAGGAGATGGATAGAGGGGGATGAGGATGTGGACGGAGGTGTGGGGGAGAGGACGGGGACGAGGCGGAGGGGAGCGCGGAGCGGAGCGCGGGGAGAGGAAAAGGGGAGGGAGGAAGCGGCGGAAAAAGCGGCAGCGCGGTGAGGTAAGAGAGGGAGATGGAGGGAGACGCGGAGGGGTGAGGGCAAGGGAGGAGAGGCGCGGGGACGGAAGGAGGATGAGGAGACTGCACGGGGAGGAAGCACGGCAGCACGGAGTGCGGGAGGAAGGGCGAGAGACAGGGAGCGGGGATCAGGAGGGTGTGGATGCGGGGAGGAGGGACGAGGACGCGGAGAGAAAGGATGGGGATGGCGGAGAGGAAGGAAGGCGGAGAGGCGAGACAGGAGCAGGAGGTGGAGGTATGGGGAGGACGGAGGGAGCGGGGAAGAAGCGCGAGGGAGGACGAGGTGAAGTGGAGAAGAAGGGGTGGCAAGGGTGGCACGGGACGGGGAGAAAGCGGATGGGAGAGGGGGAAGTGAGGGGAGGACAATGTCATGGGCGGGGAAGGCGCTAGGGAGGGAGAGGAGAGATAGCGGAGACGCGAAGGGGCGAGGGACGGCGACGAAGAATGACAGGGAAGGGGAAATAAAGGGAGGGCAGGCGATGGGACTGTCAGGAGGGAGACGCGACTCCGGAGAGTAGAGGACGGTGGAGAACGGAGTGCAAGCCGTGGGGCGTGCGTAGAGGAATAGAACGGTCATAGGAAGGTGTACGTGGGGAGGATCGGGGGAAGAGGGCGTGGATGACGGGGACGAGAACGAGAACACACGCCAGTACTAGAGCCACAAGGACTTCAGGCCTCGTCCTTCTTCACAGGCGCCGTACATCGATCATCTGGGAATCAATGCGGTCAGCACCTCGATGCGCGGAGAGAAGGACGGGGAAGAGAAAGACATGAAAGAAGGAAGGTGAGACAGGCGCGGAAGGTGCGGACTAGCCGCTCACAGCGCTCGCGCAAACGGAATGACAGATGGACCCAGAAGCCAAGTGCACCAAAAGTAGAAGAAAGTCCAGGGAGACAAACGAGGACGGCGACATAAAGAATGGGACTCACATGTACAGACAGATCCCATGCATTCCTCTGAGCCGTGTCCGCGCGTAGTTGGTGAATTGAGTGAATTGAAGTTGGTGCATGGATTTCATCGTCGTTTTCTCTATCCCGTGTTCGAGGTGATTCCGGGGTGCTGATTTATCGATGCGCGTCCAGGAGCGGGATGCAAGAGGGTTAGAAAGCCATGGTCGTGCGAGGTGGTGCGTCGGGCAAACGCGGCAAGTTGACGGTCAAAGCAGAGTCTGAGAGCCGTGTGCCTGTATTTGGCCGGGTTGTGCCGAAAGCCGAGGTGACCCGAGTGATCCGAGTCCTTCCTCCTTCCTGCCAGTGCGCCCTTCAGACAACCGCGGATCTGTCTGGGTATCCCCACCTCCGTTCGAGTCTCGGTGGAAAGATAGACAAGTGGTCCCCCACGCTCCAGGTCCGCGCCGTCCGGCTCTGCGTCCGACTTCCTCAGTTTCGACTACTCCTCCACACCGCAGCTGAACAGGGCTCCTGGAATGCTCTCCTGCCCTCCTTCGTTCCGGACTTGTTTGCAGCCATCATTAGGATTTATCTCGCGCGCGCAGCCCTCAATGTCTCAAACGGCGGAACAGCGCCCAGACCACAGCACAGCATGGACCCGTCCAAATCGAAATCCATGCACAGAGCCCAGAAGAAGGGCCTCTCGAGCGTAGGGGTACGATCTTCTATGTACCCATCCCCTGGAATCTAGGAGTGTTCGAACGATACTGCGCCGCATTGCTCTCTTATTGCGACAGCGACTCGGACTTCAGGCGA
This sequence comes from Mycena vulgaris, assembly GCA_029204335.1. NCBI lineage: Eukaryota > Fungi > Basidiomycota > Agaricomycetes > Agaricales > Mycenaceae > Mycena > Mycena vulgaris. The sequence continues at coordinate 16,575 of JARGYA010000046.1, forward strand.
GTTTTATTCTTCTCTGGCGGTTGTAATCTTTCTGTTGCACCCGCACCCTGGGTCAGACTCCAATACTTCAAAGTCCTCGTTCGGTCTTGTTGTTCTTTTGCCAACTGGCCTCAACGCGCCATTAGCGGCTCTTATCTAGTCAGCTCAACACTCTTCGTCGCCTCTCCTACTTATGTGTTCACGGGCTTCACTTGCTCGACTCTGAAAGTAAATGCTCAGTTCCAGAAATCATACAGTAGGCTTCGTGTGTGTCTCATCCCCATTGATTTATTGACTCTCTATTCACAGGTACATGACTCTATACATGTCCTTTTATCCCCCTCCCTCCAACCTTGTATTCGATGTAAGCTTCGATAAGTCGCGCGCTGCCCATGCCTTTCTTCTGGTCTTATTGCTGGCTTGACCGCGAATCACGTCTGTTAATCATTCCTGATATCAAGGACCTCTTCAGGTTCCTCGTTCCTCAGCGCCGCATCGCATTCGATCCCATCTGATTGAGCACTTGATTCTGTCCAATCCTCCCTGGCTGGCAATCTCCCTCCCCGCTCCGCCCTTCACCTGTCCCGCAGATTCATGTCGGCATGAACTCAACCCGTCCATAGCCCCAACAGCTCGCACGCCGCTTGAGTTATCCTTTATCTCCTCCAACGGATCTCTTGTATTTATCTTTACTCGCAGCTCTGCCCCGCATCGCGTCACATCTCTCGTGCCTCCATTTCAGGTGAGTCGCTGAGCATTAACCGCACCTTGCTCGCGCTCCCCAACCTCATGCTCGCTTGTCCAGTTCAGATATCCGGATGTGTTGACTCGATCACACGGGTGCGTCCTTCCTCAATGCATCTCACAATCCTCCACAGCACCTGCGCCATACGTGAATATCGAACCGATCCTGTGTACACTTCATCTCGCTAGCGGAGTCCCCCTGACTCTCGAAAGCGCCTGGAGGGTGCAACGCCACAGTGCCTCTGCCCCGCATGCGAAACAGTGTAAGCTCGAATTAAACTCGAGCGGCGTCATAGCCCTTACCTCGGCCTGCGAAATGTGTCCGATCCACTACAAATGACGGCTGCCTTCCGTTCCGGCGGGTTCTAAATCCAGCTCGGAGGCAGGATGCACTCAAGTCTCCTTAGATCCCCGTTCGAAGCGCTGTAGCATTCCCATCCAAATCAACCCCCCGACGCTGCGCGCGCCCGCGGGAACCCTCCTCCCACTGCAACATCAACTCGACTCGGAATCTATCTCGCCGTGCATGCGACGCGTTCCAGCCAGCTTAAAGGAAGGCACAGCATTTCGCCACGCGACATCAATCGTCTGGCGGATCATTGAACTGCTCGCCTCTTGCTCCCGGAACAGGATAATTCCGCCAAGCTGTCAATTGTCGTGGGTTTCTATGGGTCCAAGAGAGGTGTGGTTACCGTCGGGAGCACAAAAAATGAGTTTTTTCAAGACTCACGGACATCGGCTGGGGTTGGCAAGGCCGGCCAACCTCGAGGTCGACCGAATTCGGCTAACGGGGGTCGGCCTCATCTAGATAACCATCTCTGCATACGCGAGTGCAGTGAGGGTGGGAAATCACTGATCAAGGGGTTCGGTTGCTGTTGATGACTAGTCCGACGCGCGGCGCGCTCCGCAATGATCTTCGCACTGCCTCCATTGTTCTGTCTTTCTAACCTCCCCCCACATTCCTCAAGTCTCATTTAACGCGTAGTAGACAACCATGCATGATGTCGTTTGGGAGGAGAACAACGCCGGCGTAAACTACTCCTCCGGAAACTGGAGCCGCCAATATGGCTCGATATACCACGGATCCACCGTCATGAGGACGAGCCAGCTTGGCGACTCCATGTCAGTCGCTTTTAACGGTCTGTAACTCTACTTTCCTGGCCAATGAACGCTCTGTAACTCCTTCAAAGGCTCCGCGATAAAGTTTATGGGCGCCCAGGGGTGGGACCACGGCAGCTTTCTAGTCAATCTTGACGGCGAAGAAGTTACAGTTGACGGATACTGCTGTGGTCCTAACGGCGGTGTCCCGCAGACTATTCAATTTGAAGCCTCTGGTCTCGTCCCCGGTGCTCATATCCTCAACATCACGAATTCGGCTTCGGGGCCGCACGGGTCCGTTTTGGAAGTCGATGCGATGTGAGCTCTCAAAAGCCTGGCAGGGAACACCCGAACAATGTTTGTTTCTTTCACAGAATCATCCCTCAGCATGGACCCAACTATCGCTATCTTGCGCTCCTGGCTCTCCTCATCCTCCTGGCGCCCATCTTAGTTGCCGTGCACCGTCGCCGTCGGCGCTTGGCGAAGGGAACCCCACACCATGTCCTCCTAATCACTTCACAAGTTGCTTCAAACCCAAGCCGCACTCCCGTGCTCTCCTCGCAGCAACACCCAAGTCCTCGAGCTGGCGGAACTAATAGTATCCAAAAGATTTTGCCACCGCCTGCGGTTGCCCTACCGCTCGCCGACGACGAACTCGTCGAGCGAATTGCGCAGCGGGCCGCAAGCCTTGTGCGTGCAGACGCACTTCCGACATACAAGAAAGATACGACCACTTGATTTGTGTGGGCTGGCCCTTCTTCCACAAGCTGTCAGTGTTTCGGGCACGATCCTTCTTCCTGTAGGCAGTACAACGGTGATTAATTCACTTTGCGTGCCGTTCCGAGTATCGGGGATTAGATCTTGCATTCTTGTTCAGAAAAGTGGGCAAAGGAACAGAAGCTGGAAAGCGACTTTGGTGGTAGTTGTCTCAGCCAACAATGGTGCCGAGTCAATAGCATTGTCCGGGCAGTCTGAAGAAATATTAAAAGAGAGGGAAACAAACTCCGAAGAAATTCGTGCCACCACCCGTATTGAGGCATTGCGCTAGGTCTTCTCATCAGTATTAGTATTTTCCCCCTCATTCGACCCCCCCGACAGAGTCGAATATCAGCCTCTTCCGGCCATATTCTGAAACTCCAACCATGGTTCCGGGGACTCCAAAAGACCTCTCCGCAGTCGGCACTAAAGCCGGGCACCATCAATTGCCATCCGAATCGGGAGATACCAAAAGACAGGGTATCTGACATGCAGTCACGTGTTCTGAGCCCATGGGAGGGCACCACCTAGGGGGGTGGCCTCGGGTGCACCTTACCATTATAGAGGGCTACATAATCGTTACCTTTTTTCCTCAGGCTGCTGAGATCGGGGTAATTTCCCGTGTGAAATACATCTAGAAAGCGGCAGTGTCAGTGTACCTTCTCACCCGCTGGATCGATCCAAGTGACGGTATCACCCACAGCAAGGACCTCGGCCCGTGGAATACGATTACCACCCAAGAAGAACTTACTCTTGTCGACGAAGGGATTTCTGAGAGATCATCGATTAATCCTCTCCGTTTTTAAATTACCTCGGCGCATGGACTGATTATTTACGCAGGTCCAATTCGCTTCCTACGTCGCCGGTGTTGGGGGTGTGTTGGGGGTGAGCCTACTTTTCAAAGTAAACTCCTCATTCCATCTCATGCATATTAGAATATACCAGCGATCTTGTGTTCAGAGTGGATAGTTCAGCCTCCCAAGGAGCAGTGAGTACAGTTCCGGGATGTCAAGCCGAGCTATGCACGATTCATGTCTTTTTAGAACTGGCGCCGCGTTCAAAGGGTTCTTCACTTTTGAGGATTCTTATGATTACCCGGACAGGCCTCTACTAGTAACGTCATATGTGAGCAATACAAGGGGTCGTCGGTATTTTTGAAAAATATCTGGGCCTGTATTCTCTATTCTATCACGTGCCCCATGACCCTTGCAACTCACGAAAGAAGGAAACGGATGATCAAGATATTTGACGTAGAAACTCGAGACAAAAACTTGGATAATATGAATATAATATGATACGGGCTCGGCGTATTCAATTATATTTGAACATGTTGAAACAGTGTTTTAGCGGCTGGTGACCAGGCATGACCTCACCGGCAACAATCGACGCGCCAAAATGTACCTGTGGACTTCCAACTTCAGCTTGATCACAGTTCTGATTCACTTCACGGCGAGTCCGAGCCGCCATATTGGCAACACTTGGATCATCATAATCTTCTGATCCGGAAGTTGAATCTTGATCGAGTCCGTGAACATGGAATTGACGAACTCACAGCGTGTTCGCACATGGAGGTTCAATTCATGCAGCGAAGCTCATTCCTTACCATTCGGAACACTTTGGGTAAATCTCACCGAACTTCTGTCCACCAGCTCAACTGAAGAATATTCTCAAATATATTCAAAATATATTCATATTCACCTCCAAAGTATGAATATGATACGCCACAAATATGATATGACCCCACAGAGATGAATATGATATGGATATTAATACGATACGCAATTTTCGGTATCACATTCATATTTGGCTAAGCGCTGACTGCGCACATTTTTTCACAGACTTTTTGCGGGCCGCGCCGTCGCCACGCGCATCAGCAAGATCTGATCGTTTCAACGCGGGCCGTGACGCGAAGGGAGTCACTCGGATAACTTTCTCCCCCTCCTACCCAAGGGCCAACTACTATGTACTCATGATGCAGAAACCGCTCTCAAGCACAGAAGTATCATTGACATGGACTCGCTCATCACAAAGGTAACAAAACTACTCGATTGCCGCATGTATCACTAATTTTGGTCCCGGACCCGATGCGCTGCTGTACGCCAATGGTGTTGCTCTCGATTCTGTTTTACTGCTTCTGGGGCACATTTTGTATGGGCGTGACTCTCAATTACGCAGGGGACAAAGACGCGCCCTATGTTCGGGGCTATTAGATTTGCGAGTTGTCTCGTTCTCACCTGCATAGTCGCTCTCCAGTGGTCCTTGCATCCCGAACTGCAACCGTTCACGTCGCTGTTGCCCTTCATGCGTTCCTTTTCTCCGCTGCTTAGTCCGGACCCACGATTCTGCTAGCTTTACGCGTCAATTATGAGCGGCCTGTCGATCGCGTTCGCGTCTTGGAGTCAAATCTTCATCGGCCACGTCAATCTGCTTCTGGGTCTCCATACCGCTCTGTCGGAACACCGCCAGTACGCTTGCGTGGCGTAAAAGGGTTTCATAATTCACTTGTAATCCGGGGTTCGACTCCCCGCGCCCGACCTGGGTGTCGGGGGAAAGAGTGTTTTCTCTTTCTTTTTCTTTTGCCCCGCGTCGTCTGCAGCCTGCTAATCCCTAATTCTTGAAACCTCGATTGTGGTTGTTGACGCGAAGTGAGATCAGCAACGCGAGACGAGGAATGCCGAAGGATGTGTGTATTCCTAGGCGTGGATCGTGCCCGAGGAAAATCAGCACGACTGCTCAGAGATACCTACAGGGAATCGCACCGCTTGGCAGAGGACTCTAGAACGTAAGGAGTCGGGCGTAGTGTACGGAACACCGCGAGCCTTCATGCAGTGTTGGACGAGACGTTAGCTCGCAGTCCGGGGTTCGACTCCTTGCACCCGAACTGGGCCTCTACAACATCACCTCTTTTTAGTGCTGCGTTTTTGTCCCCTCTCATTATTATACTACGGATGGACACCGCATTTCTTTCCTTCCATTCATTCCTTGCCGGACTCAAGCCCGCTCGGTGACGAAATTCCCCGCCACTCTTCAACCCTCTTGCACGGCGCGAAACCGGCCACTGTTAAAAGAAGAACTCACAGGTCAAATAATCGGGTGTGGTGTACTACGGAACACCGGGTCTTGGTGTAGTGCCCTGGCACACATAAGCTGGACATGCTTATCTTGCACCGCCACATCACTCTTCGATCTTGCCGTCTATTCTGTCACATCGCAAACCACAAACCAACGCAAAATGGAGTACATACAAGAATAGTAACATAGATCCCGTTGATGCCTATTTTGATCTCTGATGCCTACTTTGATGGGACGTGCCGTATTAGAGATCATTCGGCAGGGACTTTCCGCTAGGGGGAACGGTGTTCCCCCCAGGCCCCCCTCCTTTGGCCTGACGGCGTGGCTGAGAATGGGGTAGCCTAGTGGATATAGTTTCTTTCATGCCCAATTTTTTCCGCATTTTATTATCATGTTTCTTCGCCTTTTTGGGGCCTATTCTGTATTTCTGACTACTATTTCAGGGATCTCTTTCGGGCGCCGGCCCGGACGGCCGGGGTTTCCACCCCGGACCTCGACCGCTGGCGCGGGGCCTGACGCTCGCCGCTGGGCCCACTGCGTGGAGCTTTTCGCTCGCCGCGGGGCCCACTGCGTGGTGCCGAAACCAGCGGGGCTTAAACATATTTGATGCAGTGATGGCCGAGCATCGCGACGCATTCGAAATCGTGCAAAAGTAGGCATCAACCCATCAAATAAATACCTATGTTACTAAAGTTGTCGTCCCTCCGCAAAATGATACTCACACAAGCTGCCCGATACAATGAACGGTGCGCGCACAGCCCTCCATCTACTCTCATGACGACTCGCAATCGCGCAAGCTACGCTTGTATAATATCGCAACACCGTGTGCACGCCCACCTTGTCCCGTTCACTGTAGTGCACCATTGTCAGTCTACATGCTTACAACCATTGGAAAAAGAATATCTAGATGTTGAAGGAGTCCATCATGATCCCACGCAGACACGGCGCCGAATCACTCCAGGCAGTGGCGTTTTTCTTTGTCTCTGAGGTTCCGTGTGGGCTATCCAGCTGTTCGCTTTCCTTGAGATTGTTACCCGCCGGCGTCGGAGCGCTGCTTTGCCAACCGCGCGACTTTTGTGTGTTCTCCAATGAGAGGGGGGCAGTTTGTGCACACCTGGACGGCCGGCGCGAGACACTCGTAGTGGGGACGCTGACGGCGGACGGTGCGGACCCAAATAGCTCGAATCAACATCCAAAGCGTGCATCGAGGCCCGGGACGTCTTCAATGATCCATGATCTTTTTGACGAGACTAGGACTTTGCATGTGCTCGTGCAGGCACGCTGGCGCGGGGTGATAGCGTACAATTCTTCATGTCAATTCTCAGTAATAAGATGCTTTGAATTGGTTTAAATTATAATAGATAGTCCAGAGCTGGAGTAAAGCCTGGCGTGGAAAAAAGATGACATTCGCAGAATTCGAACTTGAACCTCAAAATTGACGCAGTACAACCACTACGCAAAGAGAGCACTCCCAAATGCTACCAACTGTGGTATACATGCGACCCCGGCTTGAATATTTGAAAAGCTTTCTTTTCAAATATTTCCCAAGACATAGCACCGAAGCCGAACACCGCGAGTCTGTGTATTGGTGTATGCAGCACTTTTCGCTCGGAGTCCGGAGTTCGACTCCCCGCGTCCGAACTACGTCTTGCCAGTAGGCTTTTGTCACGCGCTCCTCCCGGCTTCCAACTGTTCCTTCCCTCTCTGAGTCTCACGACGAATGGGTTGGTGCTTCGAGCTTTTCATGTCCCTCGATGGATTCAAGACCGTTCGGCAAGGTAATTCCCCGTCCCTCGTCAACCCTCTGGCACGCCACAGGATCTCCGTCTGTTAACAGAGGACACTGCAGGCTAATTCACCGGGTGTGGTGTACGGAACACCGCCAGGCCTCATTGGTGCATCGTGTCGTAATCAATATTTCACTCGCAGTCCGGGATAATTCTAATGAGAAACCCGGGTTTCTCAGAGAAACCCCTACAATATTTGCTGTGTTATTAAGCAACCCGGGTTTCTCGCAGAAACCCCACCGGCCGGTATCCCCGTAAGGCTCCGAGTTCCGGCCCACTCACCACGCACCGATACAAGTAACAGAATTCAATTATTTCGTAACAGAATCCACTAGGTTGAATAGTAAGTACTATTGATTCCACCACAAGTTTTTCTACTCTATGTTCGGACAATGGGAACGATTGTGTCCCTCTTTCCGGCACAGTGCGCATTTGTATGTGCGCCCGGAATGGGATTTCTTCGGATTAGGACCAGAATCCAAGTTGTCCTCATTCACTCGGGAGTCAGCGAGCGAGTTGATGACTTCGCGACGGCAAGTATCGATACCGGCAGTAACTCCACCTCCCCGGGTACGTCCCTCCCGTGCATTCGTGAGCCGCGCAGTGCGAGGACGACCTTTATGTGAAATCACGGGTGGATCAAGAATCTGCTCGCGGTGACTTTCCTCGATATTTCACTGGTTGGTACGCGAAAGCATCAGATTTATGCGAAAAAATGAGTGTGTGAGGGCTTACTGAAGATCCTGAAGACTGTGAACAAGGTCATCTACCTGTTCACTGGTTTGTACACACCAGCCAAAAGAGGACAAATTGCGGCTTGAACATCGTGAAACACTACCCGAGCGGGTAAGGTCTGAGTTCGAGGGGGTGGTGTTGCGGCATGGGATGTCGTGTCAATTGGATTCGATGCAAAGCCGGACCGAATTGTCGAAGTCTCAAATTTAAACTCCTGGGTTAAGCTCGTGTGTCAAAGCACGAGGACGAGAGCGAGCGAAGGAGTGATTCTAAATCAAGCTGGAGAGGGAAAATCTTCGTTGTTTTTTTGCGAGTAAAAACTACACAGATTTTATACTAGATTTGAGCCAAGGGTGAGTAAGAGTGAAAGACTAATCGGAGGGTATTCAGCCGTCGAGTTGACGAGAAAACGGAGTCATAAATTCCAAGTGTCTGTTTTGAAACCGGAGAAATACAAGAAAAAGGAAACATCCAGGGGGCAGCATATGGACCAGGGGCGATGGGGCGAGCAACGGGGCGGTAAGGTGAAGATGGTGGCTGTCAGGGATGAAAGTGCGTGAAAAGTGCGGTAGCGAAATATCGGGCGCACTCCGATCAACGAATTACGTGAGTACTGCCGAGCGCTGCTCATCACTGGGGCTTTTTGTAGATGCTGGAGAAATTGTGGCAGTCAGTAAATATAGTTGGAACGGGGACTAGTCAGACTCAGTGACGAAACCACTGGGAGCAAATTGGTAGGAAGTGGGCGGGCGGTATATTCCAGCGTAAGGCGGTCAGGGTCGGATATATCGCATGAGGTACCAGCTTCAAGAGTCGTTTATGAGAGGCGGCTGTGTTGATTCGCGTCGGGATGATCCCCGAGTAGATCGACCCGAGGCCGAAGTTTCGGAGGGGTTTCACATTCAGGAAATTCGGGAATTGGCCAGACCGGCAAGTGCCACCGGCGGCAGAGATCGGCACATTTTCGGAGTTTAAATCTCTGATGGGCTCCTATGCTGCTTTTGCCGCAGTAATCCTTCCAGTTCCTCTGAGAATATCAAGCTACGTAGACACGCATATACATATAGACTATAGCGAACAATTCTATCCTGCCAGATCTCCACCCTCTCCCAAATTTTTGAAGGAACGCAAAAAATATACTGTTTCCTCATTTCCAGGCTGAATACCGAGTCAATCTGTTAAAAATAAGGGGGGCTTGTTCCATGGAGAAGAAAATTATTTGAAGACACAGATATGAGAATAACGGGTCAATTTTCAGAGGGAATGGATCCGAGTGATGCTTAGAATTGCTATTTCAGTGTTCACGTTGTCTGGACAGTTCAAAAAGGGTAATTCGCACATGACACACATTATACGTCGATTCAGTCTCAGTATTGACCCCGACTCGAGGTAAAACAAGCGGGAAATACGACGCGGCGTGACTGTCACGTGGTCCTTTCAAATTAAACTCCGACGTGACCATCACCGGCATCAGTGACCGATCAGCCATGCCGCCGGTGCCGCCGGTGCCGCCGGTGCTTGATCGCCGGTTTGGCCATTTCCCAAATGCTCTCTTCACATTAGAATTTTTGAAGATTTCTCTGATGTACGGGGTTTCTCTGAGAAACCCGGGTTTCTCATTAGAATTATCCCGCAGTCCGGGGTTTGACTCTCCGCGCCCGAACTGTGCTGGCATCGGGATATTTTTTGGTCATATTTGACAGTGCTGAACTTTGGCCAATTTGCATCTCGACGGCGACTGCTCTTCTCCGCGTGGATTACACTCGAGGGAGAATCAACGCGACTAAGCAGGCTCTTCTCCGACCAGCTCGAACTCACACGACAGCTGAGCCTCTTGGCGGAGGACACACGAAATCACCCTCCCTTGGCAGCGGACGTCGAAAGGTAATTCATCAGGCGTGGTATATGAGACACAGCGGGCCTTCATACGTCAGCGGGCTGGCATAATTCTCTCACTGCCCGGGGTTTGACTCCCCACATCTGATCTCCGTGGTTGGGAAGCATTTTTGGGGGTCTTTAACTGTTCGTTGGCGCGAACTCCAAGGCACCTATTGGGAATGAGAACAACCCTCAGCCACTCGTCAAGTCTCCTGAATCTGAATCTCTCTGCCTTATGCAGAGATACGGAAGTTAAACAATCGGAAGTGATGAATGAAAGACCGCGTGTTAGCCTCTCGATTCCCCGTGGCATGCCTCGAACTGGACCGTCCATCGGGCTTTTTGGTTGTGTTCTTGATCTCGATTATTGTGCTGTTCTACAGGATACCCCCAATCCGTATCGCTATGAGTAATAGGGCCACCTGACGAAAGGAAGTGAGCAGGTTCAATTGTTCAGCTTGTTGCCGCCCTTGATCCACGTGATCGATTGATCGGTTGATCGCCCAGCGCCTAAATCATTTCTCACCTCCTTCTCTTCCTGCCACGCCGGTCAACATGCTCACCCAACTACAATACGTCGACAAGCTTCCTAGATAAAACTTGCTTCGCAAATCACCAGCGTGTGGCAGTCCCAACTCTCCTCTCTATTCCCCGAGCTCGGCAGTGGGGTTCTCGATGTCGCAGGCAAAACCGCCGCACTGCATCCAATAACTCCATCACATCCCAGAGTTCTCCACGCACGTCGTCCCTGGTCTTTCTCCCGTCGCCCGTCGCCCGTCACCTGCTCACGATGTTCATCCTCCCGCCGCCCTCCCCACCGCCCCGGCCCGCCTCCGCCTTTCCCCGGGCGTGACCCCCACCGTCGCGCTCACCCTCCTCGCCGCGGTCCTCGTCCTCGCCGTCGTGCGCGCCGCCGTCGCTGCCCGTCGACGCCTTGCGCTGCCCCTCAGCGCGAAGACCATCCAGGTGCAAGTTCCGGAGAAGAGCACACCCAAGACGAGCCCCAAACCGGCCTCCTCGTGGCTGCCGCTGCGCCTCTCGTGGGAGACCCTCCCACCACCACCAGCGTCGTCTGCGTCCGCGTCCCCGCTCCCCCGTGCAGGCCCCGTCCGCCGCCCCGAGCCCGCCCTCGCATCCCGCCCCCGCGTCGAGGCACCGCGTACGTCCCCCACCTCGTCTGCCCACGTCAGCGGCTGATGATGATTTTGTGGAGCAGTACCAGCGATATACGAGTCGCAGACGCCCGTGTCGATGGCGAAGATGATCATGAACCGCCATGTGCGTATTCTCTCTCAATTATTTTACTTCCTTGCCTCCGTGGCACCCGCCCCCTTTGTGTTATTGTTTTTGTCCCCTTATCCGTTACTCCCGCCCTCTCCCTTATCGTGCCCGTTCTGCCTCCGCGCACTACATACATCTAATGCATCGCAATTCCGCCCGTCGTCCGTCACCGCCCTCGTTATCTCCCCGCGTCCATGTGTCCCCCCACTAGCCCGTTATCGCTACATTACTCCCGCCCCGCTCTGCGCCCACCCTCACTTCCACTTCCTGGCGTCTCTCCTCCCTCGCTCTCGGTGGTGTCCCGCTGCCGTGGTGCACGTCCCACACGTGCGCCCGCCCTTATCGCGCCACACGATATTCCACATACATCATTGCTACTCCCTCCCTCCCTTCCCGGCGTACCTCAGCCTTCCGCGCCCGTCGTCTTCCCCTCCCCTCCTACATCCCACTGCGCTCCCTGTCTCTTCCCTTCCTGTCGCCGGCGGACTCGTCATCACCAGCACCCGCGCCTCCCCCTCCCCTCCCCCCCCTCTCCCTTTCCCCTTCCTTCGTTTGTCCATTCCCCCGCGCGGCCCTGCCACTCCCCTGCCTTTCTTCTCTCGGCGGCGGACACCTACCACCACCACCCGCGCCTTCCTCCCCCGCCCCACCCTCTCCCCTTGCCCTCCCTTCCTTCATCCATTCCTCGGCGCACCTCGGCCCTCCTTGCGCGCCTCTACCGCCCTCTCCCTTCCCTTCCCTTCTCGGCGGACACGTCATCACGCCATCAGCACCGCCCCTCTTCATCTTCCTCGCGCCCTTTTCTTCCTCTTCCCTCCCCTCCCTTCCTGCTCTTATCCCACCGCCCGTCACTCGCTCCTCACTGACCCCGTCTCGCAGACATACCGCCGCCCCTCCCCGCCCTCACGCACCAGCGTCTGACCCCGCACGCGATAAGCAACAACCAACCAAACAAATAAATAAAGAACGAAAACAATATGATTATGGACGAGATGATTGCTGCGGCGCTCCGCGGTCGACGGTGGGGGTGCGCTCGTTGGCGGCGTGGGTGCGCGTGCGTAGAGTGGAGTGAGGAACGAGAAGTAGAGCGGAAGAGGAGGGGGTTGGAGGAATTTGGGAGGAGCCGCGCGACGCGGGGCCGGACACTTTAGCTATTCTTATATTATATCTTTCGACGCTTCGCTTTTTTTATTCGAGAGGAGGATTTTATTTGCTTTGCTTGATTTGATATTTGTGTCGTCAGGATGCGGGTCAGGAGATCGGCAAATGCCTTTGGATGTCCGATCCTGGTGCGGACACAATTGGCCCCAAAATGACCCCAATGTCCGATACGAATGCGGACTTTTTCGCCCCCAAAAACACCATAGGTCCGATCCAACCCGCCCACGGAACTCACCGGTCGGGCGTGATGTCTGATCCACCCCAAGGACATCTTAGGATCTTCTCAGGGCGCGCCAAGGTTTTTGGCCAAGGTCTTTCTTTATCTTCAAAAAGGTTCTGGCTATTCGAATGAGAATGAGGGAACTCTCTTTTGTTTATTAGAGTTTTTATCGAGGCAACTACCTGTGCTTCCATACATATATGTTTTTTTTTTTTCCCGCCGCTAATATCAATAGATATCAAAAATTTCGGGGGAATAATCAGGATAATCCTAATCAGCAACCCCCGTACACGAGTACGGGGGTTGTCGAATAGCATATTGCTATTCAGCAACCCCCACGTCAGAGATAAAATAAGAAACTGGACGCTTCTGCATTCATTCCCGCCGTATTCTCGACAGCAAAAAGGTTTTGAATATGTGGGGCGGAGCCAGAATGTTCCCAGTACATCTCCCCACAAACCGAGCTTTTTTCCCGAATTTTACTGGGCTATTTTCAGCCATTTTTTCATCAAGTGGTCTCGAACTAGTTGAAATCCTCCAATTTGTTAGCCCAGTCGGGTGGAAAAAAATTGGGAGCACATGTGACGTACTTTTATCTCTACACGATTATTTACAGTATTTCTGGACCAGTTTTTACCCCTGAAAAGCGCCCCGAACACATCCCGACACACCCTGCCGCGCCCGCCATCAGATCTGATATTACAAATCAGAGGGTTGCTGAATAGCAGCAACCGCCTTGCTGAGACTACGGGGGGCTGCTGTTTAGAATTATGCGAATAATCAATACCCTGTCTATTCGTCGGAACCTACCGAGGCCAATATCACATTCGGCATAGTCTGCAGTGACCGCTTACGCGGGTAGTTTCACGAAGTCCAGCTGCGACCTCGCCGCTCATACTCCCGCACTCAAAAATGTCGATTAAACGTGTCAAAAGTATGGGTGAGTCGAATTAAGTGCTGTGAAGTCTCCCCCGAGATTAAACGGCTTACAGCTGATCTCGAAATTAATGAGACGGCCAGGTTTTTTTTTCTGCGTTCCCAAAAAGGAAAAGTTTGGTCAACCACATGTAATTCATTCAATAATTACATAAAAGGGAGTGCCTGGTTCGAAAATAGATTGACATCTACTCAAAACGACATAGGGAAGAGAGACTGCGCCAATGGCCGAAACAATTGGCGCGATCAATAACGCACGTGACTGCCGGATATTTCCCGAAATCAGTGTTGCCCTTAGTTTGAGATTGGATTTCTGCCCATTTTGCAGGGAATCTGGCTCAGGGAGGTCTCAAAAACTGCTACACCCTTAAATTTGGTCCCGGGTATTTGTGGAGAGAGGTACACACTTGTTTCGTTGGAATTTCCTAATAGGGAATGAGCAAAAAAAAAACTGATCGATCTCATTAGTTTCGAGATTAGCTGTAAGCATTCAAAGGTTTTGTGAGGTTTTTGCGTCAATGCGTGACCATGTTGCTCTGCTCAGCTCCTGCACCTAGTACATGTTTCACAATGCCTACCACAGATGAAGCGCAACCTTCTGACTCTTAGACTCGTTTTTTTGCCAATCATGAGTCTCAGTCCGCAGAGACTGGACCAGGCCGCTGGCTGCTGCTCAGTCGCTGGAACCTCGCTTGCCATTTTTTGATCCTGTAGTATGCATACAACCCTGCTCTAATGTTGCTGAACAACTACCGACCTGTTCTTTACAAGCTTTGAAACACTATTCCATCCAAAAGCAGATAGTAGCCCGGGGAATGGAGTCCCCAGACCCTGCGATCCCACTTGCCAAATTTCCAACGGGATGGCGTGCAAGCCTCAAGATTTTTCCCTCCGCTCAGTCACTACCTACTCACTTGTCCCACCAACCACTCCTTTACATCCCATCTGCCAGCAAACACAAGCTTCGCATACCATGCGGAAGAAAGGTCTGTGTTCCCGTGCATCTCCAGATAATTCAGCTAACTGGTCTCATCTGTTCCCCAGATTATTGTCCTCACAAACCTATCCTACACCCGTCGACTCGGTCCTCATCTCTAGGTACCTACCCTCCCTTGCTTTTTTTTTCCCTTGCTTTCGTTGCTACTCTTCTGAGCCTTTTTAATCCATTCACTGTTCTTGCCATCAAGCTCTTCGCTGCGCAAGCTGGGGTCGATACAACGACACTGGTCAGCGCCCTTGTGGTCTATATGTCCGAGCTTTTTATCCTTGTCTTGTCTCTTGGTGAGCGATAAGTACTTTGCAACCCTGGAATGTGTACTAACATGTTTTACAGTCCACTACTTGCGCCCCAAATGGTTAGCTCTTCAAAAACTCATGGAACCGAAGAAACGGAAGCACCGCACCCATATCTTGCACCTGCGACTCGACCGTATGTCGAAATACGGCTTCCCGCCGAAATGTAGCATCACTCCTTCCGCCGCCTGCACCTGTGGGGCTGCATTCGTGTTCCTATTCCTCCAAGGCGCATTCAAGTCCTTCTCATCAACATTCTTCGCATTCTTTGCATTATTTGTCTCCGTATTCCGAGGCGCATTTGCATTTGCACTGGGAGACGAGTCCGAGTAGACGGCTCGGCCTTGCACGCAGCGCCCACTTCACGGCAGCTGCATACAACAACACCAGCAGCCTCACAACCGTTACCAGTATCCGAGGAGCTCCTCCATTCCCTCCCTCCAGTCTGTCTCCGACATGGATGACTTCCCGGACGATTTGTCATATGATGCCGACGACAATACAGACAATGGTTGCTCTGTCAGATCCCGACCACCCTCTCCCTCCTCCGAAGTCAGTGCTGCATACAGCACCTTGTCCCTGGGTGCAATGTCTGCACACAGCGACTCCTCATACTCCGCCCTTAGTGTCGCCGACAGCATGCCTTCGATGCAAACTATCTCAGATAATCCGAGAGCACGCCGAACTCGTGTTCCTGGCCCCCCAGAAATTCTTGATGCCTCCGTTGTTGTTGCGTTGCTCGCTGCCATGACTGTTGCCCTTACGGATTCTACCACTCCTTCCAAGCATCGAGATAGGCCTGTTAACTGGACCGGAGGCGGCGGAGGTGGACCTTCTCCGGTTATTGATGTCCCTCTTTCGGAAGAAGAAGAGGGTGAGCTGGAGAATTTAGAGGTGGAAAAGTGGATCGGTTCGGGTAAAGTCTGGTCAGACAGCCTACCAGCCACTGTCAAGCTTGCCAGGAATGCGGCACGCTGTGTGCCAGCGCACGCGCTTTCTGCAGCTAGTATCCCCAATGGAAAGCTCACAGTAGCAGAGCTGTTATCCGAAGACCTTCCTCAACCCTCGAGGGATTCGCGAAACACCGCCTTCACAGATGACGCGGTTTCAGCTCAGCCCTCGTCCGAAGATCTTTTCACATCCACCTAGTGTTGGGAAAGTTCGGTTCAAGCTTTCGGTTCGAACCTGAACTGAGCCGAACTGAATGCGAACTTCAAGTTCGGGGTTGAGTAGAAGAGGAGGGGACGTTGGAGGAATTTGGGAGGAGCCGCGCGAGGGGGAACCACGCGGGGCCGGACACTTTAGCTATTCTTATATTATATCTTTCGACGCTTCACTTTTTTATTCGAGAGGAGGATTTTATTTGCTTTGCTTGATTTGATTTGTGTGTCACAGCGTGGATGGGCGTGGGGCTTGAGGATGCGACGATCCACATCTCATTTGCACGAAGTAAACTCTGAGTCGAGAGAGCGTTTGGCACCTGTATGTGAACCGGATGAGGGTAGGTATTCGGGCATGGTGTATGGTGCATCACGGGTATATCCTTGGAGCGCCGTGAAGCGGATTTAGCCCGTAGGCTGGGGTTCGATTCCCCGCGCCCGAACTTCGCGGAATAGTCTTCGCTTTTTGTTTTTATTCGTTCCCGGGCTTGCCTTTGAGGAGGACGTGCCAGCGGATTTTAATTTTAATTGCTTTCAAAGTTGCTTGCCAGTGATTTCGGTGTCGGAGGAGTCCTAGAGTACATCAGGGTCGGGATTCGAGCGCGCGCGTCGGGATTTGCCGTTCGGGCCGCGGCATAATATTCACGGAGGTAATGGAATCTGGGCTCATCCTGCCTTTGACGGTATCAGGAGAGGGGAGGATGCGGCGAGGCGCGATCCTCATTGGTCATTCGCGCCCTTTCTCTCTCCCCTAGTCCCTTCCTCACATCTCTTCCTCACGTCCCTCCGATCCCGCTTCCTTCCCCGCCCTCGCGCCTCGCCGCATCCTCCCCTCTTCTGATATCCCATGCGGCCCCATTGACCCACCCCCTACCATCTTCTCACCCCCTGCTTGCCATCCCGCTCTTCCTCGTCCGCCTCCGTCCGCCCTTCCTGTCATGGCACATTCATTTCGCGCGCCTCATTCTTCCTCGCCTGCATTGCATCCATACCGCTGACTCTTCTCTTCCCTCTGTCCCCTCTTCCCCCGTCGTTTCCTTGTCCTCGCACCCCCATCCACCGCTGTCTCATTCGCCTGCATCAGCCCCTTCCCCATCCAGCTCCCCCTCTCCTTCGCCCTCGCCTACACATCTCCTCCTCGACGTCCAGCCCTCATCCTCCCCGGGTCTCCTATTCTGCCCCTCTATTCACCTCACCTCTCGCATCCTCAGACCTCTACTCCACTTTCCGGGTTCCCCGCCCCTTATCGTTCTAGACTTCACTAGCCTCAGCCCCGCGTGAAATGCATGAGCGTCGACTGCCGCTGAGGCTTCACCACCTCTGTCTCTCCATCTGTCGATTCCCAATTGCATCCAGGATTTTAGCGTGGGGAGCTCGGGCGCGGGGAGTCGAGCCCCGGTCTGCGAGTTGATCCCAATACAAACTAAATACGGACTCGCGGTGCTCCGTACACCACGCCCGATTAATTGGGTAGGGAGTCCTCTGTTAATGGCGATGGTTGAAGCCCCAGGGAAATTCAAACCTGTACCCTAGGCGACTCCAAGTCGTGGGTTGTAAAAACAGGGGAAATCAAGCATGCATCGGTGCATCGCTTCGCCCATAAGAGAGCTCAAGCACGGAATAAAAAGTGCCACAGGGACGAGATTAGTTTGGGCGTGGGAAGCTGAACCCCGGTTTGCAAAAGTAGATCTGATGTGTGGTCCATGCAGACTCGCGGTGTTCAGTACACCACACCCAATTAATTACTTCTGGTGTTCCTGCATGAACCCAGGCTATTACGTGAGTAGATGACATCCCTGACCGGTCCCTATAGCTGCTTCCGTCGCATGAGGCACACATATCACAAAATTGCGGCGACGGGAGTTAAACATAGAGGGAGAATCAGGATATGATAAAGGAGGAATGGCTCGCGAAGTTCGGGCCCAGCCCGGACTTCGGGTTGATAATTTCTGCTCGAATTACGATTACGCGGTGTTCCATACACCACACCTGATTAGTTGCTTGGGGGGGGGGCTGTGCTGGAGATATGATTTGGGCCGGAGAAATTCAAATCGGAAGTGAATTGTAAGTTGAACAAAAGATGAAAATTCAATGACTGGCGTGAGCATCAATTGCAGGACAAGTAGCTCAAGGCAGGAAATAAAAGAGGGTTGGAACTTCCTGCCGCAGGGTTTACAAACTTTCAGATCCACTGTGGTGTCTCTTGGTCCAATAGGAAATTTCCACGCACCCCAAAATGTGTCGCACAAATGCAGATACTCAAGTGAGGTTACAAGGCTCGATGTTGACAAGTTGGTGTAAATACCACTTACCAAGCATCCACCTCAATATGCAATATGGAGTGCAAGATTGTAAGGAGTGATGAATTATATTGAAACAGACAACACATAATTAGAGGGAAATTCTTTATACACTCACAACTCCCGGTTGAACGGGAGCACGGTAGAGCCCGGTTGAACCGGATTATGCTACAGTTTCCCACTCCACATCAGATCCCATGTGAATGAATGGTATCCATCGGTGGTATGGAAGTTTCCAAGCCTTCAATTCTTCCACTGCAAGCTGCAGTGCTTCAGTTGTATCACTCGCCTGAGGCTGTTGACCCTCCCGAAATAGATGAGAGTAACCCTTCTCTGCAACAAGCGGTCGATTCAGATCATTCATTGACCATAGTGTCCTGATTGCGCTTCGGAAACCTGCTGCAATGAATCCACCTCCCAGATGGAAGGATTCATTTATGAGTTGAAAATCACCCATAGCTGACTGACATGCAGCAAGAAAGATATACTCTGCATTTGAGAGAGGCCTTTGAAGCATTGCCTTCAACTCCATGACACCTTGATAGAGCAGCAGATGGCTTTTGGTTGGTTTACATAAGTATATCTTGTTTCCCATGGCATGCCAAATGAAGCTGAGAGCAATCCTGCAGTTGGAGCTTTACAGCATACAGTGTTGCTTGGGGCCCTTAAAGGCACATATCTGAAGCAGCCTTGGAGGGGGCGGTATCCTCTCTGGGAATTGAAAGATAAGGCAAACAAATCGACTACTTACATAATGTAAAAACAACCCGGGTGCGAGTCGAACCCCGCCCTGCGAGGACCCTCACAATTGGCCTTCTTTTCATGAGCTCCGTTGTGCACCGTACACCACGCCCAACTATTTATTCTTGTCCGACTCATGGATATATACTGTCAAACGGTGGGATGAGCTCATATTTAATTTCGCCTCCGTGGATATTAATACCACACACAACATTGCCGCGGCCCGAATCCCGAATCCTGAGTCCCGACACAACGTTAGTACTCCTCCGCACACCAAAATCACTGGCAAGCAAAGCATTTAACATTAAAATCCACGTCCTCCTCCTCGAAGGCAGGCCTGTGAATGAATAAAAGAAGAACAGAAAAAAAAAGCTCGAACATCGAAGCTCGGGCGCAGAGAGTCGAACCCCGCCCTGTGGGCTAATCTTTCCTCTATTTTTGATAAACAGACCCGCGGTGCACCCTACACCACACCCGAGTAATCAAGCCTGCCCGGTTTTTCCGTTGATATAGGTCGATGAAATTCGACGTACTCAATGACTTGACAGGTTGACGCTGTGAGGGCCGGATACGCCCTGTGTATGCCCTCGCGAAACAGCACCGATACAACAGGGATGACAGCGCGTCTCGATAGGAAAGAAGCCAATTTCCTCATCGGGAAGCAGCAAGAAGCCACATGCGGATACACCCCATCCCACAAGGGACGAGCCACGCTCTGCACCAACTCGACGCCCCCAGCAACACAGATCCTCGCCACGACTGTCCTCGACACTCTACTCAACCCTGTTCACCTCGCACTCAGCAACAATCCATGCTACAGGAGCTTTGGAGGCCAATCCCCCATGGGAAGACCCGCCCTCTATACCGACTCGACTCACCCAGCACCACGGACCTTCGTCATGACTTCCTATATGCTCCATTCATTCCCATCAACCTCGCACGCAACGGCAATCCACGCCACAAGGCTCCCAGATTCCAATCCCACGAGGGAAAGACTGCTCGAGTTGCATCCCTCGGGAGACAAGCTCACTCGGACCATCTCCCTGCAGGGGACACGCACCACAACGACTCACAATCACCATACAAGCCCAGGCTGTGCAATCATGGACTATGCACACTCTATTCACGCCCATACCCGACAGGGATACGAATCCCCAGTGAGTAGACTTGTGACCACGGACATCTCGGGCTCAATTGCACCTCATACCGACAGCCCACGGGAGGATTCAGCCTTTCTGGGCACAAACCTGAAACGAGGGTTGCTACCTTGGCCAAATTCAGGGTTTGTCTCTCCAGAGAATGGCCTTCCCACCAGGGATACAATCGAAATGTCCGTAAACATTGATTCTGTTCCTCGTACCCACCAGGGATTCGGTCTCCCAACGACATGTGGATGTTCTGGAAGGAGGGAACACATGGTAGCGGGGCCCGGAGGCTGTGCGAGGGCGATAAGTATAAAAGCCCCATGAAAAGTCTGCAGTAGTCAGTCAATCTCTGGGTAGTGGTTTTCCCCCACTCTTCCCCTCCTGTGTACCTTGCCCATCCAATATAGAGTTGATCACACACACACACACCAGTTCACGCTTGTCTTTGGGCACTCTACTCTCCTCCCCCGTTGCAGCTCCTCTTCAGAGCTCGCTCTCCTCATCCTCGTCGCCTTCACCAAGCGCACACCTTCCTACGCGGACACTCCGTCTTGCAGTAGTGGGAACCTTGTGAAGGCTCATTTGGAAAATCGCCTACAACCACCCAAGCGTACCAAAGCGACCCCACTCGCCATACCCTGTATCCTTGTCGACGTTGAAGCCATCTGCGGAGTCTCCCACTTGGCAGATCCATCACCTCGCTCCCTCGCCCACCACAAAGGGGAAAGCATTGGAGTAGAGAAGAAGCAGAGGCTTTAGGGTTCAGAAATTGTCACCATACACCACTGACCTACCTGAACAGGTTTTTCACCTTCTAAGACCGTCTTTTGCAGCTTACCACACAGCACCCAACCCGGGTATAAACACATCGGAACCACACACGCTCGCCCAAAGTGCCACTACCTCATCCTAGGACTCCCTCCGATAAGACCCCTAGAGGACGATACGCGCTACACCGTGAATCCCACTTATTTCACACCGTAGCAACGCAGTCCTTATCACAACGCCCTAATGTCTTGAGTTGAGTCGAAGCCCCGCGAAAGAAATAGAAACTGACGGCTCGCGAAGTTCGGGCGCGGGGGGTCGAACCCCACCCTACGGGCTAACATCAGGTGTTACAGTATAAACAGGACCGCAGTGCACCCTACAACACACCCGAATAATCAACCTTCCCCGGGCTCCGGATCCAAGTAAGAGGAGGCTCGAGCGCAGATTCTATTTTACCGTTGATACAGTAAATTCGACGGACACAATGAGTTGACATGTTGACGTGCTAACGTCTTCAGTTGAGTCGAAGCTCCGCAAACGAAATAAAAAGACGAGGCACATAAAGTTCGGGAGCAGGGAGTCGAACCCCGACCTGCGGGCGCATTTATTGTTCGCATGCACATAAACCCGCGGTGCACCGTACACCACACCCGAATATCTACCCTCATCCAACTCACGGACATATACCGTCAAAGGCGGGATGAGCCCAGATTCCATTACCTCTGTTACATCCGTGCATCCGGACTCCGGGATCACCCGACTCCTTTCCGGTTCCGGTTCACCGGAACCATCCGGGCCGGCTTCGGACCGCCTCGGCTGAACGGGTTTTTACGCAATGAAGGATTACTGAGCGTTTCCCGTTTATCCGTCTTCTTTCTTTTTGTCTTGTACTTGACTTCTCTTCTTCATCCGCATTTGGACATCCTCTTATTGTTATGCTCATGGTCACATTACCATTACCATATTTAGGATTACAATAACGGACTTTATTATATATACACTTTAGTTATGCCCTGTACTTCAGTTTGATTATTAACGTTGCTTGACTTCCTCTTGCTCTGAGTCGCTTTCCGGTTTACCTTCCGGTCTTCACCAATCGACTTCCTAACTGCCGGCCCAGGTAGTACGCACACCCTTACCTCCTGTGGTGTCTGCGATCCACTTACTTAATTTCCGAACGTTCCGGTCATCCGGCCTCCGGTTCCGTTCCCGGTCCGGAACCTTCGGGCCTTGTCCCTCCCACATCGGCTCGGTATATAACAACCTCCGTGAATATTATGCCGCGGCGAAGTAGAGGTCTGAGGATGCGAGAGGTGAGGTGAATAGAGGGGCAGAATAGGAGACCCGGGGAGGATGAGGGCTGGACGTCGAGGAGGAGATGTGTAGGCGAGGGCGAAGGAGAGGGGGAGCTGGATGGGGAAGGGGCTGATGCAGGCGAATGAGACAGCGGTGGATGGGGGTGCGAGGACAAGGAAACGACGGGGGAAGAGGGGACAGAGGGAAGAGAAGAGTCAGCGGTATGGATGCAATGCAGGCGAGGAAGAATGAGGCGTGCGAAATGAATGTGCCATGACAGGAAGGGCGGACGGAGGCGGACGAGGAAGAGCGGGATGGCAAGCAGGGGGTGAGAAGATGGTAGGGGGTGGGTCAATGGGGCCGCATGGGATATCAGAAGAGGGGAGGATGCGGCGAGGCGCGAGGGCGGGGAAGGAAGCGGGATCGGAGGGACGTGAGGAAGAGATGTGAGGAAGGGACTAGGGGAGAGAGAAAGGGCGCGAATGACCAATGAGGATCGCGCCTCGCCGCATCCTCCCCTCTCCTGATACCGTCAAAGGCAGGATGAGCTAATGTTGTCAAAACTCAGAAAGTCGAGTCACGACTCCGCAAGTCGACTCCAAACACTATTCGACTCGACTCGACTCGACTTGCGCCCATGCAAGTCACTCAAAGTCGACTTGAGTCGACTCGAGTCGATGAAGTCGGAACTTTTTGAAGATATTTTCGCGTAAATGGCATCAGAAAAAGAGCTTGTTGGGGACTTAGCTAGCTATTGTACACATCCATTTCGTATATATTACTTACAGGATTGACCTACATGGTTATTTCAACCTCTGGCATGGGGAGCCCAGTGTCCCCCATTTCAAAGCTTTCTGTCAGTGCTGCCAACGCCTCCTCTCGGTCAGCTTCATCGGTCGCAGCAGCCAGTTGGCGAAGCCAATCTTCCTCGTCATCTGCGACAGGCGGTGACTGCCACTCCGACATGAAGTTTAAGCGGAACTTCTTGAAATGGAACTTGAGCATTTGAAGGGCCTCCATTAAGTGCGGACTCAGCCGGTTTCGCCGTTTGGTATCTGTTTCTGCAGACGACGAGAAGATCCGCTCCGATGGTACAGATGTTGCCTGAATTGGTGCGTAGTCGGTAAAGAGGCGATAGATTGTTGGCCATGTTGTGATTCCGTGATTCTATAGAATATTCAGCATTGACCAGAAATGAAAATAGAAGCTCACCGTCCAGTAGCCAATCATGTCCGTTGTTTGCGGTGGAGGGATTGGACTTTGAATATAGCTGTTCATCTCGTCCTCTGCCGACCAAAATTCACCTGGCACTGTTGCTGCTCCAGCAGAAAAATCCAATGCATGGTGAACACTGCGATACTTGCGTGCCGCCTGCCCAATAATTGTAGGGGCTGCCGCTGGGGTACGAGACCGGGACGGGGGGCGGGAACCATGAGTACAAGAGCGAGAAGAGTGGCGGGAGCTTTGAGAACTGCTGGAACCGGACATCGGACTTTCCACGTCCTGGTCTCGATAATCCTGGAGCTTCAATGTTCGTCAACAAAGGCATTGAAATTCTGTGCTGTGTTCCTTACCTTGTTTAAGATAACTTGTTTTGCACTCTGCTGATCCTCCAGCGGCCAGTTTCTCTTGATCCATTCCAACCTAATCGAGGGATTAATGACTTGTAAGTTATGTTGGATGGATTAGTGCGCAATGTGGGATAGTTCAACCATTCAGACTCACACATGGCGATGATGTATGCATTGGTATCTGCAAACTTGTTGTAATATTTCTGTGCGATGACCAGGCCTGGCGAGATAAGGCCCGCGACATTCTCATCTTCCAAGTCAGAGTCGGCCATCATAGACTCCCAGGAAGACATGAAGAGCTCGAAGGCAGGGATTGTCGCTGCAAGGATTGGTGTACTTTCTGAAGACATGAGTGTTTGAACCGTATGTGGTTGCTGTATCTTGGGTCAGTGTATTCTTTGAGAAGGTGGATAGTTAATTACGCACTTGTAAAACCAACTCGAGGATCTCAAGCCGGTCCCAAGTCCGATTCTCAAGGGGATGATTGAAAGCTTGTGCATCTCTGTTCATGGCAAAAAATCGGGTGATTGGCTGAATTATGGTGTCTGAGCGCGCAGTTAATAAAATTTGAAGTGCGACTCACCTGGCGTAAGTATCGCAGCCGTCGCAACATGTAGAATACCGAATCCCAACGAGTCTTGACATCGGGTAGCACAGTGACGTTCGAAAGCGCCACGTGCACTCGCTCAACACTTGCTCCAACTTCGCGAAGCTCTGTCCAGAGTTGCTTCTCGTTGCCTGTTTTGATAATCGATGACAACTCGTCGCGTCTCTGGCCAGACTTTCGGATGAAGGCAACGGTTTTCCGAGCACGGCGGATAGGACCTGCCCGGCGGCGTGCACGTACAGCTAGTCCAGGGACGTTATCATCGGACTCTGATTCTGTCTCTGTATCCGAATGTTGCAAATGACTGTCCTGCTTCTCCATGGCTCGGATTACCGCCTGTGAGCACAAATTGATGATATGAGCAAAGCAGCGGATATAATTTGCTTCTGCATCGAAATCGAGAATGCCCTTCTCAGCGAGGAGCAGGGCGAGATGTGTCATGAATGTGGCATTGTTCGAAGCATTATCCATCGTAAAATGGCCCATCTGAAGTGAGGACATGAGCGGAATATCAACAATTGAACGAAGTCTGGTACTTTTTCTAGCACCTCAGCTTGCTCGCAGATTTGGAATATAATGCGCGCAAGTCTCTCGCCGCTGTGAGATCCACGAACACGCCGGAATGCGAGGAGAGCTTGGCGCAGTATAACCTGCTCCCCATTTCGACCGAGCCAGTGAATGGTAATGGCCAGGTATGGTTGCATCCCTTTGCTACTCCACATATCAACAGTGAACGAAATTTTTCCCAGTGCAACCTAGAGTAAATTCGGGCTCAGAATCATGAGATCTGGGTCGCAAGTGCACTCACTTTCAGTTCCTTTTTAAGACTATCGTAGTACTTCAACCAGGCATCCAAAACTAGGTATCGAAGCTTGCCGCGGCGCGGTATATCTTTGTCCTGCAACGACTCGCGAAGCAGGAGAAGTAAATCACGAAAGTCGTGGTTCTCGATCAAATTGATTGACTGGTGGTACATCAAGACGTGTTGAACCAATGGGTAAATTTTAACTCACTAGATCATTGGACACAATGACCGCAACCAATTGATCTTCGAATGCTTTGATGGAGAATGCTGTACGTTGCATCGCCCTGGCGTGCTCCTCCTGCCGCTGCTTGCGCAGAGCGTCAGGAAGCTTGTTCGGCAGTTTACGAGTTTCAACGAGCGTGAGATATTGTTGTAAATGTTCTTTGCCGAGGTGGCGCCTGCGAGTCGTGAGACTACTCGCAGCCGCGTAAAGTTGGCTGAGAGAGTTAAATATACACGTGTTAACCAACATATTGTTGACACTCACGGACATAGACTACATTTGTAGCCACGATGCTGAATGTGTTCTCCGAAAAAAGCTTGGCAGTCTGCAGACTTAGTGTTTGCCTTGAGTACACTGTCCCCCGCCCAAGCATACTTGTCTTGATCGACATTGTATCCCCTCCACGCCTCAAGCTCGGCGCTTTCAGAAGGAGGCTGTGGAACAGACTGGTCCATCAGTCTATTTGAAGACCGATACAGGCAAACTTACTGGATTTCCTTCGTCCGAAGCAGTGCTACCACGCGGCCCTTGCCGGTCACGAGAGCGAGATGGGCGAGACGGAGCCTCCTCCTCGGAGTCGGAGTTGAGACTAGTGAGCGGCTGGAGTCTAGGGCCGGGAAGCCGTGGTCGGGCCGCAGGTACATCTTCCTCCGAATCTGATTCGTCGTCGCTGGGATTCCGCACCGGGGGACCCGGACTGGCCATCTGAGACTGCGGGTTTAATTGGGAAAAGAGCCGGTTTGCCGCAGTGCGGCCAGGAGTCTGTGGGAATGGCAATGCATTCGTTGGCGTTGGCCGTGCAGGCTGTACAGAGCTTTAGAACATGTATGAAATGAAATTATAAAGGGAATCACTGTATGAGGAGTCGGTTGTGGATTTTGCGAGGAAGCGGAACGAATAGCGGGTTGATCTATGGCGTGTAAGCGAAAGCTTTTGTTGAAGAATTGACCATACTGCGGCTTCCAGACCCTCTGTTCGGCGGCAATGCTGTAGTGCGTGATCAACATTGTGCTCGGGGCAAAAGTTCCAAGAGGAAAATACATACAAGTCAGCGGAGCAAAACCCCGAGCTTGTTCCGAGGAACTTGATCCGCGAGCAGGAGACGACAGATCACCCTGAGCTGTGACTGTGTTGCGTTGAGCACCCCGTGCTGCACGCGACGCCGCCGCAGGATCCGGTGGTGCTGGATCGGGTTGTAAAGCCTGGCTACGGGTTGTACGCGCAGGATTACCCGCCGGAGCTGGGGGTGTGGTTTCGGGTGCTTCAGTGTTACGTCGTGTTTTGGGAGGCATTCGAAAGCGAGAGATGAGTCGGAGGATGGATCTGTTGAGTCCTCTTTAAATTTACCCAGCTCGATAGCTCACCAGTTGGATGGCGACAAAGAAAGAACAGGCATCCCTGATTTTCATCCACAACATGCCCCTGAAAGATATTAAATGTCACTCGAAGAGATATGAAATGTCGCCGCAAGAGATATTGAACGTCAGTCCGCGGGAGGGATCAGAGACATGGCCAATGAGTGTGGTAGAAGAAGTTAGAGAAATGAAATCAAGTGATCGGAGTTTATGAACAGATTCATTGACTGCTGACCCAACAAACCTCGGTCATCTCGGGCTCGGAGATTTCGACTAAAAATATTTTGAATCTTTGAATCTGTTCTGGCCGAGATCCGCCTGAAAAGATATTAAATGTCACGCAAAGAGATATGAAATGTCGGCACAAGAGATATTAAATGTCAGTCTGTGGGAGATATCAGAGGCACAGCCAATGAGTATGGTAGAAGAGATTGATTGACTGTTGAACCAACAAACCTCGGTCATCTGGGGCTCGAAGATTTCAACTAAAAACAGTTTGAATCTTCATATCTGTCCTGGCCGAGATCCCGGGAGTCTCTTGGAACTGTCTGGACTGTGTCTGGCCTGCGGTCCAACTTCTCGACCCCACAGTTAGATCAGAACACCTTCATTGTGCGTGTCAGTGCAATACATTTCGAACATTGTACCTATCCTAGCCAATATTCTCGAAGTTTCCGGGAGACCGCAACTAGTTCTGGCTCACCGTCTGGCTTCTAGAATGGAGTCAACTAATTATATTTTGGGACTTGGTGCGATCCTGCTCCCAGACCTTCTCGGCGACTGTTGGGGGCCAATGGTGTGACTTACCACTCCCAAGGTGTATGATGCCGATCACAAGTCTTGGAGGGCATGTGCGATAATTTATAAGAATGGAGACCAGAGCCAGCTGTCGCAGTGATGTCTCAACGAAATCCTCCCTCAAAAACTGTTGTTCCTTACTCAGAACGTGTTCCCCGGCCTTTGTACAATCCATCTGTGAATGTACAGTCCGATAGCTGGTCCTCAAATGCAGGCATATCCTGGGTATGTTTATTGATAAATGGCTCTCTGCCACTGCCGACACTCATCCTGCCTCCCAGATTGTACATATCTTTAGGAGTTCGCAGGTATGAAGGTCTGCCTCCCAGCTCGGTCATATATTGATCTCCAGTGTTGTCAGCACGGCACGCAATTATTCCGGGCCATCGTCACCGACAACTCTGATAATAATGCGGTCGTTCAACGGGTCATTACATCGCATCCTTCATTCTCTCCCATCCGGTGGACCTCTGGTTTAAGATGTGTTGCGCATCTGCGCAATCTCAAAGTCGAAACCAACGTAGGTATTTTGCCAGCATCTGTTCCATTTAATGCCCATTATCTCAAAATAGATGTTCCCTGAGGAAACGAGAGTTCATGTTCGAGCGAAGTGAGCATTCAAAAACCTGCCTGACTCCAAATCGTGCACTAATTCTCATGCCAAGACTGTAAAACACCGCCGGGATTTCCATAATAACTATCTTTGTAATTCCAATCATGACCAGATGACATTGAAGCGCCCCCGGTGCCGACATCATGCTACAACATTGTAAATGAGGAGGCAGCACTGATCTTAGAATATTTGCCTATAAGGACCGACTCGAAGTCACTCGAAGTCGGGGCGAGTCGACTTGATTCGACTCACGAGTCGGGAGAAGTCACATGACTGACTCGACTCGACTCGACTCAAGTCGACTTCGTGAAGTCGACTTGGAGGGTCAGAGTCGCAAGTCGTGACAACATTAGGATGAGCCCAGATTCCATTACCTCCGTGAATATTATGCCGCGGCCCGAACGGCAAATCCCGACGCGCGCGCTCGAATCCCGACCCTGATGTACTCTAGGACTCCTCCGACACCGAAATCACTGGCAAGCAACTTTGAAAGCAATTAAAATTAAAATCCGCTGGCACGTCCTCCTCAAAGGCAAGCCCGGGAACGAATAAAAACAAAAAGCGAAGACTATTCCGCGAAGTTCGGGCGCGGGGAATCGAACCCCAGCCTACGGGCTAAATCCGCTTCACGGCGCTCCAAGGATATACCCGTGATGCACCATACACCATGCCCGAATACCTACCCTCATCCGGTTCACATACAGGTGCCAAACGCTCTCTCGACTCAGAGTTTACTTCGTGCAAATGAGATGTGGATCGTCGCATCCTCAAGCCCCACGCCCATCCACGCTGTGACACACAAATCAAATCAAGCAAAGCAAATAAAATCCTCCTCTCGAATAAAAAAGTGAAGCGTCGAAAGATATAATATAAGAATAGCTAAAGTGTCCGGCCCCGCGTGGTTCCCCCTCGCGCGGCTCCTCCCAAATTCCTCCAACGTCCCCTCCTCTTCTACTCAACCCCGAACTTGAAGTTCGCATTCAGTTCGGCTCAGTTCAGGTTCGAACCGAAAGCTTGAACCGAACTTTCCCAACACTAGGTGGATGTGAAAAGATCTTCGGACGAGGGCTGAGCTGAAACCGCGTCATCTGTGAAGGCGGTGTTTCGCGAATCCCTCGAGGGTTGAGGAAGGTCTTCGGATAACAGCTCTGCTACTGTGAGCTTTCCATTGGGGATACTAGCTGCAGAAAGCGCGTGCGCTGGCACACAGCGTGCCGCATTCCTGGCAAGCTTGACAGTGGCTGGTAGGCTGTCTGACCAGACTTTACCCGAACCGATCCACTTTTCCACCTCTAAATTCTCCAGCTCACCCTCTTCTTCTTCCGAAAGAGGGACATCAATAACCGGAGAAGGTCCACCTCCGCCGCCTCCGGTCCAGTTAACAGGCCTATCTCGATGCTTGGAAGGAGTGGTAGAATCCGTAAGGGCAACAGTCATGGCAGCGAGCAACGCAACAACAACGGAGGCATCAAGAATTTCTGGGGGGCCAGGAACACGAGTTCGGCGTGCTCTCGGATTATCTGAGATAGTTTGCATCGAAGGCATGCTGTCGGCGACACTAAGGGCGGAGTATGAGGAGTCGCTGTGTGCAGACATTGCACCCAGGGACAAGGTGCTGTATGCAGCACTGACTTCGGAGGAGGGAGAGGGTGGTCGGGATCTGACAGAGCAACCATTGTCTGTATTGTCGTCGGCATCATATGACAAATCGTCCGGGAAGTCATCCATGTCGGAGACAGACTGGAGGGAGGGAATGGAGGAGCTCCTCGGATACTGGTAACGGTGATAAGCCGTCTACAAGGCCAGCCTTGCAAACACGCATTTTGCGATCTTTAGCGCACATCTAGAGTTAGCACGAGACCCGAGTGTGTAACTAAGGGCTAGAACCATACAAATGGTGCCTACTATCAAGGGGATAATTATCATCCACTCTGTGAACGATGGGCGGCCGTAATAGTATATATTCACGCGAATATCCACTATGTTGACTATTATTTGTTGTAACGACGCGACGCGACCCATCACGTGACCGGCCGGAAGTCGGGAACCATTAACCGCACTCCGGTGGATATCGGGATTAACCGGGTCCGGGCCTATTTCGAGTGGCAGTTCAGTCCGCGCTAAGGGGTTTAGTCGCGATAAGAAGTAACGAGGGAACCAAGCCTCCAATAAGGGAGTTTGGGGTATCGACAGGAAGCTGGGGTTATTCCCGAGCTAGCCTGGTACAGAACAGGAAGAAGGGAAGAAGAATATTAGAGATTAGTGGTCGTTCGCTCAACAGGAGCTGCACTACATACCCGATCGAAACCAAGGGACCATAGGCCCGGAGCCGGGCCAATATGTCAACAAGCGACATAAAGGAGTTCCAGGAAGCCAATCACATTAAATAGCTCAGGCAATTAGGATACCAGATTTCATATCGTATTAAGTAACATATACCCGCGATAGTGTCATCACGTAGTGTAAGCATAATTAGAGTAGTATAAAGCTAGCGTAGAAAGAGAGAGGACGGCACTGAATCACCACCCAGTTAGAGTTTCATCTCGAACAATCAGGCGGTCGCATTTGGGGCTTTGTTCCGGACTCCATATTGTCCAACGAATATAGGCTTTTTGGTTATCTGCAATAGTGTTCTGTTTTAAGTTTTATAGGCAGTCATCCCTGTCTTGAGTACCTTGTCCCATAGGCAGTGACCCCTGTCTTGAGTACTACTTGTGCGGTTAAAGCGGATTTGGTTCGGTTGCGGAATTGTGTGTTGTGTATCGTGTTGTACTAGGGGCTTGTTAGTCTCCCAAAGCGGATTTTACGTCCAACCAAACCCTACCGGCCATCCACGCCGTTATTTGCACTATAGCTGTGAAGCTTTACAATCAGCCAGTTTTGTAACCTTGACTCGTCAAGAGCGTGTGTTGTATTGTTGACTTGAAGACTTTCCTTCGGAATAAGCTTCACATACAACCAATTACTTGAACTATCAAAAGCCTAGTTTCCCTAGACCTATACTACAACCCTAGGTCTAGTAAAACCCGTCTTTCTCGTCAGGTCACCCTAAGGGGCATATAAAGGAGTGTTTAGTGTTTGGGATTTGATTGTTTGAGTGTTTGAGTTGTGTTAGTCTCTCTCGTAGAGTCTGGTTCAGTCTCACTCATTTGACAGTTGGGTTTTGTTCGCTTTTCATTTGCAGCCTTAGACCCTGAGCAACCGTTTCAACGGTTGTGAGGCTGCTGGTGTTGTTGTATGCAGCTGCCGTGAAGTGGGCGCTGCGTGCAAGGCCGAGCCGTCTACTCGGACTCGTCTCCCAGTGCAAATGCAAATGCGCCTCGGAATACGGAGACAAATAATGCAAAGAATGCGAAGAATGTTGATGAGAAGGACTTGAATGCGCCTTGGAGGAATAGGAACACGAATGCAGCCCCACAGGTGCAGGCGGCGGAAGGAGTGATGCTACATTTCGGCGGGAAGCCGTATTTCGACATACGGTCGAGTCGCAGGTGCAAGATATGGGTGCGGTGCTTCCGTTTCTTCGGTTCCATGAGTTTTTGAAGAGCTAACCATTTGGGGCGCAAGTAGTGGACTGTAAAACATGTTAGTACACATTCCAGGGTTGCAAAGTACTTATCGCTCACCAAGAGACAAGACAAGGATAAAAAGCTCGGACATATAGACCACAAGGGCGCTGACCAGTGTCGTTGTATCGACCCCAGCTTGCGCAGCGAAGAGCTTGATGGCAAGAACAGTGAATGGATTAAAAAGGCTCAGAAGAGTAGCAACGAAAGCAAGGGAAAAAAAGAGCAAGGGAGGGTAGGTACCTAGAGATGAGGACCGAGTCGACGGGTGTAGGATAGGTTTGTGAGGACAATAATCTGGGGAACAGATGAGACCAGTTAGCTGAATTATCTGGAGATGCACGGGAACACAGACCTTTCTTCCGCATGGTATGCGAAGCTTGTGTTTGCTGGCAGATGGGATGTAAAGGAGTGGTTGGTGGGACAAGTGAGTAGGTAGTGACTGAGCGGAGGGAAAAATCTTGAGGCTTGCACGCCATCCCGTTGGAAATTTGGCAAGTGGGATCGCAGGGTCTGGGGACTCCATTCCCCGGGCTACTATCTGCTTTTGGATGGAATAGTGTTTCAAAGCTTGTAAAGAACAGGTCGGTAGTTGTTCAGCAACATTAGAGCAGGGTTGTATGCATACTACAGGATCAAAAAATGGCAAGCGAGGTTCCAGCGACTGAGCAGCAGCCAGCGGCCTGGAGCACCTCCAGTCTCTGCGGACTGAGACTCATGATTGGCAAAAAAACGAGTCTAAGAGTCAGAAGGTTGCGCTTCATCTGTGGTAGGCATTGCGAAACATGTACTAGGTGTGGGGACGGGCATCAGCCATGATCGATCCGGCAGCTTTGTACTTGTTTGTGCCGGGTCAAAGCAAGATTTAGCATGTTCCGCCATGTTCTGCCTTCCACAGGCACTTGTTGAACTTGAATTGGGGAAGGGAAATGTTTGAAATATTTATGTGCATCTGGCCCCGAAGTAATATTGCAAATTTCAATTATTTATTCCGGGATATCCTCCCACTCGGCATCATCGCCCTCCGAAAATCCATACTCATCGATTACCATGGCTTGTGGTATGTCGGTCATGGCTTCGGGATTGTCGGCCAAGCTTGTGGATTGACTCAGGTCCCTACCAGCCAATCAGAACAGATCAAATAAATTAACCGAGCAGCTTACCACCTGGCAAGCTCTCGCACCCGAGCTTCCAAAACCAAAGTCCTTCGTACGGCCACTGTTGCCATGTCTTTCCAGCGCGTTTTCAGGAGAATCTCGTCCTTCAGCACATCCCTATAAACGTGCAACTGGTCCTTCAGCACAGGGGAGGACATGGTTTGAATCTTGCTGAGATCGAACTCGAGTTTCGTCCCTGCCAAGCGAATTTCTTTTGTCTTCTTTCGTAACGCGGTTTTGCTTCGTCGCGCCAGCGCGTTTTCGGCCTTCTCTCGCTGCAGTGCTGCCCACGCCTTCCGGAATTTGGCCCTCCTCCCGCTCGCGCCATCTTTTCGGACCTCCCGCATCACAAA
Organism: Mycena vulgaris; assembly: GCA_029204335.1. Lineage (NCBI taxonomy): Eukaryota > Fungi > Basidiomycota > Agaricomycetes > Agaricales > Mycenaceae > Mycena > Mycena vulgaris. The sequence continues at coordinate 49,973 of JARGYA010000046.1, forward strand.
TTCTGCTACAGCGGCATCACAAAACTTCTTGATGAAAGCCTCAGTATTGTTTCGTTCCGTGCGTGTCTGGTTTGAGAAGGAAGCGGCGGTGGAGTTCGGGTGGTACTTCATGTGTCCTCTGTAAGATCCGAGCATCCCCTCGTTGGCGTCGTTGGTTGTGGGGATGAAAAGGACAGCCCGTTGTTCCGGTGTGAGTGAGTCAAAAGTTCCACCAAGGTGAAACTCGGGAGTAAACTGAATCCACCCTTTAGCACAGCCAGAAAACATCACAGAGATCATGAGGAAGAGGTGAGGAAGTTCCGGGCGGAGTTGGCGGATTGTCGCCATCAAAACCTCGTTACCGAGTGGCCGGCCGTCAATAGTGAGTCGGTGGCGTGGGGTATTCGGATCAAAGAGAATATGGGGATTGTCGGCAATGTGTGCGCAAAATTTGGGAAGTTTTCGGTGAAGGTCGGTCAAGGAAAGTAGATTTTTCGGCTTGTCCTTGGTCCCACGCACCATTCCCATGTATCTCCGGGACACCAATATCGTATACAGTGCGATGGCGATGAGCTGCTCCATAGTCCGGAAACAATTAATCCCTCGGATAATGTTCTTCTCGACGTGATTCGGCTGGCCGGACTTGGTCTTGCCGTCGATGACCTCCATCACATGTTCCTGCATAAGCCCGTGGAAGCACACGGTCTCGACTGCGGCGTCACCGAAGCATCCGTATCGTGTGTTGGAAACATCAGGAAATCCGCCTGATTCATCGATGCCGAACAGCTCCAGTTTGCGCTCGCGCATGAAAATTCTGCTCTTGTCCTGGTATCCTCGCTCGCCATCTTTGTGCCGGAACAGAGCGCCAAGCAATTGCAACAGCTTGATTGCGCCGGAGGAGCTGGCGTCGATTGCGTTCTGGATCGCAGGGTTGTCGGGGTCTGCGGAGTTGAGGTTGATAACGGCATCGTTGGCTTTATTTGCCAAGAGGACGGGCGGGGGTATATCGTGGGTCGCATAGACAGCTTGCATCGCAACACAACCATATCGGAGGACGTTGAGGTCTTTGTGACAACAACAGCCGCCGAATACATGCGTGAGTTTGTTTTGTTGAGCGTCTGGAGGTAGCAAATCAAATTGTTTTTCTCCGAGTTTGCGCTCGAGGACTTGTTCCACCAGATTAGACCTTTCCGGGCGTGATCTGTCCGGGTGCGGTTAGCATAGATCAAGGTGTGAATTTGGGGGCCTACAGCGATGCCAGCTCCGATTCCGAGAGCCTTCCCGTGACCAGTAGGTCATCGTCGGTGATATCCGACATCGCGAGCAGAATAATGGAAGTGTCGACATCCGCCTCTTCCATCGCAGTACGTCCCATGTCCCGTAGTACGATATCTTCTTTGTATGCTGCTGATATTTTGAACGCTTTTTTCCCATCCGCAGCGTGATCTTTGTGTTCACCAATCTTCTTCCTCCAGTAGTCGTTCTTGTCCATGAGTCTTTTTTCTTGGATGGCGAGGGGGCTTCGAGAGTATGTGTCCGCGATTCTATTTACAGCCTCGAGTGTTCCATCGAACTGGCGCTGCCCAGTATGGTCGAGAGCGGGGGCGACTTCCACAAAGCTTGTCTGATGCTTCCATTTTGACTTGTCGGAGTCGTCAATTTCGGGATCATAAGAAGGAGCGAGGAGGGTAATATGACGTGATTCGACTGTGATTCCGCGATGGGTAGTGCCGTCGGAGCTCTCGACAAAGCCTAACAACAATTAGAATAGCAGTAAATGGTATGGAAGGCAAGAATACCTGGGGCCTCCATAATCTCACGTGCCAACTGAATCTCTCCATACTTTCCGCCCTCATCAATTGTGCGGCCTACGGTCCGACGACTCATGAAACGGTGTCGAATCTTGATGCCGAATGTCCGAGCACAAGCCTTGACAGCGAACTCCACCTTGCCTGCGGAGCATCCTGCATAGGAAAGATCGCGGGCCAGCTCGCGTGATCCTGCAGAGTATTGCCCATTCTCAGTGGGATCCCAAGTTTGTAAATTGCGGTAAGTTGTTCGAAGTTCCTTCAGCGACGTCTTCGCTCGTTCGGCTTGCTTCTGTGATGCGTAGAGTTGTTTCCGGGTTGCATTCAAAGTAGACTGCTTCTCGCGGAGGGAGGACTGAAGGGTTATGATGGTTTCATCCCGAGAAGCGATGACAGCGGCAGCTGAAGCGAGATCAGCCATAGCTTGTGTTATTTGCCTCACTTTCTCGTCCAGGGCATCCTGTAAGTTCGAGACGACAGTGCCAGAGTTTTCCAACTCCTTCTCGCGGTCCCGTTCCAGTCTTTTGATTTGTTTGCGCCTCTTCGTCAGTTCCTCAGTAAGGCTGGTTTCTGCCTTCCGTTTCAGTGTATTGAGGGAGTTATTGGCTAGTGATAGGAGTTGATTCCGGCCGAGCAGCTTCTTATTATCGAAATGGAGTGATTTAATCGTTTCTTTATGAGTTTTCTGCAGCTGCACGAGGTTGGATTCGAGGGTGTAGATGGTAGCTCCATGCTCAGTGATTTGTGCATCCTTTTCGATGATCTGCTCCTTTAGGGTCTTCCTTTTGGAGGTGGGATGAGGTGGGATAGTTTCGGATGGGTCTGGGGGGGTGTTTTTGGCGTTGGAGCTCGAGAAAGGATGAGGATCATGAAGTTGGCGGCCCAATGTCTGGCGCAGGGCCTGGTGCTTAGATACTTCAGGCATGGGGAAAACAGGACCCCAGGAGTCGAGGGGTAAGCAAGATTGGATGAGAGGTCAAAAATCAGAGCCATAGAGCAAGTTTTGAGTCCAGGAAAGCCACAGGGGAGACGACGCGTCCACGGAAGATTGATTTGTCGCGGCTGTCACATGTGTGACAGGACGTGTTTGACCGGGCAGCATAAAACGGCTAAGGCTTTTTGAACGTCACAAGAATCGCTTGGCGTCCGCAGTAAGGATTTTAGGAAAATGGACTCTCCAAAGATTCATCAGGCCAAAGCTTCAATAATATCCCCAATGCTCACGAAAATGTCTGATATTCGGCCAAAATAGGTGCCATTCCGTTTATTTGAGAGAATTTAAACATTTGGTCAGATGAATCTATTCATTGACTATTTTAAATGCAGTCTGCCGATTCAAAATTTCCCCAGGCACTGCAGATAAAAAGCCTTAGCAGTTGCAAAACTGGAACCGAGCGCTTCTGCCAACCAAACAAGGCCAAAGCTGCCGGATCGATCATGGCCGATGCCCGTCCCCACTAGGTGCAGGAGCTGAGCAGAGCAACATGGTCACGCATGTGACATGACGCAAAAACCTCACAAAACCTTTGAATGCTTAAGCCGTTTAATCTCGGGGGAGACTTCACAGCACTTAATTCGACTCACCCATACTTTTGAGGGCGGGGAAGGAAGCGGGATCGGAGGGACGTGAGGAAGAGATGTGAGGAAGGGACTAGGGGAGAGAGAGAAAGGCGTGAATGACCGATGAGGATGGGACAGGTAAGAGAGGCACAGAATGAGAAGCGGTACAGGCACAGAATGGGGGAGTCAACGGACAGAATGAGACACGGGGAGGGATACACAGAGGGGTGAAGAGCAATGGGATAGTACGGCTATGGGAGGCGCGGGGGGGACGCGGACGAAAATGAGGACACACATCACTCGTGCTAAATGCACATGCTCGTAGCGCTCCCTCCTTCACAGGCATCGTGGCTACTGTAGTCGTCTGTAGATCAAGGGGATCAGCACTTCGATGCGCGGATAGAAACAAATAAGAGATAGACAAGGGGGAAAGTACTGGCGCGGAAGGTGATTCACAGTGCTCAAAATCTGCTGAATACTGGGCGGCAGGTTTGAGAGCCAACACCGTGGCTCAGTCGTTCAGGCAGTGCAACGAACGGCAGCTGGTGCGAAGGCGTTGCGAAGCTCCAAAAGCACCAGAAGTAGAAAGAAAATTCCGTGAAACAAAAGATAACAACAAATTAGTACTCACATATCCGCAGAGAGGTCGTCGCAGATCTTAGTGCAACTCGAAGTGGGTGTTGAATGGGTGCATGATAAATTTTGTGATCATTTTGTCCATCCTGCGTTCGAGGGGATTCTGGGCGGCGCCGATGCACATCCACATGATCCAGGAGCGAGCGGGAGGGAAAGGCAAAGATAGAAAGCCCTCACGATCATTGAGCAAGTTGATGTGCCCATGCTTGCCAGACTCGTGCTGAAAGCCGAAGTGATCCGAGTCATTCCGCTGCCAACTTCCTGTTTCTTCTTCCTTCCTCCATCCTCAGTTCCCACTCTGCACCTGAGCTAAACAGGGCTCCTGGAACTACACACTGCTTTACTTCTCGTCTAATACTTGTCTGGGTGTTCAAAAGAGCAGTGGGGACGATGGGAAGGAGATGCTGCGTACCAGCCGTGACTTTGAGACTGGCTGCCCACACACCTAGATTCTCCGCATTCCTGTGCGTCAAGATCCATGTCCTAGACTCCTAGTCCACCTGAACTCCAAATCATCCCTCTTGTACCATTCCACATCCTCCTCTTCACTCTCCACCTCCAAACATCTGTCCACGTCGTAAAAGGATGTTGTGCCGAGTAGAGGTGAAGCCAAGGGCATTTCGAGTTGGGGGTCTCGCTGAATACAGCGGTGGGCGAGGATGGGGGAAGGCGGCTGGGCACGTAGGGCACTCGGATCCCACTCAAATCACCACAATGGAGACGCTCACTGAGGCACAAAGCACTCGGACATGGGCGATCTCGGAAAAGCCTGTCTTGGTCACGTGCTACTAACTACCGCAAGGAGAAACTACGCGCTATGCAGCTACAGCAGCCGTACCAGCGGGATCCAACTCCAACTCGGAGGCAGGATCCACTCACGTCTCCTCATATCCCTACTCAAAGCATTGTAGCATTCCCATCCAACTCAACCCCCGATGCTGCGCAATCTCTCACCGCAACCCCAACTCGACTCGGGATCTATCTCGCCATGTGTGCAAAGTGTCACAGCTTGTCTTTGCAGCACGCGCGTGATAGTCTTCCATTATCTATGCTCCTGCAACGCCGCGGTGCAGGTACGATACATCCTTCAATTGTGTCTCTTCTACTTAACACTTTCAGATGGTCGTTAATTTTTATTATGTAGCACTCGCACTCAAGGGAGTGTGAGGCACGGCCCCATATGCGAGATCCGCCTGTCTCCTCATGACCTTCTTTCCATTCATACTGATCACCTTCCAGATTGTTCCATAGTCGAAGTCCTGGAGCCTCGCACCGAACGAACAGCTTGTGGCCGCCACACGTATGCCCACCCTCCTTATTCGAACTTAAAGGCTAGATTGCACTTGTCTCACCCCAACTCCCCAGCAGCAATGTACCATTCTTGCGAGACGCTGCCGTTCTCAGTTCCGCACCCAGGCTTTTCTCGCCATGTATTTCATTCTCTAACGCAGTTGACAGATCATATCTGAATCTCTCAATTACAGACACCACCTTCACCTGTGTGGATTTTCTACACAAGGCAAGTATAGATCCTCAGTTTTTCTTGGGGGGCTGTAGAGTCTGAGGCTCATGATATTATGTGTTGGCTCCTCAAATGAGGGGTGTGTGGAGTGCAATTAAATTAGCCTCACAAGGGAAACTGGACTAAATACAAAGTGGAGCTCAAATATCCCGCTGTCAAATTAAGAATACAGGCACAGGACTTGTAGAGTCAATTTCTCCCTTGAATACTTCATCCAATTGGCAAGACATTGAAAAGCTCACAACTATTGACCTTGATCAAGTGGTCGGAGAAAGGTGGCAGGATCAACCGTGGGCAAACAATAATTTCGATCGGGCCGAAAGCTGTGAACTCGACTTACGTTCAATGAATATTTTGGCGATGAAAACCCAACACATTAGTGCAGATGGTTCATAGACTACCTTGCTTTGGACAAAAAGTTCGATAGATAATTCTCCAGATGTTTTGGGCTTTGCTAGCTGATGAATTGGGATTCACATTGCATATATGTGATGTTCTACTGGTCTCTCCCGAGACTAGATGTAAATAAGATGTAATGAAGACATGGGAGTCAGGTGATTACAGATCAGCAGGTGCTGCAAACGGGCTACAATTATGAGGTTAAAGAAACCTTGACAAGCAAGGTAATTCAGTATGTGGTGCTGGGAGCACTGCATGTGCCACCACTTCTTCCTATATACCAAAACCGTAATGCACTGCGTGATCTCTGGAATTTCTCAGGGTATTCCAGACTTGAGAAAGAGGTGGAGATTGAGTTTCTCCACTCCGCAGGTGTCAATCATCAAGTTGAATAAATGCTCTGACCTGTGTAGTATCAAATGCGAGTCTTTGTCCATCCATACCTTGTTCTGGAAACCTGGGCTGAAATATTAAATAAAAATAAATTCAGAGACTCAACTGACACAAGAAGGGATGAGTTATTTTTAAATTTAGAATCCCCAGTTAAATGGGAGCACATTACAGCCCAGTTGAACAGGAGTATGGTATATCCTAGATCCCCATGTGAATGAATGGTATCCACCGTTCATAAGGAACTTTCTGAGCCTTCAATTCTTCCACTGCAAGCTGCAGTGCCTCAGCTGTATCACTTGTCTGAGGCTGTTGACCCTCCCGAAACAGGTGAGAGTAAATCTTTTCTGCGACCAGTGGTCCATCCCAATCATTCATTGACCACAGTGTCCCAATGGCACTTCGGAAACCTGCTGCAATGAATCCTCCTCCCAGATGGAAGGATTCATTTACAAGTTGAGAATCCCCCATGGCTGTTTGACATGCAGCAAGAAACACAAACTCTGCAGTTGAGAGATTCATATGGAGAATGGTTTCCAACTCCAAGACACCTTGATAGAGTAGGAGACGGCTTTTGGTTGGTTCAAGTAAATCTTGAGTTCCATGGCATGCTAAATGAATCCAGGAGCAATCCTGTAGTTGGAGCTTTACAGCATCTGGTGTTGCTTGGTGCCCTTCAAGACACTGCACAGGGGTTGTTTTGATGATGGACATAATTTTTTTGACCTCCTGTTTCACTCCTGGGAGATGATTTGCTCCACTGCTGGTATGTGTTACTCCAACAATACCAACTTTGGGTGGATTAGATAACTTTCTGGAGTAGGCATCCAGAAGAGATCCTAATGTTGCTGTATACGAATGGATGAAGTCATTGGTGGGAGAGCATGCATGAAGAGGAAGTCCTGTAAATACACCGGTCGGTAACCACCATAACCGACCGTTGTAGATTCCATGCTATATGAAGTGTGAGAAGTCAGTGAATGATAGGTAAGTGGAGACTGATTCACACTGACCAATTCCAAGATCTGATAGACAGGGGTAACCACATTGGTATACAGCCAGGCCAATAAATCTGTGAAACACTCTTCCACTGTTTTCGATTCAAACAACTCATGTCGTCCAAAGAGTCTGGTTGACACAGATTCTTCTCGTGTCCGGACATTTCTGCGGCGAAGAAGCTGCTGGAGAGTTTCCTGCTGTGATTTCAACAAGGCTAGTGTCACATTGGGAAGGGAAACATGCACTGGGTCTGAGGCGGGATCTACAATTATGATCCCTTCACAGTGATTCTGGTGGCTGGTCAGGATAACCACAGGTCCTCCTTGAGATGCATGACAAAGGATCTTATACGGTTTAGGAAGAAGGAAATGTTCGAGACCGGGCTGCTGGCGAATATCGTCAAGGAGCTTTTGACGTTGGTTGGCAACATCTTGAGGATTGGATGATCTACCGCTGTACAGCTCTGAGGAAAGTAGTTGCAGCTTGCTAGCTTGGGCAAAGGGAAGTCCTTCCACGTCTGTCTTCAACTGAAGCAGTTGCTGAAATGTGATTCCCACTCCCTGTTCTATGATTTCCACTGCAGACACAAATTTGGATGAATTTATGAGGGCCCTTGCAGCTGCAGCAGTGGCTTCTCCAATCCCAAGCCGATGGGTAGCTTCATGCCGTACATGGAGGTGATTGCCGACCCAGAGGATGTCAGGGAGCAACTGGAAGGCATTAGAGTATGCGGTCAGGTCATGTGGTGACTGAAATTCCTGTGAGACAGAGGCCCAGCGAAGGGCTGCATGCCAGGAGTTCTGCGGGGCTAAACTAGGTGTTTGGAAAGACAGGGTATAATTGCTATGCATGTTCTCGAGATCATTTGGCCTGCCAAACTTCAGATATCTGTCTGTGTATGAAACAGCAAGTTCTTGAAGACGGCCTGGCCTTTGAGGGCTCCCTTCTGGGGTGAGCCCCACGGCTTTCAGGTTAGCCTGCAATGCAGCCTCGAGAGCACTCAGATCACCCAGTCTTTGGTATCGGTTCCCATAGGATGCTGCAAGGTTTTGAAGACAGCGAGGCATATCAGGGTGCCCTTGTGGGCTGAGCCCCACTGCTTCCTGGCTAGACTGCAAGGCAGCCTCAAGATCACCCAGGTCGCCCAGTCTTTGGTATCGGTCCCCATAGGATGCTGCAAGTCCTTGAAGACGGCCTGGCCTTTCAGGGTGCCCTTCTGGGGTGAGCCCCACTGCTCCCTTGTAAGCCTGCAATGCAGCCTCGAGATCACCCAGGTCGCCCAGTCTTTGGTATCGGTTCCCATAGGATACTGCAAGCTCTTGAAGACAGCCTGGCCTTTCAGGGTGCCCTTCTGGGGTGAGCCCGACTGCTTCCTGGTTAGCCTGCAATGCGGCCTCGAGATCACTCAGATCACTCCGCCTTTGGTATCTGTCTGTGAATGACACTGCAAGTCCTTGAAGACGGCCTGGCCTTTCAGGGTGTCCTTCTGGGGTGAGCCCCACTGCTTCCTGGTGAGCCTGCAATGCAGCCTCGAGATCACTCAGGTCACCCAATCTTTGGTATCGGTTCCCATAGGATGCTGCAAGGTTTTGAAGACGACCAGGCCTTTCAGGGTGCCCCTCTGGGGTGAGCCCCACTGCTCCCTTGTAAGCCTGCAATGCAGCTTCGAGATCACCCAGGTCGCCCAATCTTTGGTATCGGTTCCCATAGGATGCTGCAAGGTTTTGAAGACGACCAGGCCTTTCAGGGTGCCCCTCTGGGGTGAGCCTCACTGCTTCCTGGTCAGCCTGCAATGCAGCCTCGAGATCACTCAGGTCACCCAATCTTTGGTATCGGTTCCCATAGGATGCTGCAAGGTTTTGAAGACGACCAGGCCTTTCAGGGTGCCCCTCTGGGGTGAGCCTCACTGCTTCCTGGTCAGCCTGCAATGCAGCCTCGAGATCACTCAGATCACCCAGCCTTTTGTATCTGTCTCTGAATGACACTGCAAGTCCTTGAAGACGGCCTGGCCTTTCAGGGTGCCCTTCTGGGGTGAGCCCCACTGCTTCCTGTTTAGCCTGCAATGCAGCCTCGAGATCACTCAGATCACCCAGCCTTCGGTATCTGTCTCTGAATGACACTGCAAGTCCTTGAAGACGGCCTGGCCTTTCAGGGTGCCCTTCTGGGGTGAGCCCCACTGCTTCCTGTTTAGCCTGCAATGCAGCCTCGAGATCACTCAGATCACCCAGCCTTCGGTATCTGTCTGTGAATGACACTGCAAGTCCTTGAAGACGGCCTGGCCTTTCAGGGTGCCCTTCTGGAGTGAGCCCCACTGCTTCCTGTTTAGCCTGCAATGCAGCCTCGAAATCACTCAGATCACCCAGCCTTCGGTATCTGCCTGTGAATGACACTGCAAGTCCTTGAAGACGGCCAGGCCTTTCAGGGTGCCCCTCTGGGGTGAGCCCCACTGCTTCCTGGTCAGCCTGCAATGCAGCCTCGAGATCACTCAGATCACCCAGCCTTTTGTATCTGTCTGTGAATGACACTGCAAGTCCTTGAAGACGGCCTGGCCTTTCAGGGTGTCCTTCTGGGGTGAGCCCCACTGCTTCCTGGTGAGCCTGCAATGCAGCCTCGAGATCACTCAGGTCACCCAATCTTTGGTATCGGTTCCCATAGGATGCTGCAAGTCCTTGAAGACGACCAGGCCTTTCAGGGTGCCCCTCTGGGGTGAGCCTCACTGCTTCCTGGTCAGCCTGCAATGCAGCCTCGAGATCACTCAGATCACCCAGCCTTTTGTATCTGTCTCTGAATGACACTGCAAGTCCTTGAAGACGGCCTGGCCTTTCAGGGTGCCCTTCTGGGGTGAGCCCCACTGCTTCCTGTTTAGCCTGCAATGCAGCCTCGAGATCACTCAGATCACCCAGCCTTCGGTATCTGTCTGTGAATGACACTGCAAGTCCTTGAAGACGGCCTGGCCTTTCAGGGTGCCCTTCTGGAGTGAGCCCCACTGCTTCCTGTTTAGCCTGCAATGCAGCCTCGAGATCACTCAGATCACCCAGCCTTCGGTATCTGCCTGTGAATGACACTGCAAGTCCTTGAAGACGGCCAGGCCTTTCAGGGTGCCCCTCTGGGGTGAGCCCCACTGCTTCCTGGTGAGCCTGCAATGCAGCCTCGAGATCACTCAGATCACCCAGCCTTTGATATCTGTCTGTGAATGACAGTGCAAGTCCTTGAAGACAGCCTGGCCTTTCAGGGTGCCCTTCTGGGGTGAGCCCCACTGCTTCCTGTTTAGCCTGCAATGCAGCCTCGAGATCACTCAGATCACCCAGCCTTCGGTATCTGTCTGTGAATGACACTGCAAGTCCTTGAAGACAGCCTGGCCTTTCAGGGTGCCCTTCTGGAGTGAGCCCCACTGCTCCCTGGTAAGCCTGCAATGCAGCCTCGAGATCACTCAGGTCACCCAATCTTTGGTATCGGTTCCCATAGGATGCTGCAAGGTTTTGAAGACAACCAAGCCTTTCAGGGTGCCCTTCTGGAGTGAGCCCCACTGCTTCCTGTTTAGCCTGCAATGCAGCCTCGAGATCACTCAGATCACCCAGCCTTCGGTATCTGCCTGTGAATGACACTGCAAGTCCTTGAAGACGGCCAGGCCTTTCAGGGTGCCCCTCTGGGGTGAGCCCCACTGCTTCCTGGTGAGCCTGCAATGCAGCCTCGAGATCACTCAGATCACCCAGCCTTTGATATCTGTCTGTGAATGACAGTGCAAGTCCTTGAAGACAGCCTGGCCTTTCAGGGTGCCCTTCTGGGGTGAGCCCCACTGCTTCCTGTTTAGCCTGCAATGCAGCCTCGAGATCACTCAGATCACCCAGCCTTCGGTATCTGTCTGTGAATGACACTGCAAGTCCTTGAAGACGGCCTGGCCTTTCAGGGTGCCCTTCTGGGGTGAGCCCCACTGCTTCCTGTTTAGCCTGCAATGCAGCCTCGAGATCACTCAGATCACCCAGCCTTCGGTATCTGTCTCTGAATGACACTGCAAGTCCTTGAAGACGGCCTGGCCTTTCAGGGTGCCCTTCTGGAGTGAGCCCCACTGCTTCCTGTTTAGCCTGCAATGCAGCCTCGAGATCACTCAGATCACCCAGCCTTCGGTATCTGCCTGTGAATGACCCTGCAAGTCCTTGAAGACGGCCTGGCCTTTCAGGGTGCCCCTCTGGGGTGAGCCCCACTGCTTCCTGGTGAGCCTGCAATGCAGCCTCGAGATCACTCAGATCACCCAGCCTTTGGTATCTGTCTGTGAATGACACTGCAAGTCCTTGAAGATGGCCTGGCCTTTCAGGGTGCCCTTCTGGGGTGAGTCTCATTGCTTCTTGCAAATGCTTTACTGCAACCTGGAGATCGGAGAGGTTTCTTTCATCCCGATATCTAGTTATTAATGCCTCCCCTAGTCTTTGTTGGGACCCAGGAAGATTTGGGTCACCTTGTGGTATCTGCGCCACCAATTTTTGCAGGTCCGGTATTCCTCGTTCCCGTGAAATCTGGACGAACTTCAGCTTTGCATTGAATCCTCACCAAATCCCGTAAACTCACAGAGCTAGTACTTTCAGATGTGTCAGAATCATCTGTTCCGCATTCAGAAACAGTGTCAGGCACAGTGCTCTGTTTTTCATCAGTATCATCTAAGACATGAAAACTAGTACTCACAGCTTCAATCTCAACATCCATTTTTAGAACCCGAGCAATGAGAGGAAGTATCAAATGGTTGCGAACCTGCCGCTTTATATGGTGCATAGGCGCTGAATGGGCGCTTCACTCTTGACAGGTTGCTGATTGATTTTCCCCGCCTCGGTGCATAGCCATGATCTGCCATGATCCTACCCAGGTTTTAGAATGAGGGAAGTGCAGTCGGGTCCCCTCTTTTCCATTCGTTCCTCTTTGGTTCATCCCTATTCAACGTAATCCATCCTGCTCGCTCTTGTTGAATCGTCCTTCACGGAAGCTCTTTGCCCTGTATTATGAGAACTTTCTTCTCCATCCGGACTGACACACATCTGACAGCCAGGTCGGTCCGACGGCGTATAGAGCGAGCCGCTTGTTCCTCTTGACAGCCTTCGAGATCGGCGCTGGAAGGTCGCCGAGCGCGGAATATAAGCGGAAAACGGTGATCACAGTCAACGAGATGGGGCTGGCTGAGTTAAGGAGGGGAGTTTAGTATTTATTTTTCAGCCGCTGAAGCCTGAGATATTTATCCATTTTTGACGGAATGATTTAATGATTCTATGCTGTTCATAATTACGTTCGCGTTGATTAACACATCATGTGTCTATGCCCTCAATTTACATGTCCTCTGCTGCACTTGATCTATTAACATCCTAGATCTACTCAAGAGTCAGTAATCGATGTTGTCCACTTGGCTCTCAGGTTTGAAACCCACTAAATGAGATGGACTGAACAGTGAACCTCTAAGGATGCCCAGAATTCCGGAGAACCACCGCTCACCCCATCTATTGCATCGGAACAACGGAAGTTCGAACTTCTCGCAATGCGTATTGAATAACCGCAGACTTGGCGCAGACCACGACACATACACATATACTTATTCTCACTGCGAAATAAATTCAACATGGCCCGCCAGAAAGGAACAATGATGCACATACCCAATTGCGTAGCCGCCGCTTTTTCTATCGGGAGGTAGATAAATCCATTCCAAGAACGAGAGGGGGAGGGAGACGGCTACGCGCGAGCTCCTGTCAGCAAGCAATCTCGAAGCTGAATATACATACTACATTCCAGAGGGGATATTCACGCAAAGTGTACGTGTAAAAACGAAAATTCATCCATTTCGAGCGCGTACATAGAACATCGAGTAGTTGACGAAAAATGCTCGTAGGGATCCAAGCATGAGATCAGAAAGTACCCAGTAGTCAAGCGGTAGCGGCGATTCCGTCGTGCAAGCAAGATAATTTATCTACGAATCACTATCGTTATGGGCGCGCAAACGTGAATGGCGGCTCCGACTCACCAGAGCACAGCAAAAAAAAAGTACGGGTCGAGTGCTCCTGCCACCAGCTACTTGAAAGGGTTCAGGAAAAGTAAAGACTCGCAAAATAAAACCTCACTTTCCATCTGCGTCGATGAAGCTGAATGTATCCAAATGAGACCTGCTCAAAACGTCGACCCGAAAATAAACGTGAAGAATCGATCCCCGCTCCAAATTCACTTTCTTTCTTGAGTCGGCGTCGGCGACGAAACGCTCCAGGCATCCATATCGACTGCCATCGTGCCACTGTTGGAAGCTTTCGTTGTATCTGAGACGGAAGCACCTTTTCATTGAAGATATCGTAGAAACATACGGAAGATACGGAAAATGAGAGAAACAGCGAGCTCGGAGGAGAGGGGCGGCAGAGGAACCGGAGCAGCGAGCACCAAGCACGCAGCAGCGGGATGCTACACTGATAACATCAAAGAGCCGCGCTGCATCCGCACCGCATGTGCGACGCGCGCAGCCCGGGAGCGGGACCCGCGACCGCACGCGACAACAGAACAGTGCGCGCTCTTCACATCCGCGCGGAACCGGCAGTATCATCGGCCACTCCCGCTTGTCGCCTGCATCCACAGTCCACGCGCGGAGACACCGCCAGCGAGCCGCGCGCTCCACCGCCCACAGAAGCCGCCCGCACCGCGCCGCGCACGACCCACGTCGATAACGCCCGCGACCCGCGTCCACAAGGCGCACGACGCGCGCCGCCACCAGCTCGGCGTCCACATTCCGTGCGTGACTCTCGAGCGTCCCGTGGCGTGCCGCTTCAGCCCACGCGGCGACGCCAGCGTTGTGTCACACCACCCGCACACAGACGAGGCAGGGGCGCATGACGGGCCTCCGCGCCCGCATGCCACCGCCGCATCGCCGCCGTACACACGTCTCCGCACGATCCGCACAACGCCCGCAGCACGCCTCCACTGCGCTGCGCATGCGAATACGGGCCCACATCAACGTCGTACCTGCTGGCAGCAGCGCCATCCACAATGCGAGCTGCATCTGCGCACTGCAGCCGCCGAGGATCCCCACCGCCAGCGCGCTGAGCAGCCACCTCCACCCGCAGTCACAGTCGGTGCGCGCCTCCGCTCCACGACGAGCGGAACGCCGTCACCGTCACCGGGCAGCATCGACCCCCGCCGCGCGCGCCTCCTCGACGCGCAGTCCACTCCACGACGAGCACTCCACGCCTGCACCTCCCTCGCCCGCCGTGCGCACGCGCCGCGCTTCGCATCCGTACGCGCCCGGTCTGCATGGGCCCACATCGCACGCTGCATCACATCCGCATCCGCGCGCATCCGTACGCCGCCCCTCTTGCACGCCCGTGAGCGTAGGCACCACACGGCGAAACATCCGTGGCCGTCCCCCGTTCTTCAAGCCCGTCGGCCGCACCACCGCTGTGCGCATGAAGATTCGAGCACCAAAATCAAAGGGGAGCGTCGTCCGTGCTTATGCGCGAAAGGAGCGCGGACGGCCCTTGCGCCGCCCTCCTCCACCTCTCCGCGCTCGCCCCGTTCTCCACGCCCGCGCGCCGCTCCGCCCCTCGTACTACCGCGGGACGCGCACGAAGACATGATGGCGCTAAAACAAGAAGAAGCGCCGAGGAGGCGCTGGCGAAAGTGTACGCTGGGGGCGAGGGGATTAGCGTTTGCGGGGATACACGGAGGAGATGGATAGAGGGGGATGAGGATGTGGACGGAGGTGTGGGGGAGAGGACGGGGACGAGGCGGAGGGGAGCGCGGGGAGAGGAAAAGGGGAGGGAGGAAGCGGCAGAAGAAGCGGCAGCGCGGTGAGGTAGGAGAGGGAGATGGAGGGAGACGCGGAGGGGTGAGGGCGAGGGAGGAGAGGCGCGGGGACGGAAGGAGGATGAGGAGACTGCACGGGGAGGAAGCACGGCAGCACGGAGTACGGGAAGAAGGGCGAGAGACGGGGAGCGGGGATCAGGAGGGACGAGGACGCGGAGAGAAAGGATGGCGATGGCGGAGAGGAAGGATGACGGAGAGGCGAGACAGGAGCAGGAGCAGGAGGTGGAGGTATGGGGAGGACGGAGGGAGCGGAGAAGAAGCGCGAGGGAGGAGGTAAAGTGGAGAAGAAGGGGTGACAAGGGTGGCACGGGACGGGGAGAAAGCGGATGGGAGAGGGGGAAGTGAGGGGGAGGACGATGTTATGGGCGGGGAAGGCGCTAGGGAGGAAGAGGAGAGATGGCGGAGACGCGAAGGGGACGAGGGACGGCGACGAAGAATGCCAGGGAAAGGGAAATAAAGGGAGGGCAGGCGATGGGACTGTCAGGAGAGAGACGCGACTCCGGAGAGTAGAGGACGGTGGAGAACGGAGTGCAAGCCGTGGGGCGCGCGTAGAGGAATAGGACGGTGTCATAGGGAGGTGTACGTGAGGAGGATCGGGGGAAGAGGGCGTGGATGACGGGGATGAGAACGAGAACACACACCAGTGCTAGAGCCATAAGGACTTCAGGCTTCGTCCTTCTTCACAGGCGCCGTACATCGATCATCTAGGAATCAATCCGGTCAGCACCTCGTAGAGAGGGACGGGGGAGAGAAAGACATGAAAGAAGGAAGGTGAGACAGGCGCGGAAGGTGCGGACTAGCCGCTCACAGCGCTCGCGCAAACGGAATGACAGATGGACCCAGAAGCCAAGCGCACCAAAAGTAGAAGAAAGTCCAGGGAGACAAACGAGAGCGACGATATGGAGAATGGGACTCACATGTACAAACTGGTCCCATGCTCTCCTCCGAGCCGTCTCCGCGCATAGTTGGTGCCAATTGAAGATTTTGAAGTTGGTGCATGGATTTCGTCACCGTGTTCTCCATCCCGCGGTCGAGGCGATTCCGGGGCGATGGTGGATAGAAGCGCGTCCAGGATCGGGGTGCGATAGGTTTAGCAAAAAGCCACGGTCATGCGAAGTCGTGCGTCGAGCAAGCGTCGCAAGTTCGCGGTCAAAGCAGAGAGCTGTGCGTGGCAGCCTGAGGCTTGCCGAAACCCGAGGTGATCCGACTGATCCGAATCCTGCTTCCTGAATCCTTCCTGCGCCCCCGGGCCTGAGACAAACGCGTTACGCGGACCTGTCTGGATATCTTGAAAGGATCATGCTACCCAGCTCCGTTCGAGTCTGCGCTCACGGAGAAATGACAGACAAATGGTCCCCCACGCTCCAGCCTCCAGGTCCGCACCGTCCGGCTCTGCGTCCGACTTCCTCAGTTTCGACTACTACTCCACACCGCAGCTGAACAGGGCTCCTGGAATGCTCTCCTGCCCTCCTTCGTTCCAGACTTGTTTGCAGCCATCATTCGGATTTATCTCCCGCGCGCAGGCCTCAATTTCTCAAACGGCGGAACAGCGCCCACACCACAGCACAGCATGGACCCGCCCAAATCGAAATCCATGCACAGAGCCCAGAAGAAGGGCCTCTCGAGCGTAGGGGTACGATCTTCCTATGTACCCATCCCCTGGAATCTAGGAGTGTTCGAACTATACTGCGCCGCATTGCTCTCTTATTGCGACGCGGACTTCAGGTGAGTTGTATTCTTCTCTGGCGGTTGTAATCTTTCTGTTGCACCCGCACCCTGGGTCAGACTCCAATACTTCAAAGTCCTCGTTCGGTCTTGCTTTTCTTCTGCCAACTGGCCTCGACGCGCCATCGGTGGCTCTTATCTAGTCAGCTCAACACTCTTCGTCGCCTCTCCTACTTATGTGTTCACGGGCTTCACTTGCTCGACTCTCGAAGTAAATACTCAGTTCCAGAAATCATACAGTAGCCTTCGTGCGTGTCTCATCCCCATTGATTTATTGACTCTCCATTCACAGGTACATGACTCTATACACGTCCTTTTGTCCCCCTCCCTCCAACTTTGTATTCGATGTAAGCATCGATAAGTCGCGCGCCGCCCATGCCTTTCTTGTGGTCTTATTGCTAGCTTGACCGCGAATCACGTCTGTCAATTATTCCTGATATCAAGGACCTCTTCAGGTTCCTTGTTTCTCAGCGCCGCATCGCATTCGATCCCATTTAATTGCGCACTTGATTCTGTCCAATCCTCCCTGGCTGGCAATCTCCCTCCCCGCTCCGCCCTTCACCTATCCTGGACCCGCAGATTCATGTTGGCGTGAATTCAACCTGTCCATAGCCCCAACAGCTCGCACGCCGCGTGAGTTATCCTTTATCTCCTCCAACGGATCTCTTGTATTTATCTTTACTCGCAGCTCTGCCCCGCATCACGTCACATCTCTCGTGCCTCGATTTCAGGTGAGTCACTGAGCATTAACCGCACCTTGCTCGCGCTCCCCAACCTCATGCTTGCTTGTCCAGTTCAGATATCCGGATTTGTTGACTCGACCACACGGGTGCGTCCTTCCTCAATGCATCCCACAATGCTCAACAGCACATGCGTCATACGTGAATATCGAACCGATCCTGTGTGTACTTCATCTCGCTAGCGGAGTCCCCCTGACTCTCGAAAGTGCCTGGAGGGTGCAATGCCACAGTGCCTCTGCCCCACATGCGAAACAGTCTAAGCTCGAATTCAACTCGAGCGGCGTCATAGCCCTTACCTCGGCCCGCGAAATGTGTCCGATCCCCACTACAAATGACGGCTGCCATCCGTTCCGGCGGGTTCTAAATCCAACTCGGAGGCAGGATGCACTCAAGTCTCCTTAGATCCCCGTTCGAAGTGCTGTAGCATTCCCATCCAAATCAACCCCCCGACACTGCGCGCGCCCGCGGGAACCCTCCTCCCACTGCAACATCAACTCGACTCGGGATCTATCTCGCCGTGCATGCGACGCGTTCCAGCCAGCTTAAAGGAGGGCACAGCATTTCGCCACGCGACATCAATCGTCTGGCGGAGCATTGAACTGCTCGCCTCTTGCTCCCGGAACAGGATAATTCCGCCAAGCTGGTGGTTACCGTCGGGAGCACAAAAAATGAGTTTTTTCAAGACTCACGGACGTCGGCTGGGGTTGGCAAGGCCGGCCAACCTCGAGGTCGACCGAATTCGGCTGACGGGGGTCGGCCTCATCTAGATAACCATCTCTGCATACGCGAGTGCAGTGAGGGTGGGAATCACTGATCAAGGGGCTAGGTTGCTGTTGATGACTAGTCCGACGCGCCGCGCTCCGCAATGATCTTCGCACTGCCTCCATTGTTCTGTCTTTCTAACCTCCCCCCACATTCCTCAAGTCTCATTTAACGCGTAGTAGACACCATGCATGATGTCGTTTGGGAGGAGAACAACGCCGGCGTAAACTACTCCTCCGGAAACTGGAGCCGCCAATATGGCTCGATATACCACGGATCCACCGTCACGAGGACACGCCAGCTTGCCGACTCCATGTCAGTCGCGTTTAACGGTCTGTAACTCTACTTTCCTGGCCAATGAACGCTCTGCAACTCCTTCAAAGGCTCCGCGATAAAGTTTATGGGCACCCAGGGGTGGGACCACGGCAGCTTTCTAGTCAATCTTGACGGCGAAGAAGTTACAGTTGACGGATACTGCTGTGGTCCTAACGGCGGTGTCCCGCAGACTATTCAATTTGAAGCCTCTGGTCTCGTCCCCGGTGCTCATATCCTCAACATCACGAATTCGGCTTCGGGGCCGCACGGGTCCGTTTTGGAAGTCGATGCGATGTGAGCTCTCAAAAGCCTGGCAGGGAACACCCGAACAATGTTTGTTTCTTTCACAGAATCATCCCTCAGCATGGACCCAACTATCGCTATCTTGCGCTCCTGGCTCTCCTCATCCTCCTGGCGCCCATCTTAGTTGCCGTGCACCGTCGCCGTCGGCGCTTGGCGAAGGGAACCCCACACCATGTCCTCCTAATCACTTCACAAGTTGCTTCAAACCCAAGCCGCACTCCCGTGCTCTCCTCGCAGCAACGCCCAAGTCCTCGAGCTGGCGGAACTAATAGTATCCAAAAGATTTTGCCACCGCCTGCGGTTGCCCTACCGCTCGCCGACGACGAACTCGTCGAGCGAATTGCGCAGCGGGCCGCAAGCCTTGTGCGTGCAGACGCACCTCCGACATACAAGAAAGATACGACCACTTGATTTGTGTGGGCTGGCCCTTCTTCCACAAGCTGTCAGTGTTTCGGGCACGATCCTTCTTCCTGTAGGCAGTACAACGGTGATTTATTCATTTTCCGTGCCGTTCCGAGTATTGGGGATTAGATCTTGCATTCTTGTTTAGAAAAGTGGGCAAAAGAACAGAAGCTGGAAAGCGACTTTGGTGGTAGTTGTCTCAGCGAACAATGGCGCCGAGTCAATAGCATTGTCCGGGCAGTCTGAAGAAATAACTTATTAGCACGTCAAAAGAGAGGGAAACAAACCCCGAAGAAATTCGTGCCACCACCCGTATTGAGGCATTACGCTAGGTCTTCTCATCAGTATTAGTATTTTCCCCCTCATTCGACCCCCCCGACAGAGTCGAATATCAGCCTCTTCCAGCCCTATTCTGAAACTCCAACCATGGTTCCGGGGACTCCAAAAGACCTCTCCGCAGTCGGCACTAAAGCCGGGCACCATCAGTTGCCATCCGAATCGGGAGATACCAAAAGACAGGGTATCTGACATGCAATCACGTGTTCTGAGCCCATGGGGCACCACCTAGGGGGGTGGCCTCGGGTGCACCTTACCATTATAGAGGGCTACATACTCGTTACCTTTTTTCCTCAGGCTGCTGAGATCGGGGCAATTTCCCGTGTGAAATACATCTAGAAAGCGGCAGTGTCAGTGTACCTTCTCACCCGCTGGATCGATCCAAGTGACGGTATCACCCATAGCAAGGACCTCGGCCCGTGGAACACGACTACCACCCAAGAAGAACTTACCCTTGTCGACGAAGGGATTTCTGAGAGATCATCGATTAATCCTCTCCGCTTTTATGTAAATTACCTCGGCGCATGGGAGGGAAGAGTGCTTTATGATTATTCGGACTGATCCGAGTTAGCTTCCTCTTCTTGAAGATACGTACTCATACTTCTTTTAAGTAAATATGTGTGCTCGGGCCGCCGACCCGCCCCGCCGTCTCTAAGGCCTTTGTCAAATAAGCCCCGCTCGACGCCATCAGCTTGATGCGCTCCCGGCGTCAGTGATGGCACATCACCGGAACCATCTGATGAACATTCTCGGCACACTCCGCCTTGCTCTCTCTTGTACTTCTTCCGCACTTCCTTTGCCGCTTTTCACGCTCGGTGCACTCGAAGCGCTGCATCACCGGTCACCGCCCACGACGGCTAGCCGCTCGAGAAGCACATTCTACCCTCGATGAAAGGGACGGCCCCGGCACGCGATCTGGCTCTGGAACGCGGACGTTGATGCCGCGTGTGTATGAACAACCGTGAATGCGCAGGACGTTCGGCTCGTGATTAACTGGCCTGCACCCTAGAGGCTAGTCTTGGGCCACTGATAAATAAACTGTTTACCATGACCCAGAACTTCATTCCTTTACACTCTCTGTAGTTGTTATAGTACTAAGGTGGCGACAAGTTGAATCAAAGTTTCTTATTTTGGTCGAGCCCCTGAGTCACGTCCTCAACCTGCGTGCGATCTTGCCGGCGCCGGTGGCGCACGGCACTGCCACGGGCCCTCCGACGAGCGCGCCTGATGCGACGCTGTCGGCCGGCCCGCCGGCCCGGTTATTTGCCATCGGGGCTTTTGCCAACTCTTCCACTTCTCTTACATACTGACAGTGTACTGACACCAATCTAACCAAATCGAATAATCATATACTACTACGGACTCCGGCGCATGGACTGATTATTACGCAGGTCCAATTCACTTCCTACGTCGCCTGTGTTGGGGGTGAGCCTACTTTTCAAAGTAAACTCATTCCATCTCATGCATATTAGAATATACCAGTGATCTTGTGTTCAGAGTGGATAGTTCAGCCTCCCAAGGAGCAGTGAGTAAAGTTCTGGGATGTCGAGCCGAGCTATGCACGACTCATGTCTTTTTAGAACTGGCGCCGCATTCAAAGGGTTCTTCACTTTCGAGGATTTTTATGATGACCCGGACAGGCCTCTACCAGTAACGTCATATGTGAGCAATACAAAGGGGTCGTCGGTATTTTTGAAAGATATCTGGGCCTGTATTCTCTATTCTATCACGTGCCCCATGGCCCTTGCAACTCACGAAAGAAGGAGACGGATGATCAAGATATTTGACGTAGAAACTCGAGACAAAAACTTGGATAATATGAATATAATACGATACGGGCTCGGCGTATTCAATTATATTTGAACATGTTGAAGCAGTGTTTTAGCGGCTGGTGACCAGGCGTGACCTCACCGGCAACAATCGAAGCGCCAAAATGTACCTGTGGACTTCCAACTTCAGCTTGATCACAGTTCTGATTCACTCCACGGCGAGTCCGAGCCGCCATATTGGCAACACTTGGATCATCATAATCTTCTGATCCGGAAGTTGAATCTTGATCGAGTCCGTGAACATGGAATTGACGAACTCACAGCGTGTTCGCACATGGAGGTTCAATTCATGCAGCGAAGCTTATTCCTTACCATTCGGAACACTTTGGGGTGAATCTCACCGAACTTCTGTCCACCAGCTCAACTGAAAAATATTCTCAAATATATTCAAAATATATTCATATTCACCTCCAAAGTATGAATATGATACGCTACAAATATGATATGACCCCACAGAGGTGAATATGATATGGATATTAATACGATACGCAATTTTCGGTATCGCATTCATATTTGGCCAACACTAGCGCTGACTGCGCACATTTTTTCACCGACTTTTTGCGGGCCGCGCCGTTGCCGCGCGCATCAGCAAGATCTGATCGTTTCAACGCGGGCCCGTGAAGCGAAGGGAACCACTCGGATAACTTTCTCCCCCTCCTGCCCAAGGGCCAACTACTACGTACTCATGATGCAGAAACCGCTCTCAAGCACAGAAGCATCATTGGCGTGGACTCGCTCATCACAAAGGTAACAAAACTACTCGATTGCCGCATGTATCACTAATTTTGGTCCCAGACCCGATGCGCTGCTGGACGCCAATGGTGTTGCTCTTGGTTCTGTTCTACTGCTTCTGGGGCACATTTTGTATGGGCGTGACTCTCAATTACGCAGGGGACAAAGACGCGCCCTATGTTCGGGGTTATTAGATTTGCGAGCTGTCTCGTTCTCACCTGCATAGTCGCTCTCCAGTGGTCCTTGCACCCCTAACTGCAATCCTTCACGTCACTCTTGCCCTTCATGCGTTCCTTTTCTCCGCTGCTTAGCTCGGACCCACGATTCTGCTAGATTTACGCCTCAATTCTGAGCGGCCGGTCGATCGCGTTCGCGTCTTGGAGTCAAATCTTCATCGGCCACGTCAATCTGCTTCTGGGTCTCCAGACCGCTCTGTACGGAACACCGCCAGTACGCTTGCGTGGCGTAAAAGGGTTTCATAATTTACTTGCAATCCGGGGTTCGACTCTCCGCGCCCGAACTGTGCTGGCATCGGGATATTTTTTGGTCATATTTGACAGTGCTGAACTTTGGCCAATTTGCATCTCGACGGCGACTGCTCTTCTCGGCGTGGATTACACTCGAGGGAAAATCAACGCGACTAAGCAGGCTCTTTTCCGACTAGCTCGAACTCACACAACATCTGACCCTCTTGGCGGAGGACACACGAAATCACCCTCCCTTGGCAGCGGACGTTGAAAGGTAATTCATCAGGCGTGGTATATGAAACACAGCGGGCCTTCATACGTCAGCGGGCTGGCATAATTCGCTCACTGCCCGGGGCTTGACTCCTCACATCTGATCTCCGTGGTTGGGAAGCGTTTTTTGGGCGTCTTTAACTGTTCGTTGGCGCGAGCTCCAAGGCACCTATTGGGAATGAGAACAACCCTCAGCCACTCGTCACGTCTCCTGTATCTGAATCTCTCTGCCTTATGCAGAGATACGGAAGTTAAACAATCGGAAGTGATGAATGAAAGACCGCGCGTTAGCTCTCGATTCTCCGTGCTCTGAGCTGGACCATCCATTGGGCTTTTTGATTGTGTTTCTCAATCTCTATTACTGTGCTGCTCCGCAGAACACCCCCAGTCCGAATCGCGTGGACGAGCTATGAGTAATAGGCCCACCCGACGAAAGGAAGTGAGCAGGTTCGATTGTTCAACCTATTGCCGCCATGCCGACGTATATACTCGAACGTATATCGATACGCTACCACAAGGCATGCCTACGCTTCGCTCCGGCGTTGCTCCGGCGGTCGGCTTAAGTCTTGTAAGACAAATGTGAGTTGAAAAAACAGATTACCCCATCCTCAATGCGACAGAGATCCTTCGATGCACGCGGGGGTAGAGAAATCCAGGCAGACGTGCAACGAGTGCATTGTGTCAAGAGTGACAGAATATACGAAAAGGAACGTAATGGGAATGGCCAGCATGAGAAACCTACCACCCCGGACAGGCAGTCAGGTGAGGACGATGAGGGTCCCGCACTCACCGACGGTCTGCGAAGGGCGCGGCGGACGCCCGGTAGGCTGAAGCGATGTGATGCTGCGCGGAAGAGATCATGCGAGAGCTGGAGGATGAGGAACTCCTGCGTGCAAATTCGCGGGTTGCGACGAAGGAGCCGCGAAGCCCTCTTGTGGATTCAAAATTCTGCAAGCCCCAATAGTTATGACGCCGAATGTCTTGAATGGAAAATATTGACAGTGCAGACACATAGAGAGTAGAACCAGCCAGAGAGAACCAGGATACGACGAACAACATGAGGGCAATCTTGATAGGAAGCAAACGACAGGCCATCTTTTATATCCAGCTGGCCGCAGTTCATCATTCTGCGGCGCAGTGGGAAAGATATCCACTGTTAGGAAATTCTGGTGGGCCATGACACCTCCCTCTTTTCATCGATAGACCGAATCTGGACGAATTCTACAGCCTGGCGGACCGGATTTAATGGGAAATTCCGGGCACAGTGGGAAATCTGTGGACTGTGACCCAACACTTCTGGAGCACGAGGTCAGTCTGTTCACCTTGACAGTTCTAATCGGCGTTGAATTCCACAGCTTTGGGGCGGTCCACGTCGCAGTGCAATTGCGGGCAGAGTGTGAATATGGGACTGCATGGGGATGCTTTTGGCCTGCTGCGCTCAAGGGTAGCTGATTTCGCCAAAATTTCGCTGTGCGCAGGTCATTTGACGTTGAGGAGGAAGGACGGGGAGGGGAGAGGAAGGGGATATGCTAGGGATTGAATCAAAGACATGCAAACGAAAGCCGAGGATTTCGTTAAGAGTACGGATAATATCAGGCAGTCCAGACAAGCGACACTTGAGTTTTGTCCAATAAGGTCCCTCACTGGAGAATATGTGTAACACACTACAGCCTGTACAATAAAGATCTGATTGCAGTCATCCAACGAAAACAATGTCCAAAAAACTACGTGCAAAGCCGATATTTTAAACGACACCAATTGACGAATCGTATCTGTTCTTCCGTATCTCCTTACTGAGGGCTATCAATCTTCCAGATCTGGTTGGTGTCCCCAGCCGTGCAAGTCCAGATTTGAAGGACGTTACGATTGGTGGTGTCACCGTTTGTCAGATCCAAGCAGAAGTTGGTGTTGGCGAGCTGGATCTGGCCGCTCTCAAGCTTGTTCCATGTTTGCTGGGCCAACCCGCTGAAGCATTTCCAGATCTTCATCTGGACTCCATCAGCATCTAGGAAAATCACTTTTAGAGTATGTCGACAGAGATAAAACTTTCAACATACAATCAGCAGGTACTCCGGCATCAAGGCAGTAGATATCGGTCCCAGTGGTAGCGGAAGAGAATGAGGAGAGACCGGGAAGGGTTCCGCTGTTGATTTCCCAGTTCTGAGAGGCAGAATCATTGCAGTCGAAGCTGTTCTTAGTCTTAGACCAAGGAAAGGTTCGCAATGAATAGACTTACATATAAACTTGAGTCCCGTTTGCATAAACCCCTCCTACGATGCCCATGCACTTGGACGTGTTGAGGATGGGGTGGACGGGGACTGGAATCGGAGCACCAGCACGGGCATCGAGGGCGGATGCAGGGGCGGCGACGGCGAAGACGACGCTGGTAGCAATGGTGACGAGAGCAGCGAACATAGTGAACAAAAGGGAAGCTGAGATGCTCTCTAGATGGACGTCGAAGACTCGAAGTGAAGAGCAGAAAGTAAATCCAGCCAGCTTTTATACGAGACAAGGGGGCAAAGGGATTTTGACGTTGCAGTGCCGTTGACGCATGCAACGTCAGTCTCTGCGTCAGTCAGCGTCAGTCCAGTTTTTGACCCATGTTGAACTCACCTTAAACCTTCTCCCTGGCCTCCCATACTCTGTAGGCATACACAGTGGTAGCCAATACCTCATTTAGCGTACGAATACATCCATAAAATTGGTGTTGAGGACGTCGAAGACATGAGAAATAATTACTTGCAGCGTCAGTCAACGTCACTCCGAGTCAACGTCAGTCTGCGTCAACCAAACAACGTCAAACACTCTGCAACGTCAGCTGTCAGCGTCAATGCAACGTCAATGCGGCACTCTGCTGCGTCAGTCACGCAGCGTCAATACTGCGTCTCTCCTGTGTCAGTCTGCGCCGTGACACAGCGTCAGTGTGACATGTCTGAGGCACTTTCGATGTTTGTATGCAGCAGTCCAACGGCACTCTTGCGTCTCTCTGCGTCACTCGCGTGGGCCTTTGCGGCACTCGTTCTGCGAGATTCCCAATTTTATGTCTGACGGGTTCAATTCAAGGATGACATTGCTACATGACTTTAAGAATCAGCCCTGTCTAGCTCAACCTGTCCTGGAGAATCCATTTCATCCCCTTCTGCACCACTCTCTGCATCGCCATTACATTCGTAAACCGCCTGGTCATAACACGCCAAACGGCACGCCCGTCTATCACTGGCGCATTTAACCTCGACCGCTACAACACAGCCACTTGGGTGTACAATTCTTCATGCTAATTCTGAGTAGTAAAATGCTTTGAATTGGTTTACATAAATCATAATAGATGGTCCAAAGCTGGAGTAAAGCCTGGCATGCAAAAAAGATGACATTCGCAGAATTCGAACTTGAACCTCAAAATTGACGCAGTACAACCACTACGCGAAGAGAGCACTCCTAAATGCTACCAACTGTGGTATACATGCGACCCTGGCTTGAATATTTGAAAAGCTTTCTTTTCAAATATTTCCCAAGACATAGCACCGAATCCGAACACCGCGAGTCTGTGTATTGGTGTATGCAGCACTTTTCGCTCGCAGTCCGGGGTTCGACTCCCCGCGTCCGAACTACGTCTTGCCAGTAGGCTTTTGTCACCTGCTCCTCCCGGCTTCCAAACTGTTCCTTCCTTCTCTGAGTCTCACGACGAATGGGGTGGTGCTTCAAGTTTTTCATGCCCCTCGATTAATTCAAGACCGTTTGGCAAGGTAATTCCTCGAACTTACACAACATCTGAGCCTCTTGGCGGAGGACACACGAAATCACCCTCCCTTGGCAGAGGACGTCGAAAGGTAATTCATCAGGCGTGGTATATAAAACACAGCGGGCCTTCATACGTCAGCGGACTGGAATAATTCGCTCACGGCCCGGGGCTTGACTCCCCACATCTGATCTCCGTGGTTGGGAAGCGTTTTTTGGGCGTCTTTAACTGTTCGTTGGCGCGAACTCCAAGGCACCTATTGGGAATGAGAACAACCCTCAGCCACTCGTCGAGTCTCCTGAATCTGAATCTCTCTGCCTTATGCAGAGATACGGAAGTTAAACAATCGGAAGTGATGAATGAAAGACCGCGCGTTAGCTCTCGATTCTCCGTGCTCTGAGCTGGACCATCCATCGGGCTTTTTGATTGTGTTTCTCAATCTCGGCTATTGTCCTGCTAGCCCCGTCAGAATCGCGTGGACCAGCTATGAGTAGTAGACCCGCCCCACGAAAGGAAGTGAGCAGGTTCAATTGTTCAGCTTGTTGCCGCCCTTGAGCCGCTTGATCCATTGATCCATTGATCGCCCAGCGCCTAAATCATTTCTCGCCTCCTCTTCCTGCCCACGCCGGTCAAGATGCTCACCCAACTACAACAGGTCGACAACCTTCCGAGATAAAGCTTCCTGGGTAAATCACCAGCGTGTGGCAGTCACAACTCTCCTTTCTCTTCCCCGAACTCAGCTGGGGCTCTCGATGTCGCAGGCAAAACCGCGCACTAAATGTAATTACTCCATCACATCCCAAAACTCTCTACGCTCGTCGTCTCTGGTCTTTCTCCCGTCGCCCGCCACCCGTCACCCTTCACGATGTTCATCCGCCCGGCGCACGCCCAAGTCCTCCCCGCCGCCCGGCCCGCCTACGCCTCTGCCCGGCTGCGAGCCTCGCGCTCACCCCCCTCGCGGCCCTGCTCGTTCTCGCCGTCGTGCGCGCTGCCCTCGCTGTATGCAGGCGCCTTGCGCTGCCTCCCGGCCCGACAGCCATCCAGGTACAGGTACAAGTGCAGGAGAAGAGCACGCCCAAGACGAGCCCCAAACCGGCCTCCTCGCGGCTCCCGCTGCGCCTCTCGTGGGGGACCCTCCCCCGCCCCTGGCATCCTTCACGTCTGCGTCCCCGCCCGCACGCGCAGGCCCTATCCGCCGCCCTGAGCCCGCACTAACCATACGCCCCCGCGTCGAGGCACCCCGTACGTCGCCCTCCCGCCCCACACACGTCAGCGGCTGATGATGATTTTGCGGACCAGCAACAGCGATATACGAGTCGCAGACACCCGTGTCGATGGCGAAGATGATCATGAACCGCCATGTGAATATTCTCTCTCAATTTTGCTTCCTCCCACCCGCTCCCTTTGTGTTTTCGTCCCCTTATCCGTTGCCCCCGCCTCTCGCCCCTTATTGCACCCCGCTCTAACTTCCCCCTCCTACGTCTAATGCATCACGTCTCTGTCGTCCGTCGTCCGTCGCCGCCCTTCCTCGTTGTCTCCCCGCGTGCGTGCGTCCCTCCACTATCCCGCTATCTCTACCATTGCTCCCGCCCACCTCTGCGTCCACTCACTCCTTCCTCGTTTCTTGTCCTCTCCCTTTGGCGGTGCTGCCGTGCACATCGCGCCCTTATCACGCCACACGATATTCCGCATACGTCATCGCTGCTCCCTCTACCTCTCGTCTTCCTTGTTCCTCGCCCTCCTTTCCCACGGCGCACCTCGGGGCTTCCTTCCGCGCCTCTACCGCCCTCTCCCTTCCTTTCTCTCTCGGCGGCGGCCCACCCCGACGGACGCGTCATCACCGTCTGCATCCCGTTCTGTATCCGCATCACCCGCGCGCCCCATCCCCTCACTCCCTTGTACTTCCCTGTTCTTCCCCTTATTCCACTGCCCGTCACTCGACATCGTCTCGCAGACATACCGCCGCCCCTCGCCGCCCTCGCGCACCAGCGTCTGACGCGATACGCAACAACCAAACAAAGAAATAACGAAAATGATATGATTATGGACGAGATGACGAGATAACTGCTGCGGCGCTTCGCGCGTCGTCGGAGCGAGTGTGCTCGTCGACGGAGTTGGCGGAGTGTCGAGAGGAGCGAGAAATAGAGTGGAAGAGGAGGAAGTTGGAGGAATTTGGCAGGAGCCGCGCGAGGAAGACTCGCGGCCGGACACTTTAGCTATTGTTATATTATATCTTTCGACGCTTCGCTTTTTTATTTGAGAGGTGGAATTATTTGCTTTGCTTTGATTTGATTTGTGTGTGCGTGGGCGTCAGCTTGCAACGATCCACATCGCATTTACACAAATTAAATCTGAGTTGAGAGTGCGTATGGTATATGTACGTGGGCTAGCCCGTAGGTCGGGGTTCGATTCCCCGCGCCCGAACTTCAAAGATGTGACACATTTTTCTTTTCTTGTTTTTATCCATTCCCGAGCTTGCCTTCGAGGACCCGGAGGAGGTGGTTTTTATTTTTATTGCTTTGCTTGATTTTTGGTGTGCGGAGTACTAGCGTACATCAGCGCCGGGATTCAAGCGCGCGGGTCGGGACTCGCCATTCGGGCCGCGGCAACGTTCTGTGCGGCATAATATTCACGGAGGCAATATGAAATCCGGGCTCGTCCCGCCGTTTGGCGGTATATATACGTGAGTTGGATGTGGATAGATATTCGGGTGTGGTGTACGGTGCACCGCGGGTTTATGTATATTGGACCATCAATTGGCCCGCAGGCTAGGGTTCGACTCTCTGCGCCCGAACTTCGTAAGTTGGGGATTAGCAGTCTTTTTTATTTCCTTTGCGGGGCTTCGACTCAACTGAAGACGTTAGCGCGTCAACATGTCAAGTCATCGTGTCCGTCGAATTTACTGTATCAACGGTAAAATGAAATCTGGGCTCGAGTCCCCTCTTACTTGGATCCGGAGCCCGGGGAGGGTGGATTATTTGGGTATGGTGTAGGGTGCACCGCGGGTCTACTCAGCAAACATAGAGGAAAGATTAGCCTGCTGGATGGGGCTCGACTCCCTCCGCCCGAACTTCGAAGTTGCGGGGATAGTTTTTTTCTTTTCTTCTGTTATTTGTTCGCGGGACGTGCCCTAGAGGAGGAGGTGGATTTTAATGTTAATTGTTTTGCTTGCCAGTCATTCTGGTGTCGGAGGAGTACTAGCGTACATGACAATCAGGGCCTCAGTCGGGATTCAAGCGCGCCGGGATTCGGGATTCGGGCCGCGGCAATGTTGTGTGCGGTATTAATATCCACGGAGGCGAAATTAAATCTGGGCTCATCCCACCGTTTGACGGTATATATCCGTGAGTCGGACAAAAGTAAATAGTCGGGCATGGTGTACGGTGCACAACGGGGCTCATGAAAAAGGTCAATCATGAGGATCCTCGCAGGGTAGGGTCCGACTCCCCGCGCCCGGGTTGTTTTTACATTATGTAAGTAGTCGATTTATTTGCCTTCTCTTTCAATTCCCAGAGAGGATACCGCCCCCTCCCAGGATGCTTCAGATATGTGCCTTTAAGGGCCCCAAGCAACACTGTATGCTGTAAAGCTCCAACTGCAGGATTGTTCTCGGCTTCATTTGGCATGCCATGGGAAACAAGATCTACTTAAACCAACCAAAAGCCATCTGCTGCTCTATCGAGGTGTCTTGGAGTTGGAAGCAATCCTTCGCATGCCTCTCTCAAATGCAGAGTTTCTCTTTCTTGCTGCATGTCAGTCAGCTATGGGTGATTTTCAACTCATAAATGAGTCCTTCCATCTGGGAGGTGGATTCACTGCAGCAGGTTTCCGAAGTGCAATCAGGACACTATGGTCAATGAATGATCTGGATGGTGCCCTGTTGCAGAGAAGGGTTACTCTCATCTATTTCGGGAGGGTCGACAGCTCAGACGAGTGATACAACTGAAGCACTGCAGCTTGCAGTGAAAGAATGAAACCTTCATACCAACGATGGATACCATTCATTCCCATGGGATCTGATGTGGAGTGGAAAACTGTAGCATAATCTCGTTCAACCGGGCTCTACCGTGCTCCCGTTCAACTGGGAGTTGTGATAATTTCCCTCCAAGTATGTGTTGTCTGTTTCATATAATTCATCATTCCTTACAATCTTGCACTCCATATTGCATATTGAGGTGGATGCCTGGTAAGTGGTATGTACCCCAACTTGTCAACACCGAGCCTCGTAACCTCACTTGAGTATCTGCATTCGTGCGACACATTCTGGGGTGCGTGGAAATTTTCTACTGGACCGAGAGACACCGCAGTGGATCTGGAAGTTTGTCAGCCCTGCGGCAGGAAGTTCCAACCCTCCTTTGTTTTTCGCCTTGAGCTACTTGTCCTGCAAATTGATGCTGACGCCAGTCATTGAATTTTCATTTTTTGTTCAACTTACAATTCACTTCCGATTTGAATTTCTCCGGCCCAAATCATATCTCCAGCGCAGGGCCCCCCAAACAACTAATCAGGTGTGGTGTATGGAACGCCGCGTAATCATAATTCGAGCAGAAATTATCAACCCGAAACCCGGGCTGGGCCCGAACTTCGCGAGCCATTCCTCCTTTTTCATATCCTGATTCTCCCTCTAAGCTCAACTTCCGTCTCCGCAATTTCGTGATATGTGTGCCTTACGCGACGAAAGCGGCTATGAGGACCGGTCAAGGATGTCATCTACTCACGTAAGGTGCACCCCATCCACCCTTGACAAACATCACGTGAGTTTCCTATTGAGGATCGGCGACTTGAAAAAATCTATAAAATAATTTCTCGCTACCATTGAGTCAAATCCGTGGACCAGATTTACGATAGGGCTCCTATATTGCTATTAAAAAAAGAAACCGGATGATAACTACCTATTTGCACTCGAAGTTAGCCCGACTTTCCACAGGATCAAAATTGGCACTGATTGATGGGGCCGATCGATGCCCTCAGTGTTCGCTCAACTCTCTTGTCCACGATGTCGCAGAACGGAGTTCGTGGCTGGTAGACAGAATGATGGGTCGGTTGTCTGGGATATGGGGGTACGGGTGAAGCAGAAAGTTGATGTACAGGTCCCAGAAAGTCGTAGACGCGTGGAATGGAAATCGGATGTCGATTGGGGAAAGTGCCGTGTGGGCTCGGAGTACGCGTGTAGCGCGGAAAGGCTCGGGAGATGGGATAATGTAGGGCTCGGGTGGAATGTGTTCACTGGCGACGCAGCCTCGGTGGGCTACTCGGTTCACTGGTCGCGTCGATGTTGGTGGTTCGTGGGTAAGAAGGTGATATTTGGCAATGTGTACGTACGGAACAAATAACGGGTCCGATGTCCGATGTACCGAAGCCTACATAAGGAAATGAGGAAAAGGGAAAAGGCGACCTGCGGTCCATCCTACCCTTCCACAACGAGGACCGTAAAGCCGTAGATTTGAATTTACAACTTCTTTACATGTATATCTTCAATCTAGTCGGAGGGATTTGCCCTGGCCCCAGTTGTTGTGCTGATATTCCTTCGTTCATCCAATATGGACATTCACGTGACGTTTGTCGAGGGTGGATGGGGTGCACCTTAATAGCCTGGGTTCATGCAGGAACACCAGAAGTAATTAATTGGGTGTGGTGTACGAACACCGCGAGTCTGCATGGACCACACATCACATCTACTTTCGCAAACCGGGGTTCGACTCCCGCGCCCGAACTAATCTCGTCCCCATGGCACTTTTTATTCCGTGATTGAGCTCTCTTATAGGCGAATCGATGCACCGATGCATGCTTGATTTCCCCTGTTTTTACAACCCACGACTTGGAGTCGCCTACAGTACGGGTTTGAATTTCCCTGGGCTTCAACCATCGCCATTAACAGAGGACTCCCAACCTAATTAATGGGGCGTCGTGCACGGAACACCGAGAGTCCGTATTTAGTTTGTATCGGGATCAACTCGCAGACCGGAGCTCGACTCCCGCGCCCGAGCTCCCGAAGCTTTTCTCTAATTTTTTTTTCCTGCACCCCAACTTTCTTAATTAGTCCTCTCATACATCGGAGCACCAGAGGTATTTAATCGGGCGTGGTGTACGTAACACCGCGAGTCTGCATGGAATCTCAGCCTTCGTATCTACTTTCGCAAACCGGGGCTCGACTCCCCGCGCCCGAACTACAATGTGTCCGTCCTGTTCTCTTTTCTTCATCGACTTGCGAAACTCGTTCCCTGCTGCACACTATAGACTACGTGCAGGCACATGGTTAAATTCTTTTCCAACCAACCCACGCGTCGCCGTGAGCTTTTGTATTGAGTTTCTTTCAGGTTTTCCAGTGTGTGCCAAGTCTCAGCCACTTATCAGGTTCTCCCCGTAATTCAAACAAATCAGCTTCCCGTAACAGAGAAGCCCAGAGGTATACTCATCGAGTGTGGTGTACGGAACACCACGTCTCTGCATAGAGCTGCATCCCTCGCATCTATTTTCACAAGCCGGGGTTCGACTCCCCGCGCCCGAACTTCTCTTGAAGCATCAGCTTTTTTGGTTCATCGGATTGAACCTGCTCTCTTCGGGGGATTCATTGGGTAGACACTATAATATGTTTTTTATTACTCTGGAGGTCTGCCGGACTGTTTTGTACGCCTCCACTAGGGACCAGAAAAAGTCAAGAGATGAATTTGCCTTACAGATTGGCAGGAGGTCGTGGTATATTTTATAGAGGGCCAGGCCCAATTTAGTACATTTGGCCTCGGAGAAAGCCAAAGACAGATTCTGGGGGACTATCCAATATTTTGGAAATCCAGGACACGCTGAACCACTGCCGTAGCTGAATATCCCTGAGGGCTGGGTGAATACAATCAATTCCGCCGCATCTCAACCGGAATGAGCTCCGAAAGTTGTGGGCAGCTGAGAATGTGAGGCCCTGAAGATGTAGAAGCTGGGCAAAATGGGAGCATATAAGCAAAAACTGCTCAGTTGCAGGCAAATTTCAGAATTGCAGGCGACCTGGAAGTTGTCATGCAAGCAGAGCTCAAAAACATGTGAAAACAGTGAGGTTTTTACACAGTATATCGCCCAGCTTGATGGTCAAGTCGCATTCCGGACTTGAGGTTGTGTTTTTTTTTGTCTAATGCAGGGTTATGGCACACATACTGTCCCATAAATAAAAAATCACTTGGTATAATACACGAGGGATCTTTTGACAATGGCGGTGAAAAAACACATCATGTGTGGCCATGCAGTGAAAATTGCAATCGGAAAATGGAGAGGGAAAAAGCACAATGTGTTAAACTTCCTGCAAGAAAAACGGGATGCATCTGTGAACGTAGAGCCTGGGACCGCTGGACCTGACCCTGCCAGGAATCAATGATACATATGGATCAGCCGACCACTGGCATGTTATTGCGGTTATCAAGATCATTGCCTCCGACTGGCTCTTGGATCCTGCCTCTTTGGTGCTTCAGTATGCAGGGTGTCTAGAGCTAAGTCCCGCCATTTTTTCAACGAGTTCAACAAAATCTCTCAGCATATTAAAGGATCAGTACACCTACAAGGCATCTGCATGCTACACTCGGACAAACAGCAGCACATTTGGAAAATCCTCGATCACAATTGGGAATCGACAGATGGAGAAACAGAGGTGGTGCAGCCTCAGCGGCAGTCGACGCTCATGTATTTCACGCGAGGCTGCGGTTAGTGAAGTCTAGAACGATGGGGCACTGGCAGTACTACAGATCGAAGCTCATGTGGACCGGGAGAGCGAAACAATCGGTATAATCAATCATATAAAAATTCCCTTCCGCTCACTTGAAGAAAGCACAAAGTACACATCATGTTTTTTTTTATGATTGAAAACTCACTCGAGTTACTCAAGTCGACGTCAAGCTCTTCAATTTGACGACGAGTTCTTCAAGTTGACGACAAGTTCTCAAGTTGGCGACAGATTTTTCAAGCTTCAAGGTGGAGATGGGGAACGAGGGACTATGGATTTCAACCGCCACCGATCGCGAGCCCGTCTCAGTCTCTTGAATATAAAATATCTCACACCCTATTCGGTCCACAAATAAACACACAATTCATTTCATCATACACCACCACCACTCAACAAAGATATCGATAATTCCAAATCAACAACTGACTATTCAGGCGAAGTTCCAGGTAGCCTGGATCACACCGACATCGGGATTCGCCAATACCGCGAACGCGGTCCGCGTCAAGTCGAGCCCGCCCGCTGGGCATCCTGGGCACAGGTCCGCCACGTTGACCGTGATGGAAAGCCCATTGACTGCGCATTGAGGATCAGAAACCGAATGGCTGTAGACGGTGGATGGAAACCCATACATTGAACATTGATGTTCTGGCCGCAATGCGCACCATTTGCATAATCAGTGGGGTTGAGCGCCACGGCAAATTCGGAGTCCTGGATAGGGCGACCACAGGCCCCGAAGTTTCCTCCAGGATCATAGAAGGTGGCTAAACGACGCATCCTGAGAACCGTACACCATGGGCGCAAGTTGGAAACGTACTTCGGCCCGTGGTCCTGGGGAGAAGAGAGCCGGAGACGGCAACTGCGAGCGCAAGGAAGGCAGGAAGAAGGAAAGAGCCAATGAACCTCATTTTTGGGGTGGATCTTGTTGTGAGTCCCTGCGACATGGTCCCTTTTATACGGTTGAGCACGAGACAAATATACCGCGCCCGACGTGCAAGGATATCTCGGTCGGGCTCGTTCTCTGAAAAAGATCCAATTGCGCAACCCCGCTTTCTCGCAAGCTCGCTTGGCATTGCGTTGCGGGACGCGCAAGAGCGTGGTATGCATTTACCTCGGTGAGTAAAGCCGCGTATGAATACTAACGGCTTATTCCCACCTGCCGGTAGGCGCCTGAAAACCAACTGCGCAACCCCTCTTTCCCGCAAGCGCGCTTGACATTGAGTTGCGGGACGCGCAAGAGCCTGGTATGCATTTACCTCGGTCAGTAAAGCCGCATATGAATAATAACGGCTTATTCCCACCTGCCGGTAGGCGATCAAATCCTCGAGTTAATGCCCGTCTTTACCCTGTTCGTGATCCATGGCCGCGTCTGGCTCGATGCGCACCCCACCCCGGTGGCCGCGTCCCCACTAGGAGCCCAAGGGGATAGGTATCGCATCGCGGTGGCGGGGCTGTCAAGCGCTGCGAGCGGGCCGGGTAGTGCTGTGAGGCGTGGCGCTGGGGCGAGAATTAGTAGAGCGCCTGGGGCGGGGAGTGGAGGCGCGGCCGGGTGACGAAGACGGGAAACGAGGGGAATCGAAACCGCGGATGGGGTTGCCGTGCGCGTCGTGAGCGGGATGGGAAGTGACGGCATGCCCCGCGAGACGAGAAG
Organism: Mycena vulgaris; assembly: GCA_029204335.1. NCBI lineage: Eukaryota > Fungi > Basidiomycota > Agaricomycetes > Agaricales > Mycenaceae > Mycena > Mycena vulgaris. The sequence goes on from JARGYA010000046.1 coordinate 86,048, forward strand.
GGGCAGAAAGCTACGATCCGCTAAGCGCGGAGTATCGAAGCCGCGCCCGCTCCCGCGTCGTACGAGGATCATCGGCAAGGAGAACACGCGGTAACCCGCTGAAGCGGCATCTTCCCGCCCGCACCCGCGAACGTGGGTACACGCACTCGCTGTGGTCGTACTGGTTGTACCACTCAGACGCGAGCGCACGGTGGATGTAGGGGTGGTGAACGTCGGCGACCTCCGCAGCGGTGCTGATGGCGGCGTGTTTGTGGACGACATTATCGCGGTCGTCTTGTATCTCCGCATCCTGCGGCCCCGCGTCCTGCACGTGAGCGGCGCGCGCGACACCGTCTTGCGTGCATGCCAGCCCAGCCAGAATCGAGGCGCCGGGGAGGGCTTTGGAAATGGCGGCGTACGTCTCCACGTCCTGCATCTCCATGTCCCCACTGCGGGCGTCCTGTACATGCATACCAACCCGCGCGCACTCGAGCCCCGCCGGCAGCGGACGCAGTGGGGGGCGGGCGCCGGTGTTGAACGGGTCCGGGGCTCGAGCACCCGCTAATCTTCAACGGCAGCGGGAGGGAAGGGGGGATTTACGGCAGCCACGAGCCACCCGGAGCGCGCGGCGGCGTCGTGGCGAGAGTTGAGGATGCGCGGGGTGCCGGTACATATAGGGGCGCTTCTAAATCTACCGGGGAGGGTGGGCGTATTTCGAGGACAAAGCCAGCGTAAGTGAGTGAGAAGAGGAAGAGGGAGAACGTACCGTTCTCCGCGTCCAGAACCGATGCAGGCGAGGGAAAGGCGGTGGAGATCGGCGTGGGTGCTGAATGTAGGATGTACACGAGGGATTGGTGGTTGTGGATGCGTATAATATCATCGTTGAGCTGAAGCTGGGAAGCAGCTGCTGTTCTGAGCTGCTGATCACCGCGTCGTTATAAGGACAGTTGCGAGCTGGAAGGTTGTCGCTGTCGAGCCGCAGCGGAGTCTGCGGCTGAAAGATCGCGTCGTGAGGAGAATTCGGCCGGGAGAAAAGTGCGTTCGAGTCGGTGATGTAGCCAGGCGCGTCAGGAGTCGAAGCTCTATTGTACTGCTAAAAGACCTTGCAAGCACGCGCGCTGAGATCGGCGGTCCCAAGCACTCATTTTCAATGGCAATGGTCCTGGCGCAAAGGGTTGGAGATAAGTACAGCTGGAACAAGATGCGGGAATGGGGGAGAAGTAAAAGGGTAGAACGAACATTGGATAGCCAGGTAGCAGGTTAAGTAGGCGGGCTCGCTAGTCATTCATATAGGCCTAGGCTCGAATCCAGCCTGTACATGAGAGCGAGCTCGTCGATGTACAGGCTGGTCGATCTGAGTTTAAATTCTCGATACAAGCGAGTTACCAAAAAAGGCTATTCACTAGATTCTCGGTATTCATTCAATTCATTTGGTTGAAGTTTGAGTGAGGTTGCCCAGAGAGTGTTTACATATATTCGCTTATCCGAGATGTTCAGATGAAGAATTGAGTCCGTAAAATACAAAATGATGATGATGTTGTTGTTTGGATCGAACGCCGCCCGCACGGAAAGCCGGCCCGGAATAGCCTTTTTGGGACAGCTCGCTTGTCATATGAATTCAAACTCAGATCGACTGGTCTGTACCATCGACAAGCTCGCTTTCATGGTACAGAACAGTTACTGGTCTAATATAGGCCTGGCCAGAAACAAAGAGCGCGGCTGTGCGTAAGGACTGGAGGATGCTGATCGGTGCACATTGATTCGAGCGAGGAGGATGAGGACGAAAAAGGAGTGTAAGCGAGAGTGAAGATGGAGTTGAGATGGAGGGAGCAAAAGAGAGGCGGAGTTTGAATCGCGATCACGTGTAGTTCAAGTTGATGGCACGCGGCGCCGAAAAACGGATCCATTGTCCCGGCCACATACAGCGGGGGACGTGGAATTACTGCAGGGATATGCTGTGGACAGTGTAGCCAGAGCCGCTGAAGAAGAAAAGGGTTGCCACTAGGCGGACTCACTGCATTCAGCGCCCCGATAGCCGAGGCCACGTGGAGCATCTGCCACGTCTGGCTAAGTCCGCCGATCCCTAGCGAAGCTTCGGCTACCTTCGTCATGTTGCTTAGCCACGGCAACTTAGCCACAGCCCGTGGAGCGCCAGTAAGGTGATGGCCAAGTGTTCGGCTAGGCTACGGCGAGCTTTCGGCTAGGCTCCGGCTAGGTGGCGGCAGTGCCTGCCGAGCTCTGCCGTGGGCGTCAACCGCGGCTAGCCACATGGCTCCACAGATGGACGGTGATGCTCCGCTGTGGCTAATGGGGGCTTGAACGCAGTGACGGAGGATGTGTCCAGATCGTGCCGGTTGAGTGTCGAGGCGTGCAGCGAAAATGTCGATGCCTAGCAAAGAAGGATCAAACTAGATGTAGAAGAGTAAGTATGATGAACAAAAATGAAAAAAAAAACTTAGCTCAGGTGTGCTCAATGAGTGTGGATTCACGCGAGGGTTCTCGGAAAGTGCGTGGATTGTGGATTATGGTGGTAAGAAGACAAAGGGGAAGGTGCCGTAATGTGGGTCCAGTACAAACAAATAGATAAGATTAGTCAAAAATGTGTATGTAAAAGAGTCCGTGAGTGGAAACCTCAGCTAAAGCCAAACCAACCCCAGCAGTCCGGGAACTACGCAAAGACGAGATAGGGAGACTTGCTGCCCCGCAACAGCGTCGAGGATGAGTGCCCAATCCACCTCGAGGTCAATCCTCGGCATAGCCCGAGATGCCACAGGGGGCAAGAATAGCGGCACTTGCAATAAGGGCAACCTAGGACCCCTGATAATACCTGTCGAGGGTAGGTCTGGCGCCGGACAAAATTTTGGGAATTTGGCCCCCAGACCTAGGTCCTGACCGGACAAAAATCGACGCTCGGGGCCCGAAATGACAGGTCCTGTCCGGACAAAAACCCGAGAGTTAACGAAGAATTTGGGGGCCAAAAGTCGTGGGATGCGACTTTTTTTGGCGGGAAACGGAGCACGAACAATTTGAATTGCTCGGAAGTGCACGAAAATGCGCACGAGGAGAAAAATTGAGCGTTTTTAGGTCCGTGGGAGCCCAGAATGACCTTTTTGGGACGATTATGTCAGCAGACACTAGGTGCCGTCCGGACAAAAATCAGCCGAAGGCGACAAAAATCTGTCCGGACAAAAATTGGCAGATCCTGGATCTCGGGGACCTAGCCTCAAAAGGTATTATCAGGGGTCCTGGCAACCTGCGCACGCTTGCAGCGTCCTTGCTGTGGACATGCTGCATACTCGCTGATTCCTTATGTAATCTGGTCAAGCATCAGTGAGTGGGTTCAATCCTGGGCAATGACATCTTTTCGATTTCAGTCCCATTGGCCGTAATAATTGGAATGCCCTGCACTCTGACTACTGACTCAAGGCAGTTAAATTCTAGATGGGATATGTGTTTTTACTCAGCTATTCTGAGTGTCTGAGAAATATTTGTTGCTAATTTAAGCCTTTTTTCTGCTCTGATATTATCCACAGTGACTACACACCACTCTTTGGCAGTCGGACCTGAGCCTGTATCATCCATACCTTTTCCAGAGGTAAAACACTTGATCCATCCTTGTTTATCAGCATAAGAGTCGGGGCTCAGCCTGGGACTGGCTCAGCTGTGAGGGCAAGGAAATTGTAAGCACCAGTGCCAGTGCATGGTAGGGACCTGTAACCCACACCCGGTACAGCTTCCCAGCATGTGCACATTAAATTGCTTCCCAATGAACCCCTAACCTTAATAAATTGCTCGAGGAGGGAAGGTCACAAGTTTAACAACTGATTATCTGGACTAATAGGCAAATTTTGATTTGCGCACTGGATTACACAGGGGGTAAAACCCGCGGCACTTACTTTGTAAGTGCCATACGGGCACTTACCCAGGCACTTCACTGGGCACTCTCCACTAGTGGTTACCCGGTACACAAAGAGAGTTCTATCTTTGATATATGACACAATAAATTAATCAATCGGCCCGGAGCTAGTTGCTAAATATAAATTCATCATCAACCGGCAAACAAGTTACCGGTGAGGTGCTTATCATAGAGACACTGACTCGCTCTCTCCCACAAGCCCATGCAAGTGACCTGTACCTGCACTAGTTGTCTGCAGAAGAACCTGGCTGGGTGCCCAGTTTCTAAAACAACACCTTGGTAAATGGTCCGAAAATGGCAGGGCGTGGACAACATGTGGTGGTACGTGCCTGGGTACGTGCCCGCAAACTGCCCATACGGCACTTACTCAGTAAGTGCCCCGGCTTTTGCCTCCTGTGTTAAACACAACACCCACACATCCAGGAATAAGATAAGATCTGGGAACACTTTTGTTGACCCACCCCGCGACACCCGAGGTTGAAAAACAAAGAATAACATGTTTATCAGTAGCTGAATCTCAAGCAATGAGCAATTCAAGGTACATTCTAATCCAAAGTAAACTGGAGGGAAAATTATGATTGCTTTATTGTGGTCATAGACACTGTGCGTAAGAAGCGATGTCGTAAAAAAGAGTGGTAATGCTCGAAATCGAACTTGTGCACTGATGGATGTTGCATTACCTAAGCCAACAGCAAGTCCTGAGCAAGTCCGTGTCGGATGCCCCAGCAAGTGCCCGCAGGTTGCCATTATGACAAGTGCCATTATGCTTGCCCCCTGTGTGCCCAAAGTGGTTGAACCTGTCACGTTGGTGGTACATAGTGCAGAAGAAATAATGTCTGTTGGTGAGATACGCGATGAGCGAGTGTAAGAATGTAGAGTAAAGTAAGAAAACACAATAATAAAATATTTCCGTGCCAAAGAAAGACCTGTCCTTCGAGTATCGGATAAATTGGTTCGCATGTAAAATCCGCAAAGTCTTGGTCAAGTAACTGGAAGGTAAATCTGGGAGGAAAACGATAGAAATAAAGTGAGTAAAGGTAAAATGAGCAAGGTGAAGCAAGTGGAAGGACGAAACAGGAAATGACTGTGTTGCGCCAGAATATTTGGTTGGATGCTTGAGCTGGCTCGGAAATAGAAGGCGACGAGCATGGCAAGTCGCGCTTCCACCCTGCACGGGGAGATAAATGTGAGCAGAGGGAGAGGGACAGAATAGATTCACAACATCACCTCTGAACCACATCCTGTGAGCCGCACTAGTGAGCCGCCCACACAACGCGAGATACGTATCGAGCTCCATCTCGTCTGCGAGCTCGACCCTGTCCGCCAGCTGATCGTCGTTCAGGAAGTAACAGGTCGTATGTGTGTGACTCGCGGGCGTTCTTGAAATGTTATCAGGGCAGCTGCGGCCTCAGCTGCAAAAAAAAAAAATGGTCAGCACATATGTAATACTTAAAGAATAGAGTAGCACACATATGTTTCTCGGCTTCGACCCTGCGCTCGATCTCCCTCGACAGACCACCCGCGTCATTAGGTATTTCATAATTGAAATTATCAGCCCAGCTTGTGCCCTAACTCGAGCCTCAACTTGACCTCAACTCGGACCAAGTTGGAGCATGCGTTGGGGTTTCTGATTGTGAAACACACAAGGCGATTAGTCTGGCTCAACTCGGAATTTGATCGCTTCGTTTTCAGATTCAGGCCCGAGAAACCGAAGTTGGGGCCCAAATTAAGGCACAAGTTGGGGAAGAAGTTGGATGTCAAGTCCAACTCTTATGCACGACTTGAAATCCAACTCCCAACTCGTGCCTCAACTTGCTCCGAGTTGAGGCTCGAGTTGAGGCACGAGTTAGGGTTAGAAACCTAATTATGCAACAAACACCCTATTTGTCACGGTGAATCGTTTACTTCCCGGCGCTCTTATCGGACGCTGAAGATACCATTAGCGTCGACATGGCAGGAGGTGAAAATGGCGGCCGTCACCCGGAACCATATCGTCTGGCTGATGCTCTTGTTGGGCTCCTTGCCATGACTTTCAGCACCTCGACTGGCTCGAGGTGCGGCGGAAGAGGTCTTGGCAGAGCTCCTCGAAACGGGCACGGGTAAGCTAGGTGTAGAAGTAGATAACGTCGAAGTATGTACTGCGGGCGGAGGAGACGGTGAGAGGGTGAATGTACAAGCAGAGAAAGATGAGAGATAAGCGCCAGCCAGTCATGTCCGAAGGAAAAGGCATAAATAATGTTCATATATGGGGATGACAGCTACCACGGCACTGCACCGTAGTCCACCATAGTACGCGCATAATGTCCGACCAATATTTGGCCAATAGATCCCGTGTTTGCTGAAAGTTGAAAACATGGACGGAAAGTTGAAAATAATCAAGTGCTGTAATAAAGTAAAAGAGCGCGTCGGGTCGTCAGGGCGAAAAAATCGAACAGCAAAGTCAAAGGGCCAGAAATATATTCTGTCTTACAGCACAAAACGAATTGGTAATAGTGATGTGGGAACCGTCCGACTCGTAACATGGGCTCACAAAGGAGCATCAGAACAGGACACTACTAAGAAGGTAAATATATGTACTGGATGACTTGGGTGAGGTTGTAAGAAATGAGTCCGGAAGTGGAGGTGTTATGCCACCAATCAGCTATGAAATTAATGAGCGTCCTATAACTCGTCGATGATTGCATGTAAGGCTTACCAACGGTCCAAATCTATTCACGGGTGGAGCGACTCGTGAGGTCAGAACGAAAAGGGGGGGGTATCGACTTCGGTGTGCACTCATCATCTACATCTGCGGAGGCGTCCGTTCAAGTTGACAAAATTTCGGGAAAAGAATACTTGCCGTACAAGTGAGCCAGGGGGTCATCCAGGTCTGGATAATCGAACTTGGGCTGAATTATCGCCAGGACAAAAATATATATTCACGCACCATAGACGATGACCGCACCCCTGAGCCCGTCCGCATATTGGAGGCTGAGCTGACTACAGACGGACAAAAATGTCAGGAAAGAAAAACTCACAGCAAATAAGTACAACATATACCTGTGGTACCTGTACTCCAAAGGTGGAAGTTGAAGGAGTGAAGCAAACCCGAACAGATGAAATCGAACCAGAAACTGCCGGTTTGATTGCCGCTTCAAGGAGGTTCAGCTACGAATTCTACTTCAACCCGGATTTAAAATGCGTACAGAGGGAGCTCTATTTATTCGAAGCTTTGTTTGGCGCTTGAGAGAGTGGGTTCGAGACCACTTACCATAGGTGTAAGAAATATTTGGACGAAAATGGCATGTTCTAGAGGGATGAAATCAGGAAGATATAGCGTCGTAATAAATTTGACGAACGTGACAAATGGAGACCCTTCGTTGAAAACGTTGGGGTTTCGATCAAGAACCCATCGAAATCCTAGTATTAAATAGTCAAAAAAAACCCTACCTCCAAGGTTGAGACGACCTTACGATGGACGTCGACAGACGCATGCTACCGTCCGTCTAGAAGTGAAGGAAAACGAAAACGTCGTCAGATAAACGGTGTCCCTAGAAATTCGGAAACCTCGACTTGCCAGCTTGTTATTCACGCGGACTATCAGCTTCTGTCCTTTTGTTGCTGTGATGACCGGACCAGGGAAGCTATATGAAAGCTTGTCAGTGGACCCTCATCCGAAACTCGACAGATGTTGTGCTTACGTTCCATTGGCAAGAATTCCGACTGAAGTGGATGAATGTGCTCAATAACGACAAAATTGCAAAAGATATTGACATACTGCGGGTGAAACCGTCGGGCGCAACTGGCGCATTGGCAATGTCGAGCGTAATGCGTTTGTCAGGCGAGGATCGGACAGTCGCCGCCAATACAGGGACGACCAAAAGCGCCGAGAGGGCAAGAAGAAGTTGCATGGTGTGCAGCCGGGCTGGAGAAATGCCTCACGCCTGTACGTTTTATACGCCGAGGGAGGTGTCACAATTGGCAAACCAAGGGCGGGCCGAGAGGGAAAAAGACATAGACCCAAACAACGAGATGCGGTATCGAGGCCAATTACCTTGACGGCTTTGCAACTATTCTCGACGTCATAAGAAATGTTCGCTTGTGGGAGAGTCCATGAAGATGAATCCGGCGCACGATGCTCTGGAGATCAGAGTGGCGGGTGTGATTTGGCACCCTGCATCACGCATCCTCGGGCCATCCACGCCGAGGAAAATTTTCCTTTGCGTTCTATATTGCACAATATGATGGTTGCCAATGGAAAAGACATAATTTACATATTGCGGCCGTTTCGAAAAGGATGTCGCGCCATAGACCAAGGAATGAGTCTAAACACGGGAATACCCATCCATGTGTTTCTATGCAGAATCCTGACTCCTCCGTCATTGACAGTGATCATGGGCCGCCAACTGGGTGCCAATGGAGCAGATAATTCTCACGGAGATGATCCGTAGCAAGGCCACGAGAAAGCGAAAAGACTTGTGCGGCATATCAGAACCTGAAAATAGCCAAGATCCGTGAGAGAAAGAAAAGGGCCCTTCGGCTGCAGGATAGTCATGGTGGACATGGGAGGAGCACAGTGACGCCATTGTTCTGACATCGCAAATGTCTCGCATTCGCCCGTCGCGTAGGTGGCTAATACAAATGTCGCGCGAGGCGTCGCATTGAACCAGCAAACGGGTACCAGCACTGCCCCTTGTGACCTTTGAATCTCCTTGGATCTGACAGGGATGGCATAATAGGCATAATAAGCGAGCGCCGGAGATCACAGCAGTACTTTTATTCCAATCAGGATTTCGTTGGCATTGCCGCGTTAATTCCTGCGACCAGATGACCCTCGTATCTAAAATTCGTGCGGTACCGCGGGGTTGGTCTCACGGAGACACTAATCGCTGTCTGTTATAAAATACGGCCCCGGAGTTAATGGAGTGAAAAGGAGAAATCTTTTCATTCCGTTCCAATCATTATTATACATACTGTGCGAATGGGATACCTAAGAAATTTCCTGATCGTTCCCAGTGCATATCTCAATCTGTGTTGAATAGTTGACTGTGTGTATCGGTTGAAATGGTAACGGAAAGGTCTGGGTTGAAACGGAAGCCTCCCCACGTCCAATACGAACGACTATCAGTTATCGACTCTGGCTAATTTTTCGCAGGCTCTTGGAGATGTGGCTCCGCTACGGCGTGGGGTGCAGAGCAGAAAGATAACAATCACGTCCTCGTGAGTACCCCATTGTTGACGTGGGGAATGATACTGCCAGTAATAGTGAGTCAGGAATGAACATTAGAAGTAAATAAAGCGGGTAAGGCTGACATGGGGCACAGCCCCTACCAATTAATTGCCCGGATTCGTTTAAGCTGGTCTGAGTTTAACGCAAATCAAACGTCGGACCTTGGGAATTTCACTTGTACTGGATCCACGGCCCTAGTGTTTGAATAACAGCGGCCCAAAGTTCGCTTGGTCGCCGTCGCCGGGTGACCAGCTCACATTGGACCACGGGACTTATCCTGGATAGAGTTGACCTTTCAACTCCTCCGCCGGTACTATATTATCTTCAATTAATTTTGAAAGGTCAATCTGAGCTGTTTAAAATGTGTCTCAATATAGATACATCCCCCCGAGTCTCTGCAGGCTTGATTTGATACTGAGTTGCTGAGGCAGCGGCATTGAATGTCTTATCCCCCCCCCCCCAACATTTTTCAAAGAAACAACACGACTCAGCGTGTTTACGAGTCCAACTGCGGCAATCATCGGCACAGAACTCGGCCCTTGACAAGCCGATGAAGTAGAGGAGAAGATTCTGCCTGTTGGTTCTTGGAAAGGGTCGGTGGTCCGGGATTGGTAGAGTGATTTTTGAGCAGCAAAAGTCGTCGAAAGTTAGAGTGCGAAGGAGGGTCGATGGAAGAGTGTCGATAGGGTGCGAGAGCGAGGGAAAATGAATGCGTGGTTGAGTGGCGTGATTCGTAATTATTGATGGCTAAAGAGCACACTGGTGACGTTCCTGAGTAGAATGGGCGAGGGATAGCCGATGTCCCTCTGGCCAGTTGGCCTACACTGGTCACGACGATGGTGGAAAGCGGTAGGATGGGATTACGTGGCAATGTGGGTCCGTATTTACCGGGTAAATAGATGAAGTAAGCAAAATTATCTTTCAACCACAGTAAAAGTAAATGCGGCATGGCAAAGGACTTCCAAATCCCGGTCATCCGACCCTACCACACCGGAGGATTTTGGCGCGAGAGGTGCTTACTCAAAAGATGTGACCAAAATGCGATGCTCTGCGAGACCTGTCAAACCAAGCGCCATAAGAACCGTACCTACAGGCGAGCGGGAATACGTGGGGTCCGTTCAAGTTGGTTTGAGACTTTGAGTTGAGGACAGGTGTGGTTAAGCGCGTACACAGAATCGATGACTATGAATGCAGCTGGTGGCGGCCCAAAATTCGCTCGTTCACCGTCACAGGCGTGCCGCGACATCGACTAGTTCACATTGGGCTAGGGAATTATCCACTTGGCCTTTGAACTTGTCACATAGTTACCAAATTGATTTTCTTAAGCTCAGCCTCCATGAACCGTTCACGACGCTCCAGTTTAGATGGATGGATGAGATTTCCCATCGTCTGGTTTGGGTTTGGGTTGAAACTTGACAGTTGCTCTGCCAGGAAACATGACTCAGCGTGTTTACGACGGCAACAAGCCGGGAATAGGTGCTGGCGCAAACAGATATGACCAAATGTGATCTACTGCCAAAACTCGCAGCAAAGACGCGCTACATAAGAACCCTTACCTAAAGGTAGCAAGAACTTTACCGTTGCTCTGCCTGGAAACATGACTCAGCGTATTTACGAAGGCAGTAAGCCGAGCCGGGAGAGTAAGTGCTTACGCCAACAGATATGACCAAAATGTGATCTACTCGCAGCAAAGAGGCGCTACATAAGAACCCTTACCAGGTAAAGGTAGTGTTGGAAATATTCCAGGCTGGACTGGAATTGGTTGCGAGCAGCACGGAGCTCGTGATCATCGCCGGATGGCACGGACCACTTTACGTAAGCCTTCCATGATTTCTATCACTTTGTCTTTGTGGACGCCATCCGTTTGCCTACGTACGACCACCATGTACATGTAGGACAAACGTATTCTACCTCTTTGTTTGCTGGTTCTCTCTCTTGTGCTTGCCACCCCATAGCCTTGCTGGGATTATTCTAACACAAACGGATCACCCCGCATCTGGTAGACCGGTTCAAGTCCGCGCTGCCTTTGCGTCCCGCAGTCTGTGGTTCGAGTCCCAGCTGCTTGCGTCACCCAGCGAACGAGTCCGCGGTTCGAGTCCCGGCTCACTAGCGTTCCCCGCGTCCCCGCGTCCCCGCGTCCCTTTGCGTCATCAGCGTCATCAGCGTCACCAGCGTCACCGGCGTCTAGCGTTTCAGCGGTGTAGTGCTCGGTTCGAGTCCGGCCTACCTTCCAGCGTCCAGCGTACCCCCGCGATAGTCTGCGCGACTGTAAACCGCACCCCCTTCGGTCGTTGCACCCACCATGCACACCAAACGTCTCCCATCGCAATCCTGCACCCGGCGCGCGAATTGCATCCCACGGTCCCTGCTGCTAGCGCACACCGTTATTTATACTCTCCACCATTCGCTCTACGGTCGTTGTCTTGGCCGACGCCGCCGTCTGCTTTCCCCCTTCCCCGAACCATCCATGTTGGCGACAACCACCCACCACCGGCATTATCCCCATGCGCGACATCATGACCGCCATCTGCGTTCCCGCCAGAACCATGTGAGCTAACTCACATTCCAGAAGGACGTCTTGGAATTTAGCGGAGTTTTGTTGGCTGTTGGATTCACCGCGTTGCGGAGTTCAACACCATGTGGTTGATTTCTGGATTCAGGGCGAGCAATTTTATTTGGACTTCTTTCTGGGCGAGGGCGAGCTCCGTACAGCTCGAGGGCGAGTGTTGGAAATATTCCAGGCTGGACTGGAATTGGTTGCGAGCAGCACGGAGCTCGTGATCATCGCCGGATGGCACGGACCACTTTACGTAAGCCTTCCATGATTTCTATCACTTTGTCTTTGTGGACGCCATCCGTTTGCCTACGTACGACCACCATGTACATGTAGGACAAACATATTCTACCTCTTTGTTTGCTGGTTCTCTCTCTTGTGCTTGCCACCCCATAGCCTTGCTGGGATTATTCTAACAGGTAGCGGGAACATTACCATGCTACACCCACTGACTCCACTGCTTGTTGCTTCCCTTCTCCTTATCCTCAGGCCCATCTGCGCCGTTGCCAGTGCCGCCCAGTCCACCAAATGTCTCGCGCTGAAACATAGCCTGCATCTCGAGAACACGACGATTCTCAATGTTACGTATGTTGCTGCGCCGACGAACGTCTCGACCCCCGGGGTATGCCAGTCGAGCGCGCCGGTGAGCGCTGCGCCCCTCTGCCGCGTGCAGTTCATCATTAACACGACGGCGACGTCCGCTGTGCATGCTGAAACGTGGCTCCCCGACACCTGGTTCGGGCGGTTCTTGGGCCTGGGGAACGGCGGGCTCGGCGGATGTGCGTCCTCTCCCTTTTCCCTCCATCCCAAGCTCGCTCATGGATTTGCGTCGATCGTTTTCCCGGCAGGCATCGACTACCCGAACCTCGATTACGGCGCGTCGCTCCACTTCGCCGCGATCGGCTCTGACAACGGGCACGACGGCGGCCTCGGATCCACCCTCGAGGACGGGCATCAGTTCCTGCACCACCCCGAGGTCATCAACGACTTTGCGTTCCGCGCCGTGCACGTCGAGGTGCTCATCGGGAAGCAGAGGGTCTCGCACTACTACGGTCCCACCGCCAAAATCGAAAAATCGTATTATCTAGGGTGCTCGACGGGCGGGCGGCAGGGCACGCTGGAGGCGTTAAGGTTTCCGGAAGATTTTGACGGGATCGTGGCGGGCGCGCCGGCGACGGACTATAACCACGCTGCCGCGTGGGCGGGCATTCTGACGCGCTATATTGGTGCGCCGTTTGACCCCGCCGCGCCCCCGCCCCAGTCCTTGCCACCCGCGCTGTGGGCAGTTGTATCGGCGTAGATTTTGCGCCAGTGCGATGCACTCGACGGCGTTGTTGATGGAATTATCACCGAGCCAGATGCGTGCGACTTCCGTCCAGAAGCAATCCAGTGCACTGCCAGCAGCAGCAACAACACGAGCTGCTTGACAGCGCCGCAGGTAGAGACGGTGAAAAAATATTCACGCCGCTCTTTGGGTCGGACGGGCAACTGGTGTATCCGCGCTACTCACCTGGCGGGGAGGCGGACCCTCTGTTCCAGGCAGCCCTATCTACTGGTGATTTCTTCATCGTTGCTTCGGTATGTGTTTGAGTTCTCCTCTACTTTCCGGAGGCCTCTGTGGCCTGAGCCGCTAGTCATGTTCTTATGTGTTGCTTAGGACTGGAGCCGTTTCGCGATTTATAACGACACCGAGCACGACTTTTCCAACTTCGGCTTGGACGACATCCCTTTCTGGGATTCAATCAACCCGGGAGGGATCGCCACGTTCGACGGCGACTTGTCTGCGTTCCGCAATGGCGGCGGGAAATTCCTCACGTACCATGGGCGGCGGGACCCCGTACGTTCCAATTTACTCTTTCGCAGATGGACTAGGCTGATTGAAGCACTACGTAGATCCTACCGTCGACCAACTCCAAGCGCGTGTACGATTTGATCTCGCACACGCTCTCGCTCCCCCTCCTTGACGACTTCTACCGCCTCTTCCTCATCCCCGGGATGGGGCACTGCTCCGGCGGCCTCGGCGCCCCGTCCTTCGGGCAATCCGGTGGGCTCAACGTTGTGAATGACACCTCGCATAATATCCTGTTGGCGCTGGTTGACTGGGTCGAGCGCGGGGTTGCACCTGACACGATTGTTGGATCCGGGGAGAATGGAACGACGAGGACGCACTGCAGGTATCCGATGCGCAGCGTGTTCAATGGGAGTGTGTTTGTTTGCGAGGGGTAGGAGGTCATAACAAACTCGCGAACTTTCAAGTTGAACAAAAAAATAAATGAATGTGATAATTGTTTTCTGCCACACGTCCCCACTCTTCTGGGAATCTCGATCATCCAATAAGATTTTAGTTGTCTTCGTACGGCAGACTTATCATCGGAAACTGGTTACTGGGCCACCTTACCATTTTTGTCTTCGAGCCCGTACAGAGAGTCGAACTGATACCGGCATATGGGCTCAGCAACGAAGGTATGCATCCTATGTGTGAACTGAGATATTTTTCGGGAATTTACATTTGCATTTCGTGGCCTGCCGAATTTTATTCCCGGCGATATCCCAAAAGGGGAATAAACGGCTTAGTGGGCCACCCGGCCAAATCGTTCGTGCGCACCCATATTATTAACCCCAGTGCATTCCAAATCATTCAGTGGATAGAGCTACAGTACTGGGTACACTCAAACTGCAAATCTGACATGTATTGGGGCCCTAATTGTTTGCCTTTCCAGCCATCTATGATGGGTGAGATTGCCGTCCGGAGGGAATGGCCTACCTTCTGAAGAACAGAGTGTAAGGAAGCCAAAAATTAAGACACAAACTGCTCCAGGGGAAGTATTACGACATACATAAGTGCAAAGGACGACCCCACATACCCACAACCCGTCCAACAAAATCCATCTTTATGTGCAACTGAAATTCGGTGGTTTAGAGTGATAGCCCAGCGTGAACAGAAAGTCGGGCAGTTAAAAGCCAACTCAAAGTTTGATGATGGTGTATTAGTGGTATCAAATGCACTGACCAAGTTCTAAGTCATTAGCCAGTATCGTTATAGAGGTGGCTGGATTGTGTCGCTCGGGATCAGGTCGAGATGATCTTGAAGGGTCCAAGAGGCGAGGGAAAATTGTTTTCACATGTGTGTAATGGCTTGAAGTCGTTAATTCGAATCAAGGGATGAGAACGAGCCCAAAACTTGTGAATCGGCGAAGAATTGGTGAGGAAACAAGCCAAAGACGAGTGCTAGGGCCGTTCGGAGATAAGAAATGATGTTCACACACCGGCATCTTGATCAAGAACCGCTCACAACCTTTGATCGCCGCATCACTTTGGCTCGAAATTTGACATACAGTGTCGCAATAGGTCATATTCCATCCTGCAACCACCAAATGCCCGGGTTCTATATCACAGTGCCTTCTATTATGCAAGTGGCCCACTAACTAGTTCGGCCCACTAAGCAGTCGCTGATAATAGATCTTCCCTGTTTTTCTTATCTTTTAATTCCCACGCAGGATATATCCTTTCCCCAGGGTGCTCAAATTTCGTTTCATGACAAACCACAAGTTTAACCCTGACAATTTTACGTAGGGTTTTCTCTTTGCAGGGAGCTGTGAATGTGTCACCTGCCACCTCGGAAAGTCTTCCCTACACACCTCGAGTTATTACTGTACGTATTTGTTCAATTCAACAGCATTTGTTTATTAGTTTTTCGCTCTCAACTTAGACATTCAAATGGTGGAAGATGCCACTGAGGGTCCACCAAATTAGCCTGGTTGCGCAGGAGCCATTGAAGCCATATGATGGCATTTTTTGCTGTGCGCAATGATGAGCAGCGCCTACCGCTAGGCGCCGAATCAGCCGAATTCCGATCCGCTCCGGTCCGATCACGTTCGTGCTACTTTATCTCTTCATCGTCCCATCGCCGCTCGCCACACCGCCAATGCTTCATATTTGTATTCACTCTTTCCCGCCTTCGCCGGCAGTCCAAGCCAGTCGATCGCTGAGCATGGATTGACCCACAAGTTCTCACAGCTGTTCTCGGAGTTGCCAGTCTGGTATTTATTATCAGCTCGCACTCTCGGATGCGCCGTCAGCATATCAGCAACTGGATGGCTCCACAGCCAAAATCAGGCCAAAATCTGACGTCAGTGGCTTTGTGGAGCCATTCACTCGCCAAATTTGTGCACGCCCCACAAGCCATCAAATGGCTCCAATGACTTCTGCGAAAGCTCACTATTGTCTCTCAGAACAGCATGTGTTGTCCCCTTGATCCCCATGGTCAATAGTGTGAGGGCTTAAAGTTACAGGTATATCTTCTCCAAGTTCCAGATGCAGGAAATCCTGAAATATATGTTGTCCTCATTCCGAACGGGTAATCTGCACATGTAGTTTGTATTTCCGCCCTGAAAATGAAGCTGTGCTTCAATCTTACATGCCTATCCCGTGTAGAATCAAAGTTGCCAATATGTCTTGCACAATCTTGCAGACTATATTTGCCATAACAAAACAAATAGCTACAAGATATGCCTTCGCTTCGCTCCGCCACGGAGCTGGCCTAATCTGATATCCCACGACTTGAAACGGGGTGGAAGAAGATTCTGAGGACATTGAAATAAAGCGCAAGGGATAATATTTCAATCTAAGTTCTGCAGACATAAGAAGAGTGTTTTCGGCCCTAGGTAGCGGTATACGAGTCCAAGATGCGGGAAGCAGCACAACTACGATACCTTGGAGAGAGAGCGGACATGTATCCCGCCTACTCCAATGAATCAGCGTCAGCTGGTCGTCGGACAAGCAAACTACGGTACATGAAGATGCTGCCAGTGGGACTCACGGTGGTAAGGTTTTGAGCGGTCAACATGGAGCGAGCGAAATCCAGACAGATCTGGAATAGGTGTTGCAGTAGGAGCATGGGACGAATGGGAGTTGATTTGGCAGTGGTGTCCATGGAGATACCGATATCGAAAGCAGGTTGGGGAACAGCCTCCGAGAGAGAGCCAGGGTGGAGAAAGCGGAGAAATAAGCCGTCAAAAGAAGCTGGCAGTGATCTCAGTATCCGATACCGAATATTGAATTTGTAGAAGGGGCACCTTGAATCCGGATCGTCGCCGAGAGGCAACGTGCCGAGGGATGACACGGCGACAGATCGGGAAACGAGGCAAAATGCATATCGGTCCGGTGCAGATTTCAGTTAGTAAATTTTTAAGGACAGGGGGGAGGACAGCAAATGTTGAAATATTGAGATCAATAGACGAAATTGAGCACGGAAGAACAAGAATTGTTTGCGGAGAGGGAAAGCGAGACTATCACAGAGGGGGAAACATTGGAACCCGGAGTGACAGGAGTGGGGACGACACCGCCTTATTTACGAGGAAGGGGTCACGCGGCCGCAGTTCAACCCATTTGTGATCCTGCGCCGCAGTGAAAAAATTAGCGACCGGCGGGGATTTGTCCAAATCTGTAGAGATACGAGACTCACCTGTTTTCGTCGAGAATCCGAATCGGGCTGAATTTTGACATCTCGCAGCTGCTTTACAGTTCGCGAAGCAGCGAAATGAACGGGCACGGTGGGAAGAAGTACCTGAGATAAGACTGAACGTTACATAAATTGACGAACCTGCACGGCTGTGAGCGTAGTCTTCCCCATGTAGCAGGTCATTTGACGATGGGGAGCGAAGAACAGTCGAGGGAAATGAGAAAGTGGCGAGGAAGGGGATAAGCTGGATGGGGATTGAACCAAAGAGGTGCGAACGAAAGCCGAGGATTTCGTTGAGAGAACGGATAATTGATCATACGTCAAAGATGCCGAAAATCTATCAACAATCTGTCATATGGAGGAGATCTATCAGCAACCTGTCATCAGTCAGGCGCCCACTCGGCGCCTATGCACTATATAAAGCGGGGATTGCGGTCATTCAATCCGGCCATTCTCGACGGAAGTTCTGAAGATGGATATGGACCCTGTGAGTACTGGCTTCAAGGCTTACCCAATCCTTACATAAATTGATAAGCATACACCTAAGGCTGTTTCTGAAGCCGGGAGAGATGATGCCCCCATTGATACCGTTAGTGCTGTAAGTTTCCATGATATACAGAGTATTCCATGTAATGCTGAAATCTGTGAAGGATCTCAACGAGAAATTACGAGCTGAGCAGGAGGCATTATTGCTTACCCCGGAAGGACACCCTGATAGGCCTTACCATCTTCAAAAGCTTGCCGTGTCTTTCACAAAGCGATACAACAGGCTGGGAGATCTGAATGATCTTGAGGCTGCATTGCAGGCAGACCAGGAAGCAGTGTTGCTCACACCACAAGGGCATCCAGACATGGCAGAGCGACTCCAGAACCTTGCAGTGTCTTTTACAGATAAATACCAGAGGCTGGGGGATCTGAAGGATCTTGAGGCTGCATTGCAGGCTAACCAAGAAGCAGTAGGACTCACCCCGGAAGGGCACCCTGACAAGGTAGAACGTCTCCAAAGTCTTGCAGGGTCTTTCAGCAATCGCTACCAGAGGCTGGGGCATCTGAAAGATCTTGATGCCGCATTGCAGGCTGACCGGGAAGCAGTAGAGCTCACCCCAGAGGGGCATCCTGACAGGGCAGGCCGTCTGACAGGACTTGGAGTCTCTTTTACCGATCGCTATCGGAGGCTGGGGCATCTGAATGATCTTGAGGCCGCATTGCAGGCTGACCAGGAAGCACTAGAGCTCACCCCACAAGAGCACCCCCAGAGGGCAGTTCGTCTGCACAACCTTGCCATGTCTTTCAGAGATAGATACAAGAGGCTGGATGACCTGAATGATCTCAAGGCCGCATTGCAGGCTAACCAACAAGCAGTAGAGCTCACCCCAGAGGGGCACCCCCAGAAGGCAGGCCATCTGAAAAACCTTGCTATGTCTTTCATTGATTGCTACCGGAGGCTGGGGAATCTGAATGATCTTGAGGCCGCATTAAAAGCTGGCCATGAAGCAGTGGAGCTCACCCCAGAAGGGCACCCTGACAAGGCAGGCCATCTTCAAGGCCTTGCAGTGTCTTTCTTGGAGCGATACCGGAGGCTGGGGAATGTGAATGATCTCGAGGGTGCATTGCAGGCTGACCAGGGAGCAGTATTGCTCACCCCAGAAGGGCACCCCAGCAGGGCAGGCTGTCTCCAGAATCTTGCAGGGTCGTTCAGAGATCGATACCGGAGGCTGGGTGATCTGAATGATCTCGAGGCTGCATTGCAGGCTAACCAAGAAGCAGTTGGGCTCACCCCAGAAGGGCACCCTGACAGGGCAGGCCGTCTCCAGGATCTTTCAGCATCCTTATCCAATCGCTACCGGAGGCTGGGGAATCTGAATGATCTTGAGGCCGCATTAAAGGCTGAGCAGGAAGTAATAGAGCTCACCCCAAAATTACACCCTGGGAGGGCGGGCCGTCTTCAAGAGCTTTCAATTTCTTTCACTGATCGATACCAGAGGCTGGGGGATCTGAAGGATCTCGAGGCCGCATTAAATGCTAGCCAGGAAGCAGTAGATCTCACTCGAGAAGGGCACCCCCAGGAGGCAGGCCATTTGCAACAACTTGCTCTGAGTTTCAAAGATAGATATAAGAGACTGGGTGACCTGAATGATCTTGAGGCCGCATTGCAGGCTGACCAGGACGCAGTAAAGCTCACCCCAGAAGGAAACCCTGACATCGCGGGCCGCCTCCGAGGACTTGCAGTGTCTTTCACCCATCGCTATCAGAGGCTGGGGAATCTGAAGGATCTTGAGGCCGCTTTAAAGGCTAACCAAGAAGCAGTTGGACTCACCCCAGAAGGGCACCCTAGCAGGGCAGGTCATCTTCAAGCACTTGCAGTGTCCTTCACCAATAGATACAAGAGGCTGGGGAATCTGAATGATCTTGAGGCCGCATTAAAGGCTGACCAGGAAGCAGTAGAACTCACCCCAGAAGGGCACCCTGACAGGGCAGATCATCTTCGAGGACTTGCAGTGTCTTTCAGTGATCGCTACCGGAGGCTGGGGAATCTGAATGATCTCGAGGCCGCATTGCAAGCTGACCAGGAAGCAGTAGAGCTCACCCCAGAAGGGCACCCCCAGAAGGCAGGCCATCTGCAAAGCCTTGCCGTGTCTTTCAGAGATAGATACAGGAGGCTGGGGGAGCTGAATGATCTTGAGGCTGCAGTGAAGGCTGACCAAGAGTCAGTAACACTCACCCCAGATGGGCACCCTGACAGGGCAGGCCGTCTTCAACACCTCGCTTTTTCATTGGTCAACAGATATCGAAAGTTCTCCAGGCCGGAGGATCTGGACAGCATTCACACCAATTATGCTCTGTCTTTAAAGACACCCAGTTCAATTCCGGAGAGGTCCTGGGAGGCAGCCCTGCTCTGGGCCTCTGTTTCAGAGGAATTTCAGTCAGCACACACTATGACTGCATACTTGAATGCCTTTCAGCTACTTCCTGAGATCCTTTGGGTTGGCAATCTCCTACCTGTACGGCACGAGGCCACCCACCGACTTGGAATTGGAGAAGCCACCTCAGCAGCTGCAAGGACTTTCATAAATTCCTCTGAATTTGTTTCTGCAGTGGAAATCATTGAGCAGGGAGTGGGAATCACATTTCAGCAAATGCTCCAGTTGAAGACAGACATGGATGGAATTCCCTTTGCTCAAGCCAATGAGTTAAAATCGCTTTCCTCGGAGCTATATGGTGAACCTGCCAATCGACAAGATGTTGCCAACAAACGACAAAAGCTACTCGAGGTCATTCGCCAGCAGCCAGGTCTTGAGCATTTTCTCCTTCAAAAGCCCTATAAGATCCTTTCTCATGCATCCCAAGGAGGACCTGTGGTTATCCTGAACAGCCACCAGACTCGTTGTGACGGGATCATAATTCTGGATCCAGTTTCTCATCCAGTGCATGTTTCCCTTCCCAATGTGACACCAGCCTTGTTACAAACCCAGCAAGGAATTCTCAGAGAGCTTCTTGGCCGCAGCAATGTGAGAACACGAGAAGAATCTGCATCAACCAGACTCTTTGGACGGCGTGAGCCATTTGGGACAAAAACAGTGGAACAGTGTTTCACAGATTTATTGGCCGAGCTGTACACCAATGTGGTTGCCCCAATCTATCAGGTCTTGGAATCAGTCAGTGTGAATCAATTTTCTGGTGACTCTTCACTGACACTTCACAGCATGAAATTCACAATGGCCGACTGTGGTGGTTGCCAACTGGTGCCTTTACAGGACTGCCTCTCCATGCATGCTCTCCCACCAATGAGTTCATACATTCATATACAGCAACATTAGGATCTCTCCTGGATGCCTATTCCAAGAAGTCATCTAATCCCCCCAAAGTTGGTGTTATTGGAGTAACACATACTGGTAGTGGAGCACATCGTCTCCCAGGTGTGGAGCAGGAGGTCAAAAAAGTCATGTCTATCATCCAAACATCTCATGTGGAGTGCCTTGAGGGGCCCCAAGCAACTCCAGATGCTGTAAAGCGCCAACTACAGGATTGCTCTTGGGTTCATTTGGCATGTCATGGGAAACAAGATTTAGTTGAACCAACCAAGAGCCATCTGGTGCTCTATCAAGGTGTCTTGGAGTTAGACACAATCCTTCAAATGCCTCTCTCAAATGCAGAATTTGTCTTTCTTGCTGCATGTCAGACAGCCATGGGTGATTCTCAACTCATAAATGAATCCATCCATTTGGGAGGCGGATTCATTGCAGCAGGTTTCCGAAGTGCGATTGGGACACTGTGGTCAATGAATGATCAGGATGGACCGCTGGTGGCAGAGAAGATCTACTCTCACCTATTTCAGGAGGGTCGACAGCCTCAGGCGAGTGATACAGCTGAAGCACTGCAGCTTGCAGTGGAAGAATTGAAGGCTCGGAAAGTTCCTTATGAACGATGGATCCCATTCATTCACATGGGGATCTGATATGGAGTGGAAACTATATCATTATCCCGTTCAACCGGGCTGTGCTGTGCTCCCGTTCAACCGGGAGTTGTGAGTTTATAAATGATTTTCTCTCTACATGTTCTCTGTTTTCAATATAGCTTGTCATTCCTTACGATCCTGCACTCATATATTGAGGTGGATACCGGGTAAGCTAGCTGGCAATGGTATGTACCCCAACTTGTCGATATCGAGCCTCCTAACCTCGGTTGCGTACCTCGATTTGTGCAACACATTTTGAGGGGCGTGGAAATTTTCTTTTGAACCAAGAGACACCACAGTGGATCTGGAAGTTTGTAAACCCTGCGGCAGGAAGTTCTAACCATTCTTTATTTCTCGCCTTGAGCTACTTGTCCTGCGAATTGATGCTCATGCCTGTCATTGAATTTTCATTTTTTGTTCAACCTAGACTTCATTTTTGATTCGACTTTCTCCGGCGCCTGCCTGTCGGTTTCATGCCCAAATCATAGCTCCCTTAGCAGAGTACCTCCAAGCCAATCAATCGGGTGCATGCATACTCTACGGTGTCGAAAATCTAGCTTGCAGCCCGGGGTTCGACTCCTCGTATCTGACCTCCACACAACTTCCCCAACTCTTTCTCTTTTTTCGGCCTCGATTATGCACCCCGCCTTCCTTGATTTGTCCTCACAGTGGAGCACCAGAGGTAAGTCATCAAGTGTGGTGTACGGAACACCGCAAGGGATGCTTCTTGAATAGTATTGAGAGTGCATCTTTCAGTCCAGGGTTCCACTCCCCGCGCCCGACCTACGGTGTCTTCCCAACATTTTTGGGGGGCATCGATTCCACGCAACTTATTGAATGCAGGAAGGCCTCTGTATACGTAAGAAGTCCTCGAACAATTAATCAGGCGTGCTATACGCAACACCGCGAGGCTTCATCATTGGCTTCAGCCGCAACCCTTAGCTCTCAGTCCGGGCTCGGACTCCCCGCGCCCGAACTGCTCTAGAGGCATCAGGCCTTCTTATTCCACGCCCTCCAATGCTTCTTCTGTTCGAAATCTGCACGGTTTAATTTCCTTTTTCCTTTTTTTCAACCCATTGGTCACCTGCGGATTACATATAAGTCTCGGAGGCAAATAACCGCGCGTAACACCGCGAGTGAGGCTAAGATTTGACTCGACAACTGTCTAAGGATCAGAGCATCAGAGCTAATTACTCGGGCGTCCATGTACGGAACACCGCAAGTGATGCTTACATTTCGGACAGTAGCTCGCAGCCCGGGGCTCGACTCCCCGCGCCCGACCTCAGCCCTCGTCTTTCGAGATTTCTTGGCCTCGATCCTGCACCCCAGCATCTTTCTCGCCCTCCTAACATCGGAGCACCAGAGGGAATTCATCGAGCGTGGTGTACGGAACACCGCGAGTCTGCATAGAGCCGTTTGCTTCGCATCTACTTTCGCAAACCGGGGTTCGACTCCCCGCGCCCGAATTGCTCTTGAAGCATCAGCCTTTTTGGTTCATCGGATTGAACCCGCTCTCTTCGGGGAAATCGATGCGCAAACGCGACATTAGATAGTTTGCGCAGGAGCCACTGGAACCATTTGATGGCCGTTTTGCAGTGCGCAAATGGGTGGCTCCACCCGCAAAAAATGACGTCGGATGGCTCCACAGAGCCACTGGTGGCGAATTACGCTGTGTGGAGCCATCCGGTTGCGCACTGCCGAAAGGCCATCAAGTGGCTCCAATGGCTCCTGCGCAAACTCGCTATTGAGTTCACGTTGTTTTTTTAGCCCAAGACTCGATATCTGTGCAGTGCGGGTTTGAATTTCTCTGGGGTTTAAACCACCTCCCGTAACAGATGACGCAACAGGTAAAGAATTGGGTGGGGTGTACGGAGCACCGAGGGGCTTCCTGAAGGCTGAGCGAGTCACATAGCGCAAACCGGGGTTCGACTCCCCGTACCTGACCTATGTTGTCTTCCTAACCTTTTTTTCGGCCTCAGTTTATCAACCCGCCTTCCTTAACTTGCCCTCCTAACAAAAGAACAATAGGGCCAAGTAATCGAGCGTGGTGTACGGAACACCGCGAGTCTGCATAGAGCAGCATCCCTCCCATCTACTTTTGCAACCCGGGGTTCGACCTTCGGCGCCCGAGCTGCTCTTCAAGCATCAGCCCTTTTTTTCATCGACTTGAACTCCAACTCGAATCTTTTTTCAACATCTCGTGCGAGGAATCCATGTCGACACACATGGTTGAGTGTTCAATTCATTTTCAACGCACGAACTCCTCATCCTTCAGGTTTGGATTTCTCCGGGTCGTGCTCACTTCAACCTCGGTCGACTGAGGAGCTCCCAAGCTAATTAATCGGGCGTGGTGTACGGAACACCGCGAGTGAGGTGTGGCATGCATCCTTCCTGCATGACCTCGCAGATCGGGGTTCGACTCCCCGTGCCCGAATTAAGAGCCAGCATGTACTTCTCTTTTTGACTGCACATTCCTTCGTGGTTCAATCGAATTTAAGTCGTGAATTCAACACAAGACGTCCTTGTATATATATCGTAGTGGATTCATTCAAGTCATTCATTGGGTATTAAGCAACACATGTACAGTATTACGGCTTCTATCTCTACATACACGCGGTGGTCCTCCATCCAGTCGCAACGTCGTGCGGCATCGGGGGGGGGGGGGGGGGGAGGGATCACGCAGCGCCGTGGCTGAGTCGCACCATCGCGTCCATGTGGCACCGACACCGACAGCCCAATCGCGCGGATGCGATGGAGCGACGGAGCTGCGCGAGCGCGAAAACGCGACGGAGCCGCGATGCGGGCTCGCGTAGGTGCTGGATCTGCGGCGCGCGTGGGACGTCTGCGGCGCGCGTGGGACGTCGCGCGCGGGCGGCGTGCGCGAGATCATCCGGGTGCGGGAACGTGACGCGGCGTACGAGGAACGCGAAGCGGAAGGAGTGGGACGGGCAGGCGTGCCCCATCGCGCGGATGGGGGTGCAATCGGTACGCTATCGAGCGGCGCTGACACCTCCCCTAGCACGCCACCCATCGCACTGATGCGGCGACGCGCTCATACGCTGACGCTCGCAGGCGGCGAGCGCGCGCGCCGCGAGGAGGATGAGGGGCGAGATGGGGATGGGGAGGGGCGGCGGTAGGTCTGTAGAGCAGAGGTTAGAACAGGATCAGAGCAGGAGGAGGTGGAATAAAAGTTAAAAGTGAAGGGGCGGGCATCGCGGAGGAAAGGAGGATGAAGTACAGGGGGAAGCAAGTAATACGCACATGGCGGTTCATAATCATTTTAGCCATTGATACGGGCGTTGGAGACTCGTATATCGCTGGCACTGAATGCCCCAAGTTAGCTCTAGCATCGTGAGGAGATAAGGGACGTACGGGGTGCCTCAGCGCGGGGGCGTGATACAAGGGCGGGCTCGGGGCGGCGGACGGGGCCTGCGCGGGGGACGTGCGGTTGCGGGGACGAGGCCGGGGGCGGAGGGAGGGTCTCCCATGAGAGGCGCAGCGGGGACCACGAGGAAGCCGGTTTCGGCGCGCTCTTGGGCGTGATCTTCTCCTGTACTTGCACCTGAATGGCCTTGACACTGAGAGGCAGCGCGAGGCGTCGGCGGGCAGCGACGGTGGCGCGCACGCCGGCGAGTACGAGCAGCGCAGCGAGGAGGGTGAGCGCGAGGGTCGCAGCCGGGAAGAGGCGGAGGCGGGGCTGGATGGCGAGGAGGTCGAGGGCGTGCGTCGGGAGGATGAACATCGGGCAGGGAGCGACGAGCGACAAGGACCAGAGACGACGAGCGTGAAGAACTCTGCTGTGTGATGGGTATATATGTAGTGCGGCGGTTGCACGCCTGGGTTGATCCGGTTGGGGTTTTCATCGCCTCGCCAACGAAGACACGCGGGTGCCTGGATATCCGTACAGCGCACAGATCAGCCTCAGACCACCGGTGCTCATCGCCGTCGATCCCCCGCTCGTTGACGGCGTACTCGAGTGCAGCGGCGAAGGCACGATTTTCCGGCATGGAAATGATGATGGCATGATCGGCACATCAGGCAAGCGTGATTACGCCGCTGCGCAACCGCTGCGCTGTCGCTTGATTGAAGTCAGCGACGCATAATTTATCATTTTGTCTCTGTCGCCCTCGACGACTCGACAGCGGATACTATCTCGGCCCTCCACCCTATATCGTACGACCGGTATCTTGTCACTCATGAGCAAGCCGTTCGCATCTTATCGCCCGGTGGCTTCGATATGTACCATCGCGCAAATCTCGGCTCGCTCGACGCCTCCTCGGCGAATGAACTCTTGCTCACCCGGTCAAGCGAGTCTCGCGCATCCAGTAGGGCGTATGGAAACCGGCCACGTCGTCTCAGATGCTACTCGCAAATCCGTCGGAGGTCATAAGCCCGATCGTGTGTCCCAGCCCTTCTCGCCTACTCACGTCTCGAGAGAGCCTGATAACTCACTTCGAATTTTTCCACTACTCTATCGCACGCGCCTGAGCCCTGGAATGAATCTCAGGCCACCTAATGATAATTAGCTGTCTTCGCGCGCGGCCTATCTTCCCCCGCGCATCCGATACGACCTCTCCGCGCCTCCGGACCTCTCGTCGTCCAACGTTACCCGTACACAAAACTGTCCACGGCATCTGGTCGGACCACCTCGGCGTTCAACATATCCTCCCTGAGCTTCCCACTCTCGCGCATCTCCTGCTTGCAAACTCCCCTGGTTGACCAAGGACCTTCCCAAGCAAGGACTCGGGCGTGGTGTACGGAACACCGCGAGTCCGCTTTGCCTCGTAACTTCCCTTTCGCTCGCAGTCCGGGGTTCGACTCCCCGCGCCCGAACTAGGCGAATTTTTTTTTTTGGTTGTGCTTCGCCTCTCTAGCATTTCCTCCGGATCGATTCTTCAAATCGAAGGCGAACTTTCTTCACCTGGATCCTACTTGAAGGAGAAATCAACACGACTGATCAACCTCTTCTCGGATTGACTGAAAATCTCACCCTCTTGGCGGAGGACACAAGGAGGGAATTAATCGGGTGTGGTGTACGGAACACCGCGAGTCTTTCTTAGATATCGCTTCATGAAATGAATAGCTCGCAATCCGGGGTTCGACTCCCCGCGCCCGAGCTAGGGTCTCGGTGGTTCCTTTTTTGATTGTACTTCGCCTCTCTAACATTTCCTCCCGATGGATTCCTCAACTTGACGGCGAAGCCTTTCTTAACTTGGATCCTACCTGGAGGTAACACCAACGCGGCTGTGCAAGCTCTTCTCAAACTGCCTGGGACTGACCGAAAATGCACCCCTTTAATGGAGGACACGACAAGGTAACTAATCGGATGTGGTGTATAGAACACCGCGAGTCTGTGTATGAGTTGTATGGGCTACTCTTCGCTCGCTCGCAGTCTGGGGTTCGAATCCCCGCTCCCGAACTGCGATAGCCATAACATTTTTTTCCAGTATTTTTCGCGGCTTACATTCCGTTCCTCCATTTCTAACGACGAATGGGTTGGTGCTTCAAGCTTCATTTTCATGTCCCTCGATGGATTCAGGACCGCTTGGTGAGGAGAATCTCATGACACCTCATCAACCCTTCGTCCACGGCACAAAATCTTCCTCCGTTGACAGAGAACACTACAGATAACTCCATCGGGCGTGGTGTACGGAGCACCGCGGGGTCAATTGTTTCGCAGACATTTCACTCGCGTTTCGGGGTTCGACTCCCCGCCCCCGAGCTATGGTCTCGGTAGTTCTTTTTTGATCGTGCTTCGCCTCTCTAACATTTCCTCACGATGGATTCCTCAACTCAACGGCGAACTTTCTTCACTTGGATCCCACCTGAAGGAGCAATCAACATGACTGATCAACCTCTTCTCACATTGGATGGAAATCTTACCTTCTTGGCGGAGGCCAATTGAAGGTAATCAATCGGGTGTGGTGTACGGAACACCGCGAGTACCCTTACGAGGCGTGACAGGATTTCATAATTCACTTGCAATCCGGGGTTCGACTCCCCGCGCCCGACCTGAGCCATTGGTGCATCCTTTCCTTTTTCTTTTGCCCATGTCATCGGCAGCGTGCTAATACTAGATCTAGATCTTCAAACCTCGATTCTGGGCATCAACGCGAGATGAGGTAAGGTGAGGTGTGGCGTGGTCACCAATTATACATAGCGAATGGGATACCTAAGGGATTTCCTGATTGTTCCCAGTGCATATCTCGATCTGTGTTGAATAGTTGACTGTATGTATCGGTTGAAATGGTAACGGAAAGATCTGGGTTGAGACGGAAGCCTCCCCACGTCCAATACGAACGACTATCAGTTGTTGACTCTGGCTAATTTCTGACAGGTTCTTGGAGATGTAGCTCCACTACGGCGTGGGGTGCAATGCAGCAAGATAAAAATCACGTCCTCGTGAGTACCCCACTGTTGACGTGGGGAATGATACTGCCCTCGCATACAATAGTGAGTCAGGAATGAACGTCAGAGGTAAAAAAAATCGGGTAAGGCGACAAGGGGCACAGCCCCTCCCGATTAATTGCCCGGATTCGTTCAAGCTGGTCTGAGTTTAACGCAAATTAAACGTCGGACCTTGGGAATTTCACTTGTACTGGATCCACGGCCCTAGTGTTTGAATAACAGCGGCCCAAAGTTCGCTTGGTCGCCGTCGCCGGGTGACCGGCTCACATTGGGCCACGGGACTTATCCCGGATAGAGTTGATCTTTCAACTCCTCCGCCGGTATTATATTATTTTCAATTAATTTTGAAAGTTCAATCTGAGCTGTTTAAAATGTGTCTCAATATATATACATTGATGAGATATCCCCCGAGTCTCTGCACGCTTGATTTGATACTGAGTTGCTGAGGCAACGCCATTGAATGTCTTATCCCCCCCCAACATTTTTCAAAGAAACACGACTCAGCGTGTTTACGACTCCAGCTACGGCAATCATCGGCACAGGACTCGGCCGTTGACAAGCCGGAGGATTTTGGCGCGAGAAGTGCATACTCAAAAAGATATGACCAAAATACGATGCTCTGCGAGACCTGTCAAGCCAGGCGCCCTAAGAACCGCACCTACAGGTAGCGGGAATAAGTGATGGGGTCCATTCAAGTTGGTTTGAGACTTTGAGTTTCGGACGGGTGTGGTTAAGCGCGTACACAGAATCGATGACCATGAATGCGGCTCGTTCGCCGTCACACGCGTGCCGCAACATCGACCAGCTCACATTGGGCTAGGGAATTATCCACTTGACCTTTGAACTCTTCACGTAGTTACTAAATCAATTTTTTTAAGCTCAGCCTCAACTGGACCGCTCCCGGTGCTCCAGTTTAGATGGATGGATGAGATTTCCCATCGTCTAGTTTGGATTTAGATTGAAATTTAACCGTGGTTGTGGTTGATCTGCCTGGAAACATGACTCAGCGTGTTTACGATTTACGACAGCAACAAGTCGGGAGAATAGGTGCTTACGGAAACAGATATGACGAAAATGTGATCTACTGCGAAAACCCGCAGCAAAGAGGCGCTACATAAGAACCCTTACCTGGTAAAGGTAGCGGGAACTTTACCATGCTACACACACTGACTCCACTGCTCGCTGCTTCCCTTCTCCTCATCCTCAGGCCCATCTGCGCCGTTGCCAGTGCCGCCCAGTCCGCCAAATGTCTCGCGCTGAAACATAGCCTGCATCTCGAGAACACGACGATTCTCAATGTCACGTATGTTGCTGCGCCGACGAACGTCTCGACGCCCGGGGTATGCCAGTCGAGCGCGCCGGTGAGCGCTGCGCCGCTCTGCCGCGTGCAGTTCATCATCAACACGACGGCGACGTCCGCTGTGCATGCTGAGGCGTGGCTCCCCGACACCTGGTTTGGGCGGTTCTTGGGCCTGGGGAACGGTGGGCTCGGCGGATGTGCGTCCTCTCCCTCTCTCCTCCGTCTCATGAAGCCCCAAGCTCGCTCATGGATTTGCGTTGATTGTTCTCCCGGCAGGCATCGACTACCCGGGCCTCGACTACGGCGCGTCGCTCCACTTCGCGGCGGTCGGCTCTGACAACGGGCACGACGGCGGCAGCGGGACCGACCCCGGGGACGCGCATCAGTTCCTGCACCACCCCGAGGTCATCAACGACTTTGCGTTTCGCGCCGTGCACGTCGAGGCGCTCATCGGGAAGCAAATTGTCTTGCACTACTACGGTCCCACCGCCAAAATCGAAAAATCGTATTATCTAGGGTGCTCGATGGGCGGGCGGCAGGGCACGATGGAGGCGCTAAGGTTTCCGGAAGATTTTGACGGGATCCTGGCGGGCGCGCCGGCGACGGATATGAACCACGCCCTCGCGTGGGCGGGCATTCTGGGGCGCTATATTGGTGCGCCGTTTGACCCCGCCACGCCCCCGCCCCAGTTCTTGCCGCCCGCACTGTGGGGCGTTGTATCGGCGGAGATTTTGCGCCAGTGCGATGCACTCGACGGCGTTGTTGATGGAATTATCACCGAGCCAGATGCGTGCGACTTCCGTCCAGAAGCAATCCAGTGCACTGGCAGCAGCAGCAAAAACACGAGCTGCTTGACGGCGCCGCAGGTGGAGGCGGTGAAAAATATATTCACGCCGCTCTTTGGGCTGGACGGGCAACTGGTGTATCCGCGCTACTCACCTGGTGCGGAGGCGGACCCGGTGATCCAGGCAGGCTTCTTTGGTGGTGATTTCCTCTCCCTCACTTCGGTATGTGTTTGAGTTTCCCTCTACTTTCCGGAGGCCACTGTGGGCTGAGCCGCTAATCACGTTCTTATGTGTTTCTTAGAACTGGGGCCGTTTCGCGATTTATAACGACACCGAGCACGACTTTTCCAACTTCGGCTTGCACGACATCCCTTTCTGGGATTCAATCGACCCAGGAGGGATCGCCACGTTCGACGGCGACTTGTCTGCGTTCCGCAATGGCGGCGGGAAGTTTCTCACGTACCATGGGCGGCGGGACCCCGTACGTTACAGTTTACTCTTTCGCAGATGGACTAGGCTGATTGAAGCACTACATAGGTCGTATCGTCGACCAACTCCAAGCGCGTGTACGATTTGATCTCGCACACGCTCTCGCTCCCCCTCCTTGATGACTTCTACCGTCTCTTCCTCATCCCCGGGATGGGGCACTGCTCCGGCGGCCTCGGCGCCCCGTCCTTCGGGCAATCAGGCGGGCTCAATGTTGTGAATGACACCTCGCATAATATCCTGTTGGCGCTGGTTGACTGGGTCGAGCGCGGGGTTGCACCTGACACTATTGTTGGATCCGGGGAGAATGGGACGATGAGGACGCACTGCAGGTATCCGATGCGCAGCGTGTTCAATGGGAGTGTGTTTGTTTGCGAGGATTAGGAGGTCATAACGCGATGGTTGAAATCGCGAACTTTAGGGCTATACAAAAAATTAAATGAATGTGATGATTGTTTTTTTTGCCACACGTCCCCACTCTTCTGGGAATCTCGACCATCCAATAAGATTTTAGTTGTTCTTCGTACGGCAGACTTATCCACGTTCGATCCTATTTTGGAGGAAAGTACTAAGAACCGTTATCCTCATTCTCAGGGCCCAAATGTAAATCAGGATAGAAATTGGTTCTCGCCGTGTGATTTGCGAGTAGATGTACGTGGCCTTCTGATCCATGAGAAGCTATGTGACGATGCTACGGCTCTTGCCCCCAAAAATCAACCAAAACATGTTTTCGCCCCAAATCAAGTACTGATTTAGCTTGCGTCGAAAGTCCTGATCTAGCCCGCCACGAAAAGTCTTGACTGAGCCTGGGTTTCGACTACGAAGATAGCTTGAACCAACCGTGCATGTAGCCCCACTTTGAACTCCTGACCGAGCCCGACTTTTCGGTATTTTCAACTCCGGACTTAGCCCGACTTTTGGCCTGGGCAACTACGATCCGAGCACAACTTTGATGTTCCAGACACCTACTTTCTGCTTCTCAGCAGCTAATCTGGCCTACGTTTTATGTAGGTTCATTCAAATTATTTGACTGGAACTTCACTGGAAAGAAGAAAAAATCCACTTCAAGCTTCCTGGACTGAGAAAATTGGTCTACCCTTCATTCCCCGGGGTCCGCCGATGGAAGGACAGAAAACGGCAAGATCACAGTCAACTGGCCTCGGCCTCTATTGGCCTCGTATCTGCTACTATTATTTGCTTCAATGGGCACAGTTTAAGATTCCACCTGCGTCCCAGATGTGCTGAATGGCAAAGGGATGTACTATTGTGGACCCCGTACTTGGCCACCCCCCCTAGTTGGCCATTTGGTGGCTAGCATCCGGAGACTTGATGTTCATAAGCTGGCATCATGAGGGATGAGAGTAGGACCCATAGCGAAGACCTGAACCGAATTTGGAGTCAAAGTGATGAGTTGATGGAAAGTCCCGACATGTCGGATCAGGCTCCGAAACGTGTGAACATCATTTTCTTATTGCCGACGCGGCTCGGCTTTCTGGGCTCAGCTCCCTTTCGACCAGTTCTTCACCATTCCAGGAGTTCGTGGGCTCGTTCTGTTCCCCTGGTTTGGGCGGATCATCTGCCACAATTCTTGCCGTGTTTAGGCCAGAAAATCCTTCGCTATTCTCGGGTGAAGGTACCGCTGCTTTTTTTGAGGGGCTCATACTGGCCGACGTCGTATAAGACGACACTGTTGGGCTACTGGTCTGGAACTTGGCACGAGGTCCTTTGGAATTCAATACTTCGATTTAGGAGGCACTTCGAAATTTTAACTGGTCAGCTCCCCTCTCAGTGCAATGCTCTGCTGCAAACCACGCAATTTTGATCTGCCAACAGTGGGATTTTTTTTGGGAGCTAGGAGCACTTGTGTATGAAGTTATCAATGTAAATATGTTGTATAGCTTTCTTTCACGCTGTTTGAAGCCCAATTTGAGCCACAGCATCGTTCAATCCTTCGCTAGACACGCCATTGCTCCAGCGCCCTCGGTTCGGCATTTTCCCCCATCCGAGGAGCACTCGTGTACACCCCGAATATGGGTCGCATGTAGACTGAGATAGGTTCTAATTGCAGATATATACCCTAGTTACGATTCCCGATGGCTCCGGTCGCCGAGTTCCAGCTTCAAAGCTTGGTTTGGGGAGGTGGCCAACTAGCCTGTTATTTGGGCTTGTTGAACTGCCGCCCAAAAGAAATTCACTGCGAGGGCAGATCTTCATGTATTTGGGTGGGAGTAGGCTTAAACTCTTCGTAGGATGCCTGTCTTTCATCTGACGCTGTTCTACGTGCGTGGTACGATGCTAAAGGCTGATAGCGAAGCATGAATGCTTAGGTGGCAAAGTACGGGGTCGAAAATAGTATGGAAAGGCAATAAAACAGCTTCATATGAAGATGAGAGAACCCTGGGTCAAAATTCGGGCTAAGTCAAGAGTTAAAATACCTAAAAGTCGGGCTCGGTCAGTAGCTGAGAATCGGGCTCGGTTGGGACTTGAATCAGGCTACATTCACAGTTGAAACCCAGGTTCAGTCAGGACTTGATTTGGGGTGAAATCCTGTTTTGCAGAAATTAAACCGCGAGAATAACCTGAGGGTATGGATCGACCGAGTGAACAATTCTCCTGTCATCAAGGGACCCTCGGAGAGCTTCTTGGCCGCAGCAATGTGAGAACACGAGAAGAATCTGCATCAACCAGACTTTTTGGACGGCGAGAGCTGTGTGAGTCGAAAACAGTGGAACAGTGTTTCACAGATTTATTGACCTGAGTTTACATCAATGTGGTTTCCCCCCTCTATCAGGTCTTGGAATCGGTCAGTGTGAATCGATTTTCTGGTTACTGTTCACTGACACTCTACAGCATGAGATCCACGATGGCCGACTGTGGTGGTTGCCAACTGGGGTATTTTCAGGACTGCCTCTCCATGCATGCCCTCCCACCACTCAATTCATCCATTCATACACAGCAACATTAGGATCTCTCCTACATGCCTATTCCAGGAAGTCATCTAATCCCCCTAAATCCGGTGTGGTTGGAGTAATTCATACCGGGAGTGGAGCACATCGTCTCCCGGGTGTGGAACAGGAGGTCAAGAAAATACTGTCCATAATTAAAACATCTCATGTGGAGTGCCTTTATGGACCCCAAGCAACACCGGCCGCTGTAAAACACCAATTACAGGATTGCTCTTGGGTTCATTTGGCATGCCATGGGAAACAGGATTTACTTATACCAACAAAGAGCCATCTGCTGATCTATCAAGGTGTCTTGGAGTTGGAAAGCATCCTTCGCATGCCTCTCTCAAATGCGGAATGCGGAATTTGTGTTTCTTGCTGCATGTCAGTCAGCTATGGGTGATTTTCAATCCATCTGGGAGGTGGACTCATTGCAGCAGGTTTCCGAAGTGCGATTGGGACACTGGTCAATGAATGATCGTGATGGACCACTCGTCACAAAAAAAGTTTACTCTCATCTATTTCGGGAGGGTCGACAGCCTCAGGCAAGTGATGCAGCCGAAGCACTGCAGCTTGCAGTGGAAGAATTGAAGGTTCGGAAAGTTTCTTACCATTCATTCACATGGGGATCTGATGCTGAGTGGAAAACTGTATCATAATCCCATTCAACTGGGCTGTACTGTCCTCCTGTTCAACCGGGAGTTGTGAGTTTGTAAATGATTTCTCTCTACATGTCTTTCGTTTTCAATATGATTTGTCACTCCTTACGATCCTGCACCCAATATATTGAGGTGGATCCTGGGTAAGCCAGCTGGCAACGGTATGTACCCCCAACTTGTCAACATCGAGCCTTGTAATATCGGTTGAGTATCTGGATTTATGCGATATATTTTGAGGTGTGTGGAAATTTTCTATTGAACCAAGAGACACTACAGTGGATCTGGCAGTCTATAGACCCTACCGCAACAAGTTCCAATCCTTTTCTATTCTTCGTCTTCAACTGCTTGTCTTATGAATTGACGCTCATGCCTGTCGTTGAATTTTCATTTTTTCAACTCACAAGCCACTTCTGATTTGAACTTCCCCCGCGCCTGCGTGGTGGTGTCGTGCCCAAATCATATCTTCCTTAGTGCGGAGCCGCCCAAGCCAAATAATCGGGTGCGGTGTACAGAGCACCGCGTATGCATATTCCACGGTGTTGCAAATCTAGCTCGCAGCCCGGAATTCGACTCCTCGCCCTCACAGCGGAGCATCTGAGGTAAGAAATCGGGTGTGGTGTATGGCACACCGCGAGTGAGGCTTGCACTGCGCACGGTCTGTATAGCTCGCAGCCCCGGGGTTCGACTCCCCGCACCCGAACTGGTCTAGGAAATCATGTCCTTTTTATCCCTCGTCTTGAGCTCCTTCTTCAACTTCGTGTCCTGGGAATTGATGCCGACACACACGTGGTCGAGTCTTCAATCTTTTCTCACTCCATGAATCACCTCCTAGATGAGTTTACCGGACGGAGTCATACCCAAATCACCTCCCTCAGCAGAGGATGCACCTGGCAAATTAACCGGGCGTAGTGTACGGAACACCGCGAGTGAGACTTATGCTGGTGTGAACGGCGGAGACCTGTACGACACAGTCAGTACAAGCTAAGTAAATAATAAGTATGTGTGTGGTATAAATAGTATAATAGCAGACATACCTCTCACGTAGTTCGTCGAAAGAACCAGTGAGAGGCAAGGCGTGACTGGAAAATAATTAAGCTTGGCGCGGACACGTGCCTAGACGCGTAGCTCGATGTACAGATGTTGACAGCTGGGCGATGAGTAGTTCGCAGAGCGGGGTTCGACTCCCCGCGCCCCAATTATGAGGATAGGCCACGCCTCTTTTGACTGCACCTTCCTTCTTCATGGTTCAATCTAATTTAAATTTTGAGTTTAACGCAAGTCGTCGTTTTTTTGTATATATATCCGCACCTGGGAGGATCAACGGTCGGGTGCGTTGCGTGAGACGGTATTGAATTCATTTCATATGTACACGGGTGGCAGCGTACGGTAGTGGATTCATTCGTTTATTGGTTCGGTATTAAGCAAGACATGTACAGTAACGTCTTCAATCTATACGCAACGTCGTTCCGGGTTCATTCGTCATGCGGCGTCGGAGAGAAATGACACAGCGCCCCGGCATCAACACGCACACCGACACCGATCCGCGCGAGGGCGAGAACGCGACAGAGCCGTGATGGGGGCGTGCGGAGGTGCTGGGTCTGCAGGCGCGGCGCACATGAGTTGTCGAGCGCGGGTGGCATTCACGAGATCATCCGCGGTGCTGGGACTTTCGTAACATTGTTCATTTGCGGCATCGGAGAGGAATCACGCAGCGCCGCGACACCGACACCGACAGCTCACCTGTGCGACGAAGCGTTGCGGACGTGCGGAGGTGCCGGGTCTGCGGCGCGCGCAGGAGGCCGAGCTTGTGAGCTTGAAGCTAGGCTCGGGAAGCGCGTAGGAGTATGCCGGGCGCATGGCGTGCGTGTGGCGCCCGGGGAAGAAGGTCGCTGCGAAGAGGTAGGGGGCGGCGGCGTGCTTGCTCCGCCACAACGCTTCGCCTCGCGCATACGCTCACGGGCTGAGCCGCTCGGAATCGCAGCGGCCGTGCTCAGACGCTCACGCTCGCAGCCGGCGGGCGCACGCGCCGCGAGGAGGCCGAGGCGCGAGGTTGGGATGAGGAGGGACGGCGGCAGGTCTGTGGGAGAGATCAGTATAGGATCAGAGTAGGAGGAGGTGGTGGAACAAAAGGGAGAAGAAGACAAAGCGAATGTGCCGCGGACGGACAGGAAGAGGTAGGGAGGAAGCAAAATAGAAAAGATACGCACATGGCGGCTCATGATCATCTTGGCCATCGACACGGGCGGCGATTCGTATATGGCTGGTACTGAAGGCCCCCAACTGAGTCTAGCGTCGTGTGGGGAGGGAGAGAGAAGGGACGTACGGGGTGCCTCGACGCGGGGGCGCGATGCAAGGGCGGGCTCAGGGCGGCGGACGGGGCCTGCGCGGGGGAGCGGGGACGCGGACGCAGAGGCCGGGGGCGGTGAGAGGGTCTCCCACGAGAGGCGCAGCGGGATCCACGAGGAGGCCGGTTTCGTCGTCGTCTTGGGCGAGCTCTTCTCCTGCACCTGGACCGGCATGGCCTTGGCACTGAGAGGTAGCGCAAGGCGTCGACGGGCAGCGACGGCAGAGCGCACGAAGGCGAGAACGAGGAGCGCGGCGAGGAGGGTGAGCGCGAGAGTCGCAGCCGGGAAGAGGCGGAGGCGGGCCGGAGCGGCGGGGAGGTCTTGAGCATACGCCGGGAGGATGAACATCGTGAGCGAGCGACGAGCAGCGACAAGGACCAGAGACGACGAGCGTGAAGAACTCTGCTGTGTGATGGGTATATGTGTAGTGCGGCGGTTGCACGCCTGGGTTGATCGATATCGTTGATCCGGTGCGTTTTCATCGCCTCGCCAACGGGCGAGACACGCGGGTGCCTGGATAGATATCCGCGCAGCCTGAGCTCGTAGATCACGCTGACATTATGTACCGTATTTAACCATAATTAAGGGGCTCGTCGCCGTCGATCTTCCGCTCGTTGAGGGCGCGCACTGGAGGCAGCGGCGAATGCATAGGTGCCAGATTGGCGGCGTGGGAACGACGCTGGCATGATCGACGAGCATGATTACGCAGCGGGCGCTGTGCTCAATTGTCGGCAATTTATCCGAGTCGTCTTACCTCCGCCGACTCGACAGCGCACACTATCTTACCCTTCAACGCAAATCGTACGGCCGGGCAATTGCAATCGTCACGGCGTCTTCGATACCCATCGCGCAAATCTCGGCTCGCTCGACGCCTCCTCGGCGAATGAATTCTTGCTCACCCGGTCAGGCGAGCTCTCTCCCATCCGGTAGGGCGTATGGAAACAAGCCCCGTCGGATCGAGTGGCACCCGCAAATCCGCCGGAGGTCATAGGCCGACCGCGTGCCCAGCCCTTCCTGCGCTATTTCCCGCCGAATGCCTCGTTGTCGCCCTACTCACGTCTCGAGAGCCGGAATAAATCATTCAATAACTCACTCTGACTCTTTCCAGTGCTCTATCTCGCGTGGCTCAACCCGGCCCGTGCCCCGCGAATATCTGGTCATCTCGTGAGCCTACCGCTGCCTTCGCACACGACCTCCCTTCCTCCGCGCACCCGACTCGTACCACCTGTCACACCGGAAAATGTGTAACTTCGATCCGCGCTGACAACGTCACTGAAACTAAGAGATTCAGCCCGGGGCACGTCACTGAAACTCAAAGATTCAGCACGCCCCGGGCTGAATCTCTTAGTTTTAGCCGCATTCTGTTGGATTTTGAGGTTTCGGCAACGGTATCGTGCGGGCCCAAATTACTTAGTTTCCAGTGTGTGTACGCCTCCAGCCCACTCGCGGCGCAACCTCCGATGCCTGCGGTCCGAATCGGCATACTGCTTATTTGCTCCCGTGAGCAACTCTCGAAAATCCCTCAGTTGACCAAGGACCCTCCAGAGCAAGGACTCGGACGTGGTGTACGGAACACCGCAAGTCCGCTTTTCTTCTTCGTTTCCCTTTCGCTCGCAGTCCGGGGTTCGACTCCCCGCGCCCGAGCTAGTCGAAAGTAGTCGTTTTGGTTGTGCTTCGCGTCTCTTACATTTCCTCCAAATTCATTCTTCAACTCGCCGGCGCATGCTCTCCTGGGATGATATCAACGTGCACGAAATGATCGTGTTTGCTCCCCCGTCAGGTGCGTGATCGAGTTCGCCGCGCTTGCCGTGACTTTCAGCACCTCGACTGGCTCGAGGTGCGGCGGAAGAGGTCTTGGCAGAGCTCCTCGAGACGGGCACGGGTAAGCGAGGTGTAGAAGTCGATAACGTCGAAGCATGTACTGTGGGCGGAGGAGACGGTGAGAGGGTGTACAAGCAGAGAAATATGAGAGATGAGCGCCAGCCAGTCATGTCCAAAAGAAAAGGCATAAATCATGTCCATATATGGGCATGACAGCTGCCAGGGCACTGCACCGTAGTCCACCATAGTACGCGCATAATGTCCGACCAATATTTGGCCGATAGAGCCCGTGTTTGCTGAAAGTTGAAAACATGGACGGAAAGTTGGAAATACTCAAGTGCTGTAATAAATCAAAAGAACGCGTCGGGTCTTCAGGGCGAAATAATTGAACAGCAAAGTCAAAGGGCCAAGAATATATTTTGTCTTCCAGCACAAAACGAATTTGTAATAGTGATGTGGGAACCGTCCGACTCGTAACATGGGCTCACAAACTGCGGCTACGTTCGCGGAATAGATACGGCGACTAAGGCGAATCATTGCTCGCTCGGAGGGAGTGCGTTGTAGGCTGGGCAAAGGGCATCCCAAGCGTCGGTGGGGTGGACCTGCTGGCGGACCTCGTCGGTCCCTCCAACGATAACCGACCCGAGCCCCGCCCAGAAGTGGAAGAAGACTAGGAAAATTCCCGTTATCAGTTTGTATGTAGTTTACACTGGATCCTCTTAGACTCACTGTGACAGTGGACTAGAAGGGAGAGGGTAGACTGAGGTTAACATATCCGTTAGTAGGACGGCTGGACTTACAGAACCACGGGCCTGGATCAACAAGTCAGCGACAGCCGCCGGATTTGGGGGACGTGAAACACTCACCGGGTTTGTCCGTCGTGAAGCGCACAATCATTCCTCCAGAAGCGGTACCTGCGGTCTAATTAAATAAGTATCAGTTTGCATTTCAATGATTTCAATTCGGATATCAATCGCACATCTCGGATGATGGGGTTCACGGTGTTGATGACATCGGAGTTGTTGTTCTTGACCAGCCAGAAGTTGTTGCCGTGCAAGTGGAAGGCTGCAGGAGGAAATATTTTCAGCATAAGCGATGAAAGAGGAGATAAGCTGCGCACGGTGCAGCTCGTCCGCCGGGCTGGCATTGATTGCAGGTAAGCTAACAAATCAAAAGATGCTGCCACACTACGACTTACTTAGGCGGGAACTCAATCTGGATGACCTTGTTGGCTGGGAAGACAAAGGTGTTCTCAGACGCATTGAAGTCCGCGGCGCTGTTCGCGCCATCCAGAATTTTGACAAGGGTGGGGATAACAGGCGACTTGTAAGCGACGCCGTTGATGTTCCAGACGGTTTGGTTGACCGGCATGTCGGTAACGAAAGTCAGGTTGAAGTCGGGCTCGGGCGCCTATCATCCATCATCAGCGAAAAATTGGTGTGGAGGGTGCGAAATACTTGCGGGGATGGGGAACAAGGCTGAAGATACTCGATGAGATTTTGGACGATGACTGAGTGACAAAGACACGCACGATGCAAATTCACTTCCTCCAATATGTTCTGGTCGGCGGGGCCGAGGGTCATGGGAGTCGTTGGCTCTTGTGCAGGAGCACCGTCATAGCGGAGAATACCCCGTCCGAGGGTAGCCTAATGGAGAGGTAAATATTAATATCGTCAAGAGTTGTGACTTCCGACGGGAGCCTTACGTTGAGGTTCGAGTTGTGCGCTGGGTTTCCACCGGTGAGGATGGTGTCTGGAATGAATAAAAGATAAGAATCGCGCGAGTGTCTTAGCCGAATATCACGGACTAATCCAGTAGTTTCCTACAGGTTGGTTGGCGGTGACCTTTGAATATACATACATATGTCAATAACAGAGACTAGTGTGATCAAGACCATTACGCACAACGACGGAGTAGCGCTGGCCGGCGTGCAAGGTCAAAATGTTGGCTTCAACCGGGGACGTAGGAACACCGTCAGTTTCGATGACCTATGCATGGAAGCATCAGCATCTCAGGGAGCCATTCTCGGTGATCATTCTCACAGTCATAGTGTCTGGAAGTTTCGTTGAGTACCCAGGGTTCAAAGGGACTGAACAGAAAACGACATACGGTTGTCAATTGAGACTATGAAGGAGGTCCGGGCGGAGACTGAAAAATAGATGGTTTGCACAGATGGACACAATAGATAACCAACCACTTACTGTTGATGAGACGGAAACGGTAGCGTGTGCCCTTGGTTACGGTGGAAACCGAGTACGGGGTCAAGGGACCAGTGTTGTAACGACCGGCGCCGTTGAACAGACCACTGTCAGTCACTACTGAGGATCGCAACGCCGAGCGAATCAAGTATGGTCCTTACGAGTCGGAAACGCTGAAAACCGCAACAGAGCATCAGAACAGGACGCAACTAAGAAGGCAAATGAATCGTACGGGATGATTTGGGTGAGGTTGTAAGAAATGAGCCCGGAGGTGGAGGTGTTATGCCACCAATCAGCTATGAAATTAGTGAGCATCCTATAACTCGTCGATGATTGCATGTGAGGCTTACCAACGGTCCAGATCTATTAACGAGTGGAGCGACTCGTGAGGTGAGAACGAAAGGGGGGGGGGGTATCGACTTTACTGTGCTCTCATCATCGACATCTGAGGAGGCGTCTGTTCAAGTCGACGAAATTTCGGGAAAAGAAATACTTACCGTACAAGTGAGCCAGGGGGTCATCCGGGTCTGGATAATCGAACTTGGGCTGAATTATCGCCAGGACAAAAATATATATTCACTCACCATAGACGATGACCGCACCCCTGAGCCCGTCCGCATATTGAAGGCTGAGCTGACTACAGACGGACAGAAGTGTCAGGAAAGAAAAACTCACAGCAAATAAGTACAACAAATACCTGTGGTACCTGTACTCCAAAGGCGGAAGTTAAAGGAGTGAAGCAAACCCGAACAGATGAAATCGAACCAGAAACTGCCGGTCTGATTGCCGCTTCAAAGAGGTTCAGCTACGAATTCTACTTCAACCCGGATTT
Source organism: Mycena vulgaris (assembly GCA_029204335.1). Taxonomy (NCBI): domain Eukaryota; kingdom Fungi; phylum Basidiomycota; class Agaricomycetes; order Agaricales; family Mycenaceae; genus Mycena; species Mycena vulgaris. Next base: position 127,402 of record JARGYA010000046.1, read on the forward strand.
AAAATGCGTACAGAGGGAGCTCTATTTATTCGAAGCTTTGTTTGGCGCTTGGAAGAGGGGGGTCCGAGATCACTTACCATAGGTGTAAGAAGTATTTGGACCAAAAGGGCAAGTTCTAGACGGATGAAATCAGGGAGATATAGCGTCGTAATAAATTTGACGAACGTGACAAATGGAGACCCTTCGTTGAAAACGTTGGGGGTATCGATCAAGATCCCCTCAAAATCCTAGTAGTACAAAATAGTCAAAAAGAACCCTACCTCCAAGGTTGAGACGACCTTACGATGGACGTCGACAGACGCATGCTACCGTCCGTCTAGAAGTGAAGGAAAACGAAAACGTCGTCAGATAAACTGTGTCCCTAGAAATTCGGGAACCTCGACTTGCCAGCTTGTTATTCACGCGGACTATCAGCTTCTGTCCTTTTGTGGCCGTGATGACCGGACCAGGGAAGCTATATGAAAGCTTGTCAGTGGACTCGCATCTGAAATTCGACAGACGTTGGGCTTACGTTCCATTGGCAAGAACTCCGACTGAATTGGATGAATGTGCTCAATAACAGCAAAATTGCAAAAGATATTGACATACTACGGGTGAAACCGTCGGGCGCAACTGGCGCATTGACAATGTCGAGCGTAATGTGCTTGTCAGGCGGGGACTGGACAGTCGCCGCCAATACAGGGACGACCAAAAGCGCCGGGAGGGCAAGAAGAAGTTGCATGGTGGGCAGCGAGGCTGGAGAAAATGCCTCATGCCTGCACGTTTTATACACCGAGGGATGTGTCACAATTGGCAAACCAAGGGCGGGCCGCGAGGGAAAAAGACATAGACCCAAACAACGAGATGCGGTACCGAGGCCAATTACCTTGACGGCTTTGCAACTATTCTCGACGTCATGAGAAATATTCGCTTGTGGGAGAGTCCATGAAGATGAATCCGGCGCACGATGCTCTGGAGATCAGAGTGGCGCGTGTGATTTGGCACCCTGCATCACGCATCTTCGGCCATCCACGCCGAGGAAAAATATCCTTTGCGTTGCGCAACATGATGGTTGCCGGACCACGGCCAATGGAAAAGACATAATTTACATATCGCGGCAGTTTCGAAAAGGATGTCGCGCCATAGACCAAGGAACAAGTCTAAATACGGGAATACCCATGCATGTGCTTCTAATCAGAATCCTGACTCCTCCGTCATTGACAGATCGGCCGATATTTCTCACGGAGATGATCCGCAGCAAAGCCACAAGAAAGCGAAAAGACTTGTGCGGCATATCAGAGCCTGAAAATAGCCAAGATCCATAAGAGAGAGAAAAGGGCCCTTCGTCTGTAGGATAGTCATGGTGGACACAGGAGGAGCACATTGACGCCATTGTCCTGACATCGCAAATGTCCCGCATTCGCCCGTCGCGTAGGTAGCTAGTACAAATGTCGCGCGAGGTGTCGCATTGAACCAGCACACGGGTACCAGCACTGCCCCCTGTGACCTTTGAATCTGACAGGGATGGCATACTAAGCGAGCGCCGGAGATCACAGCAGTATTTTTATTTCAATCAGGATTTCGTTGGCATTGCCGCGTTAATTCCTGCGACCAGATGACCCTCGCATCCAAAAGTCGTGCGGTACCGCGGGGCTGGTCCCACGGAGACACTAATTGTTGTCTCTTACAAAATAAGCCGTCGCTTCGCTCCGACAGCCCCGGAGTTAATGGAGTGAAACGGAGAAATCTTTTCATTCCGTTCAAATCATTATTATACATACTGTGCGAATGGGAATGGGATACCTAAGAAATTTCCTGATTTTTCCCAGTGCATATCTCGATCTGTGTTGAATAGTTGATTGTATGCATCGATTGAAATGGTAACGGAAAGATCTGGGTTGAAACGGAAGCCTCCCCACGTCCAATACGAACGGCTATCAGTTATCGGCTCTGGCTAATTTCTCGCAGGTTCTTGGAGATGTGGCTCCGCTACGGCGTGGAGTGCAGAGCAGCAAGATAAAAATCACGTCCTTGTGAGTACCCCACTGTTGACGAGCCGGAGGATTTTGGCGCGAGAGGTGCTTACTCAAAAACATATGACCAAAATGCGATGCTCTGCCGGACTTGTCAAACCAGGCGCTCTAAAAACCGTACCTAAAGGTAGCGGAAATAAGTGTTGGGATCCGTTCAAGTTGGTTTGAGACTTTGAGTTTCGGACAGGCTAAGCGCGTACACTGAATCAATGACCATGAATGCAGCTGTGGCGGCCCATAACTCGCTCGTTCGTCACAGGCGTGCCGCGACATCGACCAGCTCACATTGGGCTAGGGAATTATCCACTTGGCCTTGGAACTCTTCACGTAGTTACTAAATTAATTTTTTTAAGCTCAGCCTCCATATGAACCGCTCACGATGCTCCAGTTTAGATGGATGGATGAGATTTTTTGCTGAACCTTTAGGTTTGGCTACCCAGGAGAACTTGGATTTCGCTCTCTTTTGCTACATGTACAAACAAGATTTAGTCACCTGAAATTAGTCATTGCGAATATGAATCGATAGAAAATGGAGAAAGACATAGAAATAAATCAAAATTCAAGAACATGTTTTTCAACTTCTTACCTGCCTGAATCCTCTTGTCCGACCTGTTTCATCGCCTGGAACCAAAGATATGCTCCGAGTTCAATTTTGGGTGTTAGTCATTTCTGCTTTGTGTTCGGGCCAGGATCCGGGCGCGGAGAATTATCAATCCCCGAGATCAATCACCACTTCATCTTGCCAGCGCGCATGATCCTTTCTCGGGGCTGCGATTATCGGGTGCCTTTATCTAAGCGCCCTTGGCGCCTATAAACTGAAGAATTAACTAAGCTGGACTACGCTGAATCTATATAACAATTGTAGCGCGCTTTGCGGCAGAACCCTACGTCTGCGCTGCACCGTCCCACTGAAAACTCCAGATGTTGAGGTATCGGCCAATAGATTGTTATTTTTAAACTGTTGAGATGTTGAACTCTTGCAGCATTGAGCACAACCTGAGCGCGACTATGTAAGTACTTCAACTGGGCACTCATAGGTGAGTGTTAAATGGAGTCCCCAGCGACATAAGCCGTTTCGTGCCGGGAACTTGAATTCTTGCATGAATTCAACAATATTGGCTCACTGAAGTCATGGTGTTGAAAGTAGGGCTTCAACCCGCCCGTTAAACGGGACGGCCGTCGAAAAGACGGCTGTCTTTTTCGACGGGACGGCTCAACCCGTCCCGTCGGATTGATTTTACCAGAGGAAACGGGACGGGTCCCGCCCGTCCCGCCCGTGACGGCCGTTTCGACGGGTTTGATGACTTTTGATGTAGCATCTCGCGGCATCATACTGGTGTCAGTAGATAAAATAGTTTGGCGGTACTACAACCTCAACTCAAGTTATTTCTCTCCCCCGGTGATTTTTGTGGCCTGCACTCGAGAAGAAAAGCCTTTGAGACCATCTGGATGATCAAAGCGGGCAACATTGATCGCATCAATCTTATCAATCACCTTGGTTTCGCCCCGATTTTCATCCAAAGCGGTGAGTTCATGTGGAGTTCTCATGGGTGATAGAGATTTCACCCCAGAGTCAACCAGATCCGACCAGATTTGAACGGTATTGCCCAAATTTTGTTTCGATTCCGGGTACGCCCGTTCAACCCGTCAAACGGGCGGGGACGGGTACCCCGTCGCCGGATCAACCCGTCCCCCACCCGTCCCGTCTCGGTCCGGGGTCGAGCTCAGGACGGGCGGGTCCAAACCCGTCCGTCCCGCCCGTCAACCCGTCGAGAACGGGGACAGGTTGAAGCCCTAGTTGAAAGCATAGGCTGTTGCACAAGAAAAATTGGCATGATGAGCAATTCCAAACCATGTAAGAAAGCCCAAGGCGTTTGAAATGCTTTCGACATTATGGCACGCTTAGAGGGAGCAGCCACAGGATAGAGGCTCGACAACCGGGTCAAGGCAATTTTGACAAAAACAATGAAGATGAATTGGATTTTGAATATAGAAATGTTGAATACCAATCAATTCAGGATGTATGCGCGCCGAACGTAGCTTGTGAATGTTCAAAATTTGCATCAGGAATTCAAATATAGAAGGGAAATAGCCGGTGAATGTGAGGCAGAGTTTTGGAATTGTATTATTATTGATGGGAAATGCATTTGTAAAACTCCAACCGTCGAGACAGGGAGAAGACACTTCGGACGGCACGCTAAGAGGAAATGGTTTTTAGTTCAGAATTACAGGCCAACAATACATAGTACTAATGCGGTAGCTTACCCGGAGAGGTTTCAGTTGAACATTGTCAATTGGTTGTTCTCACAGAAAAATATCTGGGGCGCTGTCTTCATACCAAGTATTTCTGCGCTAGAATATTTTGTGCTATCCCGAGCAAATTTTTTCTGAAACTGCACACGAGCCGCGAGGAGTCGACCGAAGGTCGGTGACGAGCAGCATTTTCAATTCAGAACATGTGTCTATTGAACTGCTGATCTGTTATCACCGTGGCGTAGCATGGGTAGCTGCTAGTAAATCCCTAAAGGTTCAGCTACCGCCTCAGAGAGGCCTAATCTAGGTGATTTGGGTTTGGGTTGAAACTTGACAGTGGTTGTGTCACCGTTGTGGTTACTCTGCCTGGAAACATGACTCAGCCTATTTACGGCGGCAGTAAGCCGGGCCAGGTGCTTACGCAACAGTTATGACCAAAATGTGATCTACTGCCAAAACCCGCAGCAAAGAAGGAACCCTTACCTAAAGGTAGCAGGAACTTCACCATGCTACACCCACTCACTCCACTGCTTCTTGCTTTCCTTCTCCTCATCCTCAGGCCCATCCAGTGCGCTGTTGCCAGTGCCGCCCAGTCCGCCAAATGTCTTGCGCTGAGACATAGCCTGCATCTCGAGAACACGACGATTCTCAATGTCACGTATGTTGCTGCGCCGACGAACGTCTCGACGCCCGGGGTATGCCAGTCGAGCGCGCCGGTGAGCGCTGCGCCGCTCTGCCGCGTGCAGTTCATTATCAACACGACGGCGACGTCCGCTGTGCATGCTGAGGCGTGGCTCCCCGACACCTGGTTCGGGCGGTTCTTGGGCCTGGGGAACGGCGCGCTCGGCGGATGTGCGTCCTCTCCCTCTTCCCGCCGTCTCATGAAGCCCCAAGCTCGCTCATGGATTTGCGTTGATCGTTTTCCCGGCAGGCATCGACTACCCGAACCTCGACTACGGCGCGTCGTTCCACTTCGCCACGGTCGGCTCTGACAACGGGCACGACGGCGGCGGCGGCGCCGACCCCGGGGACGCGCATCAGTTCCTACACCACCCCGAGGTCATCAACGACTTTGCGTTCCGCGCCGTGCACGTCGAGGCACTCATCGGGAAGCAAATTGTCTCGCACTACTACGGTCCCACCGCCAAAATCGAAAAATCGTATTATCTAGGGTGCTCGACGGGCGGACGGCAGGGTACGCAGGCGGCGCTGAGATTCCCCGAGGACTTTGACGGGATCGTCGCGGGCGCGCCGGCGACGGACTTTAATCACCTCGTCGCGTGGGGGGGGCATTCTGTCGCACTATGTGGGTGCGCCGTTTGACCCCGCCGCGCCCCCGCCCCAGTTCTTGCCGCCCGCACTGTGGGGCGTTGTATCGGCGGAGATTTTGCGCCAGTGCGATGCACTCGACGGCGTTGTTGATGGCATTATCACCGAGCCAGATGCGTGCGACTTCCGTCCAGAAGCAATCCAGTGTACTGGCAGCAGCAACAAAAACACGAGCTGCTTGACGGCGCCACAGGTGGAGACGGTGAAAAAAATATTCACGCCGCTCTTTGGGTTGAACGGGCAACTGGTGTATCCGCGCTACTCCCCTGGTGCGGAGGCGGACCCGGTCATCCCGGCACTCACGTTTGGTGGTGATTTCTTCTCCCTCACTTCGGTATGTGTTTGAGTTTTCCTCTACTTTCCGGAGGCCACTGTGGGCTGAGCCGCTAATCACGTTCTTATGTGTTGCTTAGGACTGGGGCCGTTTCGCGATTTATAAAGACACCGAGCACGACTTTTCCAACTTCGGCTTGCACGACATCCCTTTCTGGGATTCAATCAACCCGGGAGGAATCGCCACGTTCGACGGCGACTTGTCTGCGTTCCGCAATGGCGGCGGGAAGTTCCTCACGTACCATGGGCGGCGGGACCCCGTACGTTCCAGTTTACTCTTTCGCAGATGGACTAAACTGATTGAAGCACTACGTAGGTCATATCGTCGACCAACTCCAAGCGCGTGTACGATCTGATCTCGCACACGCTCTCGCTCCCCCTCCTTGACGACTTCTACCGCCTCTTCCTCATCCCCGGGATGGGGCACTGCTCCGGCGGCCTCGGCGCCTCGTCCTTCGGGCAATCAGGCGGGCTCAATGTTGTGAATGATACCTCGCATAATATTCTGTTGGCGCTGGTTGACTGGGTCGAGCGCGGGGTGGCACCTGACACTATTGTTGGATCCGGGGAGAATGGAACGACGAGGACGCACTGCAGGTATCCGATGCGCAGTGTGTTCAATGGAAGTGTGTTTGTTTGCGAGGATTAGGAGGTCATAACGCGATGGTTGAAATCGCGAAGTTTCGGGTTATGCAAAAAAATTAAATGAATGTGATGATTGTTTTTTTCCCACACGTCCCACTCTTCTGGGAATCTCGATCATCCAATAAGATTTTAGTTGTTCTTCGTACGGCAAACTTGTTCGATTCTATTTTGGAGGAAAGCACTCAGAACCGTTATCCTCATTCTCAGGGCCCAAATGCAAATCAGGATGGAAATTGGTTCTCGCCGTGTGATCTGCGAGTAGATGTACGCGGCCTTCTGGTCCATGAGAAGCTGTGTATCGATGCTCCGGCTCTTGCCCACAAAAAATCAACCAAAAATATGTTTTCGCCCCAAATCAAGTACTGATTTAGCTTGCGTCGAAAGTCCTGATCTAGCCCGTCACGAAAAGTCTTGACGGAGCATGGAAATTGGTTCTCGCCGTGTGATCTGCGAGTAGATGTACGCGGCCTTCTGGTCCATGAGAAGCTGTGTATCGATGCTCCGGCTCTTGCCCACAAAAAATCAACCAAAAATATGTTTTCGCCCCAAATCAAGTACTGATTTAGCTTGCGTCGAAAGTCCTGATCTAGCCCGTCACGAAAAGTCTTGACGGAGCCTGGGTTTCAACTACGAAGATAGGCTGAACCAACCATGCTTTAAATTTGACTGTCTGTAAGAGACGATTCCAGCTTCGAATCCGAATATATAAGATGAACTCCGCCCGGGATTTTTGGTAGATCGTCTTTGACCGTGGCTGTCTCTTGGCTCACCGTGACGCCTGCGCTCCCGGGCTTGAAGTACATCATCGGGTGCGAGTTAGGCTATGTCGAAAATGAAAAACGGTGAGACCAATCGTATTCCCTGGAGAGCTAACACGTACTTTGCCAGAGAATTCGTGAATCACGGAACCGTTCTCTCGGAAACCAGTACGGGAGTTGCGACTGCAGTGTATGTGTTAGGATCCGATAAAATTTATCACTGTCGTCCACTGACTTCGCCAACAGAGCGTTTGAAAAGACTGTATTGCATCCCATATGACTGCTTGAAAATTAAAACGGGTCCAGGAGGTAGACCGTAGTGAACTTACAATTTTGTTTCATCGTGAAGAACTAGTTGCGCCGTGGAGGACGATACTAAAAGTCACGTCCAGAGTAATTGGGAATTTTATGAGCGACCTGGGATCCCCGTAGGCCGTGAAGGTGTACATGTAGAGAGCGTTAAAGATGCACGCGGCACGCGCCATTTCGACAATCCCGTGAACGGTGATCAGCGCGGATACTCTGCGAATGTCAGGCTTTTCGCACCACAGAGCGAGCACCTAAGCCAGTGTGAGAAGGCGTTTGGGGAAGGTATATAATTCACATACAAGTCCTTTCATGAAACGCGAGTCTCGGGGAAAGTTCTTGAAATACACATAAGTCTGAGCAGTAATCAGACTGAAGAGGACCCCCGAGAGCAGGGTGCCAATTTCGATGGCTCCTTCAGAACGAAGAAATGAAATCAGCTTGACAGCGATGAAGCGCGCAAGAAAATAAACTAAACCTGGCCTAGGGTAGTGTTCATATCCATATTCGAGGGACAAGGGCGGAAGAGCCTCAGAAGGCGCCCAGTATCGGCTTGACCCTTATACAGAGGGTATTCCCTTTCAAGAGCATATGGGAGAAGAGCCCTCTGTGTCGGATTGCGAGTCCAGACAATTGTACGTGTGGTATCGTGGAGCACGCTGTCTGATTGGTTGGTTAGACTCGTAGACGTTCGAAGAATAGAGGCTGTGTCGGGAATTCCCTAGATGAAACAGGTTCTGCGGTCACGATAAGACCATTATGTCATTTTTCAAATCAGTATGCTTCACTTGAGGAATTCTAAGCCCAGACACTCGTGCAGATGATATCACGGCGACCGTTTGATAGATAGTAAGCTCGTAGAAGTTCGAAAAATAGGATGCCTCTGGGAATTGCCCGCGTGAAAGAGGCTCCTGCGGAACCGACGAGCTTCTTGTGCCACTGACATCAATGTATGTGGCCCGAAATCGGGATGACTGTCCGATTCGAGCGCGCGGAAGGACTCTACCCAGCATTTTTCAGGCTTTGCGGATAGGTTTTCACTCCGGTTGGTTCTCCTGCCGCTCACGCGTCCCGTACAGACTGTCCCACGTGGTTGAGTCCCGCACGCATTGCAGATATTATGTGGGCGGTTGAACTCGCCTTGGGGCATAAGACCTGGGTGCCGATACACCGCACGATCACTGGCAAAAATACACATACTGGGACGGTGGGTATGTGTGCCACAACGAGTATGTGGAGCCATATATGGCTCTGCAGGTGCAATCGAAGACCGCACGGGTACAGTACCATAAATCTTCCACTCCGATCACGTCAGCGAGGAGGCACAGTGGGAAGCAAGGATGAGATTGACTCATTGCTCAAACACTACGGGACACGTTTGCAAGACGAGAACGAGGATGCAATCGGTTCGAGAGTGCCACGCTACATACTCTCCCTCGGCAAGTATACAATTCGTCGGCCAATCGAACACGAGAGAAGCCGCGGGATCAGGTGCTGTCTGTGAGGACGGGGTAGAGGACGACGCACCAATGATACGAGAAAGAACCGAGCGCGAGACTATGACAGTAATCGATGTGTGCAACTGAAATGAGGATATAAAAATGCATATGAATAAGAACGAGGAGCTAAGCTACACTTTGGCGTACAGGATGCCTCGGCGGCGTTCACGTAGGTGTAGTGGTGCTCCTTTGATACGTTGGGAGATATACGACTCGAGGGCATCGTGTAGATTGGTCGACATGGTCGTAAATGATGGATGAACTACGTAGCTGATGAATGAAGCCCAGCCACGTGAAGAAGCGTGGCATTCACGTGGGGTTGGTGGGTCACCTGAACCTACCGTCGCTTCTTCTTCTCTCTCTACCACTGTCGACGATGTCGCGCGGACGCGACGCGAGGGTCATGGCGGCGCAGTTGGAGATGGCCCATAAGATTGTGCGACAAGAGTGGGACCGCATCAAGCACGATACTTCCCTACGCTTCGACCTGGCTACCGAGCCAAACCGATGCAGCATGTCATTTTGCGGCAAGCCTGTGGAGAAAGGAAAAGTGGACACTTTTTTTTTTTTTCCCTATCAAATACTCAACAACCGCAACGTGGTAGATCAAAGTCTGCTCGGCGTGCAAAATGGCCGTGTATTGCTCGCCTCAATGCGCTAAACTGGGTTGGTGGTGTCACAAAATTACTTGTGCCGCGCTCAAGGTCAGTCTGGCAGAACACTTGTTGTGTGGGTCCAAATTTTAACAGCGGCATTTCTGGATGAACAGCGTGATGGAGACAATATTAATCTTTTTAAGAAGATCCTGAAACAATTTCCGTGGTCAGACATCGGCTACGACGTTCACGGCGAATTCCACGATCAGATAGTGTTACTGCCCTTCGGTCTCCTGGGGACGAGTCGCGAAAAAGTGGGTTATTGGGCGATGAACGTGAGAGGGGATACGCAGTTGGGAAATCCAGAGGCGTTCGAGACCCGTGGCGTCCACTGAACGAAGACGATGGATGGCTCCTACCCAAGGCTCAGGTCCCTTCGCTGACCTTGTATGCTGTATATCCAAGCTTTCCCCCGAAATTCGAGGAAACCTGGCCCGGCTATTACCAGTGGCGTGGGCTCCCTATGACCTCGCCTGCGGCCAGGTTGCTGCAATGGCCGATGACGGTGTATGCGTGCTTGAAAAAGCTCAGCTTTGAACCGTGTGTTCTCATTCCTGGACCGAGGAGGAAGTTGACTGTCTTTTATGTCGGCAAAAGGGTGCGTTTGAGTTTTCCGTTTAGTCGCGGAAGCTCATCAATATTGCCCAGGACGAAATTTGCTTCATACCAGTGTGAGTACAATGTTTTGTTTTTTGAGGCGCAAGTTAATTCGATGATTTAGCTTCGGAGAACTCGCCCTGAATTTCCCCAACACCGACATGGATCTAGTTATGTTCGGACCGAGCGCGCGAGCTGCAGTGGAACTTGGAAGAGCCCGCGGCGTTACACGGTCTTTCCGACCGTGTGTATTCGAGTATACGGCCCCCGCGGCATGTGGTAGTGGTGCAGTCCGCGTCTTCCTCGATTTTGAACCAAATTCGGAGTATTATCGTCCGTCTCGCGATCCAACCGAGCACCCGGACGCTATCGTTGCGCTTAACGCTGGCTTGGGGTCGTACATCTCCTGGCACCACGTCATTCTCCTCTCCTCTGAATTCGGCATTCCATTCGCCGTGACCGATTACGCCCAAGGGTCCCTCGCGGAAGTTCGCATGGACGCGATGGAACAAGCGTTAACCTCGACCTTACCCCCTCCCAAGACTACCGAACAGATTCGCTATCAAGTACGTTGCCCTTTCAGTTGACTAGACCAACTCATCTCGTTTCGTTTCAGGCGACTTTGAAAAAGGTTGTGGCGGAGGTACAGATCGTGGACGTCGAAGCGACATGCGCAGCATTGAGACGAGAGCGTCCTACTAAATTCAACCAATTCATGCAACCAAATTGCAAAATGCCCCCAGTTGTTTCGCCCCTTCGGCCAGCAATGCGTATATCCAAGTGATCACACCTGGCCGACAGGGGTGAAAGACTCAATTCTTGAAACCGAATCGCAGTCAGTTTTTTCTTTTGTTGCTGCTTGTGGCACTAATCGTCATGTTCAACAGGTGGGCAATTGGTCCATGGAGCCGTTTTGAGTGTCCAGCAGAGGAAGTGAATAAAATAGGCTTTATCCGCATCAATAAATCTATTTCCGCCGCGATTATTGCATCTCGATGAGCGCACGCTGCTGGTTCGCCTCCTCAGTGAATCTAGGTCGGGAGGAATGTAATTAGCATGGTGCTGAAATGTTTATTATGTGAGAAGTGAAAACAAAACTTGAAAAGGATGGCGGGCGGGCGGACGAGTCCAAGTCCAACGACTGCAAAGCGAAACCGTACCCACCCACCAGGACCTATGTTTATCCGATTTTGCGCCCAAAAATGAGTTGTAGCCGAGCTTTTGTTTCTTTCCCATGCGGGAACCGCTGCTCCTCTATTCGATCCCCTGGCCGTAGATATCGATATCGGCCAGATTATGAACCTGTACTCATTAAATATGAAAACTGTCATTCCATGGCACATCCTCCAGCTTCCTGCCGAGATTCTGCGCATGATTCTGAGCCATACACCTTTGCGCTACAAATGCATTATTCGTCGGCCAGTATTTCCGTGGCGCTGGCTTCGGGCTTGAGATTTCCTGGACCAAGCCAGGTCAGTCAAGATTAATATTGAAGCCATGGCTTCTTGGAAGCGGCCAACATGTTCTCCGCAGGTAAGTCTAGCCTTCAAACAAGGTTCAAATTAATATCTCTCTGAGGGTGGGAAAATGTCTCTTGGCTCACAACAATCCATTCTGGTCCACTCCACGCAGACGCGCCATTATTTGCGCCGCACAATCAGGATAATACCAGTTTGGATCTGCACGCTGATTTAACCGGGTCTTCAGAACACGAAGAAACTGTCTCTTGGCTCACAAAGATCCATTCTGGTTCAATTTACACATACGCGCCATTATTTGTGCCGCTCCGTCAATCGGGGTACCAGGTTGGATCCGAAATTGCTCAAAGACGACGACTATAGACCACAGCATATAATATTCAAGCAGACAATAACCATCCCGATCGTGAGCGCGGGCAGATCGCTGCCGTCACAAGAACTCACTGGGCTTGATTACGATGAGATAGACGTTACAGGATAAGGAATGCAGTGGGCCGAGATCGAGATCGATCAGTTCACATCCAAAAGGACAGAAGAAAGTGGCCTGGACGATTAAAGCAGAGGATTGTGTGACTTGGAGATGTTGGAAACGCAAGGGGTGACAGGGTGAGCGGAGAAAGCGGAGGCGGAGGAATTGGAAATTGGGACCCGAGCAGCCTGAGAGATGTGGTCGGGGATGTTAAATTTATCGCGGATAGCTTCCACATTGACAGGAGTGATTTGAGGTCGCAGAACGGGAGAACGGTGCAGTGAAGCGCAGCCGTGAAATCTAATGCTAACTGAGTGAGACCTTAGTCTTAACTCAAACCAACACCAAACCTCAAAACTATCAACTCCAACTTAAGCTTTATCGTATTTTGTTCGGGAGGTAGGTCAGGCGTATCGACCGTCAATCTCAATAGGTTGGGAGAATGTGAATTCTTTGGGTTTTCTGGCTAAGAGAGTTCCGGAGAACAAACTGGCGTATGACTTTAACTAGCGTAAACGCCGGTAGGTATATCTTTGGCGTAGACTGTTTAGGTCTACTGAGCGAACTGGCGAACTCGACCCCAAGTGGCGAAGTGGCGTATGAACGGCGTGACTAGGAATAGTTCTACGACTGGTCGAAGTGGCGGAGGCCGAGGACGGAGGGACAACTCAGGCTTACGCCAAGGGAGTGTGTGCGTCGAACGGGATAAGGAACGGAGTCCTTATAAGCTGCTAAGAGCTATGTGCCAAGAAATGGGGGAGTTATTCACTGTCTAACCACTAAAATACATGCGGCTTTTATACTACTAGAGGGATTGATCCCAACTAACTAAGAGAATGATAGGCGACTTTACAAGCGAAGAACTGATGCGAAGCGAGACATATCCTGGCTGTTGGGCAGACCTAGAGGCGTCTGCCCGGGTATTATTTTGATGCTGGTGCCGCCAATCACCAGTACTTCCTGTTTAAGCCACCTCTGCTTACATTCTCCTCGCGTAGGCTCGGTTAGGAGTGTCCGCAGTCCTCCATAGTCTGATCCAACTGATGGGCTGACTGAGCCCTTCTACTTAGCCGTTGAGCACCAAACATTGTACATGTTTGGTTCAAGTTGAGCGCGCCACATCCCACGTGATTGGTTTAGGGCCGGCTGCTACGCCACTACGCCACGACACCTGAGCGATGAAGCTACGCCAAATGGCACTGACGCCACAACACCTTTATAGGTTCTTCCGCCAATGAGTCCGCCAATAGCAATAGCTTTTATCTCGGGTTTTTCCTTCCAATGCCCCTTGATTAACCTTACGCCCATGTTGACATCGAGCTTGTTGCATATTAATACAACTTGCCGGACGAGTCCCATGGCTAGCTAGTGTGGATGAGTCCGAGCCGTAATCTTGGGCTCATTTAGAACCCGCCAATACACCCCCAGTCTCCTTGGTTTAGATGCTAGTTTGCAGCGTTAATAACGGTTCTAATGTTCAGCCCCGGGAATAGACTAACACCCTCTAAGTCTTATGTATTCCTTGGTTCTGGGCCTCTGGCGCCAGAACCATTCAAAAGCGATAATTTCAGGCGTGCACGGATGCACGCCCTATCAGCGTAACAGCCTGAACCTGAAAAATCACAAAGCACACAAGGAGACGCACTTAAAGGGAAAAGACGGAGATCGAGTGACGTCAAGGGAAGAGGTAACAGACTGAACGTAGCGCAAAATGGGAACAACAGATGGGAAAAGAGACCCGCGCAAAATAAAAAGACAGAGATCAAGTGACGTAGCCGTTGTGAGATAGATTCCAAAAGTTGTATGGAGAAACTCTCCTAGGAATTGGAAGATACCCGAGCGACGTCGGTTTGCAGCACCGAAGCAGAATTTGGGGTTTGAAGCTTGAAGGCCGGGAGACATGTCACAAGTGGCCGCCGCTGAGAAGCCGAGAGTCGATGTCGGCCCAAGACTAGTGATTTGATTCGAGGAAAACGATGCCAATTATAAAATAGGAAAAAAGATTGAATAAATTGGCGATTGTGCATCCCGTTCTGGCTGGACTCGAAGATCTGAGAATCGAACCGTCACAGGATAATTTACAAGACTCGTAAGGACTTCAGGAGCATTTTTCATTCCTCATATATATGACAGGATATTCGAAGCACCTGTAGGACAGGTCAAATAATGAAGGTGAGATGAAAGAGGATGATGGAAAAAACGTGTACCTATTGTGCGAGCGTGTGCCAAGGCTGAGACGTACGGCGCCATGAATCGAGAACCGGCGGTATGGAAGAACGCCAAAGAAGAGGATGGAATACTCACGAGGTGATCACCAAAGATCGGGCTACGGATGATACTCGCAATGTGGGCTCGCAGCATGGGTAGGTAATCCGTGTACACGCAGTGAGACGAGGATTCTTGTCGACGCAGAATGGGTGCGGCGTGAATATGAAGACACAGTGATCTGCGGGGAGCGCGAGAAGGGGCGCTGCAGCACATCGAAGCGACACTGCGCGCACCCGGGTGGCCGCGTGGAGAAGTACACGAACACAGCGCAAGATTACACGCGCTGCACGTCAAGACAGCCAAGTCCGCACCTGTGGATTCACAAAAAAAAAAAAAAAAAAAAAAGGATTCAGTGAGTACTTGGCACAAATTCAATGAGAAGTACCACGAATCGTAAAGACCCAATCCCACATGATCGAGACATCCCGCGGGTTGCGAGAACAGGCGGCGCTCGGCGGCGTAGGGATTTACGAACGAAGGCGGCCGAGCGCGAACTCGGGTAGCATAGACTTCCACGAGTAGCGCAGGCATAGCAAAGTCCATGACGAAGATAAGCAAGAGAAGGAAGGTGTGTGCCAGTGTGTTTGCCATCCCGGCCTGAACCCGCGTGTGTAATTCACATGCTGTCGGCTTCCTGCGTCCGACGCCCACCTCCTGTTTTCGTTTTATCACTCTACATACTGGATTCAAAGCTCAGCGCTCAGCCCGGAATTGACGAACGACCAGAAATCACGCTTATGCTCGGGACGTCCTTCTGGTGTTTCTGTACCAAGTGCGTCTTCTCTCCGTAGTCATCTCTGGCAACCAACTAATGCACAACCGTCCAAAACCAGGCGCGCCCGTCCGAAATATCATCTGCCGAGGCTCTCGTGGGGAATTACGCGCCGCCGCCAACCACCGGCGTCCGTAGTTCCTCTTCGCCTCGTTTACACCGTCTTTTTCTGCATCCTCTTCGGCGCCCTCCAACTCCGACTCTGCCTCAAAGTCCAATCCCAACTCTGCCTTCACGTCTGCTAATACGGCCCGCCCACGTCCAGCGTCGACATCGAGCAATCCCGCGGACGACGTATTGGGCGATGTATTTATGACGTTTCGACCTCGACGTCGATGCCGCTGCTGCTCGCTGGACCTCCCATCATCGCCCGACGCACTCGCCTCGATTGCGCGTTACGGTGCGCACATGCCGCTCCCCTCGCATAACCCTACTAGCCGTCTTGCGTCCGGCCCCTTAGCGGTGCGTATCGTTCTGAATGCCCGACCGCGCGCGCTCATTCCCCATCGCACAGTATCAAACCGCTGCCGCTGCCGCTGCCCTCCACGGTCACGCTCTCAATTACCCTCATGTTGCGCATTTTTCTAAGACTACCCTTCATTTTTTATGCCGTGGATGCACTCCTGACACAGTTATCCGGGACGTTGGGTATGATGCGCCGGGCACCAAGTTGCAAAATTTGACGTACACGTACAAGTTCCATCGCGACTCCGGTTGCTTGGAAACCCAGTTGAAACAGACTCTCAAGGCGCTCGTGCGCGTATCACCATCCGTTTGACTCATACTTATCATGTTCCATAGTTGTTCCCAGCTTCAAATGTCTAAATCGAATAAAGCACCCAGTTCTTCCTCACAGTAGGATTGCATCCTGGAATTGCTACCATCAGCACACCTGCAGTGGGCGCCCTGTGCGACTTCCCCGGCCTCAATCTCTTCAAGCCCGTTGTCGGGTTGGCAGGTTTGATCTGCGGTACGGCGAAGGTATGTCGGCCCAGCAAATTTATTCTCATATACGAAATTAAAATGGACCATCCGTGGTAATCATGCAGCCGCCCTTTGCCCACGCACAGGGTGTAACTGCTTCAATTGTTGATCGCGCTCCGAGTTTATATACCGCATCGGGCACGGAAAGTCGGGAAGTGCCCGCGGCGCTTCACCTGTTTGTATTTCTATTATGATTTTCATGTGTGGGATAAGGACCGCTTCGTCGCGCTTAACAGCGGACTTTACAAGGCGTTGGCGGTGGTTTCTGTCAGTCCCATTGCATTAGTTTTAACTCCCCTCTTGATTTTACTACACCGTGTTCTGCAGACAAGCGAGGTGCTCAGAACGAGTCAAGTCGTGCGCGGACATACAATCCAGCTCACTGCCCCTGTGCCCGCGGTACATCGTGTGGGAAACGATGTCAACCGCGCCATGACGGTGAATATTCTATATTTGCTGGGCCCACTGCTAAAGGGGCAGCCAATGCGTATGTTACGAAGATATCGGGATGAAAAATGTCGCTATTTCAATTGTCGATCCCGGTCCTCTAGATGCGCAACAGGTTTCGTTCCACAGCACTTATATCAAACACGCTTACTTTTTTTAGATCTTCGGCGATAGAATAGACGGACATTCGAAGCTCTCGTTGTTGTCTCTAACTGAGCGATCCTAGATCTCCCACATCTGATTCTGTGAATCAGCCACGCTCCTCACCCATTTTTAATTCATTTGAAGATTGAACTCTGGTCAAGGAACGGTCAAGCTGGAGATTTTCTGCGACTGAGGCACGCACAGTTATTTGCGTCAAGATAATACGGCAGACTTTCAATATCAGCCGTCAGAGGCGCGCGCTAATACCCCAACAGCTCTGGATGCGGACAACATCCCACCCTCACCATGGCCCCCGCCATTGTCGCCGCCGCTACCGCCACCGCAAACGACCTCCGCACCATCTGCCAGATCACCCTCGCCATGAACGTGTACCAGCCCATCAACACATCGGCACTCGAACTGTGCACCGTGGCGGAAGTGGTATGTCTCCAGCATTATCATGTTTCCCTCGCTGATGAATCTGAGTGAGGCGAATGACAAGCGAAGCAGAGCGGCGTCGCTCGCGTGCTTTGGCGTGAAGAAGACGACATTATTGCTCGAGAAGGGTATGGAGCTGCCGCTCACGCCTGAAGTTGTTCGGCAGCTTGCGACATTCGAGGCATGTGTTTTATTCTTCATACCGTGGATACGCTCCTGACCCAGTTATCCAGGACGCTCGATGTGATGCGGCGGCATGTTGAGGCCATCCCGCAACCGGACTCCAAGTTGCAAAACTTGAAGTCCGCGTACAAGTTCCATCGTGACTCCGATTACTTGGAAGCCCAGTTGACTCATAATCTCAAGGCGCTTGTGTGCTGGCTCACCATCCATTCTACTCATACTTAATCTGTTCCCTAGCTTCACATGTCCGAATCGAATAAACCATTCACTCCTGCCTCACAAAACGACTGTATCTTAGAAATTGCTACTATGGGCGTACGGGCCGCAGGAGCATTGTGCGACGTCCCCGTCCTCAATTTCCTCAAGCCTGCAATGGATCTGGCGGGGATTATCTGCGATACAGCGAAGGTACGTCCACTCAAACCGTTATTTTCCCGGATGCTGATGAAATTTGTCAATGCAAGACCGTCCGCGCAAATCGTGAAACCGCGCTCGCACTCAGCGCCCATGCGCAGAATGTAACTGCTTCGGCTGTCAGTCGTGCGGAGGCGTTATACACTGCCTCGGGCACGGAAGATCGGGAAGCGCTCGCGCCTCTTTTCCTGTAAGTATTTTGATTCTGCTTGTGCTGTGTGGATTATAATTACTGTGCAGTGTGCTTGAGGAGGTCCAGGCATTCTTGACGACTCTGAAGCAGCGCCGTTGCCGTCTCATGAATTGCGTATTGGCGCACAAATACAAGGACCGCTTTGGGGAGCTTAACAGCGCGCTTTTTTTTTTTTTTTTTGAATCAACTTTATTTGCCCTCTGTCGCGTACGATATGGTAGGCATCCCTCTGCACGTGTTTCTAATCATAGTCTGGTAAATGTGTCATAACTTGTTTGTAGGCTGCGGCATCACTCGGAGTAGACGTGGGTCAAGCTCCCAGCGGGGTTTCCCACTTTGAAGGTCAGTTTTTATCTTCCCACCCCTCTGATGTCCCAGACCGAATTCCTGTTTGTGCAAACACCCCCGAATCTAGCCCCTGACCCCATCGCCCATAATGATCCTATTCCATACCCAGACTGATGGAATTCCCTTTTTCGGCACTGTGTAGTGATGTCTCCGGTGATTTTTGCTGGTTCCCATCGAAACTCCCAGGCTCCCTCTCATCTGGGATAAACCAGGCCCGCAATCTGTGGGGCGGGTTTGGGCATGAGCGCAATGCTGCGGAGTTGGAATGTGCGGGCCGCCGGGTGATTTCGAGCTGTGATCCGAAGATAAGATAAGGATGGTGGTGGTGTTGTGCAGCTGTGATTCTTCAGGGTCCCTGGCAAACAGTGCCAAAGACGGGCATGATGGGATCGAAGGGAATGAAAATCGGCAGTGAGAAGCCGAAAAGTGTCTAAAGTGTTGACTTTTCGGCGGTTGGGGGATTCGAACCCTCCCCCCAAAAATAACGTAAGGAGGGCAACCTGTTGAAGGTTGCACGATAGCCACTTCACCACCGTGCCCCTAACAGCGCGCTTGACAGGGCGTTGGCGGTGCTTTCGGTGAGTTATATTTTATTTCGTGGTTCCCTCCGCATTTATTTACATGCGTTTACAGACGAGCGAAGTTCTCGTAACAAGTCAAGTCGTGCACGGCATCCAGTTCGCCGCCGTTGTGTCCGCGGTACATCGTGTGGAAGATAATATGAAGCGCGCCGTGCCGGTGAGTATCTATTATTTTGGTGCTCACCGCCAGAGGGACTGAGAGTTCATAGATTCTCCATATGGATTTCGCGAGAAACACTGGCGATTACAGCGGCCGATACGGGGCGTCTAGATGCACAGCAATTACAACAGCTTTCGTTCCACCGCCTTGCATCAAACACGCAGCTTACTTTTTTTTAAAAATAAGAATCTTGTGTAGCGCTCATTGAACATGACGCTACGGCTACGTCAACTGTGGTTGCACCTGTTCGAGTGAATCGTGAAGCCGCGCTTGCACTTAGCACCCACGTGAAGAATGTAACTGCTTCGGTTGTCAGTCGTGCGGAGGCGTTGTACACGGCCTCGGACGCGGAAGATCGGGAAGCGCTCGCAGCTCTTTGCCTGTGCGTATTTATTCTATTAATATTCTGCTTGTGTTGTATGAATTTAATTACTGTGCAGCGTGCTTGAGGAGGTCCAGGTAGTCTTAAGCAGCGCCGGCACCGTGGTTTTAAGTGGATATTGGCGGAAAAAGACAAGGACCACTTCGTGGAGCTTAATAGCGCACTTGACAGGGCCCTGTCTGTGCTTTCGGTGAGTTCTATCTTATTCCTTGGTTCCCTCCGCATGTATTTACATGCATTTACAGACCACCGCAATTCTCGCAACAAGTCAAGTCGTGCACGGCAACACCATCCAGCTTGCCGCCGTTGTGTCCGCGGTACATCGTGTGGACGATGTTGAGCGCGCTGTGACGGTGAGTATTTATTAATTGGCGCTCACCGCCAGAGGGACTGAGATAATGCATAGATCCTCCATGCGGACCTTGCGAGAAAAACCGTGGCGATTGCAGCGGCCGATACGGGGCGTCTAGATTCACAGCAAACACAACAGCTTTCGTTCCACTTCCTTGCATCAAGCACGCGGCTTACTTTTTTCTTTTAGTGGCAACTCGACCTGCGGTTTTATTATTGATATAAGACCGCGCCACTGCTGTCAACCTTATTATGGATGATCAGAGTTTGAATGCTCAACTTGAAGAGCCTCCGGGGCTTCAGACCTCTCGAAGGCTCTGCCATATAAGAAGCAAATTGTGCCCGAAGAGCATTCCGAATCGAATGGTGTGTTCAAAATGTACCTCTGGAACATCTTTGACAGGGAAGGACATCCCCACCGGTTCATGCGGCCGGCCCACTGTCAAATTTCAGTCTTGGGGTCGCGCCCTTTCCTTACGAGAATTCGGTACAGAACACCGCAGGTCGCTCGACTTCCGTGAACTCGAGCTCGTCCTTGGAATCCTAACTGTTTTTCCACCCAGGTTGGGGGGGCCGCCCTAAAAAAAATCGAAAATTGGCGCACATATAGATCTTGGTGAGAAAATGATATTCCGTCTATAAACTTTGGGTGTGCTCCCAACTGTTGACTTGCTATGGACATTTTGATCGCAACCGGGGCCCCAAACAGGGCCACGGGGGGTCCGCTACAAAAAAAAAACGAAAATTGGCGCACAGATGCAGATAGCTTAGAAAACCATATTCTGATGCCAATGGAAATCAGCCGGCGCCGGATGTGCACCAGATTCCACTGGAAATTCGGTCAGCAGCCACGGGTTACCGGTGACGAACAGTGCCGATCAATGCCGTTTCCACTGCCGCCGACATTACTGGGTTTCCAACCTTAAGCTCGGCATTCGGCCCTCGATTCCGATTCAAGCTCCGACGCACGAATATCAGTTTCGGCATTGAATTGGAGTGCAATATTTGATCGCCGACTTGTGAGCCGAACCAGAATTCATGCTAAAAGGCGCATTAGAATCGCTGGGTACCTGCGACAGCATTAGACGAATATGTTTTGATTCAGAATCCGAGCTCGAAGGATAGTAGGTAATATGGACCGAGTGTCATGCACTCGCCGAGATGCCCGAGTTCAACCGCATAATGATCTCCATCGCCTAGGGGATCGACACCAAAACCAAGTACTTGTTCGTGACAGCAGGTAACCACCAGATAGATCTGCCCCGAGTTGATCCCAGGACTGGAAGGTCGTCTGACACTAGGAGCTAAGCTGTGTTTTCCGGAACAATTGACGTGATCGAATTATTCGAGTGATGAAGTACATGCTCGATTCGACTTGAGGAAAGTCTTCTTGAAAAACGAGAGGGTCTGTAGTGGTAGCGCTGGGAGAGACCTTCGCACGAAATGTCGAATTGGATTGCGGAACTTCATCGGCGCAGTGTGTAAAATAAAATAGATCGGGTGGACACGTCACGGGGTAGGACGGGGGTGGTGTTCGTTTTATGCCGTCAAAAGATTTCAGAACGATTCCAAATGGAAGTGTATCGTAACGCCAGTGCCTATCACAGATGTCGTATTGGTTTGTATCTGGCAGCAGTACAGCCTTGCAAAACCAGTACACTGTTGCTCTGTCAACACCCACAATAAGGTTTTAACCAAGGGACTCAGCTCCGGTACAAAATGCGTTGTATTCCAGAAACTGTTCCAATCCGGTTTAAAGGAAACTCTTGCATCGCAGTCACTGCTGAATGCGGCTTGTGAGCTCATAGCTGAAGCCATGACTTTATCCCGAGTCTTATCCGTGTTTCATTGTCTCGGGTTAGACGAACCACTTCTCAAACGCACTGGAACGACGCGTTCGTTTCATCTATATCGCGAGATCGTCAATGAAGTACAGCAGGATATATTGCAGGATAAATACACATGTGTAGGTATGCGGAGAGTCCTCCTACAAGCAACGTCCAGTCGATGGTGCAAAAGGCATCGCTGGGGACACCTACAGTGTGTCCATAATCTCCAGCGCGGCATCTCGCATCTGCACGTGTCCTTGTCGGCGTCCAGGACGGTCGGCACATGAGTATCAGGCAAAGGAAAAAGAAAAACTCAAGAAGACGCACAGTATATATCGAAGGTCTGGATGCGGATTGAACGCCTGCTTCGCGGTGCACTTGATCACAGTTTGCAGCCCGGGCGTGTCGGTGAGGCCGAAGATACCGAAGCTATGAGAGATGGAAGATCAGCGGCGAGTATTATGAAAGAGAGTCCTGAACTAATGTCCGCGCGAAACGGAGAAGGGATACAAAAAGTAGCCAAAAGCCATCACGCGCCTGGGTTCTGACTTGGAAGCCCAAACCACCGCGAACGACTCGGGGAGTATACAGCTCGCGTGCGTGTGCGGTCCACGGAGGACATGAAGCCCGACTGCGACGGATCGGCGCGGACCTCACGAGAATTGGTCAGCGCATCCGTCATTGGGAGAGAGCACGACGAGAAGAAAGCGAGGACAGAAGCTGGGCACCAAGGCGGGCGTCTATTGAGCAGCACTAAAGAAGAGATAGGGCGTAGAGGTGCGGGGGTCGACACTTAATGCGATGAAAGCAAGGTCACGGCGCTGTGGCGCATGAGCTCGAACACGAACGTGGGATCCGATTTCGTCTTCCAGTCTTGCAAAGCACGGAAGTATGCCTCGATCATTGCGTCGCACCCATCACCCTCCTGCATCCATATGCACGTCCATGACACGCGTGCGCACCTTCACCTGCTCGCGATGTGCGTGCCGGCGGCATCAAAGCTCTCCGCCATAAGCATAATCTCTGCGCTCGACCCGGCGCACGTCATTCCGGCCACACCATACTTCCGAGGCATTCACGTCCACGACCGCGCCCGCGAGAGGTATGCGCACTTGCGCTGGAGGCATCCATGGGCTCCATCGACTCTCGACAGCAATCCGAACCAGACACCTTCGTCGATACCATCACGCCCATCCGCCCACGATGAGCACGCGTGCGCGAATCGTCTCCGCAGCGAATCGCCCGCCGTAGCCCACGCATGCGCCCTCTCCCCGCATGTATCGCTCGTAGCGTGCGGGTTCGAGATGAGGAGCGTCTACACGACATAGAACTTCTCGGCGTTGAGGTTCTCCGCCGAGCCTGAAACGCGGGGAAGACCCAGCGTTTGCAAATGAAGACAAGGGAGCGGGAGTGATGGAAAGAAGGAGGAAGGAAAAGAGACAGACATGACACGCACCCTCAACGACCTCTTCACCAACAAAAGCCTACACATTTCCAGATTTATCGCCGTATTCGTACTCGCTATCACCAGGAATCGCGGCAGCGTCTCCTGCGGGAGCAACACAGCCCGTAGCCGTGGCTTCCTCCCGGCGGCGCGCGCGTCGGGGGGCGGGCTGCAACCCAAAGTGGAGTGGTGGCAGGTGCAGCTGCCGCCGTGCGAGCTGCGCCGAGGGCCGCGCTTGAGCGCTTGCGTTTGCATTCGCCTGCTGCGCTTGTCCCGGGTGCTGACTAGAGGCGGCGCTGACGCCCACGACATTAGCGTTCGCGTCCTGGGTGCCGCGAAGGCCAGCAGGGCGGCAAGCGGGAGAATCGAGCTTCATGCGCCGGGAACATACCCCTGCGTGCGCTGGTGGCTCGAGATGTGTCGCGCGATGGCGGGCAGGAGTCACATTGGGGGGGACAGGACTGGGAGGCCGTCGATGCGTGGGCCTGGAAGGGTGGGTGTGATCGTTTGTGTGGGGACTGGCGAGAGGCAAAGACAAGGGAGAGAGAAGGAGAGCCTAAGAAGAAAAGGGCAGATGGTCGGGTGAGTCATGACGGCATCATGATGGCGTGGGTTACCGAAAAAGGAAAGCGTAACAATAATACTAGAATAAATAAAGGTAATTCCATCGTAGACTAGCAAAGAATGACTACCAATTCGTGTTTAATAGCCCGTAGGGTACGAATCGCGGGAGGCACGACAACTTTAGTAGCATAGGTGTTCACGAACGCCTATTGATGGCATCGAAAGCCTATTTGTTCCATCGAACGCCTATCGCGCGATTCGAACACCTATTACTGAGTAGAGAGATATTTGATTGAATACTTACTTACTCGCCGCTCGGCTCACCATCACAGCACGGCATTTTCAACTCTGTCGCACTCGGCGCGGCGCCTCGCGCCTTGGAAAATTTATCGCTCTGAAAGATAATTTTGTAGCCAAGGGTATCATTTTTTTTAAAATGATTAACCAGTACAGATTAATGACTACAAAGTGGCCTCGCGCCCTCGGTTCTTATTTCACGTGTAACGGCGGCCTGTCCGCACACGTTGACATAGGGGCAGCCACCTAGGGTGTGTGATGCGTGGCCCGCTGAATGGGCTGCACGGGGGCGGGGATGTGCAAGCGCGAGGGGATGGGCCGACCATGCTCATGGTCAGTCACTGTCCGATCCGCACAATGGGGCGGAGCCGCATGCCGAGCCGACTCGCATACGGGAGGACACGTAGAAGGGAATAGAAGGCGGACGAACAAGAGGCCCGCCGGCGTTCAACCTGGTGTATCCCCAGTGTGCATCGGAAGAAGCTAAGTACCAGCAGACGGGGTGTAGAAAAGACGAAAAAGACCGGGTGGATGCGCTCCGGGTTGGTTTAAGAGCATTGAGGAAGCGTGGGGCGGATTGAGCACGTGCGCGTCGGAGGCGTCGAGGTCGTCGAGGTTGTCGAGGGCGGCAGGGGGAAATGGTAGTCGTGGTCGTGGTGAGAGAGAAAGAGGTGAAGCGTGACAGTGGTTCCCGTCGCCGCATCATTGGCATCAGAAATGATACGCGGCGGATGAATAGCTGTTCGTACCGGCAATAGACATTCAACTCCACGATAGGCGTTCGGTGCCATCAGTAGGCATTCACGAACGCCTATGCTACCATTCGTGTATGTACTCGAATCGCGGCCACTGCCGATACGCCGAGGAGAGCCGCAATCTGATCCATCTCGAGAACAGAAGTTGTTGTGGGGGGGGGGGGGGGATTTTATCTGCGGGAAAAAAAGCGAGAATGTAAACGGGCCATCACAAGGCGATCCACATGATGACCAAAATCGAAGGAACAGGAAGGCGATGCCCAAGATCGGTACCAACAGACATCATTGCAACTGCTACAGAGAATGCCATCGCTAAGGTTGCCAACAGGGCGTCTTTAACGTTGGACACCGCGACCAGGCGGAACACGAAGGCGGCGAGGATGGTCACGGCGCTCAAACCGGCGTCCACGAGCCAGTGTTCCCGCAAGCGGTATATTTCGAGGAAGCCGGGGATGAATTGGCCCATCACAGCTGGGAAGTCTACGGTGGCAGGGCCCATGAATAGGTCATGGGATGGGCCATCTACGTGGAGGCACCAAAGCACAGGTGTCGTGCGAGAGATGGCTTGGTGAGCATGTGGGCAAAAACGCGACGCAACGACAGCAAAGATCGGCGGGATCGCGGCAATACCGATCGTACGCAGACGGTAGGGCCGTCCGTATATGAGCGCGGCTGCCAAGGTGAAAAAGGAGGATCCTGTCTCCACCGAGACGACGCGTTCCGCGCAGAGCAAGGCGGGTAGGAGTGATGACTCGTTGGCTCCATCTCCGAGCTGTGCGATAGTTTTTGACTTGTATATGAGATCGATTTCCGCTGCGACGGTGTACGCCGAGGCGCGTAATGAAATCGTAGTCCCACCCGGATGGTAGATGGCCCGTCCTCAGTATGCCCATGACCGTTTGCCCATGAGTCATCCCGGGCGTAACGAGGAAAGCCACAAAGTCCCCGAACCGTAAAATCCTGAGATCGGTGTGTCGTTCGTCGCCCGGGAAAGCAACGTCTAACAATTTGCACACTAAAGAGATCTAGCCCGACCCCCAGTTGAAAGATCAGCAGAGAGGTCATGGAGGAGAGTATCAGGATAACGAAGACCCAACACCGGAAAGATTCTGACGGCATGATACACCTTGGTCTGCGTAAATTTCTCGATGCTGAGCCGGGAACTGGGGGAAGACAGACGATGGTGATCCGCGAGAACGATTTTTGACGCCTTGTTGCTGCGCCGGCTTGCACTGTATGTTGATGTTTCTCCCTTGAGTGTTATGTATAAGAAGCCAAAGAACCACGCTTTGGAAAGAGTGATGGTATCAACTGCCGAACGATGGCCGGTGATTCCCAATTTGAATGTCAAGTCCGAATGCATATATTGTGGCTCTGTCTCTCAAGTATGGAGTTTACATTATGATAAGAAACTGAGAATCGATCCAGAACCTCCTTAGAGGTGAGAATGGCATGAATACCTGCGACCGTCCCTTCTCGACGCTGAGTATGCTATCCGGCACCCCAGGAAACGTCAGAAATATCTAAAGAACATAGCTCTCTCTCTGTCTCTACTATGTCCGAGATGCCCGAGTTGTGCTTGTGACGAAGACAATATTCACCGAACGTTGAAAAGTCACTTGAATATCGTTTATATATGTTGGAGACATTCCAGAATCATCCTTACCCTTTGGCCGTCTTATCTGTATCTCCCTGATAATCACCTGGAAAAAGTTGCAAAAAGGTAGAACATGTCGGTGTAGGTCAATCAACCGAAGAACTAAAATATAATGTTTGTACATCAGCAAAAATTTGGCTGTATAAGTCGGTTAACATAGTCAATGTAGTTGTTATAGCACTGTCGACAGGTCCCCTGTATATAGCACGCCGTAGGTATGCGCAGCAACTCTGTAGTTCAATATCGTTCTGTAGTCTTGTAGTACAATAGCCTATGGAGTGATCTATAGCTAGCATTGCACGGAAAGCGCGCATCCGAAGCTAATAGTCGCGGGCTTTTCCGCTCGCAGATCACACAATGCGCGTGGAAATAAACTGCATTACTATACTAGCCACAAGAAGATATATTACGCTGTCATAACCAAGGCTTTCTCGAGAGGATTCAACATACCCTGTATTCATTAGTCAACAAGCACTCAGCGACAGAAATACTTACCTATTTGACAAACACGAACTTTCAACCCAGCTATGGGCCCAATTCTACCTGACCGAACAATAACTGGACTGATGCGTGCAGGAAGTACGTTACGGTGATGAGTCGTATGGCGAATGCCGAGCGGGGTAACTGGGGCCAGATTCGAAGGCTTCGGGAAGGTGTCAAGCTTGAGTAGGTAGACTGAAGATGGTAGAGGGAGCACGCTTCAGATTGATCAAGGTTCTTGCCGCCGAGCACAAGCCAGAGGGACTTAAAGATTTGTGTCAATGCAGTTGGTCAAGTAACCCGACCGTGAGGTATCGAGGCTTTGATAGAGCTCTACATGCTCAGATGGTCCACAAGGGAGTAACTTGAATGAAGCTTGAAAGCATTCCATGATGCTTGAAGCAAGGTTTGAGGCCGTTGACAAACACTTGCTGAGTGCTTGCTGGCAGCAGCAGCAGGGGGTCGGTGGCGGCAACGAGATGTCGAAAAACAACGAGTGCGGATTTGTATGGGGTATTGCCACTGTAAGGGGAGTGCGACGGGAGCTAGCGTAGGAGGAAGATGGTGGGGAGAGGAAAGAGGTGACAAAGATGGCATTAAAAATGCCGTCCAAAGTCAACATGTGCACGGACCATATCGCATGTTATTCGGGCCGGAGTAAGTTACCCCATCGCGGACTTAGCAAAACTGGCATGCTGCTTGAACTTTCATTATTCTTCCTACTTGTGTGGCCACATAGTCCCGCCGGATTCTTAGCTTTTTCACCTGTGGTGGACAGCAATGGGAATTTGTCCACGGGTCAATCTGATTGTGTTAGACTACTTTTGCAAAAAATTTCAAATACTACGCAAAATCGCAATGATGTGGCAACTGCCAGCAACTTCAAACTAAATTTGCGTATCCTCCATAGATTTGAGTGACCACCCGAGGAGTCATGCCAGACAATATGGCACAATATAATTGGATAGTCGAGCAACATTCATTACATTCAGACCCTACCTATACTCAGCCATTTGTAGTTTGTTGTAGGCAACTTCAGCTCGGCGTAGGCCACTACAAAGGGTTTGCCTAGGCGACTACGCTCAGGATGTTTGTAGGTGATAGTAGCCTTTTTATAGCCGTGATCAGGTCACCTAAGCTGATGCTGTGTAGATCAGCGTAGATCAGTGTAGCCGGATCTCGGTTGAATGTATACAGAGATGTTGCGAAACCTATTTCTTCACACTGTAGACTATATTGGGTCTGCGTAGGCAACTATAAGTACCTATACTCACCTACATCAGCCTAGAAACACCTGCCCAGACCTACCCAGACCTACCCCTAGCTACAAATACTATTTCTAGGTCACCTAGCCACAACAATCTGTGTAGGTCTGCATGGTCACCTAGACTCAGTCTAAGTATAGGTGGGTTCAGTGATTGTCATCCATAGTTCTTGCAGTGAGCTATGACGACTACACGGCACTATACAGCACCTTGCCGAGCTACGCCAACTACGGCAGCTACCCTGGACTATATATTTAACCGGGGAACTACGGCCACAGGACTTTTTCCTGATGTACTGATGGAAAGCATGGATAAATATTCTAAAATAATTCCAAAATGATCTCCTGATGTGATGTGAACAATTACTTCTACTATACCCCGTGGGATGTTGGTGCGATCACCATGTTCATGGGACAGCTAAGGGCTGATGTGGAGAAGGAGCATTACCTACGCGGTCAAAAGTCGAATGGCGGATCTCCGTTGATTTCAAAAAGTAATTGACGTTGGCCTAAATAAGACTCCAACTGTTTCCGTTTACACCCATTGATACACGATTTTGACCGTTTTAGTTTGCCCGAAGCAGTTTGCAAAAAGTTTGTACACGGTTCAAATGGTTACCGAAAATTGAACCACTCACGGGTATCTCTCAAAGGAAATCAGGGGTCTTGAAGGTCAGAAGCACTTCAGAGAGGGCTTAGGATGATTCTAGTTCATAATTATGGTGGCGCTACCATGTAGCACTTGCGGCTTAACTGGCATTTTCTAAGTTTCAATATTTGCTCGGGTGTGTTGAATCAGAAAGAAGATAAACCATTTGGGATATTTGAAGTTGAGTTGAAGCCCCTAGCGATATCGAAATTCCGTTATTACAAACTCGGGTAGCTAGCATGATAAGCTAGCGCTGTAAAGCAGTGCCCACGGAATGAGCAGCAAGCAATCAAGGCTTACTATAATTGTACTTGTGCATCAAAATGAACTCATGTTTTGTCCATCGTCTTCGGAAGTACCGGAAATTCAACCGACAGGTGTGCCCGTCAATAATATAAAAATTTTGAGCGAATTCGGATGGGTATTGGACGAGAATCCGCTCCAAGTACTGTACTATTTCGACCGATGTTCACGGGCTGTCACCTGTCGCCACAAATGTTCACAGAAAATGGTGTTCATTCATCGGCATACAATATATGGCAGTTCGACGAATGCCGGGCCGGAAATTTCGGCCACCGAATTGAAAAGTCATGTCACCTAGCTCAAAAATGTTCAGTTCACGACCCTCTGTTACTCGTCACCTCAACATTCGGTCGAGATAATGCAGTACTCTCTTTATAGGATTAAGCCTATTCAGAAGCCGTATCTCCATTTTTAGACCTCTCTCACAGGTATGCAGTCAGCTGACAGGCGCTTGAGAAAGTGGGACTCCGGGAGTGAGCAAGAAAGAGCTCGTGATCGCATCGGCCGCCGGGAAACCGAGATCGTGGCGACGAACCCCCACGCAACAGCGGCTGCCGCATACATCCCCAAACTGGCCCCAAGGCATAAAGGCCTGGGTCGCCGCAGGATGCAAGATGGCGCCCATTCACAAATCTGTCTCAAATTGATCCACTCCCTCAGTCGTGTCACCGAATACAATGTCCCGCATCTATCGCCACCCGACGAAGCCCACCGTCGACATCCCACAGCTAGACCTGCTCACCTTCCTCTTTGGCTAGTCATTCCCTCTAAACTCAAACTTCTCCCACAGAGAAGTGGGGTCCATCTCGTCCACGCACACTAACACACCCAACAGACTCGGAACACTCCTTCGCCCAGGACGACGCCCTCGTCCTGCACGCCGACGCTGCCGACCCGTCCAACAGAGTGACCAAGGCCACCCTCCGCTCCTTCACGCAGCGCATCGCGCACGGCCTGCGCGCGCACTTCGACATCGGGGCGCATGGTCCCAATACCGACATTGTGACCGTCATCAGCGGTGGGCAGATCCTCGTCCCGGCGGTCTTCTTCGGTATCATCGCCGCGGGCGGCGTCTATAGCGCGGCGTCGCCGTCGTCGACCCCCGCCGACCTCGCGCGGCAGATCCGGATCGGGACGTCGCGGCTCGTCATCGCGGACCGCGCGCACGCGGGTGTCGCGCGCGAGGCCGCGGCCCAGTGCGGACTGGACGCTGGCCGCGTGGTGCTCGTGCTCGACTCGTCCTCGGGAAGTTGGAGCCTTAAGAGCATGGGCAGGAGCATGGACGTGCTGTCGGACCAGACGCTGGAGTGGGAGCGCGTGACCGACCCAAAAGCCCTGGAAGAAAGCCTGATCACGATCCTCTGGTCGTCAGGCACGACGGGCCTGCCCAAGGGTGTGCGGCTCTCGCACCTGAACCTCGTCGCGGAAACGTACATCACCGCGCTTTCAGCGAGGGACTGGCTCGTGCGCGAGTTGGAGACGAACCCATCCTTTGTCCCGACCCCGTTCCGCACCCTGGGCCACCTGCCCGTCAGCCACATCGCGGGCCTGTTCGGGTACATGCTCGGGCCGATGTACAGCGCGGGGACCGTCTTCTGGATGCCGCGCTACAGCTGGGCGGACCTGCTGCGCTACGCGGAGCGCCACGAGATCACCGTGTTTTACACGGTCCCGAGCATCTTTTTGAGGATCACAAAGGACCCCGCCGCGGCGAGGGCTTTCAGGTTTGTAGAAGGCGCGAGTACAGGCGCGGCGCCAATGGACGCCGCGTTGCAGCGAGCCGCGAGCGCGAAGTTGGGAGAGGGAGGGAAGGAGCCCGTGAGGATTGGGCAGACGTGGGGATTGAGCGAGACGACGGGCGCGGTAACGGCCATGCCACGTGGGGACGCGGACGCGGACGCTTATGGGAGTCTTAGTCCCGTGCTTCCAGGGGTGGAGCTGCGAATCGTGGATGAGGAGATGCGGGATGTCGAAGAGGGGGAGGAAGGTGAGTTGCTTGTGCGGAGCGTGCTCGTGACGAGGGGGTATTTCCGCAACGAGGATGCGACGCGAGCGGCATTTTGGGACGGGTGGTTCTGCACGGGAGATGTGGGAGTGGTCAGGGAGGGGAGGTTCTACCTCGTGGATCGCAAGAAGGTGTGTGCTCCGTATCTTTGCTTCCCCCGTCTTCATTTTGGATCAGAATGAAGTGTTGGGAAGAAACAGTGCGCTAATCTATCTCCCCGAAAAAAAAAACAGGAAATCCTCAAGTACAAGGGCCAGCAGGTTGCGCCCGCCGAGCTCGAGAATGTGCTCTTCACGCATCCGCGCGTGCACGAGGCCGCCGTCATTGGCGTGCCCGCGCCCGACGACCCCGGCAATGACCTGCCGCGCGCGTACGTCGTTGTTGATGACCGAGGCAAGGTGACAGCGGAGGAGCTCGCAGAGTACGTCCGTGCGCGCGTCGCGCCGTACAAGCAGCTAAGGGGAGGCGTGGTATTTGTCGACGAGATCCCCAAGAACGCGGTCGGCAAGTTTCTAAGGCGGGACCTGCGCGAGAGGGCGAAGAGGGAGATGCGAGAGACAGGGGCGAAGTTGTAAGGGGTTCTGGCGATGTGGCAATGACGGGAGGGTTTTCTTGGCCAATAGGAATGCACGCTTGGCATGATGACATGTGGTTTGGAAACAAGACACGTGGAGAAAAGGGATCTCCTTGGTCCTCTTGCTTCGGCGCCTGGTGCATCGAATATAATAAATCTTGATGGCTCGAGGTTGATGCGCCGTCCCCTTAATTTTCGTTGGTCTCGACTCAAACTGTCCAAAAGTTCAGTTTTGGCATCTGTTGTCCTTACACATCAGGAAAATGTTTTCAAGCTGGCAGAGCTGGCACCAGGCCTGCCAGCACCGCCAGCACGCCAGAATTGCTGCCGACCACATTCCTGCTACCGATTTAGGGACCAGGTCTACGTCCAAAAATTCCCAAAGTCAGATATCATGTTATCTGTGATCCTGTGATCTGAGACCGCGATCTAGGCCCTTCCCTTTTCCGGCGCCTCGGAAGGCACTAATGTTTTTTTCTCGATCGTGCGGTAAGTTCCGAAACCGCGATCTAGACCGTTTCCTTTTCCGGCATCTCAGAAAGCGCTAATGTTTTTTTCTCGATCGTGCGGTAAGTTCCGAGACCGCGATCTAGACCGTTTCCTTTTCCGGCGCCTCAGATAGCACTAATGATTTTCTCGATCATGCGGTAAGTTCCGAGACTTCGCTCTAGGCCTTTCACTTAGGGTATGTAGCTAAGTCTCTAAGAGGTACCAGGGGTGCCCGGAGGGCCTTATGAATAAAAAGATAACCAACACCAGAATCGATTCTGAGGCCAGAACTGCGCCAGAATGTGCTTTCTGGTGCATTTCACAATGTATACTACGCTCAATTCTTCTTGCAAACTTGAATGCAGTTGAAAACGGGGCCCATGGCCCAAGTCACTTGAGGGAACGGCAAAATCAAATTGATCAAGTTGCGAAAAGAGGGAAAAAACAGGGAAAAAGGGAGGGATTTCAGGATGTACATTAGATTGCTCACCGGTGTTTTTCTGCGCCCCAAATAGGTTGTAGCTTGCAGTATAACTCTTGATTGATTTCGAGTCCCGAGTCGAGATTTGATTGACAAATGATTTCACAGGCCTTAGTCTTACCGGAAGAATATCCTCATATAGACTAGGGACAGCGAATCATCTTTCAAGATACAAAGCAATCATATCTTTGGCACGATGACATCGCGCCACATCTCGCTTGCTCTCAAAGATAACGGCGCGACGACTCGACTCCCTCTACAAACATTCAGAGGACATACAGCAAATGAACTCGACCACACGGAGACTCATCTACCGGGATTGAAATACTCACCGTCAATTTTACAAACAGAAATTTTATGGTATATATTCACGGCGGTGATCAAAAAAAATTACCCACGGAAAAAGGGCCTAGTATGATGTTCCCTTTCCGGGCCCAAATTTTACCTGAGGAAAAACCATGGTAAATCTTACAATATTTCCTGTATACTTTGCGCTAGTAATAGATAAGATTTTACCCTGAGGAAATTTGGTGGTAAAAGGTGGAGTTTTTCTGTGAGTCTCTCCGTGATAAAAGATGGTCTGTTACCATGGAAAGATCCGGCGCCTGAAGTTCCTGTGGTAAAAGACAATCTTTTACTACGGGAAAAATCCGGACCCGTGGGATATGGCTGAGGGAATTTTGATTCCGGATCTTTCCCATGGCAAAAGGTTATCATTTACCACAGCAAATTCAGGCGCCGGATCTTTCCGTGGCAACATTTTCAATTCATTTCAATTTCAATTATAGTGCGCGTGAGCCCCTTGGGGCCCATGTAACACTCTACTAAATACAAGGGATGGTAGCTAGCTGGCCTGGAGGAAGGATGCGGGGAGGGAGGTGTAGGTAGCGACACTCTGACTGGGAGGTGCTGCGAAATTGTGTATGAGGTGTGTGCAAGGCGGGATAATTTGACTAATAAGCGACTGATGGTGCGGAAATGTGTTGTGAGTATATGAGAGAGAAAAGGAAAAGGAAAAGTGAGCAAGGGGGTCAAAGGGAGTAGCGTGGGAGGCCTTCCGTGTCACGGACAAAGCCCAGGACAGGTTTAGGGTCGCTGCCTGCCGCGAGGAGCCGCCGAAGCCAGAGGCGAGCGGTGCCAAGCCACTGGATAAGGCAGAGCCGGTGCACTCGGTACTTTGGGCAGGAGAGGAGGAAGTGGGCGACGGTCTCCGGGACGAAGCAAAGCGGGCAGTCGGGGGAGGGGGCGAGGTGGAAGCGGAAGAGATAGGCATTGAGCCCACAGTGAGTCGTGCGCAGCTGCGTGAGGATGCTGCACTGCGGGCGGCTCAGCTCGGAATACATCCGCGCGACGGTGCCAGATGGGCAGGGGTTGTCGAAGAGGGAGATGCAGCTGAAGCGCAGGGAGAGTGACCACTCCGCGAGCCAGCGCGCACTGAACTCCTTCGCCGCCGCCGTGGTGGCCGCCGCTCTGCTCAGCAGGAGGGGGGACTCGAAGAGGCTTAAGGTGGAGAGCGTGGGAACCCAGCACCTTTATGTCAGCAGCCACATGTGACAATATCACGCCCAACAACGAGCGATATAACACTATCCATGAAGCACGGCACCCTAAAATTCTTCCTAGAACTGCTAGCAGTTGCATGTCAGATGAAGAGGTTCTAGGAAGTACATTTGCCCAAAAGCCATCTGGAGGAAAGTTATAAGGCATACAAAATTTTCTGTCACATTTTTTTTGAAGTGTTCCTACATGCTTTCCCGCTCAAACAGCGCTTTTTTGGAAAATTTTCTTGCAAAATTTGGAACCCACAGCCACTGCACAGCCACATCGGCAGGTGCCGGCATGCACTTTGGTCATGTTGTGCTAGCTACGGCAACCTCGGCACATTGGTTGGTGTACATTCCGATGTTTTCCATGTGTTTGTAGACTGTTTTAACTCTCATTCTAAGTAAATATTCATCTCAGGAGCCTCAAATCATACAAATTAAAGTAACATTTTCTGCAAACTCGAAGATTTGGACCTTCCCACGGGGTACAGCCACTGATTTGTAAGGGTGCTGGGTTCCCACGCTCTCCACCTTATGCAGGACGCGAGGGCGGAGGAGGCGCCCTGAGCTGCCTTCTTCGCACGCACATCGATAGCTTCGTTCCCGGCGATGCCAACGTGCGCCGGAACCCAGTGCATGCAAATACGGAGGGAGGGGCGGGCTCGGAGGAGACGGCGGAGGAGGGCGTGGAAGGTCGCGATGAGGTATTGCCCGGGCTGGGATTTGGGAGTGGAGAGGGCGACGATGGCTGGCTGACAGTCAGTGAAGATGTCAGCGTCAGTTAGCCGCGGGGTACCCTTGATGATGTCGAGCGCGAGGATCGCGCCTACCACCTCTGACTCGAAGACGGTGATAAGCCGTGTACAAACCACAGATGTATTTTCGCATTTCGTGTCTTTATACTTATAAAGCATGCTCTCTCTATTCTATAAGAAGCTATCGGGAGCTCTGAACGAGTAGCTTAACAGTCACAAAGCTTAGGTTCTCTATTGGCATGATCCTATGGCGGTACCTCAACTTGGGGCCAAAGTATGACTTACCGAGAACAGGACTAACTACCTTATATCAGTACCCGTGTACGTATGGATGAGCTGAGTGGTAGACTAGTATCAAGGAGATGGGAAGGAAGACATCACATCACATGCAGGCGACTGGGGCCTTCCAAAGCGGCCGACTTCGAGATTGTTTACTATTGTGTCTCTTATCGAGAACAGCGTTGTGAGGGTCCCATACGCTCTGTGTATGCCCTCGCGCACCAACGCGGCTGTGACGGACTTGACATGACACAATCACCCGATTTGGACTACAAGAATCCGCATTTGGATATTCCTCCGGGAATCTCACTCGCTGTGCCCCTCCCCGCGGGAATCCACCTCGTACAGCACCAACCGCACCCCCAGCGACCTCTTCCCTCGGGATCTCATATAGTTCCAATGCTACAAGCATCCTCACAAACTCGATCCCACGGGATTTTGCACACATCTGTCACCACAGCGCGATATGACCAAGATCCCACGGGATTACGTCGTAGCTCGCGCACCACGAACCCCCCAGACGTCTTGAATACCACCTAGAGTTCGGACTTTACAAGATACAGGCTCTACCCATGGGAATCCTCCAGGATACGCCCTCAGAGAGGCCTGTATCCTTGCACTCTGCCCACAAAGTGACAACCACCGAGCTCCCGCCGGATGGAGGACGGACACCGACAGCATGCGGGACGATTCATCCATGTTAGGACATGTTCGAGCCCTGAAACACGACCCAATGAGTCCACATCCCAAATCCTGCTGTTCTGTCAGCGAATCCTGCCGGAATCGACTGTTACGACGAGGTTTTGACACCAAATCCCGCCAGATTTGCTGACACAGCGATTCTATATGCCGAATCCTCGGGGATTGGCGCTCTCTATCCGCTGGGATCGTTCTCTAGGGAAGGTCTATGGTGCGACGGGGGCCGAAGGCTGTGTAGAGTCGGAAAAGGTATAAAAGGACCACCTATTTTAGCCAGTAGTCATCAAATTCTTGGGCAAGAGTTTTCCCCCACTCTTCACCCAGTGTACCTTGTCCCCCAATACAAGAGTTGATCACACACACACACACACACCAGTTCACGCTTGCTCTAGGGCACTCTACTCTCCTCCCACACTTGCAGCTCCTCTTCAAAGAGCTCGCGCTTCATCATCCTCGAAAGCCTTACCTGTGCATACCTTCCTACGCAGACACATCGTCGTGCAGTAGTGGGAACCTTGTAAAGGTCTACATAGCAAATCATCTACGACCGCGAGGACGTACCTAGCAACACCATCACCATACGACCAACTCTTGTCGACGTTAAAGCCACCACGGAATCCCCAACTTGGAGGATTCACGCATTCAGCCTCTTGCCTAGCACCTAGGGGAAAGGCGTTAAACCGAATCAAAGAGGAGACTTTAGGAGTTTCAGACCGTTCACCACTGACCTATCTGAACAAGTATTTCTATATTCTAAACCATCCATTTTGTTAACCACACAGTTCCAACCGAGTACACCATCCGGACCAACATACCTGTTTCTCCACCGCCACCCTCTCTAAACTAGAAATCATCTGATATAACCCCTAGAGGACGAACGCAGCTACACCGCGAATACCATCATCATTTCACACCGTAGCACCGCGGTCCTTATCGCAGTGTGATGAGGCACATGACGGGTCCAGACCCTTGGATGGGGCGAGACTTCTGTAAATAAACACGGACAAAGTGAGTTGCCGACGGCCGAGCGTGCCTACGCATCAGAATAGCTGTGCCGGTTAAACATCAAATTGCAATGGCACCGGCACTTACTGAGACAAGTGGAACTTTGGTCTATCACAACAACCAGACTAGCTACGAACACGGGGAAGGTGTCCACAGGTAGTCATATCATAGACGATGAAGACTGACGCTTGGGACGAGCACTAGACGAAGAAGACGACAGCTCGGAAGCTTCCGTTCGATTAACCAATAACTCTCAAACCGATCGAGTACCAAGGAGAGCTCTGACTTGCAGCGGCGGTGTGGCTCGGAGTTGTTGTTTAGCTCTAAGACCCAAGTAACCGTTATCTCGAACCGAGTACTGTACCTTTGGCAACAATTGGATTGGATTGGATTGTATCTGTGATTGACTGTGTGACTGAATTGTGAATTGTGTGGACTCTGTCCAGCACTGCGGGTCATATTGTGTGTGTGTTGTGTGTGTGTTTTGTGTTCTGTGACTTGTGTTCTGTGTTGTATTATATACTGCGGTCCTGCAGGAGTGTATCGTGTCCCAAACCCGGAGAAATCCAACAAACTCGTCTTAATTGACATAAACTCGCCAGCTATTGGCCGTTATTGCCTTAAAAACCCACGAACCCACTGCTTGTACGAAGTCTCGAGCATAGCGTGTATTGCTCAACTTTGGTTTCACAACCCTTGTCTATCCCACTCCCCTGTTCTCTGAACAGTAAATGATCTATTGATCTAATACTTGGTCTTTACCCCCAAGCACCTGTGATTATCATTACTCCTAAAGAAGAGGAGTTGTTGTTTGATTGATTGTTTAGTTGGTTATATTGGTTTAGACCTTTATCTCGGCTTCATAGTTATCGTTCCACCGCACCCCGAGTAGCATCGTTTCAATGGTGTGCTCCTCCTCGCCGCCTAGATGTTTCATTCTTGCCATCCCCTCGCCTGTCCTGCTCCACGCAACTGCCGCCGCTCCCACCCCACCCTCGAACCCGGACCCATCCGTGAAGACGCAAAAGCCTCTGCGGCGCATGACTCGTTCCATCTCCGCCCTTGTGGCGTCCGTGGTAACAAATCATCTTTTACCACGGACAGACACACGGAAAAACTCCACCTTTTACCACCAAATTTCCTCATGGTAAAATCTTATCTATTACTAGCGCAAATTATACAGGAAATACTGTAAGATTTACTACGGTTTTTCCTCAGGTGAAATTTGGGCCCGGAAAGGGAACATCATAGTTCTAGGCCCTTTTTCCGTGGGTATTTTTTTTTGATCACCGCTGTGATTGCGCAATTTGAAGGTGTGTCATTATATCTCTGTTTGTTGCTGCCCTCTTTCATATTGGACTTCATTTGACTTCTGAGTTTTCTTTTTCGGCATAATTTATCTTCTCAGGTGCAACTCCTGCTGCTTTGCACGTGCAAAAATTATTACACTGTCTCTGTCTTCCTTTCCTGATCTTACTGGTGATAAGCTGTCTACAAGGCCAGCCTTGCAAACACACATTTTGTGATCTTTAGCATACATCTAAAGTTAGCATGAGTCCTGAGTGTGTAACTAAGGGCTAGAACCATACAAATGGTGCCTACTATCAAAGGGATATTTATCATTCACTCTGTGAACGATGGGCGGCCGTAATAGTATATATTCATGTGAGTATCTACTATGTTGACTATTGTTTATTGTAATGACATGACATGACCTATCCGTGATCCACCAGTAGTCAGGAATGATTAACTGCACTCCGGTTGACATCAGGTTTAACCAGGTCCAGGCCTATTTCGAGTGATGAATTGGTCCGCACTAAGGGGTTCAGTTTGCAAT
The DNA here is from genome assembly GCA_029204335.1 of Mycena vulgaris. NCBI lineage: Eukaryota > Fungi > Basidiomycota > Agaricomycetes > Agaricales > Mycenaceae > Mycena > Mycena vulgaris. Next base: position 166,312 of record JARGYA010000046.1, read on the forward strand.
AAGAGTAACAAGGGAGCCAGGCTTCCAACCAGGGAGTTTGGGGTATCTATGGAAAGCTATGGTTATTTCGGGGCTGACCTGGTACAAAATAGGGTGAAGGGGAGAAGAGATTTGTGGGCGCTCGCTCAACAGGAGCTGGACCATATACCCGATTGAAACCCAGAAACTATAGGCCCACAACCGGGTAGATATGTCAACGAGCGACATAGAGTCATGGGAAGCCAATCACATTAAATAGCTCAGGCAATTAAGATACCAGATTTCATCACCCTCTTTATAAAATTAAGCACTCAGTCTGTCCGAAGCCTTTTAAACTCCAACGATCACTTGACCCCGAGATTCCACTGAGACCGGCCCTAAAGTCAACTCTGAAACCTTATTTATTCTGTGAGCAGCTTCGTTATGCAGTGAATTTATTAGCAACTTCTTCTGAGTAACCAATCATCAGCAGATTCTGCAAAGATTCAAGATCCCGACTTCATTGTTCAGCCGAAGTGGTGGGGCGCAGAGTGCCCCACCGTGCCCTTGTATCATATTAAATAACATATACCCATGATAGTGTCATCACATAGTGTAAGCATAATTAGAGTAGTATAAAGCTAGCATAGAAAGAGCGAGGTCGGCACTGAATCACCACCCAGTTAGAGTTTATCTCAAACAACCAGACGGTTGTATTTAGGGCTTTGTTTCAGACTCATTATTTTCCAACGAATATAGGCTTTTGGTTATCTGCAATAGTGTTCAGCTTTGAGTTTTATAGGCAGTGATCCCTGTCTTAAGTACCTTGTCCCATAGGCAGTGACCCCTGTCTTGAGCACCTTATTGTGCGGATACAGAAGAGTTTGGCTTGGTTACGGAATAGTGTTTTGTGTTGCGTTGTGTCAGAGGCTTGATAGTCTCCAAAGCAGACTTACGTCCAAACCAAACCCTACCGGTCATCCACGCCGTTATCTGCATTATAGCTGTGAAGCTTTGCCATCCATCTGTGTTGTAACCTTGACTCGTCAAAAGTGTGTGTCATATTGTTGATTTGAAGACTTCCCTTTGGAATAAGCTTCGCATACAACCATTTACTTGAACTATCAATGCCTAGTTTCCTTAGACCTATACTACAACCCTAGGTCTAGTGAAACCCGTCTTTCTCATCAGGTCACCCTAAGGGGCATACAAAGGAGTGTTTAGTGTTTGGGATTTGATTGTTTGAGTTGTGTTAGTCTCTCTCGTAGAGTCTGGTTCAGTCTCACTTGTTCGACAGTTGGGTTTTATTCATTGTTCATTTGCAGCCTTAGACCCTGAGCCACCGTTTCAGTGTCCTGTCGGACTAATCCAGAATCCTATCGTAGCAAATTTGCAGGTAATATTTATTCCACTTGTAGTATATAATGGGGCAAGGAGATTTTGAAGCAGCACTGAAATTTGACACATGCAACATCAGTCTGCGTCAGTTGAATCCTGCATCAGTGGTTAAGCTTACCTTAATTGTTGTCCTGAACTCCCACATTTCACAGGCATCGGTGGAAGTAGTCAATACATCCTTTGGCACTATAATAGATACAGGCAACGTCAATCAGCGTCAGTGAAACATCAATGTGATAGCATCACAAATGTCACAATGCCGGTCTGCACCGGTTTTCAGCGTCAATCCAGCGCAATGCAGCGTTAATTCTGTCACTTGCAACGTCAGTTGCACTTCTCGCTCTTGTCAGTCAGCGCCAGTATTGCGCCGTGACACCGTGTCAGTGTAAAATACCAGTGTCAGTTCAGCGCCAACTTCAACTTTGTCTACGCCACTCTGCGCCGATGTTGCATCACTCAACCCTGGTCTGCTTGACCTCTGGGGCCCACCACATGCGACTCCTGCCTTTGTTGTTTTCCATCTCATACTTGGGCACAACTGTGCCAATCTCCCCCTCACTCGATGTTGATTGTCTTCTGTTCCCAACGCCGACAAAACTTTCTATGATTGAATTTCACGGTTGTACTCAGCCCCCATGTAGCCCTATTTTGTTCGACATCACGCTGCTATCTGGTGGCCCTAAGCTAGGACCCTCATTCAAGTTATGCTGAAACAATTTACACCGTATGCCGCTGCGTCAATCGGACTTTGTTGCTGCCGCTGGTTGGATTATCCTCAAATGTTTTCTTTTCGAGATTTTTTGGTCCCAAACCCCTCCATTACATTCCTCGTGAGTGCCGATCAGCTTAAAAAGTCTGCTGCTTGCACTTGTGATGCTTCATAACTTGCGCCGATCTGTGTCAGTAGGTGCGCCATTCTGCATCAATACACAGCCACCCTGTGTCAGTTGTATTACACATCCATAGATGGCCTTTGAGATTAATGCATTAAACAACCATAATAGATCCCCTGTAATGCCTGGTAACCACGAGAACCCTCCATTTTACACCTTGACCAAGTTATTCAAGAAATAGTCTTCCAGTCAAAATTACTTGAACCGACCAAAAGCCATCTCCTGCTCTATCAAGGTGTCTTGGAGTTAGAAACAATTCTTTGCATGCCTCTCTCAAATGCAGGCTTTGTGTTTCTTCCTGCATGTCAGACAGTAATGGGTGATTCTCAACTCATAAATGAATACTTCCATTTAGGGGGTGGATTCATTGCAGCAGGTTTCCGAAGTGCGATTAGAACGCTATAGTTGATGAGCGATCAGGATGGACCCCTGGTTGCAGTGAAGGTTTACTCTCACTTATTTCGGGAGGGTCGACAGTCTCAGGCGAATGATACAGCTGAAGCACTGCAGCTTGCAGTGGAAGAATTGAAAGCTCACAAAGTTCCTTACGAGCGATGGATACCATTTATTCACCTGGGGATCTGATGTCGAGTGGAAGCTATACCATTATCCTGTTCAACCGGGATGTACTGTGCTCCCGTTCAACCAGGAGTTGTGAGTTTGTAAATGATTTCTCTCTGCATGTTCTCTGTTTTCAATATAACTTGTCATTCCATACGGTCCTGCACCCATATTGAGGACGGGCAGGCTAACTGGCAATGGTATATACCCCAACTTGTCGACATCGAGCCTCGTAACCTCGGTTGAGTACCTCGATTTGTGCAACACATTTTGAGGTGGGTGAAAATTTTCTATTGAGCAAAGAGACACTGCAGTGGATCTGGAAGTTTGTGAACTCTGCGGCAGGAAGTTCCAACCATCTTTTATTTCTCGCCTTGAGCTACTTGTCCTGCGAATTGATGCTCATGCCAGTCATCGAATTTTCATTTTTTGTTCAACGTACACTTCACTTTCAATTTGAATTTCTCCGGCCCAACTCATATCTCCCTCAGCGCAGAGCCCCCAAGCAAGTAGTCAGGTGCTGTATGGAACACTGCAGAATATTAATTCAAGCACAAATTGCCAACTCGAAACCCGGGCTGGACCCGAACTTCGCGAGCCATTCCTCTTTTTTTATCTCTCCCTCCTTGTAAGTTTCAAATTCGGTCGCCGCAATTTGTGACATCTGTGCACCTTGCGTGAGGACAGTGGCCATGGAGATCCAGTGAAAGATCTTGTCTATTTAACAGGTAAACCCCTCAAACATCCCTCTCTTAGAACGGAGCACCAGAGGTAAATAATCGGGCGTGATGTACGGAGCACCACGAGTGATGCTTCTTGAATAGAATTGATAATCCAGCTTGCAGTCCGGGGCTTGACCCGCCTGAACTGCTTCTAGAAGTACGCTCTTTTTTTCGTTGACTTAAACTCCAACTCTTTCTTCAACCTCTTAGGCAGTGAGGATTTGACTTTGCCTAGCACTGGAGACCTGACAACCACTTCGTCCTGCCTTAGCAGATGACCTTCCAAGTTAATTAGTCGGGTGTGGAGTACAGAAAACCGCGAGTCCGGATTGTACTCTACTCTCCTGCAACTCGCAGACCGGGGTTCGACTCCCACGCATGAACTGGTCCAGAATCGGGAAATCGAGGCACGGCACACGGTTAAGTTAACTTTTCTTTTTCACCTCACGACTCAGTGACCCAACGCTTGACTTTCGGTCCAATCACCTCCTTTAATCTAGGGATACGCCAAGTAATCGGGGGTGGTGTACGGAACACCACGAGTCTGTATTCTGTTTGTACACAATTTAAACTCGCAGCCCGGGGTTCGACTCCCCGCGCCCGACCTTCGTGAGGTCCTGCTAGGGTACCATTTTTCTTGGATGATATTCGCCCTCAGGCTCCCTTGTATACAGTAAGAGCACCAGAGCCAAGTAATCGGGCGTGTTTATACGGAACACCGCGAGTCTGGCTTCTGTCTGCATTTGAGTCTTAATTTCAACCCGCCGACCGGGGTTAGACTCTCCGCGCCCGAACTACAATCTGTCCGTCGGGTTTCTCTTTTCTTCATCAGCTTGCGAAACTTGTTCTCTGCTAGCTTACACTATGGACTACGTGCAGGCACAAGGTTGGCTTGTTTTTCAACTAACCCACGCGTCGCCGTGAGCTTTTGTATTGATTTTATTTGAGGTTTGCTTGCCAAGTCTTAGCCACTCATCGGATTCTCTCTGTAATTCAAACAAAACCAGCCTCCCATAGCAGAGGATGCACCAGGTAATTAATCGAGCGTGGTGTACGGAACACCGCGAGTGAGGCTTGGCATGCTCTCTTCCTGCATTACCTCGCAGAGCGGGGTTCGACTCCCCGCGCCCGAACTTAGGTTACACACATGAGCTCTTTTTTTTTTTTTGACTGCACCTTTTTCGGGGTGTGCTCGATGTTAAATTTCAAGTTCAACGCAAGACGTCGTTCATGCATATATCGTAGTGGATTCATTCGTTTATTCGTTCGGTATTAAGCAAAACATGTAGTAGTACGGCTTCTATCTATACATACGCGCGGTGGTCCTCCATCCAGTCGTAACGCCGTTCGTTCTGGGCTTGGGCGCCAGCGTCGAGGAGGATCACGCAGCGTCGCGACACCCACACCCACACCGACGCCGATCCGCGCAGACGGGACGGAGCGACGGGGCCGCGCGAGCGCGAGAACGCGACGGAGCCGCGATGCGGGCGTACGTAGGTGCTGGGTCTGCGGCGCGCGGGAGTTCGGGACCTTAGGCGGTGCAAAGCCTGAGGCGAGTTGCGGGGAGAAAGGCGTCGGAGCGCAAGAGCACGGCGCGCGAGGGGCTACTGGATGTCGTGGAGAGAGGGATGTGGCGCCGAAGTGTGTTCGTACGCTCACACGACTACGACCTCCGCTGCGGACGCAACGCGCTCACGCTACATCGCATAGGCGTGCGCGCTCTTACGCTCATGCTGACGGGCGAGCTCAGACGCTGACGCTCGCAGGCGGCGTGCGCGCGCGCCGCGAGGAGGCTGAGGCCGAGGCACGAGATGGAGAGGGGGAGGGACGGCGGTAGGTCTGTGGGAAGGGAGGTTAGTATAGTATCAGAGTAGGAGGAGGTGGAGACGCAGACAAGGGGGGACGGAAAGGAAGAGGTGGGGAGGAAGCAAATAGAAAAGGTACGTACATGGCGGCTCATGATCATTTTGGCCATCGACACGGGCGTCGGCGACTCGTATATCGCCAGTACTAAATGACCCAAGTCAGCCTACGGTCGTCTGGGGAGGGAGAGAGAAGGGACGTACGGGGTGTCTCGACGCGGGGGCGGATGGCAAGTGCGGGCTCGGGACGGCGGACGGGGCCTGCGCGGGGGACGTGCGACGACGCAGAGGACACCAGCGGCGGGGGAAGGGTCTCCCACGAGAGGCGCAGCGGGAGCCACGAGGAGGCCGGTTTCGGCGCGCTCTTGGGCGTGCTCTTCTCTTGCACTTGCACCTGGATGGCCTTGGCGCTAAGAGGCAGCGCAAGGCGCGTGCGTGCGGCGACGGCAGCGTGCACGACGGCGAGGACCAGCAGCGCTGCGAGGAGGGTGAGCGCGAGGGTGAGGGTCACGCCCGGGAAGAGGCGGAGGCGGGCCGGGGCGGCGGGCAAGACTTGGGTGTGCGCCGGGAAGATAAACATTGTGAACGGGCGACGAGCAGCGACAAGGACCAGAGACGACGAGCGCAAAGAACTCTGCTGTGGGATGGGGTATATGTAGTGCGGCGGTTGCACGCCTGGGTTGATCCGGTTGGGGTTTTCATCGCCTCGCCAACGGGCGAGACAGGCAGGTGCCTGTCTGTCCATGCAGCTCGCAGATCAGCCTCAGACCACTGATTAACGGGTGCTCATCGCCGTCGATCCCCCGCTCGTCGAGGACCGCGGCGCACTGGGCGAATTGGCGGCGTGGGAATGATGATGGCACGATCGGCGCATCAGGCAAGCGTGATTACGCTGCGGCGCTGACGACAATTTATCATTTTGCCTCCGTCGCCCTTGACGACTCGACAGCAGATACTATCTTGGCCCTCCACCCCATATCGTACTGTTGAGGAGGTGATCACGGGCCGACATTCCGAGTATTTAGACATTGTATTGTCGTATTTTACAGGAGTTCTTCTGCTTGTTTCATACCACCACGACGCGCCGACGGCTTCGACCTCAACAGATTCGCAGTCAGAGTTCGCCGACTTGCCATTTCTAGTTGACGGTCTACAGTTAACAGCCGGGTCGCCCGTCTGTGGTGCAGCTTTGGGCTCCCTGCCAATAGCCCCTATCATCTCCTTGCGCCTCAGGATCTCACTACTGCTTGATTATACTTCGCATTCGACCCTTATACTCGCTACTATTGTTGCTCAGTCGCCCTCATCTGCGTCCCTTCTCCGACTCATCCACGTCCGTCCTCAAAGTCGAATTTTCTTTAGGGGGAGAGTAGGGACAGGGGATAGGCGACGGGATCCCGAGACTGGATTGCCCGGAGTGACTGGTACGGTGGGCGGAGTGGCGAGCGACTCCCTGCTGACGTGCAGGATGCACATGGTCAGGGGGAGGAGTGGTCCGAGTGGAGGCCGCGCCGATGGACAATGGATCACGGGAGGCAGGTACGGGCGCCACGATGGCTGGGAGATGTTCCCATGGCTATCGCAGTGCCAGTCGAGTGCCGCCGAGCGACCTGGAGGTCAGGGGGACACAAGGACTGAACACAGGCCTGTGCAGTGGTGCTCAGGTGGTTGGCTGTCCTCGAACCGATCTGGGGCCGGAGAAAGCACCATTGGACGCACCAGATGGGCCGGGATATTCCCAGTGTCCTATGGCTGGACGGTGTCGTCTTTGGGATGCTGCCAGCATGCAGGAAGCGGTGATATGGGTCGGGACAGGCCTGCGCGATGGCGTCGCAGGTGGACCTCTTCTCTCACCTGGCCTGGGTTGGGAACAGCATTGATGGGACGGTGGACACACGTATGGATGGGATATTCGCAGTGTCCCCACAGGTCACGCCGGTGTCGTCAGGCCGCTGAGCGACAGGGAGGACGAGGAATACGGGACGGCCAAGGCCCGCTCTATGGTGCGCGGGTGGTCGTCTATTTCTTTGGTTCGGACTCGCGTCGGAGAGCGCATCGTTTGGAAATGCGAGGGTAATTTGACGAGGTCCTGAGCATGGTCGCGCAAGGACGCAGAGGTCCTTTGCGCGAGGGGGAGTGTTGAGGATGATATTTGAGGCGAGATCGGCGTAGTATTTTAGTCATTGTTTGTCGTAGTGATCGGGAGTTCTTCTGCTTGTTTCATACCACCACGACGCGCCGACGGCTTTGACTTCCACAGATTCGCAGTCAGTCATTTTATTCGCTACTATCGCCGCTCATTCGTCTTCATTGGTGTCCCTTCACCACTTCATCCACTTGCACCGACAAACCCGAATTTTCTTTAGGGGGAGATAGGGGTAGGGGACAGACGAGGGAATCCCGAGGCTGGACTTCCCGGAGCGGCTCATATGGTGGGCGGAGTATCGAGCGACTCCCCTCGGACCCGCAGGATGCGCATGGTCAGGGGGAGGAAGGGAGGTAGCGCCGATGGAGAAATGGATGACGGGGAAGCAGGTACGGGCGCTGCGATGGCTGGGAGAGGTTCCCATGGGCTATCGCAGTGCCATTCGGGTGCCGCCGAACGACCAGGTGGTCAGGGGGATGCTAGGACCGATTACAAGCCTGCGCGATGGTGCGCAGGTGGTCATCCATCCTCAAACCAATATCCTAGGTTGGCGAGAACACCGTTGGACGCACCCCACCGGCCGGGATATTCGCAGTGTCCACCACGGTCCGGAATGGTGTTGTCATTGGGATGCTACCAACGAGCGGGAGGACAGGGAGAACAGGGCCGCAAACGGGCCTGCGCGATGGCGTCTCAGGTGGCCATTTACTTCTCCGGATTGCCCTGGGGTTGGTGAAAGCATCAGTGATGTGGGGGGCGCTTTAAGAGGTCTCGAGCATAGTCGCGCAAGGACGCAGAGGTCCTTGGCGCGAGGGGGAGTGTTGAGGAGGTGATCACGGGCCGACATTCCGAGTATTTAGACATTGTATTGTCGTATTTTACAGGAGTTCTTCTGCTTGTTTCATACCACCACGACGCGCCGACGGCTTCGACCTCAACAGATTCGCAGTCAGAGTTCGCCGACTCGCCATTTCTCGTCGACGGCCTACGGTCAACAGCCGAGTCGCCCGCCTGTGGTGCAGCTTTGGGCTCCCTGCCATTGGCCCCTATCCTTTCCTTGCGCCTCAGGATCCTCCCCACTGCTCGCTAAAACTTCGCATCTAGTCATTTTATTCGCTACTATCGCCGCTCATTCGTCTTCATTGGTGTACCTTCACCACTTCATCCACTTGCACCGACAAACCCGAATTTTCTTTAGGGGGAGATAGGGGTAGGGGACAGACGAGGGAATCCCGAGGCTGGACTTCCCGGAGCGGCTCATATGGTGGGCGGAGTACCGAGCGACTCCCCTCGGACCCGCAGGATGCGCATGGTCAGGGGGAGGAAGGGAGGTAGCGCCGATGGAGAAATGGATGACGGGGAAGCAGGTACGGGCGCTGCGATGGCTGGGAGAGGTTCCCATGGGCTATCGCAGTGCCATTCGGGTGCCGCCGAACGACCAGGTGGTCAGGGGGACGCTAGGACCGATTACAAGCCTGCGCGATGGTGCGCAGGTGGTCATCCATCCTCAAACCAATATCCTAGGTTGGCGAGAACACCGTTGGACGCACCCCACCGGCTGGGATATTCGCAGTGTCCACCACGGTCCGGGATGGTGTTGTCATTGGGATGCTACCAACGAGCGGGAGGACAGGGAGAACAGGGCCGCAAACGGGCCTGCGCGATGGCGTCGCAGGCGGCCATTTACTTCTCCGGATTGCCCTGGGGTTGGTGAAAGCATCAGTGATGTGGGGGGCGCTTTAAGAGGTCTCGAGCATAGTCGCGCAAGGACGCAGAGGTCCTTGGCGCGAGGGGGAGTGTTGAGGAGGTGATCACGGGCCGACATTCCGAGTATTTAGACATTGTATTGTCGTATTTTACAGGAGTTCTTCTGCTTGTTTCATACCACCACGACGCGCCGACGGCTTCGACCTCAACACGTACGACCGGTATCTCGTCACCCATAAGCAAGCCCTTCTCATCTTATCGCCCGGCGCCTTCGATATGGATCATCGCGCAAATCGCGGCTCGCTCGACGCCTCCTCGACGAATGAACTCTTGCTCACCCGGTCAAGCGAGTCTCGCGCATCCGGTAGGGCGTATGGAAACAAGCAACGTCGTCTCAGGTGCTACTCGCAAATCCGTCGGAGGTCATAAGCCGATCGCGTGTCCCAGCCCTTCTCGCCTACTCACGTCTCGAGAGAGCCTGATAACTCATCCGATTTTTTCCAGTACACCATATCGCGTGCCTGAACCTGGCTCACTCTGCGAACGAATCTCAGGCCATCTAATTATAATTCGCTGCCTTCGCACACGGCCTACCTTCCCCCGCGCACCAGATACGATCTCTGCGCGCCTTCGGACCTCTCGTAGTCAAACATTACCCAAACACAAAACTGCCCGCGGCGTCTGGTCGGACCACCTCGGCGTTCAACAAATCCTCCCTGCGCCCCTACTCTCGCGCATCTCCTGTTCGCAAACTCCCCAGTTAACCGAGGACCCTCCAAAGCAAGGACTCGAGCGTGGTGTACGGAACACCGCGAGTCTTCCTATAAAAGTGTAGATAAAAATGCGCCCGTCGGGAGGGCCGGTCTATGGATGAAATCCTAGAGGCGGTTTGTCTGTTTTCCTGTTTTCGCTTGTGCCTTGCTTCATATGCGCGTTTGCCCCAACTTGACAGATGGCTATGGCGGGGAATGGAAGCGACAAGCTGTCCGGCGTCGTCTTGCAATACCCGGGCATCCCCGACACTTACGACCACGAGCGAACTGCATACGGTGCTGGCGCCACGCCCATGGCCCAGATGATGGTTTCGGCGCAGGCGCTCGCAAAGTTTGTTGACGGTTACTTTGCGCCCACTGCGACCTGCCTGGAGCCTGTCGGCATTCCGTACTGTAGAGAGCTTTACCAGAAATTCGGGCAAGAGATTTTCGCAGTCGGGCCGCAGGCCCACGAGCTTTGCTAGAGCGATGCTCCTCCGGTGCCGCCTACCAACGCCCTCATTAGATCCTTCCTAGACAAGGCAGTGGGTCAATACGGCGCGAAATCAGTGCTCTACATCTCGTTCGGGTCCGCATCTACCGCTTGTCAGTCCGCGACGAACATTTAACGCTTTCCAAGGTCGCTGTTCTTCCCCATCGCCACGCCACAGATCGTCGAAGCGCTCGTGAGCACCCTCCTCCACCTGGAGAAGCCCTTCCCATTTGTTTTCGCTCTCGGAGGAAAAATGGCATCGCTTCCCAAGGAGCTCATCGAGACTGAACGCTAGCGGCAAGGGGCTCATTTGCGACTTCTGGGTCGAGCAGCGCGCTATTCTCCAGCACCCCGCCCTCGAATGGTTCCTCACGCACGGCGGTTTCAAGTGCGCCCGGCCAATTCTAATGTTATCCAGAGCTCAATGCTGATTCTTTCTATCCTCTTTCTCTAACCAGCTCCATCTCCGAGTCTTTGTCCCAAGGCATCCCACTGATCGTGTGGGCAACGGGCGCAGAGCAGCCCATCAACGCGGCACTTCTATCATCGGAACCCAATCCCGTGGCGTTTGAGCTCCTCCAGGTGAGCGGCCGTGCCATTGAGTTCAAACACACACACATATTAATTTACCCACCAGATCCGTACTGGAGCGCAACTCGGCCCGTCGCTCCGCGGTGGTCCAAAGATCACGGGTACCGTAAAAGACGCGGCGGCAGAGTTCGAAGCAGTGTTTGCAGCAGCACGGGGGTCCAAGGGAGCTATCCTGGCGGCGAACGCACAGAAGATGACTCGTGCATTGAGAGAGGCGCGTGCGGGAGAGGTGTCCGACGAACTTATCCGGCTAGCTCGGATTTAGGATCAGGTCCGGGGAGAATAGAACTCATACATAATTAGTCTTGAATTGATTTTCATTAGCCGGCAGGCCGGGTTCGACTCCTCGCGCCCGAACTGAGCGGTCAACTAGGTCTGTTTTATATTATATTTGATCGATATTTGATGGCGTTGAACTTTGGCTCCTGATCGGTTCCAGTTTGCACTGCTCTCTTGCTGCTCTGCGCCATTTAGACTATGCCCGAGAAATATCAACGCGACTGATCAGGCTCACTCCCTTCACAGAGTAACCCACAAGTAAATTAATCGGGCGTGGTGTACGGAACACCGCGAGTCTACGCTGGGAACATCAAGCCACATTAGCTCGGAGACCGGTGTTCGACGGCGGTGGCCCTGAAACCCACATCGCACCGGGCACCCCATCGGCGATCGCTCAGATCTTGGCCTCTTCGTTTTCTCCTCGGTCTCGAATTGTCAGGGTCTGGCGAGTTCTCGCGCATCCGTCAAGGCCTATGAGAACAAAGCACGTCGTCCTCGTCAGTCTCGTGAGCTTGTGCCCAAGATTAGATCTGGGTGGATACCGCAAATGCGCCGGAGGTCATTGCCGCCTTCCTCACGCCTCAGTGTCCGCTGCTCAGCCGGAATATGCAAGCTACGAGCTGCGTTTTCGAGCCGACTCCAAGGCCCGGCGCGCCAGATCTCTAACTGTCTCGCGTGCCTCGACCCGGCCCGCATACTGCGAATCTCTGGTCATCTCGTGAGCCCACTGCTGTCTTCGCACACGACCTACCTCCCCCGCGCACCCGAATCGTACGACCTTCGCGCTCCTCCGGCTGTCCTGTAGTGGAAATTCTTAACCTCCCCCGCACTCAATGCGCTCGGAATCGGCCTCGACTCCGGATGGATGGTCTCGTCCCGAGTCCTTGTTTTTAATTTTTTCATCATCAGCTTCGGGCCTCTCTGCACTCTGAAAATACCTTAGTTAACTAAGAGGCGCGCAGCGGAACTTATCGGGCGTGGTGTACGGAACACCGCGAGGCTCGATGAGACGTGAAGATTGGATTTCACTCGCAGTCCGGGGTTCGACTCCCCGCGCCCGACCTACGATGGCGGAGAAGTTTTTTTTCCTCGTCGTAGAACTTCGGAGTCCTGATTCCGGCGGAGAGACGCTCCGAGGCAGCCCCCACCTGGTGCTTACCGACACGTACCTCGAAAGCTCTCGCGTCAGCTAGAACTATCCAAGCAAGGGATCGGGCGTGGTGCGCGGAACACCGCGGGGGAAATTATTTGGCACTGAGTGCATTTCACTCGCAGTCCGGGGTTCGCCTAAGAGCAGCAATCGAATCATACACAGCGGATATTTTCCGCAGAACTCGAAGATGACCACAGCATGCGAGGTAACCCGGCGAATAAATCTCGTTTTCTGTGACGCACCGAAGGATCGATTGGAGGGATGAATTTCGGCATTGGCACTCCGGAATGCATACAGATTCGAGTCAGTCGAAATCTATAATACACTTGCGGCGGATACATCTGCATTTTGACCGCCATAGTTCCACAGTAAGACCCAGGATCTATGGTTGTCGGATTCCGGAAGGCACGCGGCGCCGTGAATGGCAGTGCTGCCGGAACGAAGGAAACCGAAAGAACGGAAGTAATCAAGAGGGAAATTCTGTGTACAACCTGCATGCTTTCTGGCACGATGGGGCCGAGATCTGAGCAATGGCTAGTCCGCTGACATCAACCGCGCGCTTGAACGCCAGGACCAGATCTGAAAAATATGAGTTACACTCACAGGCCTCCGCGAATACAAGGAAACATACCTCAACCTTTCAGCAGCTCAAATGAAAATATGAGCTCCTTTCGGCGACATAGCTCGTCTATCTCGCGGATGACCGGCCATTTGGTGCGCCCTCGAAAAGATTGAGTATTGATGTCGATCGCCAGCCCATGCGGCCACGGAGCTCTAGGGTCCGCAGGAGGGGAAGGTTGCCCTTGGCAGCCGACAGATACTGGAGATCGGAACTGGCGCCGGAGAACCTGAACGTCTTCCATCGCTCAGAATGCTGAGCAAGGAAGTAGAGTGCGGGTGGTGTGGCCGAACTTATGGTCACGTTGATCATGGTGTTGCGACCACGGCCTAGAGCGACCGCGAGAAACCCCATGACCATGTCGACGGGGAAGTTCCTGTCGATTGGCGTCAGTTTAATGGCGTCCCATAATGTAGGCGTATCGAGCGCGATGGTACGCCATATGTGGCACACCTGCGCCATGGTGAGCAGGGGGGCCTGTTCGAGGGGGTGAATCGCGCGCGTCTGCGGCGGATGAATGGAAGGGAGTCGTCCTCAAAATGCCGGCATAGCTCGAAGATTTTGACCAGGGTTTCAGCCGGCAGTTTGCGAATCGGGACGAGCAAACTGCCGTAGTTGTCGCAATGGGCCTGGGGAGCTGCTCGTCGGACCACCACACTATTGACATGAGTTCTCAGCCTCGCAAGCTTGGTATCGTACTGCGCGAGACCTGCCGCGACGATAGACATGGTCGCAGCGAGGTGTGCGGAAGGACGGGTATGGGAGCGCAAGAGCTCGAGGACTTGCTTCTCCACGGCGGGATCCAGCTGCAAGAGCGGCTCGGCGGCGGGGTGCCGGGAAAACGACATGGTGGCAAGAGGCTACTCTAGGCCTTGCCAAGCCTTTGGCTCAACTTTGGCTATTGCAGGATAAATCGATTTCGTGGAGACACGCCAGCAAAGACTGAGCACAAGAGCGACGTGCAGCCGGAATGAATGCTGAGGTAACTGAGAATAACTGCGTTCAAGCCCCCATTAGCCACAGCGGAGCATCACCGTCCATCTGTGGAGCTACGCGGCTAGCCGCGGCTGACGCCGACGGCAGAGCTCCGCAGGCACTGCCGCCACATCGCCGGAGGCTAGCCGAACGCTCGCCGTAGCCTAGCCGGAACACTTAGCCATCACCTTGCTGGCGCTTTACGGGCTAAGCGACGTGACGAAGGTAGCCGAAGCTTCGCTAGGAGCCAGCGGACTTAGCCAGACGTGGCGGACGCTCCCAGTAATACACGCGGCGCAGACAACTCGGATGATCGGCATCGGTCGGCATTGGTACTTGGTGCCGGCTAGCGGAATTCCACCGGATTCCACTGGCGCACAATGGCCAGGGCTTACCTCACCGATTTCCGCTGGAAACCACTGGATTTTGACAGCTCCACTCTCGCAAAATTATCATTGCTTCCCAGTGTTTTCCATTAGTTTTTGTTGGTGGGGCTCTGACCCAGCGAGCCGCTGTTCCTTGTCGTATTCCACCGCATTCCGATGGAGTTGGATAGATCTCATCGGGATATTATCCCAATTGGCTCCGGTTTCTTCTTAGATGTATGGTATTGACTTCAGTCGCATATTTATTGTTCATTTCTCTCGCACTCATAGTAGGTTCGTTCGTTTCTTCAATTGCATCGGCCCTCATGATATTCCAAGTTGTATCTTGATTGTTCGTTTCTCTCGCACTCATATTAGGTTGGTTCATTTCTTCAATTGCATCGGCCCTCATGGTATTCCAAGTTGTATCTTGATTGTTCATACCAACTAGACACCATGTTTGCTGAATCCATTGTTCCATGACTGGTACGAGGGTAGTGAAAGTCTACTCTTTCGCTTGAACCTCTCACGACTGATCGTTAACAGTGCCTCTAGCTTTGATAATTGCCAATTTCTGTACCTGTACACCGCTACACATACTGGTTTAGTACATGCTCTGTGCTGAATCTTCGGACAGGCACCAATGATTACTACGTACTTGTTTTCTACCTACGATGGGCAATATTTTCCAAACTGCGAGTGATTGAGTGTTCAGCGTGAAAACTAACTCAACATTGAATTGAACTGTTCCGCAATTTTGGAATCACCGGGACGTTACAGTGTTTAATCTTGCAATATTATTTGATGATGTCCAGCAGGCTACGGTAAAATCCATTGGCATCCGTTGGCGAGCTGAAGGATGGCGGTCCGGTGAATACCGCTAGTGATTGGCGGACGCCGATTAGGCCGTCGGTACACAATGCCATACACCGTCCACCGACGGCCGCCGATAACCACTGGTGGCCATCGGCGGCCGCCAGCGAACTTTCCAGTTCCGGGTATATAACTCGACGCTTCACGTGGCCTCGGCTATCGGGGCGCTGAATGCAGTGATATCGTACGGGATGACTTGGGTGAGGTTGTAAGAAATGAGCCCGGAGGTGGAGGTGTTATGCCACTTTTCATGCCGTTCCAATCATTATTATACACACTGTGCGAATGGGATACCTAAGAGATTTCCTGATTGTTCCCAGTGCATATGTCGATCTGTGTTGAATAGTTGACTATATGTATCGGTTGAAATGGTAACGGAAAGGTCTGGGTTGAAGCGGAAGCCTCCCCACGTCCAATACGAACGACCATCAGTTATCGACTCTGGCTAATTTCTCGCAGGTCCTTGGAGATGTGTCTCCGCTACGGCGTGGGGTGCAGTGCAGCAAGATAAAAATCACGTCCTCGTGAGTCCCCCACTGTTGACGTGGGGAATGATACTGCCCTCGGACTTAATAGTGAGTCAGGAATGAACGTCAGAAGTAAATAAAGCGGGTAAGGCGACAAGCGGCACAGCCCCTGCCAATTAATTGCCCGGATTCGTCCAAGTTGGTCTGAGTTTAACGCAAATCAAACGTCGGACCTTGGGAATTTCACTTGTACTGGATCCACGGCCCTAGTATTTAAATAACAGCGGCCCAAAGTTCGCTTGGTCGCCGTCGCCGGGTGACCAGCCGGGACTTATCCTGGATAGAGTTGACCTTTCAACTCCTCCGCCGGTATTATGTTATCTTCAATTAATTTTGAAAGTTCAATCTGAGCTGTTTAAAATGCGTCTCAATAGAGATACATTGATGAGATTTCCCCCGAGTCTCTGCAGGCTTGATTTGATACTGAGTTGCTGAGGCAGCGGCATTGAATGTCTTATTCCCACCCCCCAACATTTTTCAAAGAAACAACACGACTCAGCGTGTTTACGAGCCCAGTTGCGGCAATCATCGGCACAGAACTCGGCCGTTGACAAGCCAGAGGATTTTGGCGCGAGAGGTGCTTACTCAAAAAGATATGACCAAAATGCGATGCTCTGTGAGACTTTTCAAACCAGGCGCCCTAAAAACCGTACCTACAGGTAGCGTAGTCTGAAGTTTACCACGCGCCCGGTGTTACTTTGAGTTTCGGACAGGTGTGGTTAAGCGCGGACACAGAATCGATGACCATGAATGCAGCTGGTGGCGGCCCAGAATTCGCTCGTTCGCCGTCACAGGCGTGCCGCGACATCGACTAGTTCACATTGGGCTAGGGGATTATCCACTTGGCCTTTGAACTTGTCACATAGTTACCAAATTGATTTTCTTAAGCTCAGCCTCCATGAACCGTTCACGACGCTCCAGTTTAGATGGATGGATGAGATTTCCCATCGTCTGGTTTGGGTTTAGGACAGTGGTTGTGGTTGATCTGCCTGGAAACATGACTCAGCGTGTTTACGATTTACGGCGGCAACAAGTCGGAAGAATAGGTGCTTACACAAATAGATATGACCAAGAGGTGATCTACTGCGAAACCCGCAGCAAAGAGGCGCTACATACATAAGAACCCTTACCTAAAGGTAGCGAAACTTCACCGTTGCTCTGCCTGGAAACAGGACTCAGCGTCTTTACGACGGCAGTAAGCCGGGCCGGGAGAATAGGTGCTTCCGCAAACAGATATGACCAAAATGTGATCTACCCGCAGCAAAGAGGCGCTACATAAGAATCCTTTCCTGGTAAAGGTAGCGGGAACTTTACCATGCTACACCCACTGACTCCACTGCTTTCTGCTTCCCTTCTCCTCATCCTCAGGCCCATCTGCCGCCGTTGCCAGTGCCGCCCAGTCCGCCAAATGTCTCGCGCTGAAACATAGCCTGCATCTCGAGAACACGACGATTCTCAATGTCACGTATGTTGCTGCGCCGACGAACGTCTCGACGCCCGGGGTATGCCAGTCGAGCGCGCCGGTGAGCGCTGCGCCGCTCTGCCGCGTGCAGTTCATCATCAACACGACGGCGACGTCCGCTGTGCATGCTGAGGCGTGGCTCCCCGACACCTGGTTCGGGCGGTTCTTGGGCCTGGGGAACGGCGGGCTTGGCGGATGTGCGTCCTCTCCCTTTCCCCTCCGTCACATGAAGCCCCAAGTTCGCTCATGGATTTGCGTTGATCGTTTTCCCGGCAGGCATCGACTACCCGGGCCTCGACTACGGCGCGTCGCTCCACTTCGCCGCTGTCGGCTCTGACAACGGGCACGACGGCGGCAGCGGGACCGACCCCGGGGACGCGCATCAGTTCCTGCACCACCCCGAGGTCATCAACGACTTTGCGTTCCGCGCCGTGCACGTCGAGGCGCTCATCGGGAAGCAAATTGTCTCGCACTACTACGGTCCCACCGCCAGAATCGAAAAATCGTATTATCTAGGGTGCTCGATGGGCGGGCGGCAGGGCACGATGGAGGCGCTAAGGTTTCCGGAAGATTTTGACGGGATCCTGGCGGGCGCGCCGGCGACGGATATGAACCACGCCCTCGCATGGGCGGGGATTCTGGGGCGCCATATTGGTGCGCCGGTTGACCCCGCCGCGCCCCCGCCCCAGTTCTTGCCGCCCGCACTGTGGGGCGTTGTATCAGCGGAAATTTTGCGCCAGTGCGATGCACTCGACGGCGTTGTTGATGGAATTATCACCGAGCCAGATGCGTGCGACTTCCGTCCAGAAGCAATCCAGTGCACTGGCAGCAGCAGCAACAGCACGAGCTGCTTGACGGCGCCGCAGGTGGAGGCGGTGAAAAAAATATTCACGCCACTCTTTGGGTTGAACGGGCAACTGGTGTATCCGCGCTACTCACCTGGTGCGGAGGCGGACCCGGTGATCCAGGCAGGCTTTTTTGGTGGTGATTTCCTCTCCCTCACTTCGGTATGTGTTTGAGTTTTCTTCTACTTTCCGGAGGCCACTGTGGGCTGAACCGCTAATCACGTTCTTATGTGTTTCTTAGAACTGGGGCCGTTTCGCGATTTATAACGACACCGAGCACGACTTTTCCAACTTCGGCTTGCAAAACATCCCTTTCTGGGATTCAATCAACCCGGGAGGGATCGCCACGTTCGATGGCGACTTGTCTGCGTTCCGCAATGGCGGCGGGAAGTTTCTCACGTACCATGGTCGGCGGGACCCCGTACGTTACAGTTTACTCTTTCGCAGATGAACTAGGCTGATTGAAACACTACGTAGGTCGTATCGTCGACCAACTCCAAGCGCGTGTACGATCTGATCTCGCACACGCTCTCGCTCCCCCTCCTTGACGACTTCTACCGCCTCTTCCTCATCCCCGGGATGGGGCACTGCTCCGGCGGCCTCGGCGCCTCGTCCTTCGGGCAATCAGGCGGGCTCAATGTTGTGAATGACACCTCGCATAATATCCTGTTGGCGCTGGTTGACTGGGTCGAGCGCGGGATTGCACCTGACACTATTGTTGGATCCGGGGAGAATGGAACGACGAGGACGCACTGCAGGTATCCGATGCGCAGCGTGT
Organism: Mycena vulgaris; assembly: GCA_029204335.1. Classification (NCBI taxonomy): domain Eukaryota; kingdom Fungi; phylum Basidiomycota; class Agaricomycetes; order Agaricales; family Mycenaceae; genus Mycena; species Mycena vulgaris. Next base: position 185,271 of record JARGYA010000046.1, read on the forward strand.
TCAATGGGAGTGTGTTTGTTTGCGAGGATTAGGAGGTCATAACGCGATGGTTGAAATGGCGAAGTTTCGGGTTATACAAAAGATTCAATGAATGTGATGATTGTTTTTTTTGCCACACGTCCCCACTCTTCTGGGAATCTCGATCATCCAATACGATCTTAGTTGTTCTTCGTACGGCAGACTTATGCACGTTCGATTCTATTTTGGAGGAAAGTACTAAGAGCCATTATCCTCATTTTCAGGGCCCAGATGCAAATCAGGATGGAAACTGGTGCTAGCCGCGTGATCTGCGAGTAGATGTGCGTTGCCTTCTGGTCCATGAGAAGCTGTGTATCGATGCTACGGCTCTTGTCCACAAAAAATCAACCAAAAATTTGTTTTCGCCCCAAATCAAGTACTGATTTAGCTTGCGTCGAAAGTTCTGATCTAGCCCGCCACGAAAAGTCTTGACGGAGCCTGGTTTTCGACTACGAAAATAACCTGAACCAACCATTAATGTACCCCCACTTTGAACACTGACCGAGCCCGACTTTTTGGTATTTTAAACTCCGGACTTAGCCCGAATTTTGGCCTGGCCAACTTCAATCCGAGCCCAACTTCGATGTTCCAGACTCCTGGTTTAGCCCTAATTTTTGCTTCTCGGCAGCTACCCTAGCCCACCTTTTATGTGGTTTCATTCAAATTATTTTGACTTGAACTTCACTGGAAGGAACGAAAAATCCACTTCAAGCTTCCTGGACTGAGAAAATTGGTCTACCCTTCATTCCCCGGGGTCCGCCGATGGAAGGACAGAAAACGGCAAGATCGCAGTCAACTGGCCTCGGCCTCTATTGGCCTCGTATCTGCTACCATTATTTGCCTCAATGGGCACAGTTTAAGATTCCACTTGCGTCCCAGATGTGCTGAATAGCAAAGGGATGTATGCAAAGGAAATAAAACAGCTTCATATGAACAAAAGTCGGGCTAAGTCAAGAATTAAAGTACCTAAAAGTCGGGCTCGGTCAGTAGCTGAAAATCGGGCTCGGTTGGGACTTGAATCAGGCTACATTCACAGTTGAAACCCAGGTTCAGTCAGGACTTGATTTGGGGTGAAGTCCTGTTTTGCAGAAATTAAACCGCGAGAATAACCTGAGGGTATGGATCGACCGAGTGGATAATTCTCCTGTCATCAAGGGACCCTCGGAGAGCTTCTTGGCCGCAGCAATGTGAGAACACGAGAAGAATCTGCATCAACCAGACTCTTTGGACGGCGAGAGCTGTTTGGGACGAAAACAGTATATCTGGTCATCTCGTGAGCCTACTGCTGCCTTCGCACACGACCTCCCTTCCTCCGCGCACCCGACTCGTACCACCTGTCACACCGGAAAATGTGTAACTTCGATCCGCGCTGACAACGTCACTGAAACTAAGAGATTCAGCCCGGGGCACGTCACTGAAACTCAAAGATTCAGCACGCCCCGGGCTGAATCTCTTAGTTTTAGCCGCATTCTGTTGAATTTTGAGGTTTCTGCAACGGTATCGTGCGGGCCCAAATTACTTAGTTTCCAGTGTGTGTACGCCTCCAGCCCACTCGCGGCGCAACCTCCGATGCCCGCGGTCCGAATCGGCATACTGCTTATTCGCTCCCGTGAGCAACTCTCAAAAATCCCTCAGTTGACCAAGGACCCTCCAGAGCAAGGACTCGGACGTGGTGTACGGAACACCGCAAGTCCGCTTTTCTTCTTCGTTTCCCTTTCGCTCGCAGTCCGGGGTTCGACTCCCCGCGCCCGAGCTAGTCGAAAGTAGTCGTTTTGGTTGTGCTTCGCGTCTCTTACATTTCCTCCAAATTCATTCTTCAACTCGCCGGCGCATGCTCTCCTTCACTCGGGTCTTGCGTGGGGACGATATCAACGTGCCTGATCAAGCTCTCTTCATACTGACTGGTACTCGCACGACATCTCACCTTCGGGAAAAACCACAGCAAGGAGTCGGGTGTGACGTCGGAACACCGCAAGTACTGTCACGGCGAAATTAGATGCATGACCCCGTTTGGGTAGCCGCCGCTTGACTCGCTTTGTACGCTTACGAAGCACGACAAGGCTTCATAATTCACTCGCAATCCCGGGTTCGACTCCCTGTGCCCGAGCTAGGTGGTCTCGATTTTTTCCCCCTCCCGATCGATTACTCGACTTGACGGCGAAGTCTTTCTTCATTTGTAATCCTACCTAGAGGTAAAACCAACAAGGCGGATCAAGTTCTTCTCAAACTGCCTGGAACTGACCGAAACGCACCCTCTTGGTGGAGGACACCACAAGATAAATAATCGGGTGTGGTCTCAGAATCCAGTATTTGAAATCCGACAAGATCAATATTTCGAAATTCAAGAGGTTGAATACTGTTCGATATCACGAACCTTCAATATCAATATCACGATTTTACCTGCAATATATCTCGAATTGGATGCAGCAATATCTAGATGCCCACTAACTTTAGGTAGTGGGTCCTGAAGTGCCCTAATGGTGCAGAGCGTCCGCCAAAATGTAGCTTTCCCACGGGCAAGCAGAGCCAAACATTGCGGTTTTGCGCATGAGTTCGAGTCCCCTCATGCGCGATTTTCTTTTCATTTACTTTCTTGCCAAATCCAACCAGAGTTGATTGGTCTAATATTATGAAAGGTATTTGGCATTCAGCTGACATCTAGGGCATGTATTTCTTGATATTTAAGTTGCATCTCAAACAAACCTTCAATCCCAATTGATCTCCCCCAAAGTGGGCCGAAAATCCGTGGAAGTGAAGGAAGAGGCCGCCGAGAGCAAGGAGGAACTGATCAGGGCGAACGTGGTCACTCTGTGCGATGTTGATGAGGTAGCAGATGGGCTCGAGATCGGGGATGACCGTCTTCCGGAGTTTATCCCACCATGCGTTGGACTCCACCAAATCACAGTGATGGATGGTGCCCTCCTCCAGCGCCAGTCTTTTGCGTGCATTCGGTTCGGCTCCAACTTGAGCCTTGACGATGGCGTCCCGGTGGTTCAGAATTGCAGTGCGAACTGGGAGCTTTGAGAAATTCAAATCGGATCGCGGCGACGAGGTGAGTCGTCCAACGCGTGAGATTGGGGAGAAGGTAGGCGAAGATTTTGCCGAACATTTCCTGCTGCTTGGTATCAAAGATCGCAAGGACCTTGTCGTGGTTGTTGAGCCAGTTGACGAAGTCGATGAGCTCGCCCATGAGTGTTGCAGCCTCTTCATTCTCCTTGAGGTAGTCGCCGAGAATGAGCTGGCCCTGGTGGGCACAGCAGGGAAATGTCAAGAGGTACAGCCGAGCGGGCGCGAGTACGATTCGACCTCCCTTGCTCCCACCATCATTGTCGGTTAGAAAGGCAATGACGTGACACTCCAGTTTTTTCTCAGCCTCGTCAATCATCTGCTCAAACTGCCGCTTGAGCGATTCCCCATCCTTGCGCAACTGGTTTGTGCGCAGAGTTTCGATGAGATGGGACTAGGTGCGTTGTGAGATCACTCTGACAGGGCGGTAAAAACTCACCTTAAATTTATGAGTCAAGGTGACGCCGCTGATCGCGTCTTTTCTATTACTGCGCCAGCCATCCGTGCTGCTAACTGTGCCTTAGTAGAGGTCAGTGAGAAGGTGCTTCGAGACGTACCACATCAAGACATCCTGGCCTTTGACCTGTGCAGCAATCTCGGCGTCACTCTCGGTGGCTGCCTGTCCCAGCAGCGAGCCCCCCAGCTGCGAGCGCGACGGAATCGCGTCCATTGCACGCGAGCGCATAATCATGAACAGCTTCATCTTAGGTTCTAGATCCGATGTCCACCGCTCCGGGAGATCTGCGGACTGTGTGGCACGAAGTGTCTGGCGAGCAATCGCACTCTTATGGTCTTCGCTGAATGGTATGTCGTTTCCCTTGTAGACCTTCAGCTTCGACTGGGAGAATGAAGTTTCCACGGCTTGATCGAGTTTTCGCTTCTTCCTGCCGCCCGCTCCCCCCGCATCCTCGTCTTCGGCCTCCACATCGTCTTCCCCACCACCTGCCTGCTTGCGCTTCGTCTTCTCCTGCTTCTCTGCTTCCTCTTTCTCCTTCTTCGTCGGTGCTGACCGGGCCGCCAGCGCCCTCTCCTCAGCTGTGGCGAATTCACACCTTCGCAGGTGTCCTGCCATCGCGCCCTTTTCACCATTAACATCTTGCTTTTTACTCAATGCCGATGCTAGAGCTGGGCTGATGTGAATTTTGAGTAGATGTAGTGATTCAGCAACGCACAAGTCGCAAACCATTGCTCATCCTTCATTAGGTGCCCATCGTTCTCGAGCTCGATGTCAATTGGCGCGGTTGATGGCCTTTCCGCATTAATGCAGCGCCTATGGGTTGCTCGGTGATGACTCTCATTGGGCTTGTCGTCACTGGCATGGAATGCACCCCAGATTTCTGCGGGCTTGGGGGGCATTGCGAGGGTGTGAAAATGAGACAACCAAAAGGTGCGCGAGAGTCTAGATAATAAATACTCAGTCTTCACGCACACAAGTGATACAAAGTCTAATATATTCACTTAGATGACAAGTACTAGGGACAAGTAAGTAACGAGGAAGCAAGTAAGTAGAATAGAAGCTCACCTCAGTCTTCGAGTCTGAGGAGAGACGACTCAAGAGAACAGATTATATACTACTACGACTGCTTCAATGTAACTAAAAGGGCAAGTACGAGTACATTTAATATAGCCAAAAGGAAAAATACGAGAGCATTACAAAAACATGAGTTGGCCGCCATCCCTGCAGAGTGCAATTCCGCCAACCCTGCATGCCAATTACACCGCCCTGCGGCGGCGACGCACGGCACCCGTCGAGCTTGGTTCCCGGGTATTTTCCGTATTTCAACAGAGGGCGGGGGAGGGAGGTGCGGAGTGAGGCCGAAACATTCTCGGCAGCGGGGCTTCGGATCTAGTGGCACTTCACGTACATTGCGGTTGTTATTATTGATCTCTGGAGTCTGCCGGTTATCGATATTGGGATACTAAGGGTTAATAAGGGCTTCTGATACATTCATCCGGATATTAAGGCCTTAGCTTAAGATGACTTAAGCCCTTATTAAGACTAAGCCCTTGACGTCTTAACTACAACACTTTAAGTGGCTGTCAACACTTCCGTTCAAATGAGAGAAGAATTCAACCAAAACTCTGCTTTAACCTTTGTCAATCATTCCACCCAGCTCTGGAGTTAATGCCCATACATAGGTAGAGACATTCACAAATGAATTGCACCAGGCAGAGATGTCGCAGAGATGCTGAATTTTCTGAAGCGAAGCCCTCAACACACCCAATTGAATTCCAATTCCTTTGTTCACTCAAGGCTTTCCGGGAAATTTTGATTTCATCGGGTAGTCCTCGCTCTGGCTGATGATATACAACCCCCAATAAATTCAACATGCAGCGGGTGTCTGATAGCTCAATCTGGTAAAATCCCTGGAACCTGGATTGATCTGGAGTCAACTGAGTATACTGACGGATCAGACTTGCATCCCACTGAGATTCCCATCCATCAGAATTTAACGTGGTCATAATCAGTTGTGACAGTCTTTAACCTACCGCCAATGAGATATAAACAAAACCAAGGGCCAACTCATTTCAACCTGGTGGGAAGGCAACACACACTCTAGAGCCAATATGGATTTTTCTCTCTGCCTTTAAACAGCTCTGAGGGCCCGACACAGTCAGAGCTTCCTGGCCCAATGTGAGCTGGTCAATGTGTGGACCGAGTGAGATTTGGGCTTGAGAGTGATTACATGTCCTTTGGCAATAATAATATGTTACATGTGGCTAGCCCCAATTTGGAGCACTCTCGGCTTGGCTTGGGTCTGAGTTATTACGAAAATTGGGAGAGCTTGGGTCCCTGGAGCAAGTAAAGGCTAATCTCCTCCAACATACACTGATGGGCACTGAATTAAGTAATGAGTTAGTGGGCTCTGCCGCACAGCGTGCTACAATTGTTATTAATTTCATGTTGACCAGCGAGCGGGCAAATGGCGGGCATGGCGGTGTCGTGTCGGGCGTCATACGCGGTTCGTACCATCACATCGATGTTTGGTGTTGTGTTACGAGTCCTAAAATTCTTATTTTAGAATCGTTATTTTGGTAAGTTTGGTCCGCATTTTATGAGGGACCCATAGTTGGCAACTTTTTGCCCTGGTCACGTGTTCTCAATAAGGCAATTCGCGTGTCATGTTTGTTTCTTCGCTCAGAATGGCAAATCACTGGCCGGAGGTGACGGGCCAGTGTGACTGCTCTCTGAAATCTGAAGGGCCGTGCCACCAACTTGGAATTGAAAAAAATGGAGACAAATGTGGATTCCCAATAGATGATCAAGTGGAATATTCAAAGCGGTACATTCTTCATTACAGCTGGTGTGTACAGAAGAACTACAGAAAGTGGGCGCGTAAGGTAGCACCTCACAAGGAGGAACACACACTGGTGCAAAAACCTGGGGCCACGAGATAGCACCCTCTAGTGCCGGAAAATGCTGCCATGCCCATCTGTCCACACCCTTGACGCCATCCTTCACGCTGAAACGGTTGCTCAGGGTCTAAGGCTGCAAATGAACAATGAACAAAACCCAACTGTCGAACGAGTGAGACTGAACCAGACTCTACGAGAGAGACTAACACAACTCAAACACTCAAACAATCAAATCCCAAACACTAAACACTCCTTTGTATGCCCCTTAGGGTGACCTGATGAGAAAGACGGGTTTTACTAGACCTAGGGTTGTAGTATAGGTCTAGGGAAACTAGGCTTTGATAATTCAAGTAATTGGGTTGTATGCGAAGCTTATTCCGAAGGAGAAGTCTTCAAATCAACAATACAACACACGCTCTTTGACGAGTCAAGGTGACAACACTGATTGATTGTAAAGCTTCACAGCTATAGTGCAGATAACGGCGTGGATGGCCGGTAGGGTTTAGTTTGGACGTAAGTCCGCTTTGGAGACCAACAAGCCTCTGATACAACACAATACACAATACACAATTCCATAACCGAGCCAACTCTTCTGTATCCGTACAAATGGTACTCAAGACAGGGGTCACTGCCTATGGGACAAGATACTCAAGACAGGGATCACTGCCTATAAAACTCAAAACAGAACACTATTGCAGATAACCAAAAGCCTATATTCGTTGGGCAATACAGAGTCCGGAACAAAGCCCTAAATGCGACCGCCTGGTTGTTCGAGGTAAACTCTAACTGGGTGGTGATTCAGTGCCGTCCTTGCTCTTTCTACGCTAGCTTTATACTACTCTAATTACGCTTACACTACGTGATGACACTATCGTGGATATATGTTACTTAACACAGGGGGCAAGAATAGCGGCACTTGCAATAAGGGCAATCTGCGCGCACTTGCAGCGTCCTTGCTGTGGACATGCTGCATACTCGCTGATTCCTTATGTAATCTGGTCAAGCATCAGTGAGTGGGTTCAATTCTGGGCAATGTCATCTTTTCGATTTCAGTCCCATTGGCCGTAATAATTGGAATGCCCTCCACTCTGACTACTGACTCAAGGCAGTTAAATCCTAGATGGGATATGTGTTTTTATTCAGCTATTCTGAGCGTCTGAGAAATATTTGTTACTAATTTAAGCCTTTTTTCTGCTCTGATATTATCCATAGTGACTACACACCACTCTTTGGCAGTCGGGCCTGAGGCTGTATCTTCCATACCTTGTCCAGAGGTAAAACACTTGATCTGTCCTTGTTTATCAGCATAAGAGTCGAGGCTCAGCCTGGGACTGGCTCAGCGGCTGCGAGGGCAAGGAAATTGTAAGCACCAGTGCCAGTGCATGGTAGGGACCTGTAACCCACACCCGGCACAGCTTCCCAGCATGTGCACATTAAATCGCTTCCCAATGAACCCAAAACCTTAATGAATTGCTTGAGGAGGAAAGGTTACAAGTTTAACAACTGATTATCTGGACCAATAGGCAAATTTTGTTTTGTGCACTGGATTAAACACTACACCCACACATCCAGGAATAAGATAAGATCTGGGAACACCTTCGTTGACCCACCCCGCGACACCCGAGGTTGAAAAACAAAGAATAACATATTTATCAGTAGCTGAATCTCAAACAATGAGCAATTCAAGGCACGTTCTAATGCAAAGTGAACTGGAGGGAAAATTTCAATTGCTTTATTGTGGTCATAGAGACTGTGCGTAAAAAGTGATGTAGTAAAAAAGAGTGGTAATGCTCGAAATCGAACTTGTGCACTGATGGATGTTGCATTACCTAAGCCAACAGCAAGTCCGTGTCGGATGCCCCAGCAAGTGCCCGCAGGTTGCCACTATGACAAGTGCCATTATGTTTGCCCCCTGTGTAATACAATATGAAATCTGGTATCCTAATTGCCTGAGCTATTTAATGTAATTGGCTTCCTAGGAACTCCTTTATGTCGCTTATTGGCCCAGCTTCGGGCCTATGGTCCCCTGGTTTCGATCGGGTATATGGTGCAGCTCCTGTTGAGTGAACGACCACTAATCTCTAATATTCTTCTTCCCTTCGTCCTGTTTCGTACTAGGCTAGCTCCGGACTAACCGTAGCTTCTTATCGATACCCCAAACTCCCTGGTTGGAAGCTTGGTTCCCTCATTACTCTTATTGCGGACCAAAACCCCTTAGCACGGACTGAACCGCCACTCGGAATAGACCCGGACCCGGTTAAACCCGATGTCAACCGGAGCACGGTTAATGGTTCCCGGCTACCGGTTGATCATGTGATGAGTTGTGTCACGTCGTTACAACAAATAACAGTCAACATAGAAGATATTCACGTGAATATGTACTATTACGGCCGCCCATCGTTCACAGAGTGGATGTTAATTATCCCCTTGATAGTAGGCACTATTCATATGGTTCTAGCCCTTAGTTACACACTCGGGTCTCGTGCTAAAGATCGCAAAATGTTTGTTTGCAAGGCTGGCCTTGTAGACAGCTTATCAACACAATCTAGGACAAGCGCCGCGGCACCGCCGACGCGTGCATTGACGTGATGGATGCGGATAGTAGGCAGCAGTTGGTGGTGGAAGTATCCAGGCGGAGTGAGAGTGGTATGGGGCTCGCCAATGTGGTATGGGACGGGGAGTGGCACAGCAGCGCAGTGGTAGGTGGTGGGAGAGAGCAAGAGACGAGTGGGTAACATGCAGTCACAATGGCAGTTCTTTCTGGCCGTGGGGGTAAATATGCCACGTGAATTCCCTTATTGGGAACACGTGACCAGGGCGAAATCTCAAAAAGTTTTAAACTGGGACCCATGTCCACCCTATGACGACTTGTGTCCGATCCAGTATCCTCTTTACAATCTTATCTGAGTGTCCCCATTATCAGGCCATTGTCCTCTGGCAGTGCAACTTTTGAGCCGGGCCCTGCCGAGCCTCCTAGTTCTGTGCCTGTTCATTGTTCAATGCTTCCCATCAATGACACATCATGGGAACTGGTTCATTCCGTCCATCGTCATCACCCGGACTGCCAACAATTGTTTTATCACGTCCCTCTGGCTACAACACGCGCCTTTCTTTTGGGCAATATCCACCAACTTCAGCTCTCTCCGGGATCTTGTTCTCCGGGATCTCATCAGGGAAAATGCTCCCACTTGGAACAATTTTCACGCTTTATTCAAATCCGCGACGCCCCTCGAAAAAATGTGTGTCAGAAACATCGGATGTCGCGGGATCCCGGCCATTCCCTCGCGCCTCCCAGAGTTGTTGTTCTTAATAGAACTGAACCTGTCTTTGGGCTCCAAGCTGTTTTTTGGACACGTGTTATTTGACATGTGTCTCCATGCGCTCGAAAAATTCAAATTTGTCAGGGATACCGACGAGGAAGCCGAGACGTTGGCGATATACAGTACAGTGCTCGCCAATGTCTCTGTATTCATTTTTCAAGGGGATTTCGACGAGCGCGATCTAATGATGTGTATATCTATTTCTTCATCTACTCTCTTCGGAATTTGCTGTGTTGGAAGCTCTCTTGACTGCCGACAGATTGCTCTCGGAACGAGGATATACAGAACTCTTACCGTAGGTACATTCAAGAACACGTCACATTCACATCAAGAACGGCACATTTCCGCTGATGTGCCGCCTTTGCAATCAAAGGTGGCACTTGCCACTTTGGAATGTACCATGCGTCGGCAAGGCCACATTTTGTGATGGGATACATGTCCTTTCCGTACTTTTTTCACCTTTCTGTCCTACCACCACTACTCCCTACCCAACCTGCCCGACATGTCGAAAGCACATCAAAATGGCCACCGATGGCGGTGCAGCATCCAAGTACACACTTGCGGACCGGGGGTACGCCGGCAGCTTGTCACCTCTCAAGTTGATAGAGTTCCAGAACTACGTATGTGGACCCCACGGCACGCGAAAACCTAATCTGATGTGTGTAACTGGATTTTTTCTTCTACCTACATCACCCACAACGCAGCAAAATTCCTTGACTATGGGTGGGTTGATATTAGCGACCTCCACAAGTATATCCAGCAAACAGCCTCTGATTTTATTCTCGACGCGTCCATCCACGATCTCGGATCTTGTGCGCATCAAAATCGAACGTACACCACTTTTGGTAACCCCGGGCCCACCGTCCTCGGTCAAAGCGGAGCCTGAAATCGTAAGCGTGCCCCGAGCTTCTGATGATATCAGGATGCGCACTTTGAACGAGGGTGGCCGGAAAATCAGTTATTCTTTCTGCAAGCTCGAGTGGACGCGTGACAATGGCGCAAGCACAGCAAACATTTCCATCTTTGGAACCCAGTTGCGCTGACTGAAAATTTAGTAGTCCCAATACCCGTTCATGCAATCCAGTCTGACAACACTTCATCAGCTGCTGGAGAACTAGACCGGTTACAAGGTGCGACAAATTTTAAACTAGTTTGTTATTTTCTGTCGCTTAGCCACCTGTTCTGCAATGCCAGATACACTGTGATCCACTGCCACCTGCCGAAGCGAACGACCGGATGCAGTGAGTCGACGAGCTGGGGAAGGAGAAGGGGATGGTAACGGCGATGTGGACAGGAGACGAGGATCCTGTGGGTTCGGGGGTATTTGAGTGAGGGTTAGAGGGTGAGAACTAGGTTGAATTGGGGAGTACGGCGCCGCAATCCTGTTCTGTCAGTTGCAGAATATCATCTAGATCAGAATGCGACTCCTGTGATCCGCTAGACGGTTCCGAATCGGAATTGCTCGAAACTCCGGACAGAGAGAGGTACACACATCCCACAGGGCTGGGTTGTCAGGGGTAAAACAATTTATCGCAATGGATGGAATACCATATTTGGAAAATTCGGTGACCTATCCATGCAGATCAGTCGTGATTGGAGGGCAGCTTGTTTATACGAACGTGGTTGTTCTAAATTAGCCGTAGGGGAGAAATTGTGACGACAATCGCGTCTTGGGAAAGTAACAACACGGGTAGGATCATCGCAATAGTTTTCCCGGAGCCCGTTGATAAGCTGGCTAAATGACCAGACATGAAAACACTCTAATTGCGTGTTCTTGTACCGTGTTATAGACTATTATATGTCCATATGAGAGCTAGTGCGAGGCCCGAGCAGCTAGCTAGGAAGCTATGCATGTGCAGAAGTAGAAGAGCTCTGATTTGATGATGATACTACTGTGGGTTGGATTCCAAGAGAGCACAGAAGCTTTAGCTACAGATCTACTCAACCATTCTATGATCGAATTGGGGTTTATCTGCATGTATTCCAAACAAGGGTAACACATACCATCCATCTAGACTATGAGCGAGGCCAGGGAGCGTTGGTTGCAGGTTAAATAGAGTCAATAACAGTGTTGAGGCAGTTGCGGGCGCATAGGGTTCAATTGTGACATACTCTGTCACATGCGGGCACAAGTACAAAGGAGCGGAAGGTTCTTACATAAGGATTTACTACTATCAATGGTCACTAGAAGTCAATAGAGCCAGCGGCAGGCAGATCACAAATGAAACGGCAAAGGCCGATGACTCACCGGGCCGGGTGATTGGTGGGATCCCACGCTTGACAGCTGTCAGAGGGCTTCTACGATCGAGCTCGATCATTATTTGACTAAAGAGTGATGGGAACGGGCAGAGGGTACTGCATGTTGCCCAGGAACAGAGATGAGGCAGTGTTGGATCAGGTCTAGACCAGGGCTAGGGCACGGGGATATTATTACACCGCCTCGGCAGGATGAGTAAGGCAGTCTGGGCACGCAATTGTGCCGGAAATATACTGATCTGTTTGAAACTGACTGTTTATAGGTGGCTTTCTGGGCTAAATACTGTGGAAAGCTCCACAACCCTGGTCCTAGGCCATGAATTGTCCGTGTTATTGTTGTTCCTGTAATTTCTTAATTGAGACTTGCGGGTTTATATAAATAGAGTAGATATCTTAGTTGTAGAGTACTGAATCCTGCCCCACTGATAATCAGTTTATACTGGTTGCCTTTGGGACCAAGCAGCTTCCTTGTCAGTATAGTAGAACTCAGGAAGGAGTTGAATTGACTATATTGGGATTTATCGGATATGTGGCTTGTTGGAGAGTCTATTCACCTCTTTCTCACTGCTAGGACTGTCTAGGAGACGACTACGCCAGTGGGAACACCTTGAATACGCTCGGAGTACCTCAGAGAAATATATTATTGTCTTTCTGCTTGTGTATCTCTTTGTTTACAGAGAAAGTGTTGAATTGGAAATAAACCACTGGTTGCATGCATTGGAGATAAGGGAATTAGATAAAGGGTTATTGCAGCGAACATCGGATTATTACAGTGTACATCGACAGCGTCAGCAGGCTCTAGGGACCTCACAGTCACCTTGAGCTATAACATAGTAAACATCAGAATCACAGTGTCAGCGGTCCAAAGGACATAAACAAACCACTCTGGAGTAAACTCCACCAACCCTTGTTGTAAACCCAACCTTTCTGACGCCTCTAGATCGTGACAAAGCGCCTAGAACAGTCAGGACGAAGTCTGTATTGCCGAATTAGCACAAAGTTCGCTACATAAATTGTATTGAACCAAATTGCAGCAACCTAATACTTGGTTGGAACCCCGAACTTGCCATGTTGGAAGTGTGGATTTGTTGTGTGATTTTGGGAGTTAGTTTGGTTGGTTTGGTCTCGCAAGAGTCAGCTTACTAAGCATCACATTTTCACCTGCAGTTCCGCACGCCGCATTTCACCATACTGGATTGCACCACGAGATCTTGACCTTGAAGAACAGGCACAGCGGTGCAGATTTGAAGCTCCCTCGGTGTCTTCGTTCCATGCAAAGCAAAATTCAAGGACAAGAACGTGTCCAACACGATGAGCCGCTCAGCGGCCATCAATCCTGTCATGAAGGAACGAGGGAGGGCATGAAAGGCATCCAGAGCGGATTGGGACAAGGGGAGCGGGATTTCATCTCGGAGCGGATCCATTGAGAGGACGGCACTGAAAAGAGTTGCGAAACAGGGAGATATTAGACAAGGGATGAGAATTTTGGAAAGGGAGAGTGAGTTGGGAGGTCCTTGAGCGGGATCGGGTGAATTGAGGGCGATAAGCAGGAGGATGTGGCTGGTCAGCGATAAGAGGAAATTGCTGGCGAAGAACGCGTGTAATTCGAAGGCAAGGAGGTGCAGAATGTGGTGTCAGTACATTAGGTGTCTAGTCGGAGAGCGTGGGGTGTTGTGGTGGGAGGAAGAGAAAGGCAGACACGTCGAGCGCAAAGGCGGGAAGCAAGCCGGCAATTATTATACAAATTAGGTAATAGTTATTTCCCGGCATTGATCGGCCTCACTTAAATTTCAAACTGAGGCCCCGCTCAATGCCATCAAACGAGAAGTACCAGTCTGCCTACGGTAATAGTGCTCGCCACAATTATTGCATTCCTGTATGGCAGACTGGTCACGAGTCTATGCTTGGAGTGCCAAGTAAAAAATCAGGAACATCAATACCTGTCCACGAGACGCAGCTAGATATCATTTCGTCTGCGACGATAGCTCCAGCAACTACGCAATCGTCAGAGCCGCCCATGGCCAAATTCCAACCCCCCTGCGCCATCCGACTCAGCATTTGATTTGTTAAACGGCATGAATTCCGACTTCAATTGGCTGGCGACAACAAGACCTCATATTAGGCGCGGGATCCCGCTACCGCTGAGTTCATCGCATATGATCCTGCCACTGACCTCAGTTTATTTGTGGACTTTAACGCACTCATACCTTCAACCGCTTCTCCAGCGGATCCCCTTCAAGATTTCATGGATTTGTATGGGAGCGGCGCTTTCTTTGACGCTGGGGCCCCCGCTGATTTCGGGTCGTTCACCGCTGGATCTTCTGATGAGCCCCTCCCGTTACTTCCTCCACCCCCACCCGAGTCACCTCCTGCCCTAGCCCCACCTGTCGAGCAGGCGTTGGAACCAGACCCAAATTCCCCGAAATCACATCGTCCTCAAAACGAAGTGGATGAAGTGAATATCCTCTATACCACGCGTCCCCGAGCCGTCACCGCATGCAAACGGTATGGAGATGGCGACGATGTCTTCAACCGGCCGAAAAAAAAATGCAAGGTATAGCTTTTACTTCATTTTATTCATTTATACCGTCTGAATCACTTTCGTTCAAAGTGATGTGCAGCTGAACGGTGTGATTGGGTTACAGCTGGCTTTGAAATTATAATTTGTTACTTGAATTGACTTGACTTTGATTGCTCTTTCAATCTCTTAAAAACCGGTGCTAGAATCAATTATTTTGAGCGAAGCTTGAGGAAACGAAGTCGCTCAATCTTGCGACGGCTCAAGGATCGATGCTGAAGTCGGCGCAGGGATACCGTAACCGGATTATGTGCCACCTTTGCTGTCAAGCACGGCACATTCCCAGGCAAATGTGCCAGGCTTGAGAGAATGTACCGTGCATCCGGCAGAATGTACCGCCCACAGAATGTACCTACGGTAAGAGTTTCGTTGATCCCGGCATTCACCGGACTATATCCGACACATTGTCTTAGCTGTGCGGTCATTTATCTCCCATTGTTCGTGAAAATTGCCCAATGTGTGTATTCTAATGCCTCCATGTCTTTGGCTTCCTCCACTCTCCCGCTCTTTCTATCATGCTCATTGCAGGACTCACAGTGGATTTCGATCTCCCCGACGAGATCTGGGAGCAGATTCTGATCTACGCTTTTGGTTCCCGCATGCAAGATTTCTTGAAGTACTCGAAAAACCGCATGTTTTTGTGCCTCGTTTGTTGGTTATGGTGGGGGATCATTTACAACAGCCCTAGAGCCTGGTCGAAGATCCCAATATCGCTGTATAGCAGCCAGCAGTTCGTTCGCTTCCGCATGGAAAGTGCGAAGCCCGCCAATAGAGAGGTTGCGCAAAAGTCATTGGAGCCATCACATGGCTTATTTGGCGTGCGCACACAAATGGCTCCACCTGCCAAACTCTGACATCAATGGCTGGTGGAGCCATTGGCCTTCCATTTTTCAGCAGGTGGAGCCATTAGCTGCGCACGCCAAAAAAGCCATTGATTGGCTCCAATGGCTGGTGTGCAACCTCTCTAATCTGCCCCTCTACATGTACCTCACACCGCTCGCCTGTCACTACCCAGGAGGTCCAAATACTTTATTAGGTCCTCTTAAGAAGGACCCGCTCGGAACCGTATGGGAACTTAAGTGGTAGCTATACATCTTAAGAGTCGTACAAGTAGGCTAGCCCTGTATTCACCCTATATCCCACCATACCACTATACCACGGACTGATCCCAGATCTTAAGTCCGACCAGGCATCTTAAGTTCAGCGGCCACTTAAGTCCCATGGCAAGATCTTAAGTCCTGCGGCCACCCGAGTCCCGGCCCAGAACTGCGTCCACCTCTCAAGTTCCGGACCACAACTTAAGTTCCAGACCACAACTTAAGTTCTGGCCCGGGACTTAAGAGGTGCACGCGGGACTTAAGTTCCCGCCGCGCACGTCGCCCTCCCGCCCCGCGCCCGCGAGCGTGCCGCGCCAGCGAAGGAAGGCGCTGAGGCGGAAGTTCCGCCGATTGAGCGGGCCCTGCCGGCGATGAAAACATCGAAACTGCTCTCTTGCAGGGCGACGTCCGGGACTCACTGTATAACAATGGCCGTGGGTGATATGCAGCGGGGATGGGGAATGTCGACGAAGGACCCCATGACCGCATGATTGCATACACACGTGATTACACCACTGACTGCTGTATTCCCGTACTTGACTGATCCCTGGTGACGAATGGCCCCAATATGCGCCTGACATGGTACCTCCTGGGGCTTGCCATTAGCGGTGAGCTACGCCAGCGGAAACACATCTTTACTTTGTCTTCCTCCCGAACGACGTACATCTTTGCAAGGGCTTCCCACTCCTTTTGACCGGGGAAATACATCATCCCGTCTGTGAGCGCTTCGTTGCTACCATCGTCGCGTTTGTAAAAAAGATTGGCCTTGAAGTTGCCATCCAGGGTGCCATTGAGGGAAATGAGGTGCCTGGGATTCGTTAGTAAGTATTGTCCCGTCCCCAGCACATTTGCCACTCACCGAAGATAATTTGCAAGCTTAACAAGGAAGGGCATGTTAACGCCTCTTTCAGGACACGCCGCGCATAAGATACCCATAAATCCTTTAGGGCAGTTGGGATAAGGGCGTTTGGTTTCGCCAGGGAGCGACATCGATCTTGTGTGCATGCCTGTGTCGTATTTTGAGATCAAGATATTGGTGGAAGCGGGTGATTGCGAGGAAGTTGATGTATATGTCCTGTAATCCTGTTAGCTTCTGCGCTTGACCATGCATTACATCTTGTACACACCGGAACTGCGTCGGCAAAGAAGGGATCGGCCATCCGCTGAAGGATGAGCACGAAGTTATAGGCGGAACCTTTGCCCTGGCCCCGCTCTTGACGATAATATTCGAGTAGGCTCATCGTATAGCCCGTCTTTGGCTCCTTGACACTCCCAGGGAAAATACCGGCCCGCAACAGCTGGTGAAATTCCGGCGCGCCGCGCTTGCCATCGGGCGTTGGGCATCGACAGAACGAAATGCAGGTGGCATGTATCCCGTTTGTCTCCACCAGCGTGAATGAGGGCGCTGGGTCCGCGTCGGGACACCTCTGCCCAGAGTGCCTGAGGCTGACGCTGGCATTGGCCAGAACTCGACAGAAGTCGGTTTTCTCGAAGAATTCCTGCTTCTTGTTCCAAATCAAAGCCCAATGCGTGGGCGTCGTCCGGTGTTTGTTGAGCCAGCATTGTGGACACAGAAGCACTGCTTGCAGGCAGTCGCTGCACCCGACGGTCCGGAGCCGTGACTGTACGCCGCAAGAGCACGGAGTGTTGAGCTGGGAGTGGTAATGGAGAGAGAGAAGGAGCTGGAGGAAAACAGCCTCCTCCGCCTTCAATTCTTCCATGTGAGCCACATTCTGGGGGGATATTAGTTACACACGCCAGTACGTGAAGCATATAACCCACCTGTCGTATCTTGGCAGTGGCACTCTCCTCGCCCTGCTCATCACAGGGCGCCGTGGTTTCGTACGCGGGGACCGCCCCCGGAACGTCTTCAGTCATGTCAGGCAGCGGTAAGGATGGCTCGTCGTTGGGTGGCACGTCCATCGGAACATCTGGGACCGAGACATTGGTGGATTGTGTGGTGTTTAGCACGTTGCGCTGCTCGGATTTTACAGGGCTGTTATTATCTGTCGGAGGGTAAGTCTATGCATCGGCACCATGATAACCAAGTCAGTCGCACCGGTGTGGAACGTCACTTGGTACTTTGGGACACTGGTGGCAAGGAGCGTGACGCCCGGCGCCGGTTGCTTTGCCCACTGAGACTTGTGCACGCCGGAGCGCTTCATGTTCGTGCCGGAGGCAGGTAAAGGTAGGGGGAGGGGATAAGGATAAGGTGGCCAACTGCGCGGTAAATCTCAGTTACGATGGCACAATGGAGACAAAAGCCCACACACTTGCTGATCTACAAAGAGATTGATCCCCGGGACAAAGGACGCAAAAACCACAGCTTGATGTGTTTTCAGTGCTCGAGGTGGTGTGGTGTGTTTGAAGAACCGGCAGATTATTCGGGGGAGAAATACAAGTCGATGCACATGTAGGTAAAGTGTCCTTTCGACTAGGAGAAAAATGGCCTTTCTACTACGAAAAAAAGACCGTTCGAGTACGCGACGATAGGTATAAGGTGAAAGCGCAGTGTCCATAATCAAAGCAGAGGCAAGGCGTCGATGTGAAGTCTGGCTGGCCGACATGAAGTCTGGCGGAGAGGTGCCGACGTGAAGTCTGGCATCCAGGGGTCCCGGGGTGTGTTGTCCGTCGTCGTCGGGCTTGAGGCGGAAGACCGTTGAGGAGGAGGGAGGGAGGGAGGGAGGTGAGGAGGCGAGGATGAGGATGGTGGTCGTGCAGGACGAGTCTGTGACATGACATCACAGATTAGATAATGGATATATCGCCAGGACCTCCAATGTCTAAAACAAATCTCTAAACAACTCGAAATCCTTGCACATGAATTGGGACTGGCAGGTGTAGCCCGCATTGGATTGGAAAATTTAGAACTAAATACAAATTTGTGTTTTTTGAGGCAGCAGAATACAAATATACAGGCGGCGCGACGACAGACAATCTAATATTACAGCTCGCCCTCCCCTTTTTCCACGTCGTGATCCAGACACATCAGCACAACGGCAGCACGACCAAAGTACTCCCAGAACGCTTGTGTGTAGTGGTGGCACACAGCGGTTTTGAGCTCTTCCATGTCGGCGGGGGGCCAGTGGTAGCGGGCGGCGGCATCGCGGATGATGTGCGGGAGAGGAGTTTTGGTCGTCCAAGCGAGCATGAGATTTGCTGTACGCTTCATCAGGAAAATGTTTTTGGTCTGGCGGGGTCTGGCACGCCTGGCACGTCTAGCACGTCTGGCACCACTATGCCATTTTTCCCCTGGGCAGCCAGTTTTAGCGGAATTGCCATAATTCAGTGATGCACCAGAATGTTACCGTGCTGGCAGGAAACATGCAATTTCAGAGTGTGAACCCCACAGATTGAATCCAGTTTATTTACTTTTGTTCATTTCCAAGTCATGCTCAAGCCCGCACAGCCACCCACAAAAACCGAACCTCCAGCCGACTGGCACTGCACACCGGTTTTGTTTTGATGCTCCTGTAGATGGGAGATGCGTATTTTCAACTCGGATTGCATTGCTATTCTTATTTTATTGAATCCCCGAGGATGGCAGGCCACAAGTCAGCGGAGTACAGTTGTAAGTCGGTGTTGTGAATTGTTTCCAAGTCTTTCAAACTCCGCCGCACGTGAGACTGTTGATATGGCGTGATTGATGGCAACCATCGCCGCGTCGCCTGCTCTCTCCTTCCACCTTCTCCCCTCTTCTGGCCCTCCTCGTCTCCCGAACCCAGCATAAACGGGGCGCAAGGCCTCCGCAAGGACTGCATCCAACCCCTGCTCAATCTCTGATTCTCTTCGCCTTCACCAAGCTCTCTCTGTGCTGGTGGTACTGCTCACTCTGTGCTGCACTGGGACTCTCTGCACGGCACTTGGGTCTCTCGCTACTTGCTAGATCTCAAGATGCTCCCTTTCCCCTTCCCACTCACTCCCCACTCCCCCCTTCCTTTTAGTGCAATGCATTGCATGGACCACCGCTTGTGGTGTTTCCGCGCCCATGCGGCGTCTGGCGCACAATCTGTTTTAACCCGACTGGTAGGTATGTCCCCTAGGGCTGGAATTCTAGTCAATCTGACCCCTTTCTATTCCAGTGTGCGCGTGTGGACCCTCGGACGTCAGGTGGCCGAGCTCTTCATGAGGTGAGTATTACTTTGACCCTTGATCGGATGAGCCGCTAACTACCTTTGCTTGAAGATGGTGCCCTTTAAGCTGGCGTGTCTTTCCTCGTGCAGCTACATCTAGTTGTCTTTGCCCCCTTCTTGACGGTGCGTCATATATAGACAATTACTTCTCTTTTACTGACTCGTTCTTCTCCTTGCATCTGTATGCATATTCCATACCTTCTCCCGTTATCAGGGCCAAGCGCCGTCACCACAATGCTTCCCTCGACCGCAATGAATGCTGCCGTCGCCTGCCATCTGTAATGCAATTTCTGCTTTACGATGTCGGCGATATTGTCTGTAGCTTACTCGTGTACCTATATCGCTGCAGCTAATATATCATTACTTTCAATCATCATCTGGGAACCAATAGAACCAATAGGTAGCATACCTGAGAATCATTCTGGTGCCAGAAAATGATTCTGGCGCCCGCTATCTTTTTATGTTATGAATGGCGCCATAAGCGATTCTGGCAAGATGGCAGCGCCTGGTAGCCCTGGCGCCAGGGCTGCCAGACGGAAAACATTTTGCTGATGTTGACATACCGATGGCGCTCTTCTAGCGCTGTCGAAGCCCAACCTCGCTTGCTCATCTCCAAAGGCACCCCGACCACCATATGTCCCTGCCAGCACTGCTTGACGTTGTCGAGCCGATCCTTCCCGGACGCTCGTCTGTCCAGAGCGGAAAATTCGAAGCGGAATGAGGCTTCGGCGACCTGCCAGATGATTTCCCAGATCTACGCGAGACTGAACTCAGGCAAGAGGTTATTGGGCACGGGTAGGCCCTCGATGCGCGTGATGTTGCAGGCTTCTAAAGCGGGGCGTATGCGGTCCTCAAGATCGCAGCTCCGCCTGAACGATCTGGTATTGGGGTGGCCGTGCGTGGTCACAAGACCCTCGAGCACGTCCCTCCATTCTGGGGCACTCAGAAGCTGCGCCTGCTGATGAGTGAGCGTGTAGATGAAGCCGTCCGACACAAGGTTCCAGTGGTGGATGAACCTTCGGCGGCACTCGGGGGTGGTGTTGACGAGTATGGCGGGCTCAGGGAGGACGTATTGCTTGTCCGCGCCCGTAGAACTGTACGGGACCACCGTGCGATCCACCTTGGCCAGTGCGTCGGCCATGCAAATGATGGTTGGCGGCATTCCTTCAACATCCAACACTACAAATTTATCCCGCTCAGGTTTTGCGGGGCCCTTCACCTTCTCTGGCTTCTTGTTGTTCTTCCTCGATGGTTGAGCTGGATTTGCAGTCCGACAATAATTAATCGTGTATCATTCTTTGCCACAGAGTACATACATGGTCTGGAGCGCAACTGCTGCTTGCCACTCTTTGGCCGCACGACTAGATGTGAGTTCCCTGCGGCTGCAGCAAATCAGCGGTGCGCGACTTTTTTTCGGAATTACACTCGTACCTGGCGTAGAACGCGGCTGCTCGACGGAACGAGAGCTGCTTGCAACTGGAGGAGGGGATGGCTCGCGAGGGCGAGCGTCGTTGCTTGTGAATGGGTCGCAATACCAGCGCGTCTGAATGGCCGCTTCCTTGATCGCGTCCATTTTCTCGCGGGTACTATTCCCGCAATATAGAGCCGATGGTGCGCCAGGTGCGTGTGCATCGGGGTCGTCGAGCCCGAAGTTCGGCTCCCGCAACGGAACAACTTTGAGGATATTTTCCTCCGCAAACTTTACGACGTCTCGCAGGAACCAGTATGGTATTCCTGCGTTCCCCAGCTGCTGAGTGTGGTGTGCTTCTGTCACGAAAGTGCCAATGGTTTGTGCGACGGGTGATGTGCTGGCGCCGCCGCCGAAGAAGTTGTTTATGCGCTGTTTGTAAACTGTCATGTAGCTGTAGAGCGCATCGAGTTCGAGAAACGCGCACTGCAGCGAGGTAACAGCGAAGACTGCCTTGGGGAACGTCATGGGGAGCGTCTGGAGCTGCTCAACCCAATTCAGAGTGTGTTGGATGAGTTGCTCGAAGAGGGGATGCATGTTTTTGTCCGGGGCCCCACCGTGAAGCGCTTTGACCTGGGCGATGAGCTTGTCGATGGGCACAATGAGCTTATTCACTCGGTACGGTTTGAGGTGGCCCAGCCCTCGCGTTATCGCGCTCCCAACCACAAAATCCACCTGCGAAGGGTTCCACCACATCGCATCTAGCTCAGGGCGCGCGCCTTTCGTCGCAACGAGGGGCATGTGGCAGTAGAAATCATCATATTTTTGAGGCCAGAGCGTCGGGTCGTCGGTTCCATACTGCATGTCCATGCGAAGGCACACGCGATGAGGGAGTGCCAGGGAGGGGAGAGCGGGGACGTAGTTGGTGTTGGTGGTGAGGAAATATTGCACCCCTCCCGTGTAGGTAAGGGCACCGACCTTGCTGTCAAATGGCCCGAGGGGAACATTTGGGTTGCGGTTGCGCAACAAGTCGACGCTGCCGGGATGAGGTTGGCGGAGTTGGGCCTGAGACATGTCCGACATGAAGTCTGGACGGATCCGACGTGAAGTCTGGATCGATTGGGTGCCGACGTGAAGTCTGGCGTCTGGGTGTCCGGGTGGTAGCGGGATTAGGCGGGTTGGTAGGTGGACTTAGAGACGAAAATCGATACGAGGCTGTGCTGTGTAACGTCAGGTCACACATCCATTCCCGTCCTCACCACAATCCTCGCCTTCTCACCTCCCTCCTCCTCAACGGCCTTCCGCCTCAAGCCCGACAACGACAGACAACGCGCCCCGGGACCCCTGGATGCCAGACTTCACGTCGGCACCTCTCCGCCAGACTTCATGTCGGCCAGCCAGACTTCACGTCGGCGCCCCGCCTCTGCTTTGATTATGGACACTGCGCTTTCACCTTATACCTATTGTCGCGTACTCAAACGGTCTTTTTTTCGTAGTAGAAAGGCCATTTTTCTCCTAGTCGAAAGGACACTTTACCTACATGTGCATCGACTTGTATTTTACTTTTTTTCCTGAATGATTTTACAGGCTTCTCTGTGTGCTCCTCATACGCCGCGGTCTTGGGCCATGGTCACCTTGAGCTAGGAGAAGCATCGCGCTGCGTCTGGTACGCCTGGCATTCTAGCATTCAATTCTCATAACTCAAAATGATCTATATTTGAAGGGAGGGCCGCTACTACTGCTTCTCGATGGCCTGGAACAACGCCAATGCAGTCTTTCCGCCCTCTCCCGTTCTCCCTTGAACCCCAAGACTCGGAGTTTAGTCGCAGGATGGATTGGAAGACAGGTAAGTCGTATTTTAATCGCATTTTAAGTCTGTCCGCCTCAGGCTGAGCTTGACGCGCCAGTCGCGTCGCAGTGGTGTGTGTCCGCCCCTGGAATTGTCCGCCGTGTGCACGAATTCGCCGAGAGCCCGCTGCGACCTTCACGCATCGATATGCCGCGCGCGTCACCGTTCTGTTATGCGGTCGCTGTAGGCTTATGCCGCGACACTGAGACCGAAGGCGACGCGAGACGCGGGAAGCAGAGCCAGGGGAGTGTATAAGGTGATTGCATAAATTTCTTTACATTCTTAACGGCTGCTAACTACTGAAAGTCTATGAGTCTAAGTTTACTCTACGTTATTCAAACCGTCAAGTCAATGACGTCCGGATCGACGACGACGATGCTGGGGAACCGGGGCTTCTTGCGCGCGGGCTGGGCGAACTCCTCCTCCTCCTCGTCGGAGGAGATGTCGATGATCTCCGAAGATTTCCTCTTCGTCTGAGGAGTCTGGGGGTGAGGAACTGCCTCGCCGTGGTCATAATAGCCGGTGCGGGAGGCGACTCGGGTGGGGGTGGATGAGCTGGCGGAAGCGACAGGAGTGCGGGAGGGGGTGGATGAGCTGGCTGAAGCAGAAGGAGTGGGCGGAGGCGGAGGAGCTAGGCGGGCATGTCGCATGGGTAAGCGTGTGATTGCACGGGGCACGGGTGCAGCGACGACGACCCTGTCGAAGCCGGGGAGGGGCTCCAATGCCCAGGCAGGGCGACCTGGTCTTCCGCGAGCCACGTGATAGCCTACGGCGAAATTGTGGAAATTCTACTCAGCGTTCTGGGCAATGGGCTTGGCCTGGACGTTGCGGACCGCATACTCGTTGCCATGGCTCATGTGATAGAGGTTGTAGCCGGCGAGATAGTCGCGCACAGCGCGTTGCCCCTCGGGATCAAGAGGGGCCGTTTGGGCGAAGCAAATGACTCCGGTGCGCCACTGGTGGGATTTCAACAGAGGGTTGTGGGTCGCAAAAGACTGGGTACCCACAAAGGTGGTGCGAACTGCGCCAAACTGGCTGGAGGCCATTCCTCTTCCCATTACGGCCTGCAGCCTTGTCAGCGACTCGAGCTCCTGCAGGGCTGGGCCTTGTAGCTCGAGGATCTTGCGCAACACAGCGCGGTGTCAAATATTGGTGTTCTGGTCCGGTCGATATTCACGGCCGAAGAGACGAGCGGTTTGTCGGGAGGAGATGGACATTGGAAAACAAAGTATGGTGTAATTTGCCGCTCGACTTGACCGCGACTTATATATTCCTCAGACAGTGCTTTGGTCTTTCCTCTTCGGTGTCCATTCCCGAGTGGCGTGCCACTTTGGTCCCCGTTTTTGTTGGTTGGTGGCCCGCGCTTTATTCGGACTCGACACGCTTTGGTATTCGCTGACTCAACCGGTGAGTGTCATTTACCTTGTGGCATTTGTCTTTGCCTCTTGACTTAACCACCGACTTAACACACCTTCCCCTGTTTCAGTCTCCGCACCGACTCTACTACCAACCATGGCGGGAACGAAAAAGCCCAAAGTGATGTACAAGCCCTACAACAAGAACTCTGTCCCCAACACTATGCCACTCCCCAATCTCAGCGGCGTTGCCACCACCAAGGGCCAAGAGACTCCTATACCCAAACTCAACGACCACCAGCGGAGCTGGTACTGTAGGATGGTTTGAGTTTAAACCACATCGTCTCCAACGATAGCCTGGTTTAAACCATTGTGGTTTAAACCACCCTACTATAATCATATAGGGAGCAGGCTTTGGTTTGAACCACAGTGGTTTAAACTGGTTTAAGCCATGGTTTAAACCATTGTGGTTTGAATGTGGTTTGAAATTATCATGGTTTAAACCGGTTCAAACCAGATGGCTTAAACCGGTTCAAACCAGATGGTTTTGCGCCCATCTTCGCCGCTGCATAACCCTCTGCCCCCGTCGCGCCCGCCTTCGCCGCCGCCTAATCTTAACGCCAAGGGAAGCAAGGGGGGCAAGAAGGCAGCGCCCAAGAAACAGGTCACAGAGAAGGAATCTGCACCGCCTCCCCGGGGGTGCAAGCGCAAGGCAGATACTCAGCCCGTCCCCGAGGATGATTCCGCGGAACAGGCGGAAGGACGGCGTACTAAGAGGGTCCGGAGATTGCCCGAGGTAAGCTTCCTTATACCGCTGATTGATGGCCCAAATTGATTCGAAACTACAGGAGGCGAAGCTCGAACGTGAGCAGATGATCTCGACTACCGTTAAAGCCGGAGCAAAGCCGAGGTAAGCCTTCGTTGACATTCAACTGTGCTATTGAATGTTAATGCATCTCTCTCAGCTACGAGTACGTTGAGAAGAGCCCAGTGAAGTGCTCGAAAAAGCGGTATGTTTTTCGCTTTGAACATCGCATATTCGGAACTCAAGTCCCTCCGTAGATCTTAAGTTGTGGGCACGCAGGTCTTAAGTTGTGGGCACTTAAGATCGGCACGGCAGAACTAAACAACTTAAGTCCATAGATGGAACTGGACACGGACAGGAACTTAAGTAGTGGATTTTGGTGCGACTCAAGTAGCCAATCACGCCCTTCTCACAACACTTCAGATGGATAGCGGAACTTTAGTTCCGGCCGGAACTTAAGTGCTCGGAGGACTTAAGACCCCAGGTGGGTCTTAAGATTTAAGATCCCAGGTGGGTCTTAAGATCCGGACTAACGGTGGTGGTATAGCTGTATATATGTACAATACAGGCGGGTAGGGTAGTCGTCGGTCTTAAGATGCATGGCTACCACTTAAGTGGCCATACGGTTCCGGGCAGGTGGATCTTAAGAAGGGCTCCTCTTATTTCATGGAGGTCTGGATATGATGCCCTCTCCACAAAGCATTGTCGACAGCGTTTAGGAGCCCTTCCTCGAGTTCCCCGTGAAGATTGTCTGGTTGAACATTGACTGTGCACACATTTCAGCGTTCATTCCGATCACGAGATCGCTCGCAGCTGCAGCATTCCCGGACCTGGCCAGATTATCGCTGACCATGCCTTCACTGCCTTCGATTTCATCTGACGACGATATCACCATTCCACCGATGTTGCACGGATCACCGGCTTTGGTCAATCTTAGGCTGTACAGATCATCTCGCGTATCGTTATGCCGGCCCTAACAGGCATCAGGCTGGATGTATGGCAACATCCGGCAGATGAATTCGACCCCGAAGCGCTGCCTGCTCTTCAGCTTAATCGAAGAATTCGTTACTGCGTGCCATCACACCCTGCCTCGCATCACAGTCACAGATATTTGAGTTCAGGAGCTCACGTGCTCGGATGCCACTAGAGTTCTCCGGACAATGCCTGCCATTCAGGACCTGGACCTGGGATGTACTCCTCAACATCTGCGGCCATTGCCACTGTCGGGAGCAGTGTAGGATTTCAATATCTTGTGGCCAAAGCTGGGTATAATTCAACTTGGATTTGCCATGTCGGATGTGGATTTCTCAGCCCTGCTTCATTTCCGGTACCAGAACCGCCTTGTGTTTACCTCCATGGTCATTTTGCAAAATGATGCTAATTTTCCCTCTGGTATGTTGTGGAAGAAGAGTTTTTTAAACACAGGGACACTGTATAGTCGCCCTCGTACGAAAGAGCTCAACATGGGTCGGTGGTAGTGCAGGCGTCGTGTATGATTAAATTTAAATTTAATCATGTGTGATATTTACATCTTGTCTTCTACCTTCAGCACCAGAGACCAGTACTCTTACCCTTCCCGTTTGTTATCAACACCCTCTTTTCAATCTCATTACTGCTTCCTCTGCTCTGCTTCTGGCCTGGGCAATATCACCCAAATATCACCCAGCTCCTGTTTCCAGTCGAGGTATCCCACGGCGGACAATCAGCTGTCACTTGCGGATTGTCCAGCAACCGTCATGGAACAGCCACGCGAGCTGTCACTTGTTTAAATCCGGACGGTTTCTCCTTTAGGCCAGATCTCGGGTCTTTCCGTGGGCACGATGCAGCCTCGCGCTTTGGCCGGATTTCCTTTTCGATACAGATGGAGACGAAAAAAAAAAATCTCAATTCGCCCGGATGATCAAGGAGAAATAGATTATAGGTTAGCTACAAAACTCTAAGTAGCCGGAGGGAAAATAAATAAATGCGAGAATTAAAGACTTGTGATAAGGGATGGTTTTAGCACGCAAAAAAAAAAAAAAACATGAAGTAATCAGTCGGAGTCGCTGTTGTCGCCGTCGCCAAAAATCTCCCGCTCGTCGTCAAGCCGGTGCATGTCAATGTCGTATTCTGCAGCAAATGCTTCCATGCTGTCCCAATTTCCAGCCTGTTGGCCGTCCTCGTTGCCCGAAGCAGCATCATGCTGGCTGTTCATGTCGTCCCCCGAAGCAGCGTCCTGCTGGTCGTCCATGCCGCCCTCGTCCTCTTGCTCGGCGTCTGAAGTGCTGTCGTCGTTACTGATGAAAAAGGCTATGCTGCCAGCGTCAGACAGTTCAACATCTTCATCACTGTCTTGGCTGCCAACACACCTTTGCCCAGAGGCACTGATCCACCTCCACCTCAAACTCTTGGGGGCATGGATGTTACCTTCGGAATACCACTTTTGTGGCGTCCGTCATACCAAAAAATTCGGCTTTCGCGCTTGTGGGGGTCGGGCTGAAATTGCGCGCGTCGTCGTCTCTGTCCCATTTAGGGGTCGTTGACATTGTAAATGGTGCTATCAGATTTTTTACCCCTACAACTCCAGTTGGAAACCTTCTCCGAACATCCCAGGTGCAAGGCACCACCCGGCATCGTCCGCCGGCGATCACGCGCGAAACTTTTTCGCGTTTTCACGGAATTAAGCAAACGGCTGTAACATTTTATCTAAGGCTTTGCTCAAAAGATTCGGACAAATTGAACAAACCAATCTCATTTATTGTGTCAATGTGCATACAAAGAAAATTCAGACAAAAACCTCCAAAACGCGAGGCTGCAGCGCACGGAACAGCCCGAAACCTGTTTAAAGGAGAAACCGTCCGGATTTAAACAAGTGACAGCTCGCGTGGCTGTTCCATGACGGTCGCCGGACAACCCGCAAGTGACAGCTGATTGTCCGCCGTGTCCTGGAATGGATGATCCATGTCCTAATACAATCAGAGACAATTCTTGGATTGCAAAATTCCATTTCGTCTGTAGGTAGATTGTTCCATCGAACGACTGAATAGCTGAAGGTGCATTCTTTATTCCTAATTCACTTAACAGTCTAAGTCCGTAGACGATCATGGCCATCGCTGGGCTCAAAGCGATGAGACCACCAAGGCTTATCCCGTGTCAGAAGTCTCTGTGAAGTTTGTCTCCCAAGGCGTTCAAGTCCTATGGATGTCCTGCGCCGGGGATTGTGTTCTGGAATTGTGTTTTTCTCCCGCCGAGCTTTCCGTAATAGACCCCCAAGTGCCCGCCGAGATTTTAGCGTGTGAATACAAGGCCGGCAAGGCCCGAGAAGACCTAGAATGTCAGAATCTGCACACGCAGGGTGAGTTTCGGTTGGTCAGAACTCAGAACTCTTCTCAGCTTTGACAGTTTCGTCAGCATATGCCACAGTCCTTGTGGAGCACGACACAATCCCCTGAGTGGGAGGAAGAAAGTCTGATCCAGCTGGACGCCATATACAATCGTTCTGACAGTTAATTGAATGGCTCAATTCTCGTGTCGAGGGGATCATCATCGATTGTAAACTGCGCGTGTAGCCATCCGTGGCTTAATAGTTAATATCACGTCCATATCAACCTACTATATTTGGAAAAAAGAACTCGTTCTGCCATGCACAGCGGTGGCCTCAATAGCTAGTGACAGTGATCATGGGCCGCCAACTGGGTGCCAATGGCAGCAGATATTTCTCACGGAGATGGTTCGTAGCAAGGCCACAAGAAAACGAAAAGACTTGTGCGGCATATCAGAGCCTGAAAATAGCCAAGATCCGTAAGAGAGAAAAAAGGGTCCTTCGTCTGCAAGATGGTCATGGTCAAGTCATGGTGGACACGGAAGGAGCACAGGGACGCCATTGTCCTGACATCGCAAGTTTCTCGCATTCGCCCGTCGCGTAGGTAGCTAATACAAATGTCGCGCGAGGCGTCGCATTGAACCAGCAAACGGGTACCAGCACTGCCCCTTGTGACCTTTGAATCTCCTTGGATCTGACAGGGATGGCATAATAAGCGAGCACCGGAGATCACAGCAGTACTTTGATTTCAATCAGGATTTCGTTGGCATTGCCGCGTTAATTCATGCGACCAGATGACCCTCGCATCCAAAAGTCGTGCGGTACCGCGGGGTTGGTCCCACGGAGACACTAATTGTTGTCTGTTACAAATAAGCCGTCGCTTCGCTCCGGCAGCCCCGAAGTTAATGGAGTGAAACAGAGAAATCTTTTCATTCCGTTCCAATCATTATTATACATACTGTGCGAATGGGATACCTAAGAAATTTCTTGACTGTTCACAGTGCATATCTCGATCTGTGTTGAATAGCTGACTGTATGTATTGGTTGAAATGGTGACGGAAAGGTCTGGGTTGAAACGGAAGCCTCCCCACGTCCAATACGAACGACTATCAGTTATCGACTCTGGCTAATTTCTGGCAGGTTCTTGGACATTTGGCTCCGCTACGGCGTGGGGTGCAGAGCAGCAAGATAAAAATCACGTCCTCGTGAGTACCCCACTGTTGACAAGCCGGAGGATTTTCGCACGAGGGGTGCTTACTCAAAAAGATATGGCCAAAATGCGATGCTCTGCGAGACCTGTCAAATCAGGCGCCCTAAGAACCGTACCTACAGGTAACGGGAATAAGTGTTGGGGTCCGTTCAAGTTGGTTTGAGACTTTGAGTTTCGGACAGGCTAAGCGCGTACACAGAATCGATGACCATGAATGCAGCTGGTGGCGGCCCAGAATTCACTCGTTCACCGTCACAGGCGTGCCGCGCCATCGAAATATGACCAAAATGTGAGCTACTGCCAAAACCCGCAGCAAAGAGGCGATACATAAGAATCCTTACCTAAAGGTGGCAGGAACTTTATCGTTGCTCTGCCTAGAAACATGACTCAGCGTATTTACGACGGCAGTAAGCCGTAGGGCTGTTCGCCGTGCCCGTCGCGCCGGTTCGACGGGTTCCGGCGGCGGGTGGCCGACCCGTTCCGTCGAGGCCTCGAGGAAACTTTCAACGGGACGGACTTCTGCGCCGACGGCCGTCGACCGTCACTTGACGGGCGACGGTTCTGAAGGTGTTGAACATCTGAATCTTCGCATATTCGGACCATTTTGGTATGGAATAATGGCGTCAGCGCTGTCCAGAAGTTAGCGTTGATGGCAAGATTCATCGCTTACCTTTTTAGGTCATCTTCAAAATCCAGTTCTCAACTAGATTCAATCCTTCCTCAAACAATTTTGATACGTTACAAATACGCAGAAAAACGCAAAGGGTCCCATTTTGCTCATTTTCTTGCTCTTTGAGGCAAGGAAACACAGTGTTCAGCTCCATTTGACGGTAAATTTTGACTTACTGAAAAGGCTCGAACTCAATTTTGACGTGCAGGCGAATTTAGAGCATGTGTCCATGTGTTTCCTGTCTTGTAACTTGTGTTTCGCGACTGTCTGGTAGCCGACCCCGTCGCGTCCGTCCCGTTCCGTGGAGCCTTTGGTTTACTTGGCAACGCGACGGGAACGGGACGGATTTGACCGTTGTATTGCCGTCGAAACGACGGCCGTGTCCGTGACGGGCACTGCGAGCAGCCCTAGTCAGCCGGGCCGGGGTGCTTACCCAAACAGATATGACCAAAATGTGATCTACCCGCAGCAAAGAGGCGCTACATAAGAACCCTTACCTGGTAAAGGTAGCGGGAACTTTACCATGCTACACTCACTGACTCCACTGCTTGTTACTTCCCTTCTCCTCATCCTCAGGCCCATCTGCGCCGTTGCCAGTGCCGCCCAGTCTGCCAAATGTCTCGCGCTGAAACATAGCCTGCATCTCGAAAACACGACGATTCTCAATGTCACGTATGTTGCTGCGCCGACGAACGTCTCGACGCTCGGGGTATGCCAGTCGAGCGCGCCGGTGAGCGCTGCGCCGCTTTGCCGCGTGCAGTTCATCATCAACACGACGGCGACGTCCGCTGTGCATGCTGAGGCGTGGCTCCCCGACACCTGGTTCGGGCGGTTCTTGGGTCTTGGGAACGGTGGGCTCGGCGGATGTGCGTCCTCTCCCTCTCCCCCCCGTCCCATGGGGCCCCAAGCTCGCTCATGGATTTGCGTTGATCGTTTTCCCGGCAGGCATCGACTACCCGAACCTCAACTACGGCGCGTCGCTCCACTTCGCCGCGGTCGGCTCTGACAACGGGCACGACGGCGGCGGCGGGACCGACCCCGGGGACGCGCATCAGTTCCTGCACCACCCCGAGGTCATCAACGACTTTGCGTTCCGCGCCGTGCACGTCGAGGCGCTCATCGGGAAGCAAATTGTCTCGCACTACTACGGTCCCACCGCCAAAATCGAAAAATCATATTATCTAGGGTGCTCGACGGGTGGACGGCAGGGTACGCAGGCGGCGCTGAAATTCCCCGAGGACTTTGACGGGATCGTCGCGGGCGCACCGGCGACGGACTTTAACCACCTCGCCGCGTGGGGGGGCATTCTGTCGCATTATATTGGTGCGCCGGTTGACCCCGCCGCGCCCCCGCCCCAGTTCTTGCCGCCTGCGCTGTGGGGCATTGTATCGGCGGAGATTTTGCGCCAGTGCGATGCACTCGACGGCGTTGTTGATGGAATTATCACTGAGCCAGATGCGTGCGACTTCCGTCCAGAAGCAATCCAGTGCACTGGCAGCAGCAGCAACAACACGAGCTGCTTGACGGCGCCGCAGGTGGAGGCGGTGAAAAAATATTCACGCCGCTCTTTGGGTTGAACGGGGAACTGGTGTATCCGCGCTACTCACCTGGTGCGGAGGCGGACCCGGTGCTCCCGGCACTCACGTTTGGTGGTGATTTCTTCTCCCTCTCTTCGGTATGTGTTTGAGTTTTCCTCTACTTTCCGGAGCCCACTGTGGGCTGAGCCGCTCATCACGTTCTTATGTGTTTCTTAGAACTGGGGCCGTTTCGCGATTTATAACGACACCGAGCACGACTTTTCCAACTTCGGCTTGCAAGACATTCCTGTCTGGGATTCAATCAACCCGGGAGGGATCGCCACGTTCGATGGCGACTTGTCTGCGTTCCGCAATGGCGGCGGGAAGTTTCTCACGTACCATGGCCGGCGGGACGCCGTAAGTTCCAGTTTACTCTTTCGCAGATGGACTAGGCTGATTGAAGCACTACGTAGATCATATCGTCGACCAACTCCAAGCGCGTGTACGATCTGATCTCGCACACGCTCTCGCTCCCCCTCCTTGACGACTTCTACCGCCTCTTCCTCATCCCCGGGATGGGGCACTGCTCCGGCGGCCTCGGCGCCTCGTCCTTCGGGCAATCAGGCGGGCTCAATGTTGTGAATGACACCTCGCATAATATCCTGTTGGCGCTGGTTGACTGGGTCGAGCGCGGGGTTGCACCTGACACTATTGTTGGATCCGGGGAGAATGGAACGACGAGGACGCACTGCAGGTATCCGATGCGCAGTGTGTTCAATGGGAGTGTCTTTGTTTGTGAGGATTAGGTGGTCATAACGCGATGGTTGAAATGGCGAAGTTTCGGGTTATACAAAAAATTAAATGAATGTGATGATTGTTTTGTTGCCACACGTCCCCATTCTTCTGGGAATCTCGATCGTCCAATACGATCTTAGTTGTTCTTCGTACGGAAAACTTATGCACGTTCGATTCTATTTTGGAGGAAAGCACTCAGAGCCGTTATCCTCATTTTCAGGGCCCAAATGCAAATCAGGATGGAAATCGGTTCTCGCCGTGTGATCTGCGAGTAGATTTACGCGGCCTTCTGGTCCATGAGAAGCTGTGTATCGATGCTACGTCTCTTGCCCAAAAGAAATCAACCAAAAATATGTTTTTGCCCCAAATCGAGTACTGATTTAGCTTGCGTCGAAAGTCCTGATCTAGCCCGCCACGAAAAGTCTTGACGGAGCCTGGGTTTCAACTACGAAAATAGCCTGAACCAACCATGAATGTAACCCCACTTTGAACTACTGACCGAGCCCGACTTTTTGGCATTTTCAACTCCGGACTTAGCCCGACTTTTGGCTTGGCCAACTACGATCCGAGCCCAACTTCGATGTTCCAGACTCCTGGTTTAGCCCTACTTTTTGCTTCTCAGAAGCTAACCTAGTCCGACTTTTATGTAGCTTCATTCAAGTTGTTTTGACTTGAACTTCACTGGAAGGAAAGAAAAATCCACTTCAAGCTTACTGGACTGAGAAAATTGTTCTACCCTTCATTCCCTAGGGTTCGCCGATGGAAGGACAGAAAACGACAAGATCACAGTCAACTGGCCTCGGCCTCTATTGGCCTCGTATCTGCTTCAATGGGCACAGTTTAAGATTCCACCTGCGTCCCAGATGTGCTGAATAGCAAAGGGATGTATAGAAAGGCAAAAAAACAGCTTCATATGAGAGAACCCCGGGTCAAAAATCAGACCAAGTCAGGAGTTAAAATACCTAAAAGTCGGGCTCAATCAATAGTTGAAAATCGGGCTCGCGGGGGACGGGGCCTGCGCGTGGGACGTGCGAGAACGCGGAGGACGCCGGCGGCGGGGGGAGGGTCTCTGATGAGAGGCGCAGCGGGAGCCACGAAGAGGCGGGCTTCGACGTCTGCGTCTTGGGGGCGCTCTTCTCCTGCACACGCTGCACCTGGATAGCCTTGGCGCTGAGAGGCAGCGCAAGGCTACTGCGTGCAGCGACGGCAGCGACGGCAGCGCGTGCGACGGCGAGTACGAGGAGCGCGGCGAGAAGGGTGAGCGCGAGGGTCACGGCCGGGAAGAGGCGGAGGCGGGCCGGGGTAGCGGGGAGGACTTGGGTGTGCGCCGGGAGGATGAACATCGTGAGCGGGTGACGAGCAGCAAAGACGACAAGCAAGAACTCTAGATCTAAGGCTCCAACCATTTAGTTTCCGTTACGCTCGAGCACAAACTAAACGGAAACAGTGCGAAAACAGTTTAAAACAGTTTATAAACGGTATTTTTAGAAGGAAAAAACATCAACTGTACACGTTATGCGGGTTACTGACTGTAGACTATGATATTAGCAAGGGGGTTTCGGGATTCGAAAAACAGATATAGGGTCGAAAAGTTTTTTTCGACCCTCACCCCTCCCCCATATAGGGAAGGAGGTTCCCACCCCTAGCGGTGGGCCGCGCTTCCGAGTCATGCGCGGGCTCACAGCCACCACATTGACAGCATCCAAATTCAAACCAAAGATGTTGCGGCCTATCTCTGTGGACTCAACTGTGACTAAAAAGACCTTTGAGGTATACATTACATTCATACCACCCCCTATATGAGTAAATTATATTTTTGGAGCTCCAACCATTCAAATTCAACATTGACTGAGGGTCTCCGGAGTGCCGCTTTGACTTTGACCACATCTCTGACCCACTCACACAGATGTTAAATGGTATAAGAATCTGGTCACCCATATACTCCCATACATATTGTGAGCATGTTTTTAGCTCCTGCCCACCCTTAGAGGAAACCGGGACACGTTGTTCGCGCCAATTGATGGTGTGTAAGCATGATCCGCTGTCCAAATCGGGATACCCACACCATATTTGACTTCTGAGACCCAGAATTCATCCTCCTGGCATCCTGTGGTGCTCCAGGAGGTATATATTGCAGTTTTGGAACTCCCTCATACTACATGATAAAAGTTTTTTTCAGCCCTCCTCGGGATTCCCCCCCCCCCCCCCCCCCCCTATATCCGAAATTTTAATCCCGAAACCCCCTTGGATATTAGTCCAAGAACCTCGCCTGAATGCACATCTTGGTCAGCATCGCCTTCATGATCGTATCGGCCTTCATGGAACCTCGAGCTTCTTGGCATAAATGGCGAGACCTCGAAAAAAGGCTCTCCACAGACATGTTGGTTCCGGGAATGGCCATAAAATCACGGGCCATCCGCGCGACAACCGGAAAGTGATGTGTGAATTCCTATAGGAATGTTGAATGTTGAACAAGGTTAATGATGCATGCACCCATACCTTCCACCAAAGAAGCGGGGTTTTTTTATTTCCGCGGCCATACGTCCAGAAGGCGGCGAAAACCTGATCGATCTTGGTCACGCTGCCAAGAGGAGTATCGTCATTGGATTCCGAGCCCACCATACAGACATCGTCGGGGAATGCAGCGGTAGATCCGGGACGCAGACGAGAGTGGGAGGGCGCTGTAGACGGGTGGTTGATCTTCTCTTCATCATATGCCTTGTACGCATCGTAAGCGTGCAGATACAACATTCGGGCATGTGCCTCCTGGTTCTCGCCCTCCGGCTGCTGGCGAAACCATCTGAGACCGAAGGATGGACGGAGCACTGCGAGAGTGTTTTGAGTAAAGGGCGGCACCACAATCAAGCACGTACTAGTTGCAGTAACATTGAATTGGCATCCCCGAGCCTTCAGATAGTACACCTGAAGCTTATCCAACCCAGGTGTCGCCGCAATTCAGAGAGGTGAAAGTTTCACCTCGTCATCTCGGCATTTTTTGAGGTGTTTCAGCATCAATTCGTACATGGGAAGGACCCACGGCAGCGTCGGTGTTGATGACTTAGACATCTGGAGTGTAACTTGCGTGAACACCTATACTGGAATGAGGACCAATAAAATGAATGAGAGCAAATAGACGCACACACAGCATATCAGCCAGGGCTTCAAGAAGTTTCCACTGCTCATGCATGAGAAGCAGGGGGCGAAGCTCTTCTCGCTCGAGGACCCGTTGATCAATTGCCTATCGCTCATCGTCTCGGCATCCGCATCCTCCTCGTCCGACTTGTCAGCTTCCGCCTCGAAACGCTCATTCTCGAGATCACGAAAATTAGGATGCTCCTCAGGATCGTAATGGAACGGAAGGTCCTTGTTCGGCAGGTAATAATCCATCACCTCGGGCTCGTCTGCCTCATTCAGTGCTGCCAAGATCTTCTGGACCACGAGATTCCCGCTACCTTTAGGTACGGCCTCTTATAGGGCGCCCCATCAATGCGCATTTTGGCGGATGATCACATTTTTGTCATTTGTTTTTGTGTCAGCACCTATTCTCTCCGCCAACATTCTCCGGCTTGTTACCAACCGAGCTGTGTGCCGATGATTGCCACAGCTGCACTCATAAACATGCTGAGTCGTTTCTTCGAAAACAAGAACTCAGCACTTCAGTGCCAACCCACACAAAACAAAGGAAATCTCATCCATGCACCTAAATTACACGAGGATGTTGAACAATTAGAAATCAAGGTAGAAGAGTTGAACAGTAGTGTAATTTGCCGTGGCCCAATGTGAGCTGGTCGCCGTCGCGGGACGCCCGCGATGACGACCGAGCGAGTGTTGGACCGCCATTATTTAATCTATATAAGAAAAGGCGTGGATGTCTTAGACAAACATCAAAGTGGAGCCGGGTGGAGTACCCGGGTTCGTCCGGTTGAACTCCGGCTGTCGCTTTGATGTTGAACTCTTGCTTCCAGCTCCACTGTGATGTTGAGTGTTAATCTTGCCTCTGAACACTGTGGCGACATTGAATCCATGATGGGATGAAGGTAAACACAGATGCAAATGAGGGTGGGGGTCGGAGAAATCTGTATAGATAAAGGTGCAGTGCTCAACAATTTGCCGCGATGTTGAATTCTTGCACCCAGCTCCACCACGATGTGAAGCTGCTGTTTCGTGTTTCAAAACAGAGCGACCATCCATGTAAACCCAATATTTATCCAAAGCTGTCTCACTCCGCTCAAGGTAAAATTCCGCTGTTGCCGCGAATTACGGTCGAAGAACTCCGGGAGGCCGAAAGCCCCGATCAAGGCGATTCTTGAACAAGAGAAACTGGGTAACATGAAGGAGGACTGGCGTGGGCAATTCAAAAGGAGGATCCTGAGCACAAAGGATAAGTAAAATAAATAACATGGAAGATTCGCAGCCTCACATTGAGAGCCACATCTGCTTACCTAGGAAGCATGAAGGCGGGTGAATCTATATGAAAAAAGTCATATTCATGGGAAGTAGGGCGGGATTTTACCATGAGCAGAGTGAGACAGCTTGAATTTCGAACAATAGAACAATTGGGAAACAGGATAACCCGGGAAGACGCGGTGAGATGATACATGAGGGTAGAGATGAAAGGAGACTTTTGAATGAAGATTGTAGGTTGAAGCTGGGCTCATCAAACCTCGGAAAGATAAATTTAATCATTAAGTCCAGGTGAGTTTTGAATCCTTTAGAGGTAACACAGAATTTTGGGTGATCACGAAGGCAGATTGTGGACTACGCACGAGACCGCGAGGAGGTTGGCGACAAGCGGTGTTTTTATGTCAAATCAGGCTGCAAATCCCGTTTAATTATCCGTGGTGAAGACACGGGCAACTGCTAGTATTGATATATATCACGGCCTTGAACTCTGTGTACAAGGAATTTTGGTGAACTTTGCAAGGTTTAATGTTTACATCTGCGCAAAACTCAAACCAGCTTGAAAGACCCCAACAATTAAGTGGTAGTGGGCTGTGCCGCTTGTCGGCCTTATCCACTTTATTCACGACGCGCGCGAGGCATAGGGTTCCGCACGGGTCCACCCGCGGGTACCAGAAGGCCAACCCGGACCCGGACCCGCCAATACCGTACCCGACCGACCCGCGGGTTCAAACCCGTACGGGTCACCCGCGGGTCGCTGATATACCCGCGGTTCCTCGGAAAAACCGCGGGTCCGTACCCAAGCCCGGCATGGAAGACGGAAATATGATCCGTGGATGATTAGATCAACATTTCGTGTGCGCGGCATATCGAAATGCAGCCGCCATATGGCACGGCACCCTGTTTAGCCGACCGCACAAGACGGGAACGGCTTCGGCCGAGTGTCGGACGAGGCTGCCGAGTACCCGCGGGCTCACCCGTGCGGGTCCACGGTATTGCGGCGGGTCTGAAATCTCGACCCGGACCCGGACCCGGCAGACCCTCGGGTCCAAACCCGCGAATGGACCCGATACCCGTGCGGAACCCTAGCGAGGCAGCGGATCTGTGAATTTTCAGGGACAAATTGTATGTCGTACTTCTCGCGGAGAATATGTGACAGCGCGCGGATAAGAGCATCGTTCGGTGCCGCATTATCGAGAGTAGCTGCAATGAGGTAAAGGTTCACGGCCATCGGAGGCTGACCAAGGGCTTTCATTTGCAGCGCAGGCAGGCGTAGGCGAAGCGAGCGGCCGACGGTGGTGGGCGAGTGACAGCAAAACGAACACGTAATTTGTTGATCCGGGCACCCGAGAATCGCAAGATAGCCGCGTTACGCGCTTAAGTTAAAGTTCCATCCCTGCTTAATCCTTACCTCACTGGTTGATATATTTAATTTTTTCACCACTTTTTTTGGTGAAAAACTTACAATGAATTTCACCAATTTTTCACCTTGTTTCTTACTAAGAAATTGGTGAAAAACTCAAAACTTGGGTGAAAAATAGGTGAAATTTTCGAATGAAGTAAAAAAATAGTGAAAAAAGTTTAAATTTTCCACCAGTTTTTTCAGTGGAACACGAGGTGTAAAACTGGTGAAACTTATTGTAAGTTTTTCACCTAAAGATATGGTGAAAATTTTGAATATATCAACCAGTGCCTGTAAAAAAAAAATTGTTTACCATTTACTTTTCTGTTTATTTACCGTTTACGGGGGTCTGTAAACTAAACGAAAAAATAAATGGTTTTTACCGTTTAAAAACGGAAAGAGTTGGAGCCTTATCTAGACCTGCTGTGATGACCATATGGGGTATATGTAGTACGGCGGTTGCTTGCCGGGGTTGATCCGGTATGCGGGTGCCAGGATGACAGGGCGCACGGTGAGATCATGTACCGTAATTAACGGGCGCGTCGGCGTCGATCTCCCGCTCGTCGAGCGCGCGCTGGAAGCAGACCGCATACGTGTCGGCGTGGGAATTATGATGGCATGATCGGCGCATCAGGCAAGCGCTGTCCCTTTGTTTGCGCATTAGTTAAATTCAATTGACGACGACAATTTATCGTCTTGCCCTGTCTTGCCTCCGTCAACCTCGACGGCTCAACATCCAACATCTTATCTTGCCTGATCGTACGAGCAGATCCCCCATTAAAGCCGTTCTCATCTTATCGCTCCCGCGTCTTCGACTGTCTTCGATCGCGCAAATCTCGGCTCTCTGAGTCTTGCGGTCTGCCAGATACCCCACACGCGGGGTAACGTCCTATCATATAGCCTGGGCACAAGACACCTGCGCGTCACCGCTGCATCCCTTCGAATCCGACTCGGGCCGTTTGAGAATTCCCTTACGTTCTCACTGCAACTGAGACGTGAAGGTTGGACTTCACTCGCAATCCGGGGTTCGGCTCCCCGCGCCCGACCTGTATGGGGGCGTCGCTTCCTTTTTGAACATCCCCTGCTCGTCTCCAACTCCCTTGGCCTCGAAAGTCGATTCTCGTAGGAACCAACTCGAGATGCGTGTTTATTTCGTCATTCGTTGGGTCTCAACTGTGTATCTGTCTTCGGGCAGGGACGTGGAAGGTAAATCATCGGATGTGGTGTACGGAACACCGCGAGTACGCTTACCAGGCGTAACAGAGCTTCATAATTTACTCGCAGTCCGAGGATCGACTCCCCGCGCCCCGACCTGTCTTGCCGCGTTCCATTCCTTTTTTGAACATTCCCTGCTCGTCTCCAACACCCTTGGACTCGAGAGTCGATTCTCGTAAAAACCAACTCGAGATGCGTGTTTCATTCTCAGTGCGGGCGCAACGGCAGTTCGTGGGTCAGTCACTCATTATGTCTCCGGAATCTGAAACTGTGGATCTCGGATCATGTAGGAACACGGCAGGGAAGGGATCGGGGGTGGTGTACGGAACACCGCGAGTATGCATTATATTCTTCCACCATGTAGCTACCACGTAGACCGAGGTCGCCCGAATCAGGGGCAAGCGCTGTACATTTTTATGGTTGTGTGGCACGGCAATGAACCGTCTCTCGCACTACCTCCGTGGTTGGTTTATTTTCCAACCAACCCACGCGTTGCCGTGAGCTTTTGTATATTTTATTTCAGGTTTGCGTGCCAAGTCTCAGTCACTCATCAGGTTCTCCCCGTAATTCAAACAAAATCAGCCTCCCTTAGCAGAGGATACACCAGGTAAATTAATCGGGCGTGGTGTACGGAACACCGCGAGTCTGCATAGAGTTGCATCCCCCGCATCTACTTTCCCAAACGGGGTTCGACTCCCCGCGCCCGAACTTGCACATCCTGCAAATTAATTTTTGACCAATTGAGTTGATTTTGAGTTCACCGCAAGACGTCGTATCATATTGGATTCATTCATTCGTTCATTCGTTTGTTCGGTATTAAGCAAGACATGTACAGTAGTACGGCTCCTATCTATACATACGCGCGGTGGTCCTCCATCCAGTCGTAACGTCGTTCTTTCAGCGTCGAGGAGGAATCACACAGTGCCGCGGCACCGATACCCACGCCGACGCCAATCTCCGCGGGCGAGCGCGACGGTGCCGCGATGCGGGCGCGCGGAGGCTGGGTCTGCAGGCGCGGCGCACATGGGTAGTCGAGCACCACGAGATCATCCGCGGTGCTGGGACTTTCGGAACAGCGTTCATTTGCGGCATCGGGGAGGAATCACGCAGCGCTGCGACACCGACACCGACAGCCCACCCCTGTGACGAAGCGTTGCGGGCGTGCGGAGGTGTCGGGTCTGCGGCGCGCGTAGGAGGCCGAGTTTGTGAGCTTGATGCTAGGCTCGGGAGGCGGAAGCGGGACGAGCGTAGGAGTATGCCGCGCGCATGGCGAGCGTGCGGCGCCCGGGGAAGAAGATCACTGCGAAGAGGTAGGGGGTGGCGGCGCGCTTGCTCCGCCACAACGCTTCGCCTCGCGCATATGCCCATGGGCTGAGCCGTTCGCGATCGCAGCGGCCATGCTCAGACGCTCACGCTCGCAGCCGGCGTGCGCGCGCGCCACGAGGGGAACGAGGGGCGAGGTTGGGAGGGGGAGGGGCGGCGGTAGGTCTGCGGGAGGGAGGTTAGTATAGGATCAGAGTAGGAGGAGGTGGAGACGCAGATGAAGGGGGACGGAAAGGAAGAGGTGAGGAAGAAGCAAATAGAAAAGGTACGCACATGGTGGCTCATAATTATCTTCACCATCGACACGGGTGTTGGCGGCTCGTATATCGCTGGTACTGGATGTCCCCACGTTAGTCTAGCGTTGTGTGGGGAGGAAGGGGGACGTACAAGGTGCCTCGACGCGGGGCGGGATGCGAGGGCGGGCTCGGGGCGGCGGATGGGGCCTGCGCTGGGGACGTGGGAGGACGCAGAGGCGGGGGCGTGGGAGGGTCTACCACGAAAGGCGCAGCGGGAGCCACGAGGAGACCGGTTTCGGCGCGCTCTTGGGCGTGCTCTTCTCCTGCATCTGCATCGAGGTAGCCTTGACGCTAAGAGGCAGCGCAAAGCGCTTGCGCACAGCGAGAGTGGCGCGCACGACGCCGACGACGAGCAGCGCAGCGAGGAGGATGAGCGCGAGGGTGAGGGTCATGCTCGGGAAGACTTGGAGACAGGCCGGGCCGGGGAGCTCTTGGGCGTACGCCGGGAGGATGAACATCGTGCA
The DNA here is from genome assembly GCA_029204335.1 of Mycena vulgaris. NCBI lineage: Eukaryota > Fungi > Basidiomycota > Agaricomycetes > Agaricales > Mycenaceae > Mycena > Mycena vulgaris. Next base: position 227,107 of record JARGYA010000046.1, read on the forward strand.
GGAAGACAGGCGACGAGAAAGACGAGAGATAACGAGCGTCAAGACCACTGCGAGATGTGAGACATGCACTGCCCAACGGCAACCCAACGGATTTTAGGCGTGGGAATGTATGATGGCATCATCGGCGTATGAGGCCAGCGTGATTACGCAGCGGCGCTTTTCGTTTTCTCCTCGGTCTCGAATTGTCCGGTAACGGATCGGGCCATCCGTCGAGGCCTATGGGAACGAGCCTGAGATGAGCTTCGGCGTCGGATCCTACCCCTTGTGCAAAACTTCGTGGTTCTGCGATCTAGCAACCGAAATCAGCCAAAAGGCTTCCACGAGCACGTGCACGCGCTCGGAAACATCCCTGGAATATTTCTCTCGAAGGTGTTAAATCGGTTCTTCAAAAAAGCCGTGCACGTCAGTAGTCCCGTACCCGACTTTTACGACATAGCGTCTTTCTTTGTCGCTTTTGTCAAGCTTTCGGTCACCTTTTCCCGTTTTGGGGAGAATCCAAGCGGTGTTCCGGCGTTGTTGTCTCTCACTTGTTAACAAAGGTTTAAGGGGTGTTCCGAAGGCCTAAGCGGTAGTTCCAGGCGGAACACCGCTCCGCGCCGGCGCAACCGCCGTGCTGCTGATCAATGATCACGGGTTTATCCACAACCCATTACTAAGGTGACGGGGTTGATTTATATTTATTGGAGCTTGATCTCCAGGAGGCAACTTGCATTACTGCTTTCACTTTCATTCCCATGGGTGATCCTCTTGTCGACGACTCTTGGTCAATCCAAAAAGGGGTCATAATGACCATTCTCCAGGATCCTCTCCGAGCCCGCGTGCACGCGACAGGCGACGAGGAGCCCTTCGAGGTCCCACCCCATTGGCACGCGGCCCACGATGAGCAGCACGTAGTCCTCAAGGGGCGAGTTCAAATCACCCAAGATGGTGTGTCCAGAATCATCGGTCCGGAAGATGGTGTTTGCGTTACCCGAAGAGGCGTAGTCCACAGCATCAAGAGCTTCCCAGGGGAGGAAACAACTATAGAGGAGACCACCCTACCATCTGTTGAAACCGTGAGTTTTGCTTTTTTGACCTCCGAGCCGGACTGATGCTTCACCATACGACAGACTGCCCAGAAGATTTTATTCTTCCGAAACATGTTCGTCCCGGGAATGCTGCAATCCTTCCTAGGAATAATGCAAATCTTCTATTACGGAGATGCATACCCCGAATTTCCCACTGGAGTTAGATGGCTAGAATGGCTCGTATGTCGGTTCCATTGATTTCGCCCGCGCCATACTCATCTGGAAATGCTTCTTTTGAGGTGGTCGTTGTAGCGGGAGGCTGGTTAGCGCCTTTGTTTGGATTTCAGCTGCCCGACAAGAGACTAAGGCTTGACCCAAAACGGTTCCCTCCGAATAAAAAATACTAGGATTCAGAATCAAAATTTCGGACCGTGTTAGCAGGAGGACCGTGACGCGCCGTCTATTACATGCTCGCACTTCCCATTCCGTCCAATCTGGCCTTTCTTGGTAATTCTCTCCTATATGCTATTGCTCGCAATGTACCTTTGCCATTTGCCCTTTGTACCTTTACCTTGCGTACCTGGTCCCTTTAATTTCTCTCTTCTCGTACTAATTATTACTTGCTGCTGTAGTACTTAATCTTGTATCTTCGACGCCTTCGAATGTAGGTTTGGGAGCCGACTTCTAGCGTGACCTGAGTTCTAACAACGATCATTATTATTTTTGGCTCCGTGGTATTATATGAAGCAGAAATGCACAAGCAAGCTGCAAGAGCTTGAAGAGAAAGAGCAGGCGCCTGGCACTCCCTCAGGCGCCAATCATTTTTCGATGTTGATGCAGCCGATGTTTCGGCATTCTCCGTACCTCTTTCCAATCTCCGTGGGACAGGTACCACAGTCGACGCCAGTTAGGGGGAGCTTGGAGATGCAATCTATCAAGGTGTGCGCACCGGTGCGGTCCGACTTTCGATATGCAAAGCCAGTGCATTTTGCTACGCTTAGTGGATATTCCCTAACCTTGTTCGGTCTGCAACTGGGGTTGATGCTTTAAGCTTAGTATGCAGATATATCTATGTATCAGATCATGACTCTCACTCATAATTCGCTTTCGTCTCTCTCGTTCTTTTCGCACCTGCCAAAAATCAGTTTGTCAAAGCAAAATTCAAACCACTCACCAGGATGCGGCCGGTATCGCACCTGGGACACCTGGATTCTGGAATGGTCCATCCTCCCTCTTTTATTGGACCCGTCCACGAAGTTGACGCGCAGAGCGGGGCCTCTTGTAATCTTCCTCATAGGCAATGGGTACTTTGTATGCGATGCGAAGCGTGTCGGTAAAAAAATCGAGAACATCATACACTCAATTTTTGGGTCGAAACTGCCGGGGATGGGTCTGCAGATACGCGTTCCTTGAGAAAATACAATGGGTATACAAGCCAGGGTTGAGTAGTAGATCTCATTCAACTTGGGGTGGCGCCTTGTACTGTATGAGTTTGGGGCACGACTATTTGGTAATGGGCGCAGTTCAGACAGAGAGGGAAGGAAATGCCACCACTCATGGCCCATGGGCAGGTGCGTCGGTTCTGGTAAATTGGTGCGGAGGGAAACGAGTGAGCGGAGGGAAGCGAGTGGTGCGAGCGATGTGTAATTGCAGGTGGGTGAGGGAAGGGATATTTGAAGGATAGGCACAACGAAAGTCGGTGGACGGACTAGATTATTATCTATAATGGCGACAAAAAGGGATATGTAGTTGCGTCCACGAGCCGAGAATCGTCCCAGTCGAGGCTCCCCGAGATTGTCTCTGGTTTCGGTTGGCTTGTATTGCGTGTTTGAAATTGCTTCGAGTCGAGTGAGGTCGAAAATGCGCCTCCGAATCGGCGCCTCATGTACGCCTCGGAGGTGCAGTGTCCTCTTGGCATTCTTGCGCGATTTCGTGCCATCCGTCTGTCGAGCTGCGTGTCCTCTTCCGCGGTGCCCGACGCGACGCCGTGATGGTTTTCCTCTCCATGCCGAGTGTCAGACACCGGGGTGGTTTATTCAGAGTGTTCAACAAGCGGGTGGCGTGCCGATTATGCATATGGGACCAGGAAGAACGGACAAATGGGAACAAAAGAATGGGTGTATCATACGGGTGAGATCGGATCCAAGGAGACAACCACAGGTTTTATGGACGACACGACCGTCCGCTTACTCGCTGTTAGGCCATTCTGATCCCAAGAGGACATATCCTCAGTTGTGGCGTACGAGGACTTCGCGCCGTCAGGGGGTACTTCACCGATTATGTTCAAGTCCATTGCTTCGGTCGTTCGTGCTTCGCTGAACCAAAATATGGTGCTGAACTGAGCCGTTCGAACGTGGTCTTGTTCACCAACAATATCTATCGTTGAGGTTATGATCACGGGGATATTCGCAACAATCAGGCTCAGACAGCCCTGGATGTATCGGGTGAGCATCAGGACAGTGTAACTCCAAGAACAGCAACAGATGCTTACTTCGACTATGCCTGAAATTAGGATCTTGAAGTCGTAGTCTCGTAGGATAAAAGTGGCGTGGACAAGCAAAACCTGGTGAGAGGTGAATCTTTGGGTGAACCTGGTCACCGGACAAGGCAAAACATACAATTGTGGTTACCACGCAAGTCGAGAAAATGAGGGCTAATTTATGACTTAGGGATTTGTCGAGTAGACTCCGGAACAATGGCAATGGGGCGAAAAGTAAGATCGGGAACCTCATCAATCCTGTCGCGCTTGATTTAGACTGGGCGGAGACCACGGCCCAGTCGTGGGCCAAGCTCGAGACAATTTTCGGGAAGACAACGAGCTTGGGATTGGTGGAGGTACAGCGAAAGCTTCGCAGCATGTTCTGGGATGGCCTTGGCGACATCGAGGATCATATTAAATCCATGTGCTGTGGAAGGGTGCCTTGGCGCCCTCGTCGCCAAGGCCTTTATCACGGGTTGGGCCCGTCAAGTTCATTTGGTACTCAGATCGCGAAATATTTTATTCTTCCTTTCTGTTCCCCTCTGATTGAGTATTGCACTCGTACACACTCATGTCTTCCCTCCTTTAATTCCCTTCAGATTTGTTCCGCGGCTGTTCGAGCGTCTCCGTACACCATCCACTGCTAAGTCGACTTCCACAAAGTTCAACATCAATTCTTCGACTACGCGGGAAAATATTCATGCCGGAACTTTTCAACTGCGCTTCAGATTCTTATGCTCGCCTATTATCTACGTTACAGATTTTCTTAGTTTCTCTCTACATATGCCAACACGACGAGCAAGACCCGAGTCATCGGCCTTCTCGGACTACGCCGGGGATCGAGCCGACAGTGGCTTGGGCACCCACTTGTCAACGTCTTGCGGGGGACGTGCTCTCCCCATCACATCTTTGCATCGTTCCCGGTTGGTTCGCCTGACGGAGGTTTCGCTCTCAGCTGCGGCTGTCTCCCCCACGGACTCTGACATATGCACATCTGACTCATCGTATTTATTTGTATCACTGTCCAGATGTTCCGTAATAAAATAATTCGGTGTTTTCTGAAAAATCGGGTTTGTGGATTTGCATCCCATACAAAAACGGCCACACTAGCATGAAAAATAGAACATATCAAAATTTTGGTTGGATGGAATTGATCAACATTCAACCTCGTCTGCCGTGTGATTCCGGCGGAGAGACGCTGCGAGGCGGCCCCCACCTGGTGCTTCCCGACACATACCTCAAAATCTCTCGCGTCAGCTAGAACGATCCAGAGCAAGGAGTCGGTGTGGTGGACGGAACATCGCGAGCCTTGATACGCTTGTTCTAGGAGAATATGTTAGCTCGCAGTTTGGGGTTCGACTCCCCGCGGCCGACCTAGGTGATTCTTACAATCAGTTTGTTGGGTCGTGTTCCACTCTTACATTTCCTCCGGATCTATCTTCATGTCCAGTGCGACTCTCCATCTGAATTGTGTCCGAGGACAAATCAAATCCCTCTGTAAAGCTCTCCTCAGGCGGGCCGGAACTCTCACAAAATTGTGCCCTCTTGGCGGAGGACACCAGACGGTAATTAATCGAGCGTGGTGTACGGAACGCCGTGAGTCAGTGTGCAGCGCGAGATCTGAGCAATTCGTTCTCAGTCCGGGGTTCGACTCCCCGCACCCGACCTAGGCCTTCGTCTACCGTTTTTCTTGTGGTTATATTTGACGGCGTTGAACTTTGCCTCCCGATCGATTGGTATGTGCAGCTTGACGCCCACTGCTCTCCTCCGCCTGGATCGTGCCCGAGGAGAAATCAACACGGTTGATCAAGGTCTTCTCGTTCTGTCTGGTACTCACACTAAATCCCCCTCCCTTGGCAGCGGACGTCGGAAGGAAATTCATCGGGCGTGGTGCACGGAACACCGCGGGCCTTCATGAGGCGTGGAGAAGGCTAGCTCGCAGTCCGGGGTTTGAATCCCCGCGCCCTGCCTGGGGTGTCTACGCCTCCTTTTTTTCAGTTTTCAAGTGTTCGTCTCCAACTCACCTCCTCGAATATCTTGGCAAACCAACTCGAGAGGTGTCTTTCTCCGCGTCGACTCAACAGGGTTTGGTGGGATCGAAATTAACATCGCTTCCTCAGGTGTCCTGAATCTGAATCTCTCTCTGTCCTGATTTAGCACCACGGAAGTTAAACAATCAGATGTGGTGGATGAAACGCCGCGTGTTAGCCTTTCGATTCCCCGTGCCTCGAACTGGACCATCCATCGGGCCTTTTGGTTGTGTTTCTTGATCTCGATTATTGTGCTGCTCTGCAGATACCCTAGGTCACAGTCGCGTGGACCAGTAATAGGGCCACCCGACGAAAGGAAGTGAGCAGGTGCAATTGTTCAATTTTTTGCCGCCATGCCGACTCTTGATCGGTTGATCGGCCCGGCTCCGAAATGATTTCCGTCCCGCCTCATCTGCTTTGCCACACCAATTGGGCAAGTCACACCGACGATGGATACAGCGTCACATTTTACCTCTTTGTTTGATATCTCCTGCGCCACTGTCCCCGCCGTTTGCTCCGTGCCTCCCTCCGCATCCCCTCTTCGAAGAGATGGTACGAAGACGGGTTTCCAGACTCAAGATGCTGCTGCTGGTACAACACGTTGGCGTCGACGAAATTCCTTTACTCGCCTGCGTCTGGCAGTCCAGCATCCTCGTGTGTTCTGTCTCTTCGGTTACTCCTCCTGACCCCTCTATTCTTCGAAGTCTTTGGCCTTGCGGTACGCTATAGCTCTACCCAATGAATATCTTCTTGCTGACCTCGAGTTTCGAGGATCTGACTCGGATAAACGGCCAGGTTGTCTAGAGTAATCTCCCATTAGTAGATGCTTCAATGGCAGGAGTCATCTCGTAGTCCTTTCGAGACCTGTCCGGACTCTGAATCTTTGATACCGTCGGTTCAACCAATAGGACGGCCGCTTCGGACTTGTACTTGCTCATTTGTCGAGTTGCTCGTCGTGGCTGAAGCAAAAATAGCACAAAATCCCAAGAACATCCACGCGAAGAATCGGGAATCATACCATCAAGTCAGATCTCTGAGTAACTGGATTTCGGCATTACAAACAACGACGTCAACGCTGGGCAGGGCGCCTCTCAGGTTACTCGGACCCGTCATGCAGCTGACGGGGGCAACAACTGCTTACCCATCCGCCTTAATCTTGGAATGTATGTAAGCCGTGTGCGCTCGTCTATCATAGGGCGCCCCCGAGATCAATTCTCCGAGATCAAACAGCTAGGTCATCATGCACATGTCAGATATAAGCACTTAAAGTCCTAGGGCTTCCTCCCGAATAAAACATACCGCACCTTTTCTTCTTGTCGATTTCCCCAGCATGGCGCCACACCACGTCGTCGCAATGCTTATCCCAGCATGGGGACACACCGTAAGCTACATCTACATTGCTACCCAGATGCTGCAGAAGGATCCCACTCTGGTAATCACAATGGTGCAGCACAACAGCGTCGGTCCGTAGTTCCCGCGCGACATGACAGACAACACTCTGATCCGTTTCCCTTCCTCAGTCGCGCAGATGGATGCGGAGCTGCAGACGTGCACATACGACGCCACAAGACTGCGAATAATAGGACTGGGCTACAAAGAGTTAGTTCTCATCTCGGTCTTTCGTCGCTGCTTATCCTCTCTTGTCAATTTTTGGTAGCATCCGGTTCGGACCTACCATGTTTAAGGACTCCTTTTCCCAACTCTTTGGTGGCTGGATAGAAACACTCCCGCAACTCGCGCAAGGAAGCGAGGGATGGCCCAAACCACAGGCTCTCCACGTGTGTTTCTCTCCCGGGCGTTTGACTTCCCTTCTGATACCGGCTATTTTTTACTTGCGCAGATGGACTTCATCGGCGGCGGTTTTGTAATTGAGCCTACGAAGCAAATTGTGGGCCCCTCCTGCAGGATCCTGGCCTGGTTCTCGTCCGCCCTGGTTTCCATGCCCGGACTTCTAACCCAATATGATTATGCTACGATAGCTCGGGAAATCCACTCGGACGAGGCACGTCGGGAGGGCCGGTCTATGGATGAAATCCTAGAGGCGGTTTGTCTGTTTCCCCGTTTTCGCTCGTATCTTGCTTCACCTGCGCTTTTCCCCAACTTGGCAGGTGTCTGCGGCGGGGAATGGCAGTGACAAGCTGTCCGGCGTCGTCTTGCAATGCCCGGGTATCCCCGACATTTACGACCACGAGCGAGTTGCATACGGTGGCGGCGCCACGGCCATGGCCCAGGTGGTGATTTCGGCGCAGGCGCTCGCAAAGCTTGTTGACGGGTACTTTGCACCCACTGCGACCTGCCTGGAGCCTGTCGGCATTCCGTACTGTAGAGAGCTTTACCAGAAATTCGGGCAAGAGATTTTCGCAGTCGGGCCGCAGGCCCACGAGCTTTGCTGGAGTGAAGCTCCTCCAGTGCCGCCTACCAACAGCCTCATTAGGTCCTTCCTAGACAATGCAGTCGGTCAATACGGTGCAAAATCAGTACTGTACATCTCGTTTGGGTCCGCACCTACCGCTTGTCAGTCTGCGACGAACACCTAACGCTTTCCAAGGTCGATGTTCTTCCCCATCGTCACGCCACAACTCGTCGAAGCCCTCGTGAACACTCTTCTCTACCTGGAGAAGCCCTTCCCATTCGTTTTCGCCATCGGAGCGAAAATGGCATCACTTCCCAAGGCACTCATTGAGACTGTGAACGCTAGCGGCAAGGGGCTCATTTGCGACTTCTGGGTCGAGCAACGCGCCATTCTTCAGCATGCCGCCCTCGGATGGTTCCTCACTCACGGCGGCTTCAAGTGCGCCTGTCCCACTTCAATTTTACTCAGAGTTGAATGCTGATTTCCTTCCTCATCCAGCTCTATTTCGGAGTCTTTGTCCCAAGGCATACCACTGATCGTGTGGCCGACAAACGCAGAGCAACCCATCAACGCGGCACTCCTATCCTCTGAACCCAATCCCGTGGCATTTGAGCTCCTCCAGGTGGGCGGCCGCGCCGTTACGTTCAAACACCGCCATATTGATTCGCACACCAGATTCGAACTGGACCGCAACTCGCACCGTCGCTCCGCGGCGGTACAAAGATCACAGGTACCGTAGAAGACGCGGCGGCAGAGTTCGAAGCAGTGTTTGCAGCAGCACGGGGGTCCAAGGGAGCTGTCTTGGCGGCGAACGCGAAGAAGATGGCCCAGGCGTTGAGAGAGGCACGAGCGGGAGAGGCGTCCGACGAACTCATTCGACTGGCTCGGTTTTAGAATGAGGTCCGGGGACAATAGAGTCAAGGCTTCATACAGAATTAGTCCTGAATAGAATTTCCACGGATGGATTTCAGCATGTTTATTCTGAGACCTTTTTTAGTGCATCCTTAAAATTACGTTTCCACCAGAAATAATCGGGACGAATCATAAACATTAACTCGATAGGTCTGTCCTCGCGGTCTCTGCATCGTTGAAAATTGGCAAAACGACTCAGAATGTCTCGCGCAACGAGGAAGAGCACAAGAGACCTGACCCTGGAGAGGCCACTCAAAAGCCGCAGCTGTTCCGTGCACAGGACCACGACAGCAAGTTCGTACACGCGAGACAAGTTGAAGACAGTGGCAGCTAGTGGCTATCTGTCAAGAGTTAAATGTAGACCTGTTACTAACACTGCGCACCTTCCGGACAAGTGCTTGACACCATCTGCTCAGACTCTCGCCTGCGCTAGGTAGACACGCGCGCGGGGATGCGTTGGCGATGCTCGGGACTGGAGCCTGAGGCGTGGACGAATGACGGCGCTAGATACAGGCAAGATTAATTCTGGATAGGACGGGATGTGATCGAATTCAAAAAAGGACACAAACATCATATGCTCGAGCCTGTTCACAAGCGCGTTTGAATTATAATTGGGAAAGGCTTGAAGCTTGAAGACCGGGTTGGAGGTAGCTAGTTCACTTGGGCAATTCTTAATTTTTTTTCAAAAAAAAACAAGCGCGCGCCTGTGGCACCATGGTCGCGCCAACTCTCTTCTAAAGCGCTATATTTGAGGCGTTAAACGATGTCTTTCCAGCGAATGGGATTCGGAAACTAGCGAGTGGAATTTTTCATTCTAAGCGGACACATACTAGACCTCACGAAGAAAAGCAGCGAACAGCCCGGCGAGCTCAGGAGCCACAGCGGGAGCCATGACGCAACGAGGAGACTTGGATCGAGGAAGCGCGATCTGCATCTGCGGGACGCGTTACGGTCCCAGGTCAATGGTATCGTCGGCGTACCCTCCCCCTCGGTCCTTGCAATCGGATTGGTGTGCGCATACATCTCCAATCGCCTAGGTGCCCGTATCCCCGTGCATCCCCACGCTCCATCCCCCGGGTCTCGCCCCGCCTCGGCCCCGGATCCCCGAGCCGCTCCCCATAAGCACCTGCACCCGCCGCCGCCTCAGCCTGAGCGCTTCTCCATCGACGACTGCGCCCCCTCCAGCGGCGCGGACACCCTCTCGCCCGCAACCATATACCACGTCTACCCGCTCCGCCGCAGCATCGTCTCATTCCCGACGTCAAGTACCCCGCATCCCCGAGCCTCACGTTTCGGGAACCGATGCATTCGGCGGCGCGCTCGGACGCTCCATCCCGCCCGAGCTCTCTCCACGACGTACGTACGCGCCTCCGCCGTGCGCGCGCCCTCGCCGCAAAGGCCTACGCGCTGTGCACGCACACCCCCCACGCCCCGGCACGCATACGCACGCAACCGCACGCACACCACCCGTACGCACACCACCCGCACGACAAGGAAAAACACGCCGACGTGGCTCACCGCGCGGCGCTGCATCGCACGTCGATATCGATATCCCCACCCGCGTCCGCACACGCCATCCCCAGTGTCACGCACGGACGCCGCGCCTCCGCCCGGCTTCCGACGTCAAGCGCCATGCATCCCCGCCCTCCACGAGCACCATCAACGCACCACACCCGCGCTCCACGGTGCACACAAATCGTCGTACGTCCGCCACGCACAACCCCACACCTGCACTGCCTGCAGATCACCCGCGCGGCCTGCGCCCCCGAAAATCCATGCACATACGCCCGTCGCTTCCGCACGACCGCGACCGAGCCGCGGAGCGTGCGCGAGGGGCGCCACCGCATTCCCGCTGCTGGTCTGCATCCGCGAGCTCCACGTCCCTCGGCACATGCGCGCCCCCTCCACAACCTCGCACAACATCCATCGACGTGCCGAGCGCAAGTACGCGCGCGCTGCCCTGCGCCTCGGATGCGCAGTGTACTATCTGTGAGGGCGCGGATCAGCGTCTGCAGGTGCAGGTACACGGCGGGAAGCGGGGGAAAGAAGAGAAATGCGGGGATGCGGAATGGGAGGGGATACGGCGGAGGGAGCAGGGACGGTAAGGCAGCGGGGAACCGCGTGCTTGGAGGCGGAGATGGAGGAGATAGACGTGGGGAAGGGGACCGTGACCGGGGTATCGGGGGTAGAGGACGGGGAAAGGAATGAAGGAGGGCCGCAGCGGAGAGCGGGGAGACATGCGGGCGGAGGCGGAGATGGAGGAGACAGGCGCGGAGAACGGGGATCATAGGACGGGCACGCAGCGGGGATGAGAAGACGGAGGAGGACGGGTACATGAGAATGTGGATGGAAGGAGGGGCGGTGGGTAGCGCGGGGAGTAAGGACACGACGGACGGAAGCAGGGGGGACCGCAGGGGGGGTGAGGACAGGAGGGGAGAGAATGGGGAGACGGTGTATACGAGGCGGGTCGGGATTAGGATGCTGGATATTGGGGAGGGAAGGCCTCGGACGTGGGAGGTGAGGCGGAAGCGCGGGAGGGAGGAGAGCACGCGAGTATCGTGAGGGGGGGAGATTACACGCGGAACGAATGGCGGAGCGGGAGGGGAAAGGATGGGAGAGGGGAAGAAACAGGGCATATTGTGGTGCATGCGGGAAGAAAGGGAGAAGACGAGGTAGAGATGGGGAGGAATGACGGGGACGGGAGTGTGGTATGTCTCGAGGAGGTTCAGACGAGGAACGGGGGGGTAGAGGGCGAGTAAATAACGGCGCGCGATTACGGAGAGTGAAGCGAAGAGGGGTGGTCGAGGGCGGGGAGCAAGGAACCGTGGAGCGCGGGAGGAATGGGATGTCGCAATAGGAAGGGGTACGTGCCGGGAGGATCGGAGGGAGGGAGAAGGGGGGAGCGGAGACGGGACGAAGACGAGAAAGAGAAGGCGTACTAGCGCGCGCACGCTCGTCTGCATCCAGCCCGCCGGTACGAGCGTCGGTGTCTACCATCTACGGTGCAAGGCGGTCAGCGCCTCGACGCGGAAGGATAGGGACGTTGAGGGAAGAGATAGCCTGTGGCACAAACTTGAAGGAAAAGAAGGCGAGACATGCGCGGAAGGTATACATCCTGCGCGAGCCATACAGTGGGTAGAAGACTGGGGGGATGGTATGACCCCAACGCGCCCAGTCGTTCACACACAAAGCCCCGCCGTGAACGGAGTAAATCTGACAAGCGGCACGCCCCACATAGACCAAAATTCCCACCACGAGATGAAGAATACCAACTGACGAATTGAAACTCACATCGAAAGTACCGAAGGCCGTACGTGGTCGTTCTTCTTTCCTCCGAGCCGTTTTCATTTGGTGCCTCGACATTTACTGCTCGGTTCGCGTTTATGATCGGTCATTCAATCCCCGGGGGTGCCAAAGCAGCGAACAGCAAGTACGGCTGCGTGAGACGTAAAGAAGGGGAAAGCAGGCGAGGCACGTCGCGCGAGTTTGGCGGTTGATGCGGAGTGCTATGTGGCCGTGCTTGGCATGCTCGTGCCGAGCTGATCCGAATCTTTCCTTTCCCTCGAGTTCACTTTGAAGTTTCCGCTCATGGTCAAGGCGTTGGAACGGCTCTCTCACATTCAAATCTCTGACTTCTGCCTTTGAAAGCTCGGCGCTCTCGAATTCCGCCGTTCTCAACCTCTCGGGCTTAACGACAATCTACGCCGCCAACAGAGGCCTCAGGCCATTGGTACAGCAACGCCAAAATTCACGCACCTACAAGAAAATAATGCACGAGGGTAGAATGATCTGTCACTGCTCCACATCTACACACTGTAATGTATACTAGAGATCTGAGAGTGTTCAGTATACTCCACACGGCCTGCGCCGAATAAACTTACTCCGTAGCCGCGCAAGTCCGTATCGACTGTGAGCTGATTTCCGTTTTGATGGGACAGCCGTGAGCGCTGTTAAGAATCGTAATTCCGTCACTCCCCTGATGGAGGTGTGTTGATATGGAGGTGACACAAAAGGATTTCACGGATAAATCAACTCGAGTTGGTTGCCATCACCACAATCGTAGATCATGCATCAAAATCCATCAGCAACCTGTCACCGGGCGCCCACTTGGCGCCTATGCCCTACATAAAGCGGGGATTTGCAGCCATTCAATCCTTCCTTTCTCGGCCTGGCATTTGAAGATGGATATAGACACTGTGAGTAGTGGCGGCAAGGCTTACAGGATACTTGCATGATACTAATAACACACAGAGCTTTACGTCTGAGGCTGTTTCTACATCCGGGACAGACAATGCCCACGGTATTGACAGTATTATTGCTGTAAGTTTACAGAATGTACTATGGATCATGAAGGGAAAAGCTGACATCTCTGTAGGAACTCGAGACAACATTGCGAGCTAAGCAGGAAGCAGTATTGCTTGCCCCAGAAGGGCACCCTGACAGGCGAAAACATCTTGGAAACCTTGGAGTGGCTTTTGCAAATCGATACAACAGGCTGGGGGATCTGAATGATCTTGAGGCTGGTTTAAAAATTGAGCAAGAAGCAGTGGAGCTCGCTCCAGATGGACACCCTGAGAAGGCACTCCATCTGTACAACCTTGCAGCATCTTTCAGAAGACGATACAGATGGCTGGGGGATCTGAATGATCTTCAGGCCGCCTTGCATGCTAACCAGGAAGCAGTGGGGCTCACCCCTGAAGGACACCCCCACCGGGCAGGCTGCATCCAAGGACTTGCTATGGCTTTCAGAGATCAATACAAGAGGCTGGGGGACCTGAATGATCTTGAGGCCGCATTCAAGGCTAGCCAAGAAGCAGTAGCACTCACCCCAGAAGGGAACCCTGAAAGGGTAGGCTGTCTTCAAGGACTTGCAATGTCTTTCAGAGATAGATACCAGAGGCTGAATGATCTCGCTGATCTTGAGGCCGGGTTACAGGCTGAACAGGAAGCACTAAAGCTCACTCCCAATGGACATCCTGAAAGGCTAAGCTGTCTTCAAGGCCTTGCAGTGTCTTTCTTATCTAAATACCGGAGGCTGGGTGACCTGAATGATCTTGAGGCTGCATTAAAGGCTGACCAAGAAGCAGTAAGGCTCACCCCAGAAGGGCACCCTAACAGGCTAGACTGTCTCCAAAATCTTATGGTGGCTTTCACATATCGGTACTGGAGGCTGGGGGATCTGAATGACCTTGGGGCTGCTTTAAAAATGGGGCAAGAAGTAGTGGAGCTCACTCCGGATGGACACCCTGAGAAGGCACACCGTCTGCACAACCTTGCAGAGTCTTTCAGAAGTCAATACAAAAGGCTGGGTGATCTGAATGATCTTCAGGCCGCCTTGCATGCTAACCAGGAAGCAGTGGGGCTCACCCCTGAAGGACACCCCCACCGGGCAGGCTGTATTCGAGAACTTGCTAGGGCTTTCAGAGATCAATACAAGAGGCTGGGGGACCTGAATGATCTCGAGGCCTCACTCATGGCTAATCGAGAAGCAGTAGCACTCACCCCAGAAGGGCACCCTGAAAGGGTAGGCTGTCTTCAAGGACTTGCAATGTCTTTCATAGATAGATATCGGAGGCTGAATGATCTCACTGATCTCGAGGCCGGGCTACAGGCTGGACAGGAAGCACTAAAGCTTGCTCCCAACGGACACCCTGAAAGGCCAAGCTGTCTTCAAGGCCTTGCAGTGTCTTTCACAGAGAGATACCGGAGACTGGGTGACCTCACTGATCTTATGGCCGCATTAAAGGCTAGCCAGGAAGCAGTAGGACTCACCCCAGAAGGGCACCGTGACAGGCTCGAAGGTCTTCAAAATCTTGCAGTGATTTTTGCATATCGGTACAAGAGGCTGGGGGATCTGAATGACCTCGAGACTGCTTTGAAAGCTGAGCAAGAAGTAGTGGAGCTCACTCCAGATGGACACCCTGAGAAGACAAACTGTTTGCACAACCTTGCAGAGTCCTTCAGAAGTCGATACAAAAGGCTGGGTGATCTGAATGATCTTCAGGCCGCCTTGTGTGCTAACCAGGAAGCTGTGGAGCTCACCCCTGAAGGGCACCCCCACCGAGCAGGCTTTATTCAAGGACTTGCTATGTCTTTCAGAGAGCAATACGAGAGGCTGGGGGACCTGAATGATCTTGAGGCCTCATTCAAGGCTAACCAAGAAGCAATAGCACTCACCCCAGAAGGACACCCTGAAAGGGTAGGCTATCTTCTAGGACTTGCAATGTCTTTCAGAGAAAGGTACCGGCGGCTGGGCGATCTCACTGATCTTGAGGCTGCATTGCAGGCTGACCAGCAAGCAGTAAAACTCACTCCCAATGGCCACCCTGAAAAGGCAGCCTGTCTGCAAAGCCTTGCAGCATCATTTGCACATAGATACAAGGGAGTGGGCGACCTGAATGATATTGAGGCCTCATTAAAGGCTAGCCAAACAGCAGTAAGGATGATCCCAGAAGGGCACCCTGACAGGCCAGACCATCTTCAAACCCTTGCAGGGTCTTTCACAGATAGATACCGGAGGCTGGGTGACCTGAATGATCTCAAGGCCGCCTTACAGGCTGCCCAAACAGCAGTGGAGCTCACTCCAAATGGACACCCTGCCAGAGCAAGCCGTCTCTACCACCTTGCTGGGTCTTTTAGAGAGCAATACAAGAGGCAGGGTGATCTGACTGATCTCGAGGTGGCCTTGCAGGCTAACCAAGAAGCAGTCGGACTCACCCCGAAAGGGCACCCCAAGAGGGCAATCTATATTCAAGGAGTTGCTGTGCTTTTCACAGACAAATACCGGAGACTGCGAGATCTGAATGACCTTGAGGTGGCCTTGCAGGCTAACCAAGAAGCAGTTGAATTCACCCCAAAAGGGCACCCTGACAGACCAGGCCGTCTTGAAGGACTTGCAGTGTCTAGCTTAGATAGATACCTCAGGCTAGGTGACCTGAATGATCTCGAGGCCGCATTAAAGGCTGACCAAGAAGCAGTAAGGCTCACCCCAGATGAGCACCCTGACAGGGCAGGCCGTCTGCAAAACCTTGCTGTTTCATTGACTGCCAGATATCGGAAGTTCTCCAGGCCTGAGGATTTGGACAGCATTCACACCAATTATGCCCTGTCTTTCAAAACACTCAATTCAAGTCCGGAGGCCTCTTGGAGTGCAGCCCTTTGGTGGGCCATTGTTTCAGACGAATTTCAGTCAGCACAGGCCATGACTGCATACTCAAATGCCTTTCAGTTGCTCCCTGATATCCTTTGGGTTGGAAATGTTCTACCTGTGCGGCACGAAGCCACCTACCGACTTGATATTAGAGAAGCCACTTCAGCAGCTGCAAGGACTTTCATAAATTTCTCAGAAATCATTGAACAGGGGGTGGGAATCACATTTCAGCAGATGCTCCAGCTAAAGACAGATGGGGATGGACTTCCCTTTGCTCAAGCCAGCGAGTTAAAATTACTCTCCTCAGAACTGTACAGCAGTACATCATCCAATAGACAAGATGTTGCCAATAAACGTCAAAAATTGCTTGGGGTCATTCGCCAGCAGCCAGGTCTCGAGCATTTTCTACTTCCAAAGCCATATAAGATCCTTTCTCATGCATCCCAAGGAGGTCCCGTAGTTATCCTGAACAGCCTCCAGACTCGTTGTGATGGGATCATAATTCTCGATCCAGTGTCTGATCCAGTGCATGTTTCCCTTCCAAATGTGACAGTAACCTTGTTAAAGTCACAGCAAGAAATCCTTAGAGAGCTTCTTGGCCGCAGCAATGTGAGAACACGAGAAGAATCTGGATCAACCAGACTCTTTGGGCAACGGGAGCTGTTTGGGACGAAAACAGTTGAACAGTGTTTCACAGATTTATTGACCTGGCTTTACACCAATGTGGTTGCCCCTATCTATAAGGTCTTGGAATTGGTCAGTGTGAATCAAATCCCCTGGTTACTGTTCACTGACATCCTGCAGCATGACATCCACAATGGCCGACTGTGGTGGCTGCCAACTGGTGCATTTACAGCACTGCCTCTCCATGCATGCTCTCCCTCCAATCAGTTCATCCATTCATATACAGCAACATTAGGATCTCTCTTAGATGCATATTCCAAGAAGTCATTCAATCCCCCCAAAGTTGGTGTTGTTGGAGTGACACATACTGGTAGTGGAGCACATCGTCTTCTGGGTGTGGAACAGGAGGTCAAGCAAATACTGTCCATCATTAAAACATCTCCTGTGGAGTACGTTGAGGGGTCTGAAGCAACCCCAGATGCTGTAAAGTCCCAACTACAGGATTGCTCTTGGGTTCATCTGGCATGCCATGGGAAACAGGATTTACTTAACCCAACAAAAAGCCATCTGCTGCTCTATCAAGGTGTCTTGGAGTTGGAAACAATCCTTCGCATGCCTCTCTCAAATTCAGAATTTGTGTTTCTTGCTGCATGTCAGACAGCTATGGGTGATCCTCAACTCATAAATGAATCCTTCCATCTGGGAGGTGGATTCATTGCAGCAGGTTTCAAAAGTGCAATTGGGACACTGTGGTCAATGAATGATCAGGACGGACCACTGGTCGCAGAGAAGGTTTACTCCCACCTTTTTCGGGAGGGTCGACAGCCTCAAGCAAGGGATACAGCTGAGGCACTGCAGCTCACAGTGGAAGCATTGAAGGCTCGGAAAGTCCCTTATGAACGATGGATACCATTCATTCACATGGGGATCTGATGTGGAGTGGGAAAAGATACCACAATCTCGTTCAACCGGGCTGTTCTATGCTCCCGTTCAACCGAGAGTCGTGAATTTTTAACTGATCTCTCTCAACATGTTGTCTGTTTTCAATCCAATTTGTTACTCCTTATCGTCCTACACCCCATATTGAGGTGGACACCAGTAAGCTAGCTTGTCATGGTAAGTATTGCCCAGCTTGTCAACGTCCACCCAGTTAACAGCCACTCCAAACATGTAAGTCCAATTAAATGAGATATAAGTTCAACGTTGGATGCTTCAGATTGTCGTAATATTTGAGGGTCTGATGAGATCACAGAAAAAAGAAAGACAAGCATGGCTGGAGCCCGCGGTGGACCTGACAGAGTTCTCTATGCCAGAGAAATTCAGTTCTATGTACGTTATATGTTGAGGTGCAGAACACTCTGTCCTGGGCCTTGTAACCTTGGTTGAGTACCGAGATTTTTTCGAGGTGTGTTGGAAATTTGTATTGGCCCCAGGGAAAATGGATTCGTAAACTACAGATCGATTCCACGATCAAGGGTGTAGACTGCCACAGTTTAAACGACGTGAGCACACACACAGTCAAAGGGATGTTGCCAGTCGGGGAGCATTGAATGACCCAAGAGCCCGTGTCGAACGGAAATTTCTGTGTACACAGTTCGAGCGAGCCTACTGTCCTCTGTTGTGTAGCTGTCGTGTAAGTCCTGGGTGAGATGAAATGGGTGAACATTGGTGTGCTGGGATGTAGGCGTGAATATTCACATTCTTGAGTCCTTATCATTCAGGGGAGTGTTGGGATTCAAGTTGAGGAGCAACGGCCAGGAAAGCAAAGCAGAATGATCACCGGCTATGGCTCGAGAGTCCCATCACTATGCATTGCACAGTTGTTTGATCAGTGTTGAAGTCCGAAGCCCGAGCTTGTCGTGTTGTGTTTGAAGTTCTACTGGATGGGCCGCTCGCCTCAGACCATGCATTGAAGGCCAGCAGCAAAAACATGCTGGCTCGACCCCGAGTTGAACAGGAGATCCTGCGCACAGCTCAACCAAATATATTACAAGTGATATAGACTCCGAGCAGATCCACTCCTAAGCCTCATTCTGGTGGAAGCAATTTTGGAGTGTGTTGTGAATTTTATTATCGGACACAGCGACGGCGGGCATATGGAGAGTCCGACCGTTTACATTTGGGTGATGTTGACTTGAAGAGTCTCGGCTGATGCAGGTTGGACGACACGAGGAGGTTGTGCACGCAGCAGAAAGGAGGACTAGGGGGCAGCCGGCCCGGGCCCGGATCGAAAGTGGGAGATTGTACGAGACGGACACGGGAGGCAAGTCCTGCCGCTTATGGCTCCATAAGCGACCGTCGCTTATGGCGCGCTTGTGGCAGGCTTCTGGGCATCAGGGCCTGAACCCGCGAGAGTTCAATTCCCGCAGTGGCCAAGTTTAACCAAATCCAGGATAAATCATATCTTTAATCCAGAGCTTTCGTATCTAGCCAGAGCAGCCTCAATACACTTCAGAATATTTCCTGGCTTATAATTGGACCTCTAATTGGGAGCCATGTTTGGTGGAGGGAGAGCACCATTGTATTGTTTGACCACTTAGGTAAGCTATGCTAACCAATAAGTTTATAGCTTATGTTCCTCACCGTAGCCTCTACACATTATCTCACTGAGCTATAGATATAAAACTAAGATAGGGGCAATGACCACAGCTTTATCTGGTGCAGCTGGTCAGGGTGCTCCTAGGGAGCTAATTTTTTTCAAGGTTTTTTACCAGGTTTTTCCTGGACACCACCACCTAACTTTAATCTATGTTAGAGGTTGTGCCACCACTTGTCCTGGGTTCAAATCATAAGAGATTTGGTATTCTCTGTGGCTTGAGATACAGCGAGGAGCAGAAGAACGAAATCAACAGGACTTGGTGGGCTCTGCTTACCTAAGTCATTAAACATCTCTCGCTGTGCAGCATATGAGTCGTCATTGGATGTCTAGTAATAAGTTAGAAAGTATGCTGAACTTTATTGAGGATGTTCTGGCTAGATATGGAATCTCTGGATTAAATATATGATTTGACCTAGCTTTATTAAAACTTGCCCACACTGGGAGTTGAACTCTCGCCGGTTCAGGCTTTGATGCCCAGAACCGGTCACAAGCAAGCCACAAGCGCGCCATAAGCGACGGTCGCTTATGGATCCATAAGCAATGGGGTTTGCCTCCTGTGGGAGCGCCTGATGTCCTTAAACTTACGACGTCCACGTCTCGGCTTGCATCCATATTAAATTCGGAAACTGAAGCGGTATTACGGTCACGCCATTTTTCATTGTAGAGGAAGCATTTGTGTTCTTCATTCCAGGGAGGGGATATTGAGTTGAACGAGGAGCAGCGAGGGTCTGCGCCGGCGGCGTGTATAATCGCCCCATTCCACAGCCTCCGATGTATATGCACAACGCCTGTGTCTGCGCGCTGATAAGCCGTGTACAAACCACAGGTGTATTTTCGCATTTCGCGTCTTTATACTTATAAAGCACGCTTTCTCTATTCTATAAGAAGCTATCGGGAGCTCCGAACGAGTAGCTTAACAGTCACATAGCTTAGGTTCTCTATTGGCATGATCCTATGGCGGTACCTCGACTTGGGGCCAAAGTACGACTTACCGAGAACAGGACTAACTACCTTATATCAGTACCCGTGTGCGTGCAGATGGGCTGAGCGCTAGACTAGTATCAAGGAGATGGGAAGGAATACATGACATCGCATGCAGGCGACTGGGGCCTTCCAAAACGGCCGACTTCGAGATTGTTTACCATTGTGTCTCTTATCGAGAACAGCGCGACAAGGCACATGACGAGTCCAGACCCTTGGATGGGGTGAGACCTCTGTAAATAGAAACGGACAAAGTGAATTGCCGACGGCCGAGCGTGCCTACGCATCAGAATAGCTGTGCCGGTTAAACATCAAATCGCGATGGCACCGGCACTTACCGAGACAAGTGCAACTTTGGTCTATCACAACAACCAGACTAGCTACGGACACGGGGAAGGTGTCTACAGGTAGCCATATCATAGACGATGAAGGCTGATGCTCGGGACGAGCACTAGACGAAGAAGACGACAGCTCGGAAGCTTCCGTTCGATTAACCAATAACTCTCAAACCGATCGAGTACCAAGGAGAGCTCTGACTCATAGAGCCGGCGCGTGGCCAATAGGAGTCAGGGGATTCCCTAAGATTGTCCCGCGGCTCCACGCCGGGACGGAGTGCTTTCCGAGATGTAGTAATAGATGTGTTGTAAAGCCGAGATCCCAGTGGTATAAAAGCACGTAGTTTAGAGAGGTTCTGGAGCAGACTACCTTGGGGTTTCGCGCACAACAGTGCAGTGACATCACTCGATTTACCTTGTTCACATATGCAACGGCGGTGTGGCTTGGAGTTGTCATTTAGCTCTAAGACCCAAGTGACCGTTATCTCGAACCGAGTACTGTACCTTTGGCAACGATTGGATTGGATTGGATTGTATCTGTGATTGACTGTGTGACTGAATTGTGAATTGTGTGGACTCTGTCCAGCACTGCGGGTCGTATTGTGTGTGTGTTGTGTGTGTGTTTTGTGTTCTGTGTTGTGTTATATACTGCAGTCCTGCAGGAGTGTATCGTGTCCCAAACCTGGAGAAATCCAACAAACCCGTCTTAATTGACATAAACTCGCCGGCTACTGGCCGTTATTGCCTTAAAAACCCACGAACCCACCGCTTGTACGAAGTCTCGAACATAGCGCGTATTGCTCGACTTTGGTTTCACAACCCTTGTCTATCCCACTCCCCTGTTCTCTGAACAGTAAACGATCTATTGACCTAATACTTGGTCTTTACCCCCGAACACCCGCGATTATCATTACTCATAAAGAGGAGGAGTTGTTGTTTGATTGATTGTTTAGTTAGTTATATTGATTTTGACCTCTATCTCGGCTTCGTAGTTATCGTTCCACCGCACCCCGAGTACCATCGTATCAGCGTGCATACGATCCCGCATCCACACCGTGCGCCCCGTCCCCAACGGCGAAGCAGCACATTCCCGCCCGCCACGCGCCCCGACCTCCACTGCACTGCCCGTGCCTCCACCTCCACGGCTGCACGCGCCGCCCACCGCGATACGGAACGCATCAGCTCGGAGAGCGTGACACATCCACCACGCCGCCCGTCACCCAGCCCAGACACAGCCCTGGGCTGCGGGTGCTCCATCGCCCCGCACGCGTCCGCCGCTGCATTTTCTCCGCGCTGCGCACACACATCACACCTCGGCGTGTGGGGCCCTCCACGTGAATACCATCCGCTGCGACCGAGCCCACACACTGGAGATGTTAAGCGGTCGCACCTCAATGGCACCCCCACGCCGCAGGGCCGATCGGAAGCGCTGCCAACAGGACTGGCGCGTTCACCGGGTCCCCCTCCACAACGCCGCGCAGCTTGCGGGCACGCACGCGCGTATGAGCTTGGGCGGAGGGCGGAGGGCGGAGGGATGAGAGGACATGCTGTGCGGCGTCACTCCCCTTACATACACCTCCGCGACGTCACGCAGCATCTGCCTGCGCGTTGAGTGCACCGTTATCCTCGCGGCAGCGAGTCGTGTCGCAGTGTGTCTTGTGGTGGGGATTAGTGTCTGTAGGGGTTCGGGGCAGGACGATGATGCTGAGGTAATGAGGAAGGGCGAGGAGTAAGGAGAGGTACAGGAGATAAAGACGAGAACCAGGAAGTAGCGATAGCTGGGAAGAAGACTCGGAAGAGCGGGGGGTGTACGACCGGGAAGCGGGTGAAACGAGGATTGGGAAAGGAAAACGAGCGGACGACGGCGCGTCGGACGAGCAGCGATAAAGACCAGAGACGACGAGTGTAGGGCATGCCAATGTACTGTGAGACCGGGGTTGATTCGCTTTGCGACCATCGCCCTCAGCGGGGCTCCTCGCCGGCGATCCCTGTCGTTGAGGGCGCGCGGGAGGCCTGCAGCGGCAGAGTTTCTCTGCGTGGGAAGGAGGATGATGGCTCAAAACAAGGAACGAGAGAGAAGTTTGTCAAGAGAGACTAGATGATGGCATCATTCAGCGCATGAAGGTGTCATGTGATGCGCTCATTAAATTCAATTATTGACGACGCCTCCGTCGCTCTCAACGTTCAACGACAACGGAGGCCTACCACCTTATCCTACACCAAAAATCGTACGACCGGCCCGGGGATCTCGTCACCCTGAGCGCAGCCGTTCTCATCTTATCGCACCGGCCTCCGATCCGATCCTTCGCGCAAATAGGGCTGCAGGCCGTGCCCGTTGCGCCGGTTCTACGGGGTCCGGCGACGGGCAGGCCGTCCCATTCCGCGGGCTCTTTGGCTGCATTTTTGACGGCCGTTCCCGTCAAAAACGGCCGTCAACGGGTCGACGGGTCATGAAAACGCGCCATAAATGTCCATACAGTGAGGTACGAGCGTTCGTATGGAGCGTCTGTCTATGAGAGACTAGTTGAATACGCCGTGTACGCCTTTTGTGAGGCATGTTCTGTGCAAAGGCAAGCCAAATACACAATTTAGGGCACATCTTATGGACTTACTGGTGAATTCAAACAGGTGAAATGACGGCCGTCGCGTGACGGACCGTTCCTGTTCAGGTCCCGTCAAAACGACGGCCGTGCCCGTCACGGGCACGGCGACGCGCAAATCTCAGCTCCCTCGACGCCTCCTCGATCATCCGGTAAGGCGGTGCATATGGCGAATGGGAGTGCCCCACGTCGTCTTTGTCGCAGCCTCATGAGTCTGCGCGCATGGGATACACCGGGCCAGGAGAAAATGCCGCGGCTGCCGCGCACTGCCGTGGCACTGCCGCGGCACTGACGCGGCAATCCCTACGCCCGACTAAGCCACGTAAGAATACCGTATCTCGAGCAAATATGTAACTAGGAGGTGTCTGAACCTCTACTGGCCCGATTTCAAAGCTTGTTTGTATCTATACAGGTCAGTACCACATGCAATTGTTCTTTGGAAGGTCAGATTCGTTCGAGTATTGCCATAAATATAATACATAATCATTGATTGTGTCAAATGAGCTTTTGAGACAAGTTCAACTTGTTCTTGAGGATTTTAAGTCTGTTTTATGTCATAGTATGGTCGCGGCACCAGTGCCGCGTCAGTGCGCGGCAGTGCCGCGGCAACACAGCCACCGGGTAAAGTGCCGCGGCAGAGTGCCGCGCACCCTCTAACTCTTTTAATACACTTCCTCTCGCATAAAACCGGGTTCAGGCAATGTTTTACAACCTCAATGGACTTTCTGGAACAAGACTCACTGTACCACAAGCTCGGGGCATTGATACAAACCAAGTAGATTAATTTCTGAACAAAACAGTAAATGTGTCTGCTATGTTCCACTCCCTGCTTGAATGAAGTGCATGAGTCTTGTCTTCATTTATGTAAGCACATCCAGTGTCCTCCAAAAAAGGACCAAGGTTAATCCAACCTCTCTCTGATTTCCCAGGTGAACTGGAGACACAGACCCTGCGGGCGACGATTAAGAAGTTGCATCGGGGCAATATATTAGATCTCCAATAGTAGCCAATGATTTATTACAAACTCTGTAGTTCATGTACACCCGGAATTTAATCAATCCGAGACAGTGTCACGCAATGTGGAAAGGGAGAGTGCCACGGCGGGGTTCCAAATATTCACCGAGGGGAATATTCGGGAGTTGTAATCTTTACCGGGCAGTATTTAAACTTTGAAACAATTGAAATGGCTAAGGGACTGACTTCCAGGCCTGACTTGTATGATTGAGACTGAATGCTGAACATCGCTTGGACACATTATTTATGTAACTACCACTGGGGAATTTGCTACTATTTGGGGGCGGCGTTGGAGCCTGGGTTCCAGAATTGAGGAAGATGATTCATGCCAAGGGCACCAGAGGCGCAATTGGAATGTTTAATGGATCACCAGACTGGTTTCTCCAGTGATGTGGTCCAGGTCATATGAGTGAATGGCAGCAGAAAATTGTATTCTGCGAGGTTCATCGTAGGGAGGAGGATAATTCGATATTTTGGTTCGCTGTCTTAAGTTGAACAAAAGTGTGCTGGGGCGCTTCATGCCCCAGCATTTCGGCTGAACAATAAATCTGAGACATACCAGAGCCTTTCCTGGCTGTGTGAGAAAACACAGAATAAGTCGTCGCTGGCTTTAGGACAAGTCTCGGTGTAATCTCGGGGCGGAGCTTAAAAAGGTTTCAGACGGATAGACACACCTATTTTTTTAAAGAGGGAGAATTATACTATGAGTGGAGCTGGATGCAATTCCTGCTCCCTTTCTTTGGTCGCTCTCTCCCATAATTCAATGGGACTAACGAGAAAAAGCCCTTAGTTAGGTCCGACTTGGCTCCGACTAAGCCCGCCTAGTAAATTAAGGTTGTGGGTTTTTGTGTCCAAACATCATATTGGGCCTATTAAACCTTGCGCGATCACAATTCGGGGCCAGGGAACCTTTGTCGAGTGAATTAAACACTGCGCGGCAGCGCCGCGGCAATCGCACAGCCACCGCCGCGTCAATGCGCGGCACTTTTAATCAGCCCCTGGATGATTATTGACTTGAATGGATGAAAAAAATACACAAAGATCTTGCAACGAGTTGATTTCATTGTTTATGAGTTTTAGGACATTCTGGAGGAGTTGCTTTAAGTTGTTGTAAGGAAGGGTACAGTATTGGGTGTAAATGTCATATGGTAGTGGCGCGGCACTTTCAACCAGATGAACCCCATTTCACTGGTGAGACTTAATGTAATAGCGCCTGTCAACTGACCTGAAAGTGTATACAGGGCAAGAATTACCTAAAGTATGGGCTGTCTAGGGCCGACTAAGCCCGACTAGGAAAATTTTGGCTGTGATTTTTTTATGTCTAAATGATGTATTGCAATATATAAACCTTGCGCGAACATTAGTTTCGGCCGGTGGAGCTCTGTGGACCGAGTTAAACGCTGCGCGGCAGCGCCGCGGCAATAACACAGCAACCGCCGCGTCAATGCGCGTCAGTGCCGCCGCAGTGCCGCGGCAGTGCCGCGGCAGGCGCGGCACTTTTACCCAGCCCGGATACACCTAGATACCCGTAAATCCGCCGGAGGTCATAGGCGATCGCGTGCCTGTAGTCTCTCTGGATAGATGCACAGTATAATGAAGCTCACTCACGGACCGCGCTGTCTGCCTCGTCAAGTCCCTCTGGCCTCGTTGCTTGCCGCGCTAGCCTCGTGTCTCGTTCTCGAGCCGGAATAAATCATTCGAAACACACTCCGAGCTGTCATTCTCACCCATGGCCTATCGTCTAGCATGCCTGGGTGACCCGAATCGCACCCCGCGAATGAACTTAGCTTATCTCGTGAGCGCACACTGCTGCCTTCACGCACTCCGGCCCTCTCGTAGCGCACTCAACGCAGTCGGCGCTGGCCCCGCGTCTCCTTCTCTCCACTTTGACTTTCTTCCACTCGCGCCTCTCTTCAACCCCCAAAGTTCCCTCAGTTTACGAAGGAACCACAGCTATATTCATCGGGCGTGGTGTACAGAACACCACGAGTCTTCGTATAAAAATGGTGGCGCCTTGCTCGTAGCCCGGGGTTCGACTCCCCGCGCTCGAACTGACACTTGTGGGTCTGTTTCTTTTTATTCTCCGGCGTTCGACAGGGTTGAACTGCCCCCTTTCTCTCACCACGGAGGAGTTACAAGCTTTTCTTGCGTGTATGGAGCCCGCTTGATAAGTTAAATCTACTCCATGGGTGATCCTGCCGTCATTCACCCCAAAATTTCCCTCCCATACGAGGGGACACGAGAAGGTAAATTCTTCGGGTGTGGTGCGTTGTGACTCGTTTGATGCGCAATCACACCTACCGATTCCCGCCGTTCGCGCCGTCATGGGACAGGAAGGAGAGATTAGGTATGAGGAGCTTCGTTGTATCAATCTCTCCATTTAGTCCAGGTTTTTTGCCTGTACGATCTCAAACGGACACCGCAGTGTAAAATTGAAACAGATTTGTTTTTTAAAAAGTGACACGAAAGTAAATCAATGGAAAGTAATGGTAGCAGACAGTAGAGTAGTTAGTAGAGTACGAGAAAGAGTAAGTAAACGACCAGGTAGCGCCTACTCATAGTAATACACATCTACACCATGCGCGGAGCAAACGGTGAGCGCACCGGTATCGGGCGACAGACCAACGCAACCAGGATTTTCCCCCGGTAGAGGAACGGTCCACATACCATCTACGGTGCTCTCACCCGTGGCTGGACGACAGACAAGCCGGGGGACCGGCCGACGTGAGCTGGTTGGAAACGACATCCCGTAGCCGGCGTACGTGAACGAGTCGATGTACACACAATTAATGGTACCGGCGCATGAAATCCGTTCCCAGGTCGGCGGTGCGGGAGTTGATGTTGGGAGCGTGAGTCGGTATCGATGCAAAGCGGGCCGGCGGGAGTCTTCACTGTCGGCAGGAAGGCTGAAGCTGCTGGCAGTGTGGGTGGAAACGAGGTAGCTCCCGCGGTGCAGCAGGCAATCGTGCACGCTCATAAACGGAGTGCGGAATCCAGGGAGGACGGGATACTCAACCTGCTGTTAAATGATGGGGGAGTGCGCTGCTCTGGCGAGCATGATGGAGTCGAGCTGCTGCCAATATGGATCGAATGAGGCCAATGGATACAGGACCACGTCGGAAGTTGCGCCAGCCCTTGTGAGCGCCAGCAGATGGCCACGCAAGATTTTCTAGGACAGGGAAACACATGAATGACTGCATATATTATTTTGAGATTACCGCGTACCTTGTGTACCAGCCGTACTGAACAGTGCAGCAGTACGAACGTTGTCTCCCTCCAATTGACAAAGAGAACCCCTTGGTAGCAGTCGCCATTCTGAACGAGCCACTGAACATTAGCAGCCCAGATATCGTCAGCGATGACCGGATCGTAAAACACTGAACAAGTCCGAGGGAGTTGGATTGGCGGCATTCGCCTTTCCGAGTTGGTCTTCAAGTCGAGGAGAAAAACTTGGACGAGAAGTTTAAAGTTCAGTAGCGCGGGGTCGAGCGTCAATCTAAATAGTGGGTAAAGGACCGATGCGGCGAGAAACGTTCAAGATACGCACATCGGAGACTGCCCAGTGCACAGCGCTATCAAAAGTCCCGCACCGTCATGGACCGGTTGGGCGACCACATGGCGGCGGAGGATGCCGTCGCGAGCCCAGATTCGCCGACCTTCAGTGATGTCCCATATTTCGCATCCAGTCCCACGTGTTACGAGGAGGTGTTTATCGCCAGACAGTAGAGTAGGCTCGGAGGGGGGAGACGACCCAGGGCCAGACATGGAAACATGGATATGTTGTCGGACGGCCGGTGCTGAAGATGAGTTTGCAGCCCAAGTCCGTGGGCCAAACACTGCTCGTTTGACTTCTTTCATGAGCTGCGTCGTCGAAAAGCGGAGCAAAGTGTCTCGGGGCGGAAGATCCAGTAGGTGGCGGCAGCCCAGATCAAAGACTATGGCTAGCCAAACATGCTTCGACTGTGCCAGCCTGTTACAAGCGGAGCTAACCTTTAGAAAGAAAGTTGTCAAATCGGAGGCCTAATCAAACCTGAATGACGTACCCGAGCCGACCGCAGAACAGAAGCAATATCGAGGTATGTGAATATACGCAGGAGGACGTCGTAGTTTAGATCGAGTAAACACAGCATTTCAGCTTTTTTTGGGGGGGGAGCAGGGATTACAGCTGGCTATTTATCTACATTGCCACGTGACAAAGCTGTGTTCGATGTTTGATCGTTCATTCTTGCTTCCCCTGAACAAGTTAAACTTCCGGTGGTTCTCCTATGGGTCTCAGCTGAATCCACACTCCGTCTGCGTTCGCCATGACGTCACCCCACGCGCCCTCGCGATCGTACCTACACGACGGCGGGATGAAAGGCACGCCGCGGACCGGGGCGGACGCTGCGCCCGTCCTGAGCGCTCGTCGTGCTCCTTCGCCGGGGTCGGGCTCGCAATCACACTCTATTCCTGTTTGGCGGCCGCACGCCGGTGGACGCATACGCATACGCAGTAGTGCAATTGCGCTGCGTTCGCGGGATACCGCGACGGTGTCGGTCGGGTGACCTAGGCGAGCGATGCGTGCCCGCGGGTGTGTGCGCGCCGAGGATGCCTGCGCGCACAACCAGTGGCTCGCGGCGATGGAGCGGGTGCGATAACGGCACTGGCCCTGCACGATGGGAAAATGGAAGTGCGGTATTGCGGCTGCCGGGTGTACATAACTTCGAAACTGGGCTGTGATTTGCGGAAGGAGCCGAGTTTGAATTCGATGCGCAGGTAAACTCAGAACGGCCGAAATGATGTCAAATGCAGCTGCCATTAATTCACACGAAATGAGTCGGAGATTGGACTCTAGCGATCAAAGGTAAGTGCCAGAGTGATTGAGCCACTGTAAAGCTGGGTGCCACAGTCGCAGGATTCCCCAGGATGCAGTACGTGCCAGCCGAAGCCGGAAGGTAAATTTGAAATTGCGTGCAAGTGAAGGATTTTATAAAAAATGCGAAGGGCTCATCGACAAAATGAACAACAGGATAGACACGGTGTCCCAGTTATGAGAAGGGCGTTAGAATCCCTTGTCAGCGGGAAAGATACTGGAGGGTGAATAAATAAATGAAAGGTATACCGTATACGTGTAACGTGCAGATACCGTAAACCACGTCCATCCATACCTAGGGCTGCGGACCGTACCGTATACGGGGACGGCCGTACATTTGACGGCCGTATTTTAGCTTACCCGTACCGTATGCCGTCCCGTCGTCACAAATTCCTGGGACTCGACGGTACGGTACGGCACAAAAACGGCCGTATACGGGAGGACGGCGCGTAAAATTGTACAAAAGACCTCTACAGGTTAAGCAAGGTGTGCCAAGTGTCCCACTGATAACCTTAGCCTCGCATTTAAGTATAGTATGTCTGAGATTGTCTCTGAGATCCATAATTGGAATGAGCGACCCATCAGTGTTCAAAATTTCCGCGTCTGAACGGGCTTATTCATCACGCCCATGTTGAGTTTTATCCTGGAGAAAAAAGGTACAACCAAATTTCCCAACACAATTCCAGAGAAGCAAAATAACGTACACAAGGAGATTGTAATAACATTTGAACCGAGGACGAACCAACACAACCTTTTAGTAGCAGTATTTGGGAATAAAGACCACCTCGGGCCCAAGACCGCATCATTTTTACCCCATTACAGTAGGATTTTTTGAAACACTCTACTTGGAGTCAGCTGGGATGCAAGAGAAAAAAATCAACTCGATATGGTCTTCTTAAGTCCGGCAGGGCACGGCAGTGCCGGCATCAGCTAATGCCGCCTATGCCGAGTGTCCCATCTATTCCTGAGAGTTGGCGGCATCACAAATGACCCCTTGCAATTGTTGTAGCCGGCCGTCTGGAAGTTCCATCCCAGTTCTGTTGATCTCAATTCGATTCCCGGCCATTTGAACATGTACCGTAAATACGGTTTCAACGCCGTATACGGCCGTATTTTCGACGGCCGTAATGGCGTACGGTACGGCAAAACCCGTCCCGTCCAATGGAGGGGTGGAAGGGCCGACGGGACGGTACGGGTGCCGTATTACGGAAGCCGTATAACCGTCTTTTACGGTTCGGGTCAGCAGCCCTATCCATACCAACGCTGACC
Source organism: Mycena vulgaris (assembly GCA_029204335.1). Taxonomy (NCBI): domain Eukaryota; kingdom Fungi; phylum Basidiomycota; class Agaricomycetes; order Agaricales; family Mycenaceae; genus Mycena; species Mycena vulgaris. The sequence continues at coordinate 257,312 of JARGYA010000046.1, forward strand.
GCCGGACCTCTAGAAAGCACCGCTTCCCACAGCCCACTCCCCCGAATCACGGCGCAGAAGCTCACTGAAGACGTCGACGATCGAGAACGAGAGCGAAAATCTTGTCGCCCAAACAGGAAATAGTGCGGGCGCTTATTTGGGCACCTAAACTGGTGGCCATTGATATCCAGCGATGAGAAACAAGTATGGGCAACAGTGGGCGGAGAAGAATGAGCATGTTTCCGTGTGAGGGAGAGGCGGTAGTCGCACTGAGAACGTCGACGCGAAGAAGAGGCGATGTGCGGGTGTGAAGCTCCAGCAAGTTTCAATAAGACAAGAAATACCGATAGCAGTGTATCGGAAGTGAGGGCCGCGTCGAGGAAGACGACAGGGCGAGAGATGCGCATGGGCACCGGCAGCGGATTCCCCTAGACGTCGTGCAGCCCAATCACGTACACTGTACAGGAAGCCGCTGGGAGAACGAAAGCCACGAGGCGCGCAAGGCGCGGGTCCGTATGTCAGCAACTCAGGGCGCGAACGAGACTATACAGAGGACGAGGCGGGGGTTGCTTCGAGAGAGCACCGGCGGACGGACCCGTCGAACGAGCAGATAGAAAGTTTTCGCCCAAAAAGGAAATACGGCGAGCGCCTATCGAAGGGCCTAGGAGCGACGACCGACGAAGGACAAGGATGGGCAATCGCGAGCCGATGACGATGAGGATGAACCCGTGTGAGAGAGGAAGAAGTGCGTGGTATGTAGTCGCGTCGAGGATCAACGGCGGGTGGCCGATGCGTCGATAGCTCCACCAGCCTGCCCCAAGGGCGAAAGATGCAGAGCACGGTATCGCAAGTTAAGGGGCGCGGAGTACGACGACCGGGAAAGCAGCCGCACGGGCGCCCGCAGCGCATTCGCCAGGTATTAGCCGGGCGAGCATGATACCACCGAGGCCCGGGTGAGTGCATCAGCGATCCGGGGGCAAACGAGGCAGGTGGTCGTTTCATCGAGGAGCAATGCACAATTCCCCAGCGGGGACGGACACGGATAGCTTTGTATCCGCGACGAAAGGGACGGAGGCGCGGCGACGCTTCACAGAGCTTGCTAACTAAGGGAAAGATGACGGGGACAGCCCGCAGGCTCCGCGCACGGCAGCAGGCTATACCTGGAGCGATGATCAGTCGGAGCATGCAAGGACGGGGAGGAAAAACGGACCGTCGGTAGTACAGGGACGCGGCAAGCCTGTGCGCGACTGGGTACTTGCTGAAGGAACGCAAGCGCGGTGCACGCTGGAGGGGCGCGAGTGGAACTACGCGCGGAGGGGCCGCGGGATAATTTTCACAAGGGTTCTGCGACTGGAGAGTTGCTGATGGGAATACGAATGCAACCGCGCGCTGGAGGGGACCGTGACGCGAGTGGAACTACGCGCGGAAGGGACGCCGGTAATCTTCACAAGGCACGCTCAGACCGATGGTGTCCGAGAATCGGAGCGAGAACGAGGAGGTGATGGATGTCATCAGGGAAGAGGTTGTCAAAGCGGACTCCAAGGGCGACGGAGGACGCGGGGGAGCCTCGCCCAAGCAAATATAGTTGGCGTCGAGAAAACGATGGCCAGGTCACCACGATCATTTGAGTCACGTGACGTATCTCCCCCGCCGCGTGTGCCCGCGCACGACCAAATACAGCGTTTCCAGTGTGCCCGTACCAGAGATTCGGTCAGAGAAATATAAATTATGCTAAATAGAGAGGAGATAACTCAACACATTCCGTGAAATGCCAGAGTTTCACAGTGGAAACTTGAAGTGCTCGGCGCTCGCGGCGGCGAGTCGCGACTCGCTGCACGCAGGAAATTGGCTGGAAATGTTTACTCAAGAAGGGCCGGAACGTACTACGGAAATCTTAGAGTACCTACTTACCCATCCGCGGCAAGCCCAATGATGCGACCTTCCGCTCTGGTGGAGAGGCTTCGTGTTGAATATGGGAAATTTTATCCATCGGATGCATAGGACGTCCGTGCAGTTTCTTACTGCGAACATCATCATTTCGATGTGTCCGTCCATTGACGGCTTACATGCGCCTGGGACGGTTATTGCGAAGGGACGATTAGTGGTGGATTTCCCGAGCAGGCTCTGTATATAATGAGCAGGGACTTATATATTGAAGAAACAGGCACTCTATGGCTAGCGGATACGCCAAACTTGAGGACCGCCGCATGGTATTTACTTCCAAACACAATGTTGTACCGAAAACCTAAAACTGAGCCGGACATTGTAACAACCATGGCGGCGAGAAACCAGATCAGGAACAGTTTGATCGTCTGCAAATCTAACAATCCTATCACCCCTTAATTATGACCGCTGCCGCGCAATATCGTTCGACATGAGACGAGTGCAAACAAATCAACATAGGGAATCAAAAGCAGTAATTCTGGTCGTCTCTAGTAGACAGGCAAGCAGTTGGTATTCCAAGCTGCATGTAACTAGATCAATACACTTTTGGGGCCCATCGATTCAAAGGGATATGTCCTGGCGCTTCGACGTGTCACAACCAGTATGTCTCCGTTGTCCATGGGCACATATCATGCACCTCGCGTCCCTTCTTTTTCGTCCGGTCCCAACTTGCTTCCAGCGAGAGAGGCCGGAGACTAGGTTTATTGGATCAGCGATCAAAACTCGACGGCCGTACTAGAACCTAAAACTGAGTCACTCACGTGAGAACGGATGTCATCTTGCGGTCGAGTGTCCTCAGTGTTTCGCCAACGAATGGATGTTATCGCTATAGCTTCTCCGCGCCGGTCGGGTTCGATGATAGTTCGTGCATTAAGCCTAGGATGAGGAGTGAGTTAATCGACCAGGCGCGGGACGTATCAGCTCTCACGTGGAGAACAAGGAAATGGCGCTGATTTGAGGGGAGTATCGTGTCAGAACTCGAATCCAATATATTCTCCGAACTCACTAGACTGCCAAATGGTGAGTCTAGTAATGGTCTCAGTGCAGCACGGACGTACAACGAGCGAGGATAGTATAAAACGCGATGTATGCAAACGTTTCCGGTAAAGCGGCCAGCTGTAAACGATCTTACGACCTTTTAGGGAACAGCAAACAGCAATGTCGAACCATAATAAGGGAACACAACGAGCAGAGACTACCCCGGTTAGAATGTCAGAGCTTTACACCTCTTCGATCACACACTTACCTAGTGAGTAATCCGGTATTGAGCGAAAACAAAATCAAGCGGTTCAAGAGCACGTCTGTTCTGCAAGTAATCAACGCCCGTTGCGACTGATTTGGAGTTTTTTAATACCTTTTTCCGCCGGATTTTGCGGATTGCAGGAAATACACAAGAGTCCCTGTTATCATGAAGTCTCCTGCGGCCGCAAATACGTTGAACAAATGGCCAAGTGTCTGACACCGCTATCAAAACATGGAGAGCCAGAAGAAATTACTTACGGTTAACTTTGGAAGATTGGCAAGGACGTCGAGGGACCACCTACGTAGTGTGAGTGCTACCATGGTCATCAGAGAGATGTCCGATCTTACGTTTGTGAGAAATACACTAGTGGATGACCCTGCATTAACGGAGGGAATTCTTACAGTAAAGTAGAACTTACCTATGCTGGACAACAGTTCGGCGAGTACTAGGACGAGCTACTGATAGATTAGCAGTGCCAATCACATTCCGCCCATAATTCATACTATCAAGGCAACGATCTCAATATTCTTGTGGCTCACTGCGCGAAAGCGGGTCAGATAGTTATGAACAACGATCGAGTAGTACGTACATATCCATATTCTCCATGTGAAGAAACTAGAAATATATGAGTAAATACGAATGTAAATTTCACTCAGACACCCACCATTGCACAATGAAGGAGACGAGGGCCTGAAGCGCGAGTTAGCATCATCAACTCAGTCTCCGAGTACCTCCTACACATAACAGTATCTGAAGCTTAGATATCTTGTTAATACACCTTGGAGCGTAGGTGATCGTGCTAACATACTGACCAGGAGGCTCCTTTTCACACAGGTTTTCAGTGAACGTTTGAGCCGCCCAAGGCCGTGCGTACCAAACTAGCAGCTTCTGCAGCTCCGGGTTCTCAAAATCCGTGATCAGATACACATATATTGCATGAGAGACCGATATCTGATGGAGCGTGTCGAGAACGCTGGACACAGTGATGAGAGTGTTGCATGTACGAAAAGATACGACCGCTGCTCACAATACCGTGAGGACCTGAAAAAATGTCAGAGTTATATACGGAGCAACAACGAGCGCTAACCATGGTTTGGGTTTTCCACGAGTCCCTCAATCGATAGGACTGACATCAGCGGTCAATGATTCAGGATAGGATCAGTGCGGTGGACATCTGAACTTACTATGAGGTACTTGTATGCCTGCATGGAAGTTATCCCCCATAACCTGAATTCTTTTCAGTCTGAATTAGGCAAGACAGTACGGAAGGGGACTTGCGCTCCCGCAACGCTGATTCCAGGATGTCAGAAGGAATTATCACAAAGCGAGGGAGAAACACGAACACAACACCGATAAAGTCTACACCAAACTTGACAGGGGATTCATATGCGTGTCAGCTCAAATCGCACCTGTGAGGAAGGACTATTGTTCACCGTCGAATCAATGCGGGGTGGCAAAGGGGCGCCCATGGTTAAGTTAGGAGGAGGGCGACGACCGTCGACCGCACACAATTTATATAAAATAACTGGTGTACCTGCGCCAATCACATCGCGGATCCACAGTTACGACCACGAGGCCGCGATGTGTGGCGCCACAGGCCAGAAAAGGACAAGATTTTTCAATCAAGTATTTGTCACTTGCCATAAGGTCCCCCTGTGGTATCTGAAACCTGGTGGATACGCCTGAACAGCGAAATGATTAGCAGGATCTTTCAATCACGATGCACTGGAGACGAGCCTGTGTTCAAATTCTGGTCGTTCTACACGATAGTACGCCCACAAGGACCCACATATCAGATTTCGTGAGAACAAACGACTCAACTAGTAAAGTGCCAAGCTGCGCCATTGGCTCGACGTTTCGGTCCATGTGGGGCGGAAGCCCTCTGCATTTAAAAGCGGCCAAGTCATCCGGCTCTGAACCCAAATGTCTTCCCCCATTATCCTGTGGACCCTTCTAGGCGGGTTTTTTGTGTGCCTTTTGATAGCCAGGCGCAAACGGCACCCTGGTCCGCTCCCCCCCGGGCCACCGGGGATACCAATCCTCGGAAACGCTTTACACCTTCCGCTGGAGACACCATGGGTGGCTTATCAGTCATGGGCTAAGCAATACGGTAAGCGAACACTTTCAAGGTCACAAGGCCCATTATCTGACTCCGGTGCAGGCGACATCGTACACGTATCAGCATTCGGACAGCACATAATCCTCCTGAACTCGGAGGAGACTGTCCTCGATCTTCTTGAACGGCGGAGTGCCATATACTCGGACCGCCCGCAGCTGTGCATGAGCGGAATCCTGTGAGTCAATATTCCTTCAGATGTGAACGCTCACTGGATGAGAGCAGAGTTGGATGGCGCGATAGCGTGCCGATGTCACAGGGGGCAAAAGAGATGGCACCTGTCATCACGGCAACCTGGTGGCACTTGCTCCAGACTCGCTCCGTCCTGGCCGTGCCCAGGTGGCATATTGGTCACACACTTGTAGGGTACGCGGGACGGGCGAGGTTCGATTTTCGATGGCTCGGGCGGCGGTTCGATTCTGTCAGCACCCATTCTATTTTGATCAATATTCCGCTGTAAATATGCATGGAATCTCGATGTATGTACCCATATCCCGCATGCCGACCACTATTATTGGGCATGAAGTTGTGTTTTCCATGCAGAGCTCCTTCCCGGTTTGTATTCAAATTTACAAATCTTTATGTGTGCCGTGTGTATTGTGGTGTTCATAACATTGCACACTTTTTTTTGTAGGCCAAATTCATAGCTGTGTATCTTGAACCAAGGTAGGGTCATAGATTAAGTATTTGTGGGCCCAAAAGTATTTAGGCTCGCACATCTGCGCAGTAAGAACTTGCAGACGACAGGATTCTCTACAAATCTGTACACTTTTTATACTCATAAAATCTTCAGCGGCCCATTCAAAACTCCTCAAGATATTCAGGGTATAGCCCAGAGGTATACCGGCAGAAGATTATGTATAGGCATGGTTGAACAACGAAAAGTTTGGCAGACAAAATTTATCACTACTAATAATTCTCCATAACTGCAGACATCTGAGCGAAGATGTTCCATGCGGATTCCATAGTCATCTCTGGACTACAAATTCCGGCCCAGGCCCCTCCAACAATAGCTTTGAACTCAGGGGTCACCCCGGGCCACCCGAGTTGAGTTTCCCTGGACCCAACCTCCTCAGTCAAATATTCCCGAAGTTCCGCAATAGCCTCTTTTGGCACATGGATACGACAATCAATTCCCCCGAAATGAGTAGGATGCTCGTGAGCGTGAGCAGGTATATGACCAGATGGCATATTCTTGTCCCGCTGTAGGCGAACACGATGCTGATTCCACCATTCTCGGAACTCATCGAGCTCGTGCTGGATAAGCGGTACAAAGATCCAATAAAACAATGGTCTGCAATCCTGTTAGTAAGAGATGTTTCAGAGGAAGAAGAAGAATTTAGCTACATATGAAAAGCAACGTTGGAGTCCAATATACGCTCCTGTTTCCCCCGTATAATGATGGCTTTCAGGTTCAAACCCATCTTTGTCTTCAGCCAACGCCAAAAACCCTCGATGACGGTGTTGTGCACGCTTTTGAGGACCATATAGGCAGCAAAAATAGCGGGATCTATATTCGGGGCGAAGTATTCTCTGCATAGAAACAGGGCTGGTCAATATCTCGCTACAGGTATCGAAGGATGAAACCAACCGAAGTATTGATTAGAATGCATATTGCCATCCAATCTCGGAGCCCTTGTCTGTGGTAAGTTGGATCGGGATACCGATTCCTCGCATTAAGCATTAATTAGAGGTTACCAGCCGCAGCGGTCCGAGAGTTCGGGAGAAGCTTCAGTGTCTCGCGGAAGTCGGTATACTTGTCCTTGTAGCCGTACATAGGCAAGGAGCGTTCCCCCATTTGCAAGGCCTGTGCAGAAAGCTTCTCGTGCCCGTCTGCACAAATTTTGTGAAAAAGGCCCAGACAACCCCACGCGCGGGATCAGCTGCTTCTTATGGCCCGGAAATCGCAACGTAAAGCCTGCATCAAAATGATCATGCATTACACCACGGACGAACTCTCTGTGGCTTTGATTAACGCAGCGAAAAGCAAAGGAGGATTCAAAAACGAACCTGGGAATCATTAGTCCACTGCACTTCAACTGTGCTTGAATAAACATTGGACCATTCAGCTGCAGACTATCCTTGGATACAGCGTCAATAACAGCCTGCGAACAGATCTGATTCCCAATCTGGTCTCGAACGTGTTTAACGCCCGTTTCCTGCGCCCGGGTATGTATCAGAGTTTGTCAGATTCAAGAGACAGAAGACAAACCCAATGATATAGCTCAATTCATCCCGGAGACATCGGATCTTTTGCTCTCGGCTGTATGAACGGACAGCATACTTGGTCAAGGCCTTGACTAGAGCGTCATCTGAAGGTTCTAAGCCGCCAATGACTCTCGGTCATACTCGAAGCTGAGCCCGTGTCAGTGGAGAAACCTACTGATGGCTCAAAATCACCTAATCCCACTCGCTCCCTGTCCGGGACCAAGTCTCCTCACGCGGCGTAATTTGTAGTTAAAATAGGCTTCTGTGATACTTCCGAGTCCTTGTATGAACCAGGCTGCCGCGCTGAAATCAATGCAATTTTTTCTATGCAATTTTGATCAATTTTCGAGATCCCCGGCGGTGATTACTTAGTGGCTAGACCCGATACATACATTGAACCGGTCCCATTCTGAGACTACCTTCGTTCTTATATCGTTGTTATATCCCTTCTTGAACCATACATTTGTTGCACAATGCATTGAAATTTTACGACAGAAAACTCCGATGCTTGTCCGAATTTGGCGGCTGTTCAATTTTGGTCGTTCCGCAGGCACGGCTGCACTAAGTTCTTACTGCACAAATGTGCGAGCCTAAACACTGTTGGGCCCACAAATACTTAATCTATGACCCTACCTTGGTTTAGGATACACAGCTATGAATTTGGCCTGCAAAAAAAAGTGTGCAATGTTGTGAACACCACAATACACACGGCACACATAAAGATTTGTAAATTTGAATACAAACCGGGAAGGAGCTCTGCATGGAAAACACAGCTTCATGCCCAATAATGGTGGTCGGCATGCGGGATATGGGTACATACATCGAGATTCCATGCATATTTATGGCGGAATATTGATTAAAAATAGAATGGGTGCTGACAGAATCGAACCGCCGCCCGAGCCATCGAAAATCGAACCTCGCCCGTCCCGCGTACCCTACACTTGACAGGATATGCCGTAAAGAAATCTTTATCAAGAATCTCTTTCACGCGGGTGAGTCCGTAGTCGATGAGTACATCTCGGGAGATCCCGGACTGGCTAAATTAAGCAATAAACTGCATTTCCGAGGCGAACAGTAGACACGTGGGCGGGACCTCGAGAACTGCTCGCTCAGCTTGTCACCTAACGTTTCTGAGTCACAGCGCGTCGATTTTCGCCCCTCGGGGCGAAACCTCCCGGACCGTAAGTGCCAAGCGCGCTCAAATGGGCGTCTATATGCACATCACGGCGACTCAAGAGCATTAAAAACACCGAGTCTTTACCATTGTCGCTCTCTCTCGTCGACAGTCGTTCTTTCGTCACTCTCTCGTCGTTGAAATTCCCTTTCGGCACCAGGAATCTATCAATCAGACTACTAGTCTCTGCACACCCAGGTCATTGACACCTTGAAGCACATTCCATGGACGGACACGGACAACAGACGACGATTTGCTGGGCAACTAGTGCTGATTCCAATTAGCACTCTGGATAAGAACCCCATCTTCCAGCGCTTCAAGCTCCTCAACAAGGACCATTCTGAGACCAAGCTCGAGAACAAGACCAAAGATATGTCATCGTGAGGTCCAAACGGCGCCAGCTCGCGCTTCTGCCCGCAATGCAGTTGCCGGGCCATCTCATCTTCGGATGGAAGATTCTGCATCGGTCTCACGCCCAGCTCCGTTTCCGCTCTAGGAGATGGGCAAGGACAACAAGTACCTACGCCTGCTGATGGATGGTGACGCTATCTCGGAGGAGGCCTGGACCGGATTTGTGGAGAAGTGCGGGTCTTGCAACCGTGTGCTCACGCGCAAAGCGCTCAAAAAACACACCAAGCGTTGCCTTGGTGAACTCACTGTGTTTTACGTCATAAATTTCTTAAGCCTCGATTGAGTCAACAACAGATAGACAGAAGTAGACAGAATAAATAGAAGTCTCGAGCCAGTAATGGATCACCTATTCATTTGCTCGAATGTTCTTCGAGCTCCAAAATCGCATCCTGTCGTCGAAAAGTGTCTGAAAAAAAAATCGTGGAAACGAAGGCTATCAGAATGTTCACGTGACCGCGACGCAACGCAACGCGACAGACCACAAACCACCTTGGATAATTACAACTTGAAAGGAGGCTTTATAGAGCAAAGAAAATCAGTTTATTGCTTAATTTAGCCAGTCCGGGATCTCCCGAGATGTACTCATCGACTACGGACTCACCCGCGTGAAAGAGATTCTTGATAAAGATTTCTTTACGGCATATCCTGTCAAGTGTGTGACCGATATGCCACCTGGGCATGGCCAGGACGGAGCGAGTCTGGAGCAAGTGCCACCAGGTTGCCGTGATGACAGGTGCCATCTCTTTTGCCCCCTGTGTGTGTGCATACGGCAGCCGTCACCGCGAGTACCGGAAGTTGATCAACGAGGTTTTGGCTCCCCGTAAACTGGAGGAACATTGGGGGATGGAGGAGGAAAAGGCCCTCGAGTACCTGCGATTGATTCTCAGAGAACCCGCATCGTTTGCTGCGCATGCGAGACGGTGAGTGGCCATTATTTGCCTCCTTCACGAGTTGATTGATCTATCAATATAAGTTTCGTTTCCGCCATTATCTTTGACGTGTCGCACGGGTATACCGTTCTGGAGAAGAACGACCCGATGGCGGAACTGGCGGAACGCGCTGACCATGAATTTTCTTCGTCAGCAATTCCTGGAGCGTACCTGTGCGATGCCCTACCCATCAGTTCGTTCTCTTTCTGCAGGTGGCCTCATCGAGAATTGAATCAACTCTTTTAGTGCGACATATCCCTGACTGGACCGGTGTGCGCTTCAAAAAAGACGCTAAGCGATTCCGGAAAACAATGGAGACATTGAGGGATGGCGCATACAATGATGTGAAGGTTCAAGTGGTCAGTTAGAAAATACGAGAGATCTCAGGAGCTGACTTTGAATGCATGCAGAGAAAGGGCACCGCAAAGCCATCGTTTACCGCAAGTCTCATCGAGCGAAATGCGAACCCTACTGCGGAAGAGGAATTGACCTATAAATGGGCGTCGTTGGGACTATATGGAGGTTTGAATCAAAGTTGTTTTCCTATTGGTTGCTGATTACGCAAATCGTAGCGGGGGCGGATACGAATTATTAGGTATGAGTGTTTTGGTGCCTGTTGGACTCGCCTTATATCGTGCCACAGCCATACTAAATCTCTGGAGTGTCTCCTCACCCCGAGATCGAAGGAGGCAGTTTCTTTGCTGCGCTGATACTGTATCCTATGCCAAATTATGAGAATGTTGACAAGTTGTAGACCGAGTTTATTATTTTACCGTTCAAAAGTCCCACAGACGCCGTCAAGGCCTCCTCAGTGTCCATCCGATGGGTTTAATCGGTCGTGCGACCGATTCGGTCAGCCCTTGGACTGGCGGGGTTGCCCCGAATCCCGAGACCCAAGGAGCATGTGAACCAGAGTACGAAACTGAAAAATAAATACAGGTAGGCGCTGACCAGATGATCTCGAGCGAGACATTACCCTCCCGCCTTCAGCTTCATAAATGAGTGAGACTTTAAGAACATGTGAGACAGGTTGAGCTTTATAATGAATGAGCGAGTGATAGAGAGCAGCGGAACAAGCGAGAAACGAGGGGGGAAGAAAAGAAAGGCGAGCGAGATGCAACTGCGGCCCGATGAAGATACGCTCCCCCATGACCGATCGCGATGAGGGAGCGGAGACATTTAATATATCCCGTCCGAGGACGAGATCATCGATGCCGGACGGCGCGCGCAGCGCACAAAGCAGGTGGGGCGGTGTGATCCGTACGTGAGTGCATCCCTCGGAGAGGGCGCAGGGGAGCAAGAGAGGAATAAGAGAAATATAAAGAGGGGTGTGCGCAGGGTGCAGAGGTAGCGTCACCTGACGAGGATACACCGCTCCACCATGAAAGCATCCCTCGCCGAGCAATGCGATTGGATTGGATGGGCGCCTCACACAACGAACAGACGAGCAATGAAGACGCACATCGCGAATAAATCCGTGCCTGGGACGCGAAGATGTGTCGCCCGCGTTCGGCTTTGAATGATCGAGGACTGGAACAGACAGGGCAGCGGAGGAACGAAGGGACAGGAAGAATAGAAAGAGAGCCGTGTGCATGGATTGCCGGAAAAGAATCATTCGACGAAGATCCGCCGCTCCACGATGCGAGCATCCCACGCCGTGCCCCACTCAGCGAAAATATGTGTGATGAATCCATGCATAGACTCGGTCCTGGAGCTTTGAGTTAAATGCTCAGGGACTGGAGAGGACGGAGCAGCGAGTAACGAGATGAAGAGAGGAAGAAGAGGATAATAATAATAATAACAAAAGCGCATGCCAAATGGACAATGGATGCGATGCGATGGAAGCGCGGCGGCGGCGAGCACGATGAGGGCATCCCCAATGAGGCGCCGCGGCGCGGTCAATGAGCGTGTGCATGGTCGATGGCAGCGCGCGAGGAAACCGACGAGAACGTATGTGAGCATGGCGGCGATGAGTGGGCGCCAGGTCGGCGCCCAGGTCTGCACCCGGGCGCATGGATTCGCCGGTAGAAGATGCACATCGCAAACATCGGGACCGACGTGCGCGACGGGCTCTTCATCATAACAGTGCGCTCGGCGGGAGGAAAAAAACCCACGCGGAAGCGAATAGCACGAGAAAAGCGGACATATGCGCACGGACGGAAGAGAAAGGCGGGGGCATATGCGCAGATCCTCGACTCGAGACAAATGCAGGCGCGATAGAAAGACGGGTCGCGCAGAAAAGAAGGAAAGGGGAAGGGGAGGAGGGACTGGAGACGATAGAGGAAACACGGAGGCACAGGACGGAGGGAGGGCAATCAGAAAGACAGTATGCAGAGTTAGTACAGGAAGAACAGTAGGATGAAGGATACAGACGACAGACAATAATGCTAACGTGCAAGTGGGCGAGCGTGGCGTGAGGGGTACTTGAAGCAAACGCAGAGGGCAGGGAAGCGCTGCGAGGAAGAGCGATCAGGACGAGCTCGAGAGCAAGAGAGTATGAGCACGCACCGCGCCGGTCGGAAGCTAATTCTTCTTTCCTCATATCCCGCACATACTATGCACCTCTCGTTATCACCGCGCCTCTCCACCTGGCCTCCCACTGCCATGACGAGTACCCGCACGACGCAAGTGCGCATCTGCGCGCTGCGTGTGTCGACGCCGATCCTGAATAAATAACGTTCGTCTACATGCTCCACGCCCACCCCCGCGCTGCTGTCGCGCTCGTCCCCAGCTCCGCCGCCTCTGCGGCCTCGGGCGCTCACCCGCGCTCGTGTACGCCGGTCCCGAGCGATATGAAGGACAGCCCTTTCCCAACGGCGCGCGCGCGCGGCGCATGCCCCCAAACGGCTTAGAGCGCGCGCGGCTCTGATGTGGTGCACGTGGACGACGAGCACAGCGCACCTCGCGTTCCCGCTGCTTGTATGATCCCGACGATCGCGGTTCCGACGACCGTGACGAGCGGAAGAGCGTGGTGAGTAACGGCATTGTGTGGTGCATAAGGGGGACGGGGAACACGGTTACTCGCGCTGGTAGCGCGAAGGGTGGTGCTGCTGTGTGCCGCGCGGGGCTTGTGCCTCGGCGCGCTGGGTACGTGGAGGATCGGCCAGCTGGCGTTGGGGAGCGGGGCTGGGGTGCTCGCGTTGGCGTGGCATCAGCGCTGGGGGTATAAGCTGTTGCCCCGGCGAGGCGTGCGTGTGGCAGGGACGACGCCATGCACGCGGTCGCGCTGCTCCGGATCCGAGGGAGAGGAGGCTGCGCAGGGTGGAGCAGAGGGCGGGGACACGGACTTGACGCCAGAACCGGGGCGCGACGACTGTGCAGGCGCTGAGGGCGACATTGGCTACGTATGCCGGGGTCAGCAGCTGCGAGGATCTGAGACGCGGGCGGCGCCGATGAGCGTGTGCGCCTATCAGACCGGGAAGATATCTAGACCGGGCAGTCCGAGTCACAGTCCTAGCGTGTCTACGTTAGCCACGATAACCGAGTTTCGTAGGGTAACCGTTCACACCGCGCTAGCCATGGGTAGAAGACTGGCCGATGGTATGAGCCCAACGCGCCCAGTCGTTCACGCACAAAGCCCCGCCGTGAACGGAGTAAATCTGGCAAGCGGCACGCCCACATAGACCAAAATTCCCACCACGAGATGAAGAATACCAACTGGCGAATTGAAACTCACATTGAAAGTACCGAAGGCCGTACGTGGTCGTTCTTCTTTCCTCCGAGCCGTTTTCATTCAGTGCCTCGACATTTACTGCTCGGTTCGCGTTCATGATCGGTCATTCAATTTCCGGGGGTGCCAAAGCAGCGAACAGCAAGTATGGCTGCGTGAGACGTGAAGAAAGGGAAAGCAGGCGAGATCACCGGGCACGTCGCGCGAGTTTGGCGGTTGATGCAGAGTGCTATGTGGCCGTGTTTGGCATACTCGTGCCGAGCTGATCCGAATCTTTTCTTTCCCTAGATTTCGCTTTCCAAGTTTCCGCTCCTCCACCTCCCGCATTTGGTCAAGGCTTTCAAACGGCTTTCGCACATTCTAATTTCTTGCTTCTGCCTTTCAAAGCTCGGCGCTCTCGAATTCCGCTGTTCTCAACCTCTCGCCGTAGAACGAGGAACGAGAGATGGAGTTTGTCAAGAGAAATTAAACCTCTCGGGCTTAACAATAATCTACGCCGCCAACAGAGACCTCAGGCCACTGGTGCAGCAACGCCAAGATTCACGCACCTACCAGAAAATAATGTTCGAGGGCTGAATGATCTGCCACTGCTCGGAGTGTGCTCCACATCTGCACACTGTAATGTATACTAGAGATCTGAGAGTGTTCAGTATACTCCACACGGCCCGCGCCGAAGAAACTTACTCCGTAGCCGCGCAAGTCCGTATCGACTGTGAGCTGATTTCCGTTTTGATGGGACAGCCTTGAGCGCTGTTAAGAATCGTAATTCCGTCACTCCCCTGATGGAGGTGTGTTGATATGGAGGTGACACAAAAGGATTTCACGGATAAATCAACTCGAGTTGGTTGCCATCACCACAATCGTAGATCATGCATCAAAATCCATCAGCAACCTGTCACCGGGCGCCCACTCGGCGCCTATGCACTATATAAAGCGGAGATTTGCAGCCATTCAATCCTTCCTTTCTCAGCCTGGGATCTGGAGATGGATATAGACACTGTGAGTAGTGGCGGCAAGGCTTATATGATACTTGCATGATACTAATAAGCCACAGAGCTCTACGCCTAAGGCTGTTTCTACACCCGGGACAGACAATGCCCACGGTATTGACAGTATTATTGCTGTAAGTTTACAGAATGTACAGAGATTATGCAGGGAAAAGCTGACATCTCTGTAGGATCTTGAGACAATATTGCAAGCAGCGCAGGAAGCAGTATTGCTTGCCCCAGAAGGACACCCTGACAGGCCGAAACATCTTGGAAACCTTGGAGTGGCTTTTGCAAATCGATACAACAGGCTGGGGGATCTGAATGATCTTGAGGCTGGTTTAAAAATTGAGCAAGAAGCAGTGGAGCTCGCTCCAGATGGACACCCTGAGAAGGCACTCCATCTGTACAACCTTGCAGCATCTTTCAGAAGACGATACAGAAGGCTGGGGGATCTGAATGATCTTCAGGCCGCCTTGCATGCTAACCAGGAAGCAGTGGGGCTCACCCCTGAAGGACACCCCCACCGGGCAGGCTGCATCCAAGGACTTGCTATGGCTTTCAGAGATCAATACAAGAGGCTGGGGGACCTGAATGATCTTGAGGCCGCATTCAAGGCTAGCCAAGAAGCAGTAGCACTCACCCCAGAAGGGAACCCTGAAAGGGTAGGCTGTCTTCAAGGACTTGCAATGTCTTTCAGAGATAGATACCAGAGGCTGAATGATCTCGCTGATCTTGAGGCCGGGTTACAGGCTGAACAGGAAGCACTAAAGCTCACTCCCAATGGACATCCTGAAAGGCTAAGCTGTCTTCAAGGCCTTGCAGTGTCTTTCTTATCTAAATACCGGAGGCTGGGTGACCTGAATGATCTTGAGGCTGCATTAAAGGCTGACCAAGAAGCAGTAAGGCTCACCCCAGAAGGGCACCCTAACAGGCTAGACTGTCTCCAAAATCTTATGGTGGCTTTCACATATCGGTACTGGAGGCTGGGGGATCTGAATGACCTTGGGGCTGCTTTAAAAATGGGGCAAGAAGTAGTGGAGCTCACTCCGGATGGACACCCTGAGAAGGCACACCGTCTGCACAACCTTGCAGAGTCTTTCAGAAGTCAATACAAAAGGCTGGGTGATCTGAATGATCTTCAGGCCGCCTTGCATGCTAACCAGGAAGCAGTGGGGCTCACCCCTGAAGGACACCCCCACCGGGCAGGCTGTATTCGAGGACTTGCTAGGGCTTTCAGAGATCAATACAAGAGGCTGGGGGACCTGAATGATCTCGAGGCCTCACTCATGGCTAATCGAGAAGCAGTAGCACTCACCCCAGAAGGGCACCCTGAAAGGGTAGGCTGTCTTCAAGGACTTGCAATGTCTTTCATAGATAGATATCGGAGGCTGAATGATCTCACTGATCTCGAGGCCGGGCTACAGGCTGGACAGGAAGCACTAAAGCTTGCTCCCAACGGACACCCTGAAAGGCCAAGCTGTCTTCAAGGCCTTGCAGTGTCTTTGACAGAGAGATACCGGAGGTTGGGTGACCTGAATGATCTTGAGGCCGCATTAAAGGCTGACCAAGAAGCAGTAAGGCTCACCCCAGAAGGGCACCCTAACAGGCTAGACTGTCTCCAAAATCTTGTGGTGGCTTTCACATATCGGTACAAGAGGCTGGGGGATCTGAATGACCTTGAGGCTGCTTTGAAAGCTGAGCAAGAAGTAGTGGAGCTCACTCCAGATGGACACCCTGAGAAGACAAGCCGTTTGCACAAGCTTGCAGAGTCCTTCAGAAGTCGATACAAAAGGCTGGGTGATCTGAATGATCTTCAGGCCGCCTTGTGTGCTAACCAGGAAGCTGTGGAGCTCACCCCTGAAGGGCACCCCCACCGTGCAGGCTTTATTCAAGGACTTGCTATCTCTTTCAGAGATCAATACAAGAGGCTGGGGGACCTGGATGATCTTGAGGCCTCATTCAAGGCTAACCAAGAAGCAGTAGCACTCACCCCAGAAGGGCACCCTGAAAGGGCACGCTATCTTCTAGGACTTGCAATGTCTTTCAGAGATAGATACCAGAGGCTGGGTGATCCCACTGATCTCGAGGCTGCGTTGCAGGCTAGCCAAGAAGCAGTCAGACTCACCCCAAAAGGGAACCCTGCCAGGCCGGCCCGTCTTGTAGGACTTGCAGTGTCTTTCTTAGATAGATACCGGAGGCTGGGTGACCTAAATGATCTCGAGGCCGCATTAATGGCTACCCAAACAGCAGTGGAGCTCACTCCGGATGGACACCCTGAGAAGGCACACCATCTGCACCACCTTGCTGGGTCTTTCAGAGATCGATACAAGAGGCTGGGTGATCTCAATGATCTCCAGGCTGCTGTGCATGCTAGCCAAGCAGCAGTAGGGCTAACCTCAGAAGGGCACCCTGACAAGGCAAACTATATTCAAGGAGTTGCTGTGCTTTTCACAGATAAATACCGGAGACTGCGAGATCTGAATGACCTCGAGGCAGCCTTGCAGGCCAACCAAGAAGCAGTTGAACTCACCCCCAAAGGGCACCCTGACAGACCAGGCCGTCTTGAAGGACTTGCAGTGTCTAGCTTAGATAGATACCTCAGGCTAGGTGACCTGAATGATCTCGAGGCCGCATTAAAGGCTGACCAAGAAGCAGTAAGGCTCACCCCAGATGAGCACCCTGACAGGGCAGGCCGTCTGCAAAACCTTGCTGTTTCATTGACTGCCAGATATCGGAAGTTCTCCAGGCCTGAGGATTTGGACAGCATTCACACCAATTATGCCCTGTCTTTCAAAACACTCAATTCAAGTCCGGAGGCCTCTTGGAGTGCAGCCCTTTGGTGGGCCATTGTTTCAGACGAATTTCAGTCAGCACAGGCCATGACTGCATACTCAAATGCCTTTCAGTTGCTCCCTGATATCCTTTGGGTTGGAAATGTTCTACCTGTGCGGCACGAAGCCACCTACCGACTTGATATTAGAGAAGCCACTTCAGCAGCTGCAAGGACTTTCATAAATTTCTCTAAATCTGTTTCAGCAGTAGAAATCATTGAACAGGGAGTGGGAATCACATTTCAGCAAATGCTCCAGTTAAAGACAGATGGGAATGGACTTCCCTTTGCTCAAGCCAGCGAGTTAAAATTACTCTCCTCAGAACTGTACAGCGGTACATCATCCAATAGACAAGATGTTGCCACTAAACGTCAAAAATTGCTTGGGGTCATTCGCCAGCAGCCAGGTCTCGAGCATTTTCTACTTCCAAAGTCGTATAAGATCATTTCTCATGCATCCCAAGGAGGTCCCGTAGTTATCCTGAACAGCCTCCAGACTCGTTGTGATGGGATCATAATTCTCGATCCAGTGTCTGATCCAGTGCATGTTTCCCTTCCCAACGTGACAGTAACCTTGTTAAAGTCACAGCACGAAATCCTGAGAGAGCTTCTTGGCCGCAGCAATGTGAGAACACGAGAAGAATCTGGATCAACCAGACTCTTTGGGCGACGTGAGCTGTTTGGGACAAAAACAGTGGAACAGTGTTTCACAGATTTATTGACCTGGCTGTACACCAATGTGGTTGCCCCCATCTATGAGGTCTTGGAATTGGTCAGTGTGAATCAAATCCCCTGGTTACTGTTCACTGACATCCTGCAGCATGACATCCACAATGGCCGACTGTGGTGGTTGCCAACTGGTGCATTTACAGCACTGCCTCTCCATGCATGCTCTCCCTCCAATCAGTTCATCCATTCATATACAGCAACATTAGGATCTCTCTTAGATGCATATTCCAAGAAGTCATTCAATCCCCCCAAAGTCGGTGTTGTTGGAGTGACACATACCGGTAGTGGAGCACATCTTCTCCCGGGTGTGGAACAGGAGGTCAAGAAAATACTGTCCATCATCAAAAAATCTCCCGTGGAGTGCCTTGAAGGGCCCCAAGCAACACCGGATGCTGTAAAGGTCCAACTACAGAATTGCTCTTGGGTTCATTTGGCATGCCACGGAAAACAAGATTTAGTTGAACCGACCAAGAGCCATTTGCTGCTCTATCAAGGTGTCTTGGAGTTGGAAACAATCCTTCAAATGCCTCTCTCAAATGCAGAATTTGTTTTTCTTGCTGCATGTCAGACAGCTATGGGTGATCCTCAACTCATAAATGAATCCTTCCATCTGGGAGGTGGATTCATTGCAGCAGGTTTCAAAAGTGCAATTGGGACACTGTGGTCAATGAATGATCAGGACGGACCACTAGTCGCAGAGAAGGTTTACTCCCACCTTTTTCGGGAGGGTCGACAGCCTCAAGCAAGGGATACAGCTGAGGCACTGCAGCTCGCAGTGGAAGCATTGAAGGCTCGGAAAGTCCCTTATGAACGATGGATACCATTCATTCACATGGGGATCTGATGTGGAGTGGGAAAAGATACCACAATCTCGTTCAACCGGGCTGTTCTATGCTCCCGTTCAACCGGGAGTCGTGAATTTTTAACTGATCTCTCTCAACATGTTGTCTGTTTTCAATCCAATTTGTTACTCCTTATCGTCCTACACCCCATATTGAGGTGGACACCAGTAAGCTAGCTCGTCGTGGTAAGTATCACCCAGCTTGTCAACATCCACCCAGTTAACAGTCACTCCAAACATGTAAGTCCAATTAAATGAAATATAAGTTCAACGTTGCATGCTTCAGATTCTCGTAATATTTGAGGGAGGTCTGATGAGATCACAGAAAAAAGAAAGACAAGCATGGCTGGACCCCGCCGTGGACCTGACAGGGTTCTCTATGCCAGAGAAATTCGGGTCTATGTACGTTATATGTTGAGGTGCGGAACACTCTGTCCTGGGCCTTGTAACCTTGGTTGAGTACCGAGATTTTTGCGAGACCTTTTGAGGTGTGTTGGAAATTTGTATTGGCCCCAGAGAAAATGGAGCGGAATGGAAGTTCGTACACTACAGATCTAGGCGTGAATATTCACATTCATGAGTCCTTATCATTCAGGGGAGTGTTGGGATTCAAGTTGAGGAGGAACGGCCAGGAGAGCAAAGCAGAATGATCACCGGCTATGGCTCGAGAGTCCCATCACTATGAATTGCACACCCGAGCTTGTCGTGTTGTGTTTGAAATTCTGCTGGATGGGCCGCTCGTCTCGGACCATGCGGTGAAGGCCAGCAGTGAAAATTTAAAACATGGTCATGGCTCGATCGAGCCCGAGTTGAACGGGAGATCCTGCGCACAGCTCAACCAAATATATTACAAGTGATATAGACTCAGAGCAGGTCCACTCCTAAGCCTCATTCTGGTGGAAGCAATTTTGGAGTGTGCTGTGAATTTTATTATCGGACGCAGCGACGACGGGCATATGGGGAGTCCGTCCGTTTACATTTGGGTGATGTTGGACGACACGAGAAGGTCGTGCACGGAGCAGAAAGGAGGCTTAAGGGGCAGCCGGCTCGGGCCCGGATCGAAAGGAGACATCCTTGAACTTACGGCGTCCACGTCTCGGCTTTCATCCATATTAGATCCGGAAACTGAAGGGGTATTGCGGTCACGCCACTTTTCATTATAGAGGAAGCGTTCATTTTCCTCATTCCAGGGAGGGGATATTGAGTTGAACGAGGAGCAGCGAGGGTCTGCGCCGCCGGCGTGTAATCGCCCCATTCCACAGCCTCCGGTGTATATGCACATCGCCCGCCTCCGCGCGCGCATACGATCCCGCATCCACATCGTGCGCCCCGTCCCCAACGGCGAAGCAGCACATTCCCGCTCGCCACGCGCCCCGGCCTCCACTGCGCTGCCAGTGCCTCCACCTCCACGGCTGCACGCGCTGCCCACCGCGATACGGAACGCACCAGCCCGGAGCGCGCGACGCGCGCCACCACATCCACCACGCCGCCCGTCACCCGCTTCAGACACAGCCCCGGGCCGCGTGTGCTCCATCGCCCCGCACGCGTCGGCGGCTGCATCCTCTCCGCGCTGCTCACATACACATCACACCTCGGCGTGTGGGGCCCTCCGCGCGAATACCATCCGCTGCGACCGCGCCCACACACTGGAGAAGTTAAGCGCTCGCACCCCCACGCCGCAGCGCCGATCGGAAGCGCTGCCAAAAGAAACGGCGTGGTCACCGTGTCCCCCTCCACAATGCCGCGCAGCTTGCGGGCACGCGCGCGCGTATGAGCTCAAACGGAGGGCGGAGAGATGTTAGGACACGCTGTGCGGCGTCACTCCCCTTGAAAACGCCTCCGCGACGCCGCGCAGCATCTGCCTGCGTGCTGAGTGCACCGTTATCCTCGCGGCAGCGAGTCATGCCGCAGTGTGTCTTGTGGTGGGGATTAACGTCTGTAGGGGTTCGTGGCAGGACGACGATGCTGAGGCAATGAGGAAGGGCGAGGAGTAAGGAGAGGTACAGGAGATAGAGACGAGAGCCAGGAAGTAGAGATAGCTGGGAAGAGGACTCGCAAGAGCGGTGGTGTACGACCGGGAAGCGGGTGAAAAGAGGACTGGGAAAGGAGAGCGAGCGGACGAGGACGCGTCGGACGAGCAGCAATAAAGACCAGAGACGACGAGTGTAGTGCATGCCAGTGTACTGTGAGGCCGGGGTTGATCCAGTTTGCGTCCATCGCCCTCAGCGGGGCTCCTCGCCGGCGATCCTCGTCGTCGAGGCGCGCTGGAGGCCTGCAGCGGCGGAATTTCTGCGCGTGGGGAGGAGGATGATGGCTCAGAACGAGGAATGAGAGAGAGAAGTTTGTCAACAGAGACTAGATGATGGCATCATTCAGCGCATTGAAGGCGTCATGTGATGCGCTCATTAAATTCAATTGTCGACGACGTCATGCATCATGCCTCCGTCGCCCTCAATGAGTGTGAATGGCCGGCAAGCGGCGGGTCACAAACAGAAATTTAAGGCTTAAACTTTAGTCTTTGATGTGTGGTGAGAGGCAGAAAATTCAGTGGCGACATGATACACTAGTGGTACAATAACTGGACAATAACATTAACTTCAAACAACGGGAGCACCGCCATTCCCTTCGTCTTCGTTCTCTCTTGGTTCTCTCCGTCTTTAGCACGCTTAGCATCGCTGCCTTCGGGCTCGGAGCTCGCCTTGCGTTTGTTCACGTCTTCTATTAACTCCGAGTGAGTGTAGTATAAGAGTGAGACTTCAAGTGCGCGAGAGCTAGACAATAATAACTCAGTCTTCGCGCACACAGAAGTAGGCGGAAGTCTTAATATTCACCTAGACAATAATAACTAGTACAAGTTAGAAAGTGAACCATAGTAAGTAATTGAGTCGCTCACCTCAGTCTTCGCGCACACAGAAGTAAGCGGAAGTCTGAGGGGAGGCGACTCGAGTACAGAGTAAATATATACTGGAAAACGAGTGCCTGAGTATAACCAAAAGAATACTACGAGTGCCTTGATATAACTACAAGAAGAAAATGCGAAAACTATCAGCTCTGAGCTATCCTGTTATATCGTACCTTCAGGTAATAATTATACATAACTTTGCAACGAGACAATATATCGGTTGGACTTGAATCCCGAGTGTGCTACCAGCGTGCTATCCGCTAACATGTAGAACATAGTGCAGGAAGTTGCTCCTTACTTTGAGTCGGGGCCGGAAGGTTTGATGGTCCTGCTGCTGAGTACGGCAAAGAGAAATGTTTGACAGCAAGCTGTTGCTGGGCATGGAATTCTTCCGGTGACATAGCGGCAGGACGGTATGGCTTGCTCAGGGCTTTCTTGTACGGGCTCGGAAGTTGTACGGCGGCATAACACAAAATGACCACTTGCTCGATTTCGGCTGTAAATAGTCATTAGCTCGGGTTCATATGAAGTGTAAGGATGGATGACTGTACCGACGAAAGAGTCGTCGCCGCCGAAGCAGTAGTGGATCAGTTTGAACGAGGTTTCCACTAACGCGCCCTTTAGTTTCCTTGCGATGTCAAGCGGGTCGATGCGGGAGTCGTCTATGTCAAAGACGACAAATTCTCGAATGTTCCCGGATCCAGAGTTGATTTTAGCCCAACACTTGGTAGTGTGAGCGCGAGCGATGACGAGTTCTTCGGCATAGGTAAGCCCATAGAGAGCTGCCGGTAGAGCTCCTATCCAGCAGCTGTTCGCCCAGCTGTACAGCGGAATCTTAAAGAATCTGTGACCTTTCACGCATCTCGCACAAGTAGTACACACTTGATATTGTTCATTGTGGAGTGAATAGGACTGAATATTGGGCTGAGTGTAATGGTTACGAAGACTAAGAACAGTTTTTTCGAGGAGAGTGATGTCAAGGTCAGAGATAGCCGAGCATTTGAGGTCTGTCACTAGCTCATCACGGTTGCAGAAAGAACAAGGGCTACGCGAAAGCGAAATAGCCGTCGTCTGTGCACGACTCTCTCTCATGCTCTGGGTGGCCCATAAGTATTAAGAATGTACACTCAAAGCAAATGACACACCTGATTAAGAGAATAATCAGATTCCAGTTGCGGCCAGGTGAGATGACACTCATCGTGATCGGCCTCGAGGACATTGCGAAGGCGACGCGACGATTCCTCGCGCTGACATTTACGCGCAGGAGACAACAATTCCTTCCCTTGGACCTGTGCTGCTGAACGATTCGGCGATGGGAAATTTTCTTCATTTGTAAGCTGTCCAGCTTCTTGGGCGTCGGCGCAACGGACGAGACAAGCCCATGTGCAGCAGTGTACCTGCAACGTGGTCATCAGAAGGGCTCTTTTCTGCCGTTTGATTCTGTGTTCACACGCAACAGTGTTTAGGGC
Source organism: Mycena vulgaris (assembly GCA_029204335.1). Taxonomy (NCBI): domain Eukaryota; kingdom Fungi; phylum Basidiomycota; class Agaricomycetes; order Agaricales; family Mycenaceae; genus Mycena; species Mycena vulgaris. The sequence goes on from JARGYA010000046.1 coordinate 280,746, forward strand.
TGCACTGGACACAGTAGAAGGATGAGTCTCGAATTTGTCGAGCATGTAGCGAAGGGTGAGTGATTTTTGCTCGTCTGAGAGTCATAAATGTGTGAATTGAGGTGCAGGAGGTTTTTCTTTGAAGACAGAAGATAATGAGAAAAATGAGAGAGGCGACCTCAGACACACTGACTCGGAGTGATATTTATGGGTGAACCAAGATTATTCTTCATTCGTTTCTGAGGCTTGTCGATGGAGTGAGAACCTTGGGGAAGCGAACGCTTCTGAGATAATCGTGTTTCAGCCATGTAGATGTATTTTCACTACGGAAGAGTAGGCAACAGCACGACAAAGGAGCAGATTATATAAGCCGATTCGCGACATTTTTGGTACTCTAAGCACAATCAGAACTGACGTTCTGTTTGTGAACGTTCAACGACGACGGAGGCTTACCACCTTACCATGCACCGAAAATCGTACGACCGGGATCTCGTCACCCTGTGCACAGCCGTTCTCATCTTATCGCATCGGCCTCTTCGAGACTTCGCGCAAATCGGAGTCATCTCAGCTCGCTCGACGCCTCCTCGCTCATCCGGCAAGGCGGTGCATAAGGCGAATGGGATCGCGCCACGTCGTCTTTGTCGCAACCTGAGTCTGCGCGCATGGGATACAGCTAGATACCCGCAAATACGCCGGAGGTCATAGGCGATCGCGTGTGTAGTTTCTCTGGAAAGAGGCTGTAACGCTCACTCACGCTAATTGCGCGTGTGCCTTGAGTCTGGCCGCGCTGCCTGCCTCGTCAAGTCCCTCGGGCCTCGTTATTTGCCGCGCCAGCCTCGTGTCTCGTTCTCGAGCCGGAATAAATCATTCGATAACGCATTCCGAGCTGCCATTCTCACCCATGGCCTATCGTCTACATAGCATGCCTGGGTGACCCGACTCGCACCCCGCGAATGAACGTAGCTTATCTCGTGAGCGCACTGCTGCCTTCGCGCACTCCGGCCCTCTCGTAGCGTACTCAACGTAGTCGGCGCTGGCCCCGCGTCTCGTTCTCTCCACTTTGACTTTCTCCCACTCGCGCCTCTCTGCAACCCCCAAAGTTCCCTCAGTTTACCAAGGACACCACAGCTATATTCATCGGGCGTGGTGTACGGAACACCACGAGTCTTCGTACAAAAATGGTGGCGACTTGCTCGTAGCCCGGGGTTCGACTCCCCGCGTCCGAACTGACGTTTATGGTCTGTTTCTTTTTATTCTCCGGCGTTCGACAGGGTTGAACTGTCGTCTTCCTCTCACCACGGAGGAGTTACAAGCTTTTCTTGCGTGTATGGAGCCCGCTTGATAAGTTAAATCTACTCCATGGAGTGATCCTGCCGTCATTCACCCCAAATCTCCCTCCCATACGAGGGGACACGAGAAGGTGAATTCTTCGGGTGTAGTGTACAGAACACCGCGAGTATGCTCGTAAGACCCTACAGGCGACATGATTCACTCGCCGTCCAGGGTTCGACTCTGCTTAAAATGAAACAAGATCTGCCTGGGTTCAAGTAGGATCTCATACGGTAAGGGATCGAGGGTGGTGTGCGGAACATCGCGGGCAAAGCCCTCCCAGTTTTCTTGTGGCAATTAGCGCTAGCTCAGAGGCCGGGGTTCGACTCCCCGCGCCCAATCTGTGACAAGCCGAAGAAAGTCTTTTGAACACCCACTGCTCGTCTCCAACGCAATTCGACCCGCTTGTCTCGCGGAACCAACTTGAGATGTATGGCTGTGGCTGGGCGGGCATATTCGATGCAAATGGCTGTGTTGTAACTCGTTTGATGCGCAATCACACCTACCGATTCCCGCCGTTCCCGCCGTCCTGGGACAGGAAGGAGAGATTAGGTATGAGGAGCTTCGTTTTAATCTCTCCCAATCTCTCCATTTAGTCCAGGTTTTTTGCCTGTACGATCTCAAACGGACATCACAGTGTAAAATTGAAACAGATTTCTTTTTAAAAAAGTGACACGAAAGTAGATCAATGGAAAGTAATGGTAGCAGTCAGTAGAGTAGTTAGTAGAGTACGAGAGAGAGTGAGTAAACGACCAGGTAGCGCCTACTCATAGTAATACACATCTACACCATGCGCGGAGCAGACGGTGAGCGCACCGGTATCGGGCGACAGACCAACGCAACCAGGATTTTCCCCCGGTAGAGGAACGGTCCACATACCATCTACGCTGCTCTCACCCGTGGCTGGACGACAGACAAGCCGGGGGACCGGCCGACGCAAGCTAGTTGGAAACGACATCCCGTAGCCGGCGTACGTGAACGAGTCGATGTACACACAATTAATGGTACCGGCGCATGAAATCCTGTTCCCAGGTCGGCGGTGCGGGGGTTGATGTTGGGAGAGTGAGTCGGAATCGATGCAAAGCGGGCCGGCGGGAGTCTTCACTGTCGGCAGGAAGGCTGAAGCTGCTGGCAGTGTGGGTGGAAACGAGGTAGCTCCCTCGGTGCAGCAGGCAATCGTGCACGCTCATAAACGGAGTACGGAATCCAGGGAGGACGGGATACTCAACCTGCTGTAAAATGATGGGCTCGATTCTGATGGGAGAGTGCGCTGCTCTGGCGAGCATGATGGGGTCGAGCAGCTGCCAATATGGATCGAATGAGGCCAATGGATACAGGACCACGTCGGAAGCTGCGCCAGCCCTTGTAAGCGCCAGCAGATGGCCACACAGGATTTTCTGGGACAGGGAAACACATGAATGACTGCAAATATTATATTGAGATTACCGCGTACCTTGTGTACCAGTCGTACTGAACAGTGCAGCAGTACGAACGTTGTCTCCCTCCAATTGACAAAGAGAACCCCTTGGTAGCAGTCGCCATTCTGAACGAGCCACTGAACATTAGCAGCCCAGATATCGTCAGCGATGACCGGATCGTAAAACACTGAACAAGTCCGAGGGAGTTGGATTGGCGGCATTCGCCTTTCCGAGTTGGTCTTCAAGTCGAGGAGAAAAACTTGGACGAGAAGTTTAAAGTTCAGTAGCGCGGGGTCGAGCGTCAATCTAAATAGTGGGTAAAGGACCGATGCGGCGAGAAACGTTCAAGATACGCACATCGGAGACTGCCCAGTGCACAGCGCTATCAAAAGTCCCGCACCGTCATGGACCGGTTGGGCGACCACATGGCGGCGGAGGATGCCGTCGCGAGCCCAGATTCGCCGACCTTCAGTGATGTCCCATATTTCGCATCCAGTCCCACGTGTTACGAGGAGGTGTTTATCGCCAGACAGTAGAGTAGGCTCGGAGGGGGGAGACGACCCAGGGCCAGACATGGAAACATGGATATGTTGTCGGACGGCCGGTGCTGAAGATGAGTTTGCAGCCCAAGTCCGTGGGCCAAACACTGCTCGTTTGACTTCTTTCATGAGCTGCGTCGTCGAAAAGCGGAGCAAAGTGTCTCGGGGCGGAAGATCCAGTAGGTGGCGGCAGCCCAGATCAAAGACTATGGCTAGCCAAACATGCTTCGACTGTGCCAGCCTGTTACAAGCGGAGCTAACCTTTAGAAAGAAAGTTGTCAAATCGGAGGCCTAATCAAACCTGAATGACGTACCCGAGCCGACCGCAGAACAGAAGCAATATCGAGGTATGTGAATATACGCAGGAGGACGTCGTAGTTTAGATCGAGTAAACACAGCATTTCAGCTTTTTTTGGGGGGGGAGCAGGGATTACAGCTGGCTATTTATCTACATTGCCACGTGACAAAGCTGTGTTCGGTGTTTGATCGTTCATTCTTGCTTCCCCTGAACAAGTTAAACTTCCGGTGGTTCTCCTATGGGTCTCACCTGAATGCAGGACTCCGTCTGCGTTCGCCATGACGTCACCATGATGTTAGGCTGGATGCGGCGGGGTAGTGAACTTCGAAGCTGGACTATGATTTGCGGGAGGAGCCGAGTTTGAATTCGATGCGCAGGTAAACTCAGAACGGCGGAAATGATGTCAAATGCAGCTGCCATTAATTCGCACGAAATGAGTCGGAGATTTGGACTCTAGCGATCAAAGGTAAGTGCCAGAGTGACTGAGCCTTCGTAAAGCTGGGGGCCACAGTCGCAGGATTCCCCAGGATGCAGTACGTGCCAGCCGAAGCCGGAAGGTAAATTTGAAATTGCGTGCAAGTGAAGGATTTTATAAAAAATGCGAAGGGCTCATCGACAAAATGAACAACAGGATAGACACGGTGTCCCAGTTATGAGAAGGGCGTTAGAATCCCTTGTCAGCGGGAAAGATACTGGAGGGTGAATAAATAAATGAAAGGTATACCGTATACGTGTAACGTGCAGATACCGTAAACCACGTCCATCCATACCAACGCTGACCGCCGGACCTCTAGAAAGCACCGCTTCCCACAGCCCACTCCCCCGAATCACGGCGCAGAAGCTCACTGAAGACGTCGACGATCGAGAACGAGAGCGAAAATCTTGTCGCCCAAACAGGAAATAGTGCGGGCGCTTATTTGGGCACCTAAACTGGTGGCCATTGATATCCAGCGATGAGAAACAAGTATGGGCAACAGTGGGCGGAGAAGAATGAGCATGTTTCCGTGTGAGGGAGAGGCGGTAGTCGCACTGAGAACGTCGACGCGAAGAAGAGGCGATGTGCGGGTGTGAAGCTCCAGCAAGTTTCAAAAAGACAAAAAATACCGATAGCAGTGTATCGGAAGTGAGGGCCGCGTCGAGGAAGACGACAGGGCGAGAGATGCGCATGGGCACCGGCAGCGGATTCCCCTAGACGTCGCGCAGCCCAATCACGTACACTGTACAGGAAGCCGCTTGGAAAACGAAAGCCACGAGGCGCGCAAGGCGCGGGTCCGTATGTCAGCAACTCAGGGCGCGAACGAGACTATACAGAGGACGAGGCGGGGGTTGCTTCGAGAGAGCACCGGCGGACGGACCCGTCGAACGAGCAGATAGAAAGTCTTTCGCCCAAAAAGGAAATACGGCGAGCGCCTATCGAAGGGCCTAGGAGCGACGACCGACGAAGGACAAGGATGGGCAATCGCGAGCCGATGACGATGAGGATGAACCCGTGTGAGAGAGGAAGAAGTGCGTGGTATGTAGTCGCGTCGAGGATCAACGGCGGGTGGCCGATGCGTCGATAGCTCCACCAGCCTGCCCCAAGGGCGAAAGATGCAGAGCACGGTATCGCAAGTTAAGGGGCGCGGAGTACGACGACCGGGAAAGCAGCCGCACGGGCGCCCGCAGCGCATTCGCCAGGTATTAGCCGGGCGAGCATGATACCACCGAGGCCCGGGTGAGTGCATCAGCGATCCGGGGGCAAACGAGGCAGGTGGTCGTTTCATCGAGGAGCAATGCACAATTCCCCAGCGGGGACGGACACGGATAGCTTTGTATCCGCGACGAAAGGGACGGAGGCGCGGCGACGCTTCACAGAGCTTGCTAACTAAGGGAAAGATGACGGGGACAGCCCGCAGGCTCCGCGCACGGCAGCAGGCTATACCTGGAGCGATGATCAGTCGGAGCATGCAAGGACGGGGAGGAAAAACGGACCGTCGGTAGTACAGGACGCGGCAAGCCGTGCGCGACTGGGTACTTGCTGAAGGGAACGCAAGCGCGGTGCAGGGCGCGAGTGGAACTACGCGCGGAGGGGCCGCGGGTAATTTTCACAAGGGTTCTGCGACTGGGGAGTTGCTGAAGGGAATACGAATGCAACCGCGCGCTGGAGGGGACCGTGACGCGAGTGGAACTACGCGCGGAAGGGACGCCGGTAATCTTCACAAGGCACGCTCAGACCGATGGTGTCCGAGAATCGGGGCGAGAACGAGGAGGTGATGGATGTCATCGGGGAAGAGGTTGTCAAAGCGGACTCCAAGGGCGACGGAGGACGCGGGGGAGCCTCGCCCAAGCAAATATAGTTGGCGTCGAGAAAACGATGGCCAGGTCACCACGATCATTTGAGTCACGTGACGTATCTCCCCCGCCGCGTGTGCCCGCGCACGACCAAATACAGCGTTTCCAGTGTGCCCGTACCAGAGATTCGGTCAGAGAAATATAAATTATGCTAAATAGAGAGGAGATAACTCAACACATTCCGTGAAATGCCAGAGTTTCACAGTGGAAACTTGAAGTGCTCGGCGCTCGCGGCGGCGAGTCGCGACTCGCTGCACGCAGGAAATTGGCTGGAAATGTTTACTCAAGAAGGGCCGGAACGTACTACGGAAATCTTAGAGTACCTACTTACCCATCCGCGGCAAGCCCAATGATGCGACCTTCCGCTCTGGTGGAGAGGCTACGTGTTGAATATGGGAAATTTTACCCATCGGATGCATAGGACGTCCGTGCAGTTTCTTACGGCGAACATCATCATTTCGATGTGTCGATCCATTGACGGCCTACATGCGCCTGGGACGGTTATTGCGAAGGGACGATTAGTGGTGGATTTCCCGAGCAGGCTCTGTATATAATGAGCAGGGACTTATATATTGAAGAAACAGGCACTCTATGGCTAGCGGATACGCCAAACTTGAGGACCGCCGCATGGTATTTATTTCCAAACACAATTTGTACCGAGAACCTAAAACTGAGCCGGGAATTGTAACAACCATGGCGGCGAGAAACCAGATCAGGAACAGCTTGATCGTCTGCAAATGTAACAATCCCATCACCCCTTACTTATGACCGCTGCCGCGCAATATCGTTCGACATGAGACGAGTGCAAACAAATCAACATAGGGAATCAAAAGCAGTAATTCTGGTCGTCTCTAGACAGGCAAGCAGTTGGTATTCCAAGTTGCATGTAACTAGATTAATACACTTTTGGGGGTCATCGATTTAAAGGGATATGTCCTGGCGCTTCGACGTGTCACAACCAGTATGTCTCCGTTGTCCATGGGCACATATCATGCACCTCGCGTCCCTTATTTTCCGCCCGGTCCCAACTTGCTTCCAGCGAGAGAGGCCGGAGACTAGGTTTATTGGATCAGCGATAAAAACTCGACGGCTGCACAAGAACCTAAAACTGAGTCACTCACGTGAGAACGGATCTCATCTTGCGGTCGAGTGTCCTCAGTGTTTCGCCAACGAATGGATGTTATCGCTATAGTTTCTCCGCGCCGGTCGGGTTCGATGATAGTTCGTGCATTAAGCCTAGGATGAGGAGTGAGTTAATCAACCAGGCGCGGGACGTATCAGTCTCACGTGGAGAACAAGGAAATGGCGCTGATTTGACGGGATTATCGTGTCAGAACTCGAATCCAATATATTCTCCGAACTCGCTAGACTGCCAAATGGTGAGTCTAGTAATGGTCTCAGTGCAGCACGGACGTACAACGAGCGAGGATAGTATAAAACGCGATGTATGCAAACGTTTCCGGCAAAGCGGCCACCTGTAAACGATCTTACGACCTTTTAGGGAACAGGGAACAGAAATGTCGAACCATAATAAGGGAGCACAACGAGCAGAGACTACCCCGGTTAGAATGTCAGAGCTTCGCATCTCTTCGATCACACACTTACCTAGTAAGCAATCCGGTATTGAGCGAAAACAAAATCAAGCGGTTCAAGAGCACGTCTGTTTTGCAAGGTAATCAACGCCCGCATGGTTGCGACTGATTTGGCGTTTTTTAATACCTTTTTCCACCGGATTTTGCGGATTGCAGGAAATACACAGGAGTCCCTGTTATCATGAAGTCTCCTGCGGCCGCAAATACGTTTACCAAATGACCAAGTGTCTGACATCGCTATCAGAACATGAAGAGCCAGAAGAAATTACTTACGGTTAACCTTGGAAGATTGGCAAGGACATCGAGGGACCACCTACGTAGTGTGAGTGATACCATGGTCATCAGAGAGATGTCCGATCTTACGTTTGTGAGAAATACACTAGTGGATGACCCTGCATTAACGAAGGAAATTCTTACAGTAAAGTAGAACTTACCTATGCTGGACAACAGTTCGGCGAGTACTAGGACGAGCTACTGATAGATTAGCAGTGCCAATCACATTCCGCCCATAATTCATACTATCAAGGCAACGATCGCAATATTCTTGTGGCTCACTGCGCGAAAGCGGGTCAGATAGTTATGAACAACCATCGAGTAGTACGTACATATCCATATTCTCCAAGTGAAGAAACTAGAAATATATGAGTAAATACGAATGTAAATTTCACTTAGACACCCACCATTGCACAATGAAGGAGACGAGGGCCTGAAGCGTGAGTTAGCACCATCAACCCAGTCTCCGAGGACCTCCTACACATAACAGTATCTGAAGCTTAGATATCTTATTAATACACCTTGGAGCGTAGGTGATCGTGCTAACATACTGACCAGGAGGCTCCTTTGCACACAGGTTGTCAGTGAACGTTTGAGCCGGGCAAGGCCGTGTGTACCAAACTAGCAGCTTCTGCAGCTCCGGGTTCTCAAAATCCGTGATCAAATACACATATATTGCATGAGAGACCGACATCTGATGGAGCGTGTCGAGAAGGCTTGACACAGTGGTGAGAGTATTGCATGTACGAAAAGATTCGACCGCTGCTCACAATACCGTGAGGACCTGAAAAAATGCGAGAGTTATGTACGGAGCAACAACGAGCGCTAACCATGGTTTGGGTTTTCCACGAGTCCCTCAATCGATAGGACTGATATCAGCGGTCAATGATTCAGGATAGGATCAGTGCGGTGGACATCTGAACTTACTATGAGGTACTCGTACGCCTGCATGGAACTTATCCCCCATAATCTGGATTCTTTTCAGTCTGAATTAGGCAAGATAGTATGGAAGGGGACTTGCGCTCCCGCAACGCTGATCCCAGGACGCCAGAAGGAATTATCACAAAGCGAGGGAGAAACACGAACACAACACCGATGAAGTCTACACCAAACTTGACAGGGATTCATATGCGTGTCAGCTCAAAATCGCACCTGTGAGGAAGGACTATTGTTCACCGTCGAATCAATGCGGGGTGGCAAAGGGGCGCCCATGGTTAAGTTAGGAGGAGGGCGACGACCGTCGACCGCACACAATTTATATAAAATAACTGGTGTACCTGCGCCAATCACATCGCGGATCCACAGTTACGACCACGAGGCCGCGATGTGTGGCGCCACAGGCCAGAAAAGGACAAGATTTTTCAATCAAGTATTTGTCACTTGCCATAAGGTCCCCCTGTGGTATCTGAAACCTGGTGGATACGCCTGAACAGCGAAATGATTAGCAGGATTCTTCAATCACGATGCACTGGAGACGAGCCTGTGTTCAAATTCTGGTCGTTCTACACGATAGTACGCCCACAAGGACCCACATATCAGATTTCGTGAGAACAAACGACTGAACTAGTGAAGCGCCAAGCTGCGCCATTGGCTCGACGTTTCGGTCCATGTGGGGCGGAAGCCCTCTGCATTTAAAAGCGGCCAAATCATCCGGCTCTGAACCCAAATGTCTTCCTCCATTATCCTGTGGACCCTTCTAGGCGGGTTTTTTGTGTGCATTGTGATAGCCAGGCGCAAACGGCACCCTGTTCCGCTCCCACCCCCCCCCCGGGCCACTGGGGATACCGATCCTCGGAAATGCTTTACACCTTCCGCTGGAGACACGGACTGATAAGCCACCCATGGTGTCTCAGACACCATGGGTGGCTTATCAGTCATGGGCTAAACAATACGGTAAGCGAACACTTTCAAGGTCACAAGGCCCATTATCTGACTCCGGTGCAGGCGACATCGTACACGTATCGGCATTCGGACAACACATAATCCTCCTGAACTCGGAGGAGACTGTCCTCGATCTTCTTGAGCGGCGGAGTGCCATATACTCGGACCGCCCGCAGCTATGCATGAGTGGAATCCTGTGAGTCAATATTCCTTCAAATGTGAACGCTCACTGGATGAGAGCAGAGTTGGATGGCGCGATAGCGTGCCGATGTGTGCATACGGCAGCCGTCACCGCGAGTACCGGAAGTTGATCAACGAGGTTTTGGCTCCCCGTAAACTGGAGGAATATTCGGGGATGGAGGAGGAAAAGGCCCTCGAGTACCTGCGATTGATTCTCAGAGAACCCGCATCGTTTGCTGCGCATGCGAGACGGTGAGTGGCCATTATTTGCCTCCTTCACGAGTTGATTGATCTATCAATATAAGTTTCGTTTCCGCCATTATCTTTGACGTGTCGCACGGGTATACTGTTCTGGAGAAGAACGACCCGATGGCGGAGCTGGCGGAACGCGCTGACCATGAATTTTCTTCGTCAGCAATTCCTGGAGCGTACCTGTGCGATACCCTACCCATCAGTTCGTTCTCCTTCTGCAGGTGGCCCCATCGAGAATTGAATCAACTCTTTTAGTGCGACATATCCCTGACTGGACCGGTGTGCGCTTCAAAAAAGACGCTAAGCGATTCCGGAAAACAATGGAGACATTGAGGGATGGCGCATACAATGATGTGAAGGCTCAAGTGGTTAGTTAGAAAATACGAGAGATCTCAGGAGCTGACTTTGAATGCATGCAGAGAGAGGGCACCGCAAAGTCATCGTTTACCGCAAGTCTCATCGAGCGAAATGCGAACCCTACTGCGGAAGAGGAATTGACCTATAAATGGGCGTCGTTGGGGCTATATGAGGACCCCTGAAAATCCCTTTGGAGGATAGGTCCGGCGGCGGACGAAAATTTGGGATTTTGGGCCCCAAACCTAGGTTCAGGGCGGACAAAATCGGGGCTCGCCGAGGAAAATGCTTGGTCCGTTGGCGGACAGGATACCTGCTCTTGGGTGGATATATCCCGACCCATTTGTCCATACATCAGACTCTTATGACTGAGTGGACTAACGCTCTCGCTCAGAATTTGTATTGCCGTGGACGCTCGTTCGAATCCCACCTTTTTCCTTTTTTTGGACCGCCGTCGTCAGCTTCATGCTCGCCAAACCCACCAAGTTTTTATCATAAGGTACCGCTGGGAGTGCCGAAAGAAAAGTGTGTGTGTTAAAACACTATCTAATATTCAGTACAAATATCGTCGCCTTCGGGCTCGACCTGGCTCAACCCCCGCTGCTACCCCATTTGTGCCCCTTTGTAAAGCCCTTCCTCGTGTATCTCAAGCTTTCGTGCGGCAGCGTGGTCGTCCTGGCGATCCAGTCCCGCAACGTCGCGGTGAATTAAAGGGGATCCATCCAAGTCGACGAAGCCTATTTCAATTCGATGATGCTAATTTCCACCTGTTGAAGTATTTGGCGAGGCAAGTATGGGAAACACGAACCTGTGACCGACTCGTCGACCATCGCGGCGCTATCAAAAATTTCTGTGCAAGTCTTCGAACCCCTCCACGGCGCGCAGTTCAGGGCCATTCCGACGGCCACTGCTATGCTACAAACGAAGCAATACGCACATATTCCTCCGATCCACTTCCTGTGCTTGTTGACGTCAGCTCCGAAGGTTGTCCCGACTGGGCTTGAATTGTGTCCGGATGATGTGGCGCGTTTCAAGATACTGACCAAGGGAACAAACAGGTTCCAAGAGGCGATGAAGCTCTTTAGGAAGACGGGAAAACGCGGGGGAGCAGCTGGAATCGCCTCCGACGACGATACCGACGAGGAAAAGTAATAAATACCGTATATTGCTTCAAACTATTTTAGACAATGGCAAATGGACGTGAGAATCAACGCAAAGCAACATACGGGCTCCCGGAGGCCAAATCCAGCGTCCCGGGGAGAAAAAAACCGATTTTTTGGGTAGGCTAGGTCCGGGGCGGACAAGATTTGGCCAATCTGGGCCAAAATCCTGGCGGACAAGAATCGGCCGATTGGCCGGATTCGGGACCTAGCCTCCAAAGGCAATTTCGGAGGTCCTGCTATATGGAGGTTTGAATCAAAGTTGTGTTCCTATTGGTTGCTGATTACGCAATCGTAGCGGGGGCGGATACGGTGGGACTCCTCACAATGACACATTCTCCCTTCGAATGTTTTGTACTTTATTGCAGACAACCTCGGCAGTGGAATCCTTCCTCCTCGCCATGTCGTTGTATCCGGACGTCCAGGAAAAAGCACATGCGGAGTTGCTCAAAGTAGTCGGCTCGTCGCGGCTACCTCGGTTCGGCGATCGCACAGAACTTCCGTACATCCGCGCCATAATCAAAGAGGTGAGAATCGCACGCTGAAATTGCAATATAGTGAGGGCTCACGAGCATTCAGGTTCATCGATGGAACCCCGTAACTCCCCTAGTCCTCCCACACCAGCTGATGCAGGACGACGCCTATCGCGGATATCACATCCCCGCAGGCTCTGTGATTTTCGCAAACTCCTGGTGGGTCTTCTGTGAGCAGTGTCATTTTAAGTTACAGAAAACGCCCCAAGGGCAATAATGCACGATCCGACGAAATATCCTGCCCCCTTTGAATTCAAGCCTGAACGTTTCCTCGCCCCGTCCGAAGACGCCAAACTCAATCCGGATCCGCGACGCTATGCGTTTGGTTACGGGAGACGGTCCTGCCCGGGACAGTTCCTGGCTGAAGACGGGCTGTTCATCGCTATTGTCACAACGCTCGCGGTATTCCACATTGCGCCGGTGGACAAGACCGCAAAGGAGGTGAAGTATACGTCGGGAATTATTAGGTATGAGTGTTTTGGTGCCTGTTGGACTCGCCTTATATCATGCCACAGCCATACTAAATCTCTGGAGTGTCTCCTCACCCCGAGATCGAAGGATGCAGTTTCTTTGCTGCGCTGATACTGTATCCTATGCCAAATTATCAGAATGTTGACAAGTTGTAGAGCGAGTTTATTGTTTTACCGTTCAAAAGTCCCACAGACGCCGTCAAGGCCTCAGTATCCATCCGATGGGTTTAATCGGTCGTGCGACCGATTCGGTCAGCCCTTGGACTGGCGGGGTTGCCCCGAATCCCGAGACCCGAGGAGCATGTGAGCCAGAGTACGAAACTGACAAATAAATACAGGTAGGCACTGACCAGATGATCTCGAGCGAGACATTACCCTCCACGCCTTCAGCTTCAATAAACGAGTGAGACTTTAAGAACAAGTGAGACAGGTTGAGCTTTATAATGAATGAGCGAGAGATAGAGAGCAGCGGAACAAGCGAGAAACGAGGAGGGAAGAAAAGAAAGGCGAGCGAGATGCAACTGCGGCCCGATGAAGATACGCTCCCCCATGACCGATCGCGATGAGGGAGCGGAGACACCAGGGGCGGCGTGATCCGTACGTGCGTGCATCCCTCGGAGAGGGCGCAGGGGAGCAAGAGAGGAATAAGAGAAATATAAAGAGGGGTGTGCGCAGGGTGCAGAGGTGGAGTCACCCGACGAGGATACACCGCTCCACGATGAAAGCATCCTTCGCTGAGCAATGCGATTGGATTGGATGGGCGCCTCACACAACGAACAGACGCGCAATGAAGACGCACATCGCGAATAAATCCGTGCCTGGGACGCGAAGATGTGTCGCCCGCGTTCGGCTTTGAATGATCGAGAACTGGAACAGACAGGGTAGCGGAGGAACGAAGGGACAGGAAGAATAGAAAGAGAGCCGTGTGCATGGATTGCCGAAAAAGAATCATTTGACGAAGATCCGCCGCTCCACGATGCGAGCATCCCACGCCGCGCCCCACTCAGCGAAAATATGTGTGATGAATCCATGCATAGACTCGGTCCTGGCGCTTTGAGTTAAATGCTCAGGGACTGGAGCGGACGGAGCAGCGAGTAACGGGACGAAGAGAGGAAGAAGAGAATAATAATAATAATAATAAAAGCGCATGCCAAATGGACAATGGATGCGATGCGATGGAAGCGCGGCGGCGGCGAGCACGATGAGGGCATCCCCGATGAGGCGCCGCGCCACGGTCAATGAGCGAGTGCATGGTCGATGGCAACGCGCGATAAAACCAACGAGAGCGTATGTGAGCATGGCGGCGAGGAGTGGGCGCCAGGTCGGCGCCCGGGCGCATGGGTTCGCCGGTGGAAGATGCATATCGCGAACATCGGGACGGACGTGCGCGACGGGCTCTTCATCATAGCAGTGCGCTCAGCGGGAGGGAAAAACCCACGCGGAAGCGAATAGCACGAGAAAAGCGGACATATGCGCGCGGACGAAAGAGAAAGGCGGGGGCATATGCAGATCGATGCAGGGCGGAGGAAGGCCGCGCTCGACTCGAGACAAAGGCAGGCGCGATGGAAACACGGGTTGCGCAGAAAAGAAGGAAAGCGGAAGGGGAGGAGGGACTGGAGACGATAGAGGAAACACGGAGGCACAGGACAGAGGGAGGGCAATCAGAAAGACAGTATGCAGAGTTAGTACAGGAAGAACAGTAGGGTGAAGGATACAGACGGCAGACAATAATGCTAACGTGCAAGTGGGCGAGCGTGGCGTGAGGGGTACTTGAAGCAAACGCAGAGGGCGGGGAAGCGCTGCGAGGAAGAGCGATCAGGACGAGCTCGAGAGGAAGAGAGTATGAGCACGCACCGCGCCGGTCGGAAGCTAATTCTCCTTTCCTCTAATCCCGCACATACTATGCACCTGTCGTTATCGCCGCGCCTCTCCACCTGGCCGCCCACTACCCTACATCCCCATGACGAGTAACCGCCCGACGCAAGTGCGCATCTGCGCGCCGCGTGTGTCGACGCCGATCTTGAATGAACAACGGCGCCCCGGAGCTCCACGTGGTACCATTCGTATACACGCCCCACGCCCACCCCCGCGCTGTTGTCGCGTTCGTCCCCAGCTCCGCCGCCTCCGCCGCCTCGGGCGCTCACCCCGCGCTCGTGTACGCCGGCCCCGAGCGATATGAAGGGCAGCCCTTTCCCAACGGCGCGCGCACGCGGCGCATGCCCCCAACCAAACGGCTTAGAGCGCGCGCGGCTCTGATGTGGTGCACGTAGACGACGAGCGCAGCGCACCTCGCGTTCCCGCTGCTTGTATGATCCCGACGATCGCGATTCCGACGAGCGCGACGAGCGGAAGAGCGGGCGGGGGCGGTATTGTGTGGTGCATAAGGGGGACGGGGAACACGGCTACTCGCGCTGGTGGCGCGAAGGGTGGTGCTGCTGTGTGCCGCGCGGGGCTTGTGCCTCGGCGCGCTGGGTACGTGGAGGATCGGCCAGCTGGCGTTGGGGAGCGGGGCTGGGGTGCTCGCGTTGGCGTGGCATCAGCGCTGGGGGTACGAGCTGTTGCTCGGCGAGGCGTGCGTGTAGTCTCCCTGAGGCAGAGTAGATAAATTCCTTGAACCTTCGTGTCTCGGATATCCTTGATCTGACGTCTGCTTTCGCGTGGCCCTTCACGATAGGTCCTTTTCAATCTCCGACCGAATTACCTCCAAGCGGGGTTTGAAATCCGTACACACCCTATTCTACCCATCCTACCGCTCGAATTCAATACATGCCCTCCCGCGCCATCTTGAAACCTGGCGAGGACCCTGCCCCACCTCCTATGTATCCACCGGGAAGTTCCGCAATCCTGGAAACCGCCGCTTCGACGTACGCAAGCTCAGCAGCTAACTCATTGTCAATGCCGCCCCCGCCTTCTCATTCAACGCAGCAAGGCAACATTACGCCCACCTACGCCAACCAAGGGATCCAAGTGGGCGAGTCCTGGACCACCGAATTGCTCCGGGAAACCTACACTCCGCACTTGACCCAGGACCGACGATTCGACCGCATCCTCACACGGCTGCAGCGCGGCGGGTGGTCCGTGTGCACCTTCCTGGAGAAGCTGTTCGCCAACCCCGGACCCAGCGAACTCTTCCGGTCTCAGAAGCATGCCCAGATGGCCTCGGCTTTCTTGCGAGGCAGCAAGAACGAGATGGTCGAGTCTGATCACATCGTCGAACTCATGTATTCAAGCAAGGACAGTGCACCCAAGGCCATCCGTAAGACGGCCGGTGGTGCATCTGTGGAGAAGGACGGCTCCCAAATGGCGCGTTATCGCTTGCGCGAATGGGCAATCCGCAAGGTCGAGGGGTACGTCAGTACAGCATCGAATGAAGTCTCGGGGAAGGATGGAGGCTTCCATCTCCCAACGAAATCCACCTGGGATTTTATCCATGGGTTTTCGTTCGCGAAAGCTATAAGACCCAACGAGGAGAAGGCGGCCGTTCTCCTTCGAATCCTTGCAGCGGCAGCTCTTCCAGCAGTGCTCAGTGAAGCCCTCCGCCCATCCTCACGAAATCCCGCCCCGTATTTTACTCACCTCGCTCGGCCCGTGCAGCTCGGCCAGGGGGGAAATCGAAGGGACCCAGTAGTGGTTTGCGAAAGCTCGCGGGGATTTGGCTCTTCGCGAATAATGCATCATCCTCGATCTTCACTGTTTTGAGCCGCATCGGCCTCTCGTCCTCGTATACCACTGTCTTGAGAACTCCCCGTGCACTGTCCGCATCCGCGCAGTTACTGATTCGCCTCAAGGCCCGAAAACGCGCCTTTCTTCTCATCTATGACAATGCGATCAAGGGGGCACCGGCATTCAAACCGGTGACTAAGGGCTGGTAGGTTAGTCCGGCCGCGAGGCCCCCAAAAAAAAAATTGAGCCTCCCATTTTCGGAGCTTATATCATCTTTGGAACATGTCCTTGGGTATGGTTCACTTCAGAATGTCAATAGAACCTTTGCGGACGATGGTTTAGACAATTTGGTGGATCGCCTCCATATATGTCAATCAGTTGTGGTTTGTTTGCCAACACCGCCTATATCCGGACCAGTCAATTACATCTCAAAGCACTGGAGTAAATTTTGTTCCCATCGCGGGGACTGAGCTGGGACACGGTAAAATGCACCGGAGAAGGTATGTACTAGTCTATGGACGTCGGGAACAATATTGTACGCCCTCCGGTGACTTAAAAATGTGGTGAATTTCCTTATATGGAGCGTGGAAATGCTTACGTTAGTCAGTAGGTCCCTCCGCGTGGCCTTGAAAAAAGAAATCGGCCCTACATCTTTTTTTTGAATGCCGGTTCCCCCTTGAATGCGACAGGCGGTAATTATCATCAATGTTTGGTTGTGCATGGTCAACACGTGAGATTTGCGGAGATTGAAAAGGAAAGCAGACGTCAGATCAAGGGGTGTCTAAGTAAAAACTTCCGGACCATGACTACGGAAAACCTCGGTGGTCGGACCCCGGATACTAGGAGGACCACCACCACCCGGCAATCACTCGGTCCGATCATCCGACTATGACATCACCTACCCGCCGCGGGTGTCCCTTGGGTGTGCCTCCTCAATCCTACTCGAGAGCCATGGCGGACTCTGCTGCCTCTGAGAGTGAGGAATCAAGAAATAAAAGGTATGTAGTTGAGTCCCTGATCGATAAACTAGGCATAGGTCACAGTATCAGTCGGAAATAAATCTAGGTGCCGCTCACGAGCCTCAATTACCTGCAAGTCCAGGTGCGTCAATCCATTCCCGCATTACTACGTAGTTACTCTCAATGTATGTCCCAATGACTCGGACCCTCGAGGAGCGACTCCGACGGCAAGAGGAATACATGAAGCTTCTGAAGCTCGAGGTTTTAATTGTGCAAGAGAGTGACGACAAAGCCACGGTAAGGCATCTGGAGCTGCAAAAATAGTTGTATGATCTCCGAAAAGCAGTTCTGAACAGTGCGGCACGTCTCATTGCGAGTTGAAGAAGGATCAAGGTAGGGGACGCGTCGCGCGTTGTGTACGCTTGTTGTTGTCTCGGATCAAGCACGGCTTGTCTTGACCACCCCATATTTCTAGAAGGGAATCTCGCAGCAATGAGGTTTTTAGATATTGGTAACGAATGCCCCCAGCTAAGCACATCACCCGCCTCAGAACTATCCAAAACCATTCTGAATCATAATCAAGCGATATGGAAGACCTCGTCCAAACGACGCTGAAAACCTCTTTGACGGGACCCCGGACACTAGTCAAGGTACCACACGGGTGTAGTGATGGTCCGGAATTAAGGTTTTCGACACCCCTTGCGTCAGATCAAGGATATCCGAGGCACGAAGGTTCAAGGAATTTATCTACTCTGCCTCAGGGAGACTACGTGCGTGTCAACCGAAACCGGATCTCATTGTGACGGTTGTTACTCGCTTCCTTACTCTTCACCACCACCACCGCTCCGCTATCCTCCATCCACCTTCACCATGCCAAAGCGATACTCGAGTGCTGTAATCCCCGCTCTGATACTCTCCCGGCCTGCCCGACATTCACGCACTTCGTGCCACTTGAAACTTGAAACTTGCCCGCAACTGTCGTGCCGCCGCGCCGCTTCATGTGGGACCGGGAAACAGGGTCACCCTAGTACGTCTAACTCTTGGTCTCACCGCCATCCAGCCGACGTTGGCCCCCGTGCACCGATCTCCTGCGTCGTGCCGCTCCCTCGGCGTCTTGCATCAGGACTCCCATCACGCGCACCCGCAGCTGAGGCGGGAGTGGCGCGTGGTCCTGTACTACCTGTCCTCTTCAACAATACATATTCCCTCGTTGTGCCTTCGTGCGCTACTCCAACGCTACCCTGTCGCCCCAAACACGCCAATATTTTGGATTGTAATAGTAGATTACACCCAATGAACTTGTAGCTGCTCTCATTTTCTTAAATTTGTTTTTGTCATTTTCTCATTCCCTTAGGCCTCAGGCCTCAGGCCTTTAAGTGGCACAGGCTCTTCAGAATCTCCCGGCGCGATCAATGCGAGACTGTCACAGTGGCGCGTCCCCTTTACCGAGTGATTTTCCATTCTGAGCGAAAGAGTAAACATGACACGCTCATTTCCCCTTTAGGAATCACGTGCATGGGGCGAAAAGACGCCTTCTGCCGGCCAATGCCGGCTCCTGGCCGAACGGTAAGAAAAATGAAGAGTTACAGCGGAATTGATTATTCTTCGACTTCGGACGGCCGGGGCGGTGGAATGAGCGAGATATGCTCCTGAAAGCTGGTTCAATTGAACCTAAGAACATTTTAGGCAAGGAATTTGGTAGGATGCGGCGGCGCAGATCAACGACCTGAAAACTGTAGTATACGATGTAGCTCAGGATTTTGAATGCCGAAAATCACGACGACGGTGTGGACCATACGAGCGAGCACCCCAATTCGCGTCCTCGAGGTGGTGGAGAGGAATGTTGCGAACAGAAATAAGCTCAAGCGAGTCATGACGCAAACTACATCAAAGGAAATCGCGATACTTTCTTTGCTCTGAACCCGTCTATGACATTGACCATCGCATCATCGCAGAAAGCATTATCGCAGAAATACATCATCGTCTCGGTCATCTCGACGAAATTTATTACGCTGTGAACCCGCCCTTGGTGTATAAAAGCTGCCCCCGATTCGCAGTCGACACAACAACCCACTCCAACAAATCTTACACTCAACACTCTTACAATCCCCAATTTGACCATGCCCTCTACCAAGAACTCCGCGCCCGAGTACGAGGTTCGTTTTACAATGTCCCCCTTCTCAGATGTGGGCGGCGTTGAAATCCATTCACAGGTTGGCGACCACGTCGAGTACCAAGCGATCGGTGGCGGCAACGTCGAGAACTCCACCACCACCGGTGAAATCACCGAAGTGGTCACCAGCAAGGCTCCCGCCGGTGAAACCGGGGTCAAAGTGAATGTGAGCCCTCTTCCCTGAACTTGCTTGATTTTACTGTATTAACGTTTGATTTCAAAGGCCTCCAAAGACGAACCTCGCTATGTGATTCGCAACGACAATGTACGCGGCTTCGTTCCTCGTAAAATTGCACCTCTCACAGATCATTTTGAGCAGACCGGCAAGGAGACTGCATACAAGTCGAAGAACATCACCGGTGAAGTTGAAGAATGAAGGGAGGGTCGTCAGTGGAAATTCTCGCGCTTGAATCAGCTGGTTAGCGAAGTAATGAATATGGAATCTGTGCTATCGAATGCTGGATGAATCGAAGTTAAATATGTGAAGATTGACTTGTCATCTCCACTGGTCGGAGCGGTGCAGGAGATACGCCATACAAAGACACTTTGGCCGAGTGGTTAAGGCGATGCCCTGCCAAGGCATTGGGGTCCCACCGCGTTCTTTGGAATCGCTCAGAATTCCACTCTCTTTTCTTCGGGTTTTTTGGTCCATTTCACTTCCTCTCCTCCAATTTGCTTCTGTCTAGTGCTGGCAAGGTCCGGTTCAGGAATCGGTTCGAACCCGAACTGGACCGAACCGAACGCGGCGTTCAGGTTCAGGGTTCACCGAATGGCTGAACCGAACGCCAGGTTCACGTTCGGCGTTCGCGCTTTGCGCCCCGCGTTCGAACCTGGACCGAACGCCGAACCTGAGAGTCATAAAAGCGAATATTCTTCCGATGATTTCGTGAAATTCTGACGGTATTTTGCACGCATTGTACACCACAATCATGTATATTCGGCCGGGCCCATTCCCCTGTCTATGTGGGGCAGATTCAGCAACTATATGGATGTTCGCAAACTAAATCTTATGATGCAGGATTGCTGAATTGGTGAGTGAATTTTTCTGTGCTCCTGTAGAGCATCAAATACTGATTCAAATTACTTACACACACATATGTGGGTCTCCAAATTACGATTTGGATGCTCCTGGACCAAATTTAGGTGCTCCGAGATCCCCGAATGCCTACAAGGTTCGAACGCGTTCGAACGCTGAACCGAACCTGAACGCGCGTTCAGGATCGGCCCGAACCGAACGCCAGGTTCAGGTTCAGCGTTCAGAGCAAACTGCCCTGAACCTGAACCGAACCGAACCTTGCCAGCACTACTTCTGTCTGGTCGCTCCATGTTTGATCACATTCTTGTAGTGGTCGATTTAGAGCCAAAATCGTCTTCGATTGTCATGATCGAGGTAATTTATGCAACCTCAAAGCTACAGTCAAGCGCATACAGACTACTATCCTTCCCCTAGCACCCGAACACTTCAGGAAAAGTCGTACAGATCTCCATATACAGAGATGCAGACATGAATCTGAATACATAGATCGTCAGGAATATGGATGATGTGTGGGGTGAAAAAAAAATCAGCCAAACGACCCAGAACTCATTGAACAAGGCCGTTTTTGATCAAGAGTCCGGGTGTCCGAATGGTAGGTAACGTAACGTTGCACAGCATTTCATGTGCCAGCTCATCCATCCCGCACTCCGGCCCCAATTCTCCTCCATTACCTTTGAAACTGGACATACGACTTCTACTGCATCTATTGTGCATACTGTATCTCTCAAACCCGGCATTCCGACACCCTCTTCCCTCAGGGCTCTCGTCAATCGCTGCAAGTCTGGCTGCCCATGGACGGTCTGGGCGTGCACGACCACTGCGTCTTACCACCTCGGGGACCTCGCCGTCGCTCTCGCCATCAAACTCGTCACTGGAGGAACTCGTGGCGCTGCTTTCTGCGGCGTCAGATGCGCCTTCATCGTCGGATTTGGTGGGTGTATTCTCCTTTTGTTTTCTGCTCAGTCTGCTGACACCTGCTCCCCCTCTGCCCCGTCCACGGCCTCGACCACGGCCCTGACCACGCCCCCTGGCCTCCTGCCGCTTTTTTGAGTGCCCTCGTTGACCATCCGATTCAGCTCGCGGAGAGCACGGCGTTCCTGTACTTGTTTGGCAAGTTCTTCTTTCTCAAGTCTCCTTCGCTCCTGGTTCGCTTTTTTCTCCTGCCGTTTCGCTTCCGCCACCGCCTCCTTCTGTTCCTTCTCCTGGGCCTCCTTTCGCTTCTGTTCCAGCCCCTCCCCTGCTGTGAGGCATCGTGCAGCGCCCTGGAAGTGTGTGCGACCTTCCTTCTTCTTCCCCATCTTTGCATTGAGCAGATTGTTGATTTTCAGGTTCTCTCGTGCCATCAGAACTGCATGGATATTCGCTGCTTCGGCTTCAGCCCTCGCTACCGCCAGCTGCGCTTCCAGCGTGATTACTGTCGCGAGCAGCGCCATGCGTGACGTGTGCCCCGGTTGGCGTGATACGGATCAGGTGCGACGTTGTTCTTCGGGTACGACCCTCTGCGGAATATGCAGGGACGGAATGGGTGCCTCGGATGCAACATCCGGCGAGGCGGAACGGGGATAGGTGTCGGGAAGATGGGTTTGGTTAGATGTAGCCCAGCTTGGCGCGTAATCTTCCTCCGGGGTTCAGTGGACGTATACCCGTTTTTCGCAAAGCACTGAAGATGTTAACTTTCGTGAAGGCCTTCTCCCGAACCTCGAGATACACGGCTATAACATTGTCCTTCGTCACCTGCACTCCAATGTCTGCCATCTCGTCACATTTCTCGCCCCAGTATCGCTCCGCAGGCCCGAATATACCCACGTCCAAGGGCTGTGTATGATGTGTAGTGTGAGACGGGAGGCTGAATAATGTAATGTTCTCCTGGAGGGCGAGTTCAATGAGGGGCAAAGTTTCGTGCGAATGATGGCCATCCCAAATGGTAGGAATACCCTCATCGTGGACATCGCGCTCCTTGGCGTGGGGAACAAAGACTTTGACAAACCAGTCTCGGCACAGATGGTCGTCCTTCCACCCGTTCTCAGACACACTAATGCTGTATTGGTCAGATGTGTCAGTGGTGTATTCCAACATTGAAACACAAATTGAATAAATACCAGCCGGCGCCTCTGGTAGCTTCGGTGAACCAGCGCTGCATCAGCCGCTTCCCTTGCAACACAAACCCAGGAGGAAGCCTCTCCCCAGCTGGATTACTAATTTCACATCACTCCTTACGGTTTCCCCATACGTCCTACATCCTATGGATACTGCTAGTGGTGGTGGGCAATCTCAAATGATTTTCCGTGACGGTCACGTGCATAGTTACATGAGACGCGATCGATTTCGGTTGACCCACGAGTTGCGCTTGTTGCATGGCTCCAGTTCATCGAATTCCTCCATTTTTTTTTCGTAATTTAGCATGAGAATATGTCCTGGAGACCCCTCCCAAAGACCTATAATTTTTGAAGGCTCCGACGTGCGGTTATGGCAGAGTTTCTGATTGGCATGCTTCGGATGGGTCCCATGGTTCTAGAGCATTTTTAGCAACGGTAAGCTCAGGTCTTATGGTGCGGATAGTTTTACGTCTGTCAGAGGACCCGAACTCCGCTATCACCGGTGGGTTTCGAGCTTGCAAAGTTGGGAGGATCGAAGCTCAGACATTGAGTTTTCATTCGCTTTTAATATGTTGTTCATCAAATCAAGACATTTTATGAAGTTGATTGTACAGGTGCGATGGTTTCTAGACGATCCAGAGCGGCCAACAGCGCCGCTAACCGATCAGCCTTAATTTTCATCTTCGACTTCATCGGGATATCCTTGTCTCCACGCCGTCGATGAAGTTCGAGTTGATCCTTCAATTTGGGGTCGGTCATCTGGGAAATTTCTGCGCGGTCGCTCACGATGCCAATGGCAGCTAAACGTTCCGTCTCTTTCCGAAATTTCTCGGTGTTCTCGGTGTCCTTGGCCACCCGGTTGTCCACCACTTCCTGTCTGTGTGCAGTGAGCTCCACCTGTCTTGCCTTTTCGACGCCGATCTCATCTATACGCCGAGCTTCTTGGCGCAAAAACACATGATGCTCCTCCGTAGCCACGTGCGTGTCCATGAAATTTTGGGTATCGTTCCGGTGAAACATCGCCTGGTCGGTGAAGTGGCCAATGGTCGAGCTCGGGCTTCCACGAGAAAAACGACGCCACATTCCCAGGAGGCCTTCGTTGGTGTCGTTGGTCGAAGGCATATTGCCAGCCGCTCGCTCCGCAGCCGTGGATTGGTCGATCAAACCACCTTCGTCAAATTCAGTTGTAAACCGCTCGAAGCGCTCTAGGGCGCGTTTCAAGCCAGCCATGGTGAGCGGCCTCGCATCTGGGAGTGATGGAATAAGTCTTATGCATGCTTCCCAGGCTGGTAGATCGCTCCATGGTTGTCCGTCAAGGGTAGCAGATTTGTACGAGTCGGCAGAGGGCGAAGTTAGGATGGAAACATCATCGATGAGCTTCTTCATGTGAACTTTAACCGACAAATGGAATGGCCCGAGGTCCAAAATATTAAGTTTTTCTGTGCCGGGCCCGCGGACGTGCAAAGCGTAAGCGTGCATTACGGTCATGCAAAAAAGAACCAGCGCGACCATCTGCGATACTGTTTTCGGGCAGTTTATACCTTTCACAACATTCTGTTCGAGATGATTCAGCGCGCGTTTACTTTTGCTGTCCTTCACAAAATCCATAAAACGACGGTGCTGCTCCAGATAAGTGATGAGCCGAGCTGCGCCGCGACCAAAGGATTGGTATCACGTATTACTGGTGTCTGGGAATCGCACGCCGGCGCCGATTGTTGGTCGGAAATAATTTTCATACACATCGTGAAGGCCTTTCTTATCGTCTTTGTGGTTTACGAGAGCACCGAATAGGCCGATCAGTTTGACTCCACCGCGCTCGGACACCTTGAGCGCTCGTTGCACCGCAGCCGTCGATTCACCGATCTCCTCGGCCAACTGGATCGTTGCGTCGTTGTCCTTGTTGGCCAATAAGACTGGTGGCTCGAGTTCGGGATTCTCCTCGTAATGAGCCATCATACCCTCGTTGAATGCGACACAACAATTCAGTTCCTTATGCATGGAACAGCCAGCCCAGAAGAAGAGCTCGATGTCGCGTTTCTGTGCGGGGGAAAGTTGAGAGAAGACCTCTTCACCGATACGGAATGCGAGGGTATCCATTGAAGACTTTGTCAGCGTGTTCTTCTGGTCGGTCGAAAGTTTCTGCCATTCTTCCTCTCCGCCTACGTCTTCGAGATTTTTCTTCAGGATATGGCGCACAGTCTCGACGAGTTTCACGGGCTCCATTTTGTGAAATTCATCGTATCCCAGCATGATTCGAGAGGATTCTTTCTTCCATGCCTCCACCAAACGCCAAAACTTCTTCATATCCGCCGCATGGTCGCCGTTCATTCCTTTCAGGATTCGCAAAAAATCGAAGACCTCGAAGTTGAACTTGGAGCGCTGTCCAAGAGGACTTTGGCGAAACAGCATAAGAATTGCGGAGATTTGGTGCTTCAAATTGGCGAGTTGGCTCTCACTGCTGTGCGACACGGTCGGGGTGAGAGAAAAAATGCGCATTTTGTGCTCGGTGCCCTTGTTAATCATGAGAAATCCGGATTCATAATTTTCGCCTCGAAGGGAAGTTGCGTCAGTGCTAATTGTAATGCCTATAGAGTTTGAGCAGCAATCACAACTGGAAGAAATGTCTCTCACCATCCACGTCCGCCATTTCATAGCATATTTGCAGCCGCGAAGCCACACCACCCTCTATCAGTGCACGTTGAACGGTTTGACGACTGAGCTTGCCCTGGACCTCGAGTCCTGCCTGCTTGCCCACATATTTGATTACGGCTCCAACCTGTCCCTGTGAGCATCCAGCTTTCACCAGCATCCTCGCCATCACCCTAGCTTCGGGGGTATATGCCCCAGACTTCATCAACTTCCAGCGTGTTTTCGATTTCGCGGATGCTGCGGCTGTCTTTGCTTTGTCGTGGGCTTTGTCGCGGGAACGCAGAGTTCGAAGGTTTTTCATCTGGAGTGCGCGTATCTTTCGGCGGGAGTCGTCGACTAATCGTTTGTACTCCGCGAGATCCGAGTCAGAACAATCTAAGAGGCGACGAAAAGCAAGCTGGGCCGACACTTCTGCAGTGAGAGCATTATCCCGGTCTGTGATGGCGAGGCGGGCAGTGGTATGGGAAGTTGATAAAAGCGATTTTGTTTCTTTGAGTTCTCTTTGGAGTGCCATCTTTCCACGCTGGAGTCTTTGGGTCTTACGGCGTTCAACGCGAAGGTCATGATAGAGTGTGGCGGTATGGTCTCGAGCTTCTTCCAGCTGGGCTTGTGTTCGTATTAGTTTAGTTTCTGTTTTATTGAGAGCGGCAGCGAGGACAGCCAAATCATGTGCAGACTGCTGTATAAGTTCCTGAACAGTGCTGAGTTCTGCCGTAGTTTTCCGTAGTTGGTGTGCCGTCGTTTGCTTTGCTTTTGTGCCGTTAGTGGGTCGTAAGTTTTCTTTTTGGTGCTTCGTGTGGCTTCTAGCGGCCTGAGCCTCCTTGAACTGTGCCTGTTGCAGAGCCAAACGCTTCTTGGGATGCCGTGTTGAATTTTGGCCCGAGCTTCCCATGATAAGAAGTCAAGTGCGAGAAGATGACGAATTTGACTTTAGGAATGAGAAATTAGGGTGTCGGTGGAAGTTCTAGCACATTTTGAGCTCCATGGAACTGAAAAAGAGTTGAAATTGACGATACCTAGCGTAAAATAGCACGTATTGCAAGTTTCAATGCTTTATGAATGCCCGAAAGCTTTTGAATAATGGTATGGGTGAGATAACATCAAGGAGTGACAGTGAGACGGAGAGAGGATCCAGGGAGCGATTATAGAGGTAAAGTCGGATGAAAATGCGTTGAAATTACAGCTCTCAGACGAATAGTAACTGTACAGCACATTTGAGAGGATCGTCAAATCTGCGTGATTACAGGGACTTACACGGACTAGTAAGATAGAAATATGAGCTCTAGGATGATTAGATGGACGGAGGGTTCGATTAATGGAGCCAAAGAAGAGAGTCAAGGGCCAGCTGGAAGAAGAGGACTCTGAAGACCGCGTAATCGGCGGTCAAGTGACCGTGCCAGCTTGGAGTGACTCGTTGTCACATACGTGACATCCCGATGATTCGAGGCGAAACTGGCTGCAAGTTTTTAAAGCTCCACAGCGGAGATCATATAATCGTTCGCGCAGACGAAATAGTGCAAAAATATATTCTCTTCAATATGTTCGGGGGGATTGTCCAAATTTGAAATTTAGGTTGAACTGGGCTGAGTGGGCCGCTCAAGCGAATAGTGATCTCATTCATTTCACGGAATCTCAAAAATCCCCCCGGCCGTATTGACGAGAATATATTTTATGATTTTTTCTCTCTCTTGACCAATCACCAGTTTCTCAGTAGAAAAGCTTTAAAAACGTGCGGTGAGATTTGAGTCACTCAAACGCTCGGCAACTCGGCATCTTAATCGTGGGAACATTGATTTGACATCGCCCATTGCCCACCACCACTATGTGGAGGACTTGCAAAGATGGATAGTCAGAACGGACCGCTAGTTCTGCAAAAGAGACGCGCAGAACGTTGAAAAGAGAGAGAGATGTCAGCCGATTGATCCGAACTCGATGCGATCCGATTGATCCGAAGTCCCAACGTTCTCGTTCTTCTTTCGTGCTCTCCTCTCACCACGATGTGCTCGTACCTTCTCGTCAATGCACTCTCTCTGTGCACCTCTGCTCCCACCTCTCCGCGTCCACACCGCCTCCCACCACGGGTGCTGACGAAACCCTCCGATTTCCGCCTGGAATCCTAATATCCTACAAATTTAGCGGTCGCCGGTCGTCCTCAGCCTTTCTGCCCCTTCCTACCCTTGCGTTTGATCGCTACTTAGGTACAGGTTTATCCAACCCCTCAAGCTTATTTCCTAAGGTTTTGTAGATCAACGTACTTAGATCGCTCTCGTCCTGCTCGAAATAGTGTTCTCGCTTTGCGAGAGAGATGGGTTCAAGTCCCATCAATGAGTTTACCTTCAAATTCCTTCCTTTTTCTTTGGTTCGTAAAAATTCCAGCAGACTATGTAATACCAATGTTCATCACACCTTAGCAATTAAATGCCACTGCCAATCCTCAACAATCCACACCCCCTTTCGCTACCTAGCCTGAATTTCGGTCTGCTCAATCTCGTTCGGCGCTCGCTAGCTTAATTTGGGGTACATCTCCACAGAACCTTCCTTCCACTTGGCTCCAGGGACTAGCGCGCTTCAAGGAACAAAGGTGTCTGGCCTTCCCGAGTCCACATCTGTTCCAGAACACATATCTGCTACTCAACGCTTCGTGGATCAAGGTAGATCCCTCTCATCTTTTCCACCGATTTCAGTGTTTGCGAGAGAATTGCGGGTTCGACTCCCGCCGAGGCCAGGAAGGGTATTCCGCATGTTTTATCGCCCATTCATCGCGAGTTCTTAGCGTGCTGGAAGTAAAGTAAAGGGAGCCTCCTTCAAATCCTCGGATATTCAGACACTCTTCACTTCTCTCAGCTTCTTTGGTACAAGTGTATTTTCAACCCCCTGTGGTTTGCTACTCAAGGCTTCGTTGATTAAATTACGGAGCTCTCATCATCTGAGTAGGCCGGATCCGCTTGTACAAGAGATAAATGCGCGTTCGACTCCCGTGTCAATATCGGCAAATTCTTTTTGGTTCAACACTCATTTTCTTGTCCATCCTTCGCGTCGTCGCGTTGTCGGGTGGTGGGAAGCGCAAGAGGTGATTGATCTATGGATTCAACAAGCCATTAAGACCCAGGCCCCGAAGGACAATCAGGAGCAGAAGCCACGTTGTAGTACAGCCCAGGAAAGGCCCCGGAAGGCAAGAAAAAGGGCAGGAAGTTGGCAAGAAAGTGTCATGACATTAATATTGCTAGGAAAACAATGCACGACTCTCGGACGTAGGAGACATGGGTGCGTCTCCGAATCCATTCATTAAGTACATTCACCCCGTACACGCCGACCGTGTTCCGCAGCGAGCACATAATGTGGTGTGTGTTTGATCCAGGCTTTATCCGCACAACCCTCGACGCGCTCTCCCCGCTGCAAGACACCCCATCCCGCCGCCGACGCCCGCCCTCGATTGCCTCCGTGCCGCCCCCCCGCGAGGCAGACATCACCGAGGCAGATATCACCGAGGTCGACATCGACCACGACGCCGAATACCCCCAGCAAGTCGACTCGAACCCGGACTCGGACGCCGACACGGGGATACAAGCACGCGACGCAGCACATGACGAGTCGACAGTGCTCACGAGTACGAGCAAGGTCTGGCAGCGGAGACAGTGTCGCCCTCGCCTGCACCCACCCCACCCTCGACGTACTGCGCATGCGCATCCTTCCCCTGCGCCACGTCGAGGCACTCCTCATCGCCCGGTCAGCGCCAGGATCGCGCGCTCGAAGAGCTGTGCGTCGAGGCGACCTCGTGCCGCCTCTCCACTTCCGCGGGGTGGGAATTCCTGTGGTCGCGCATTGTCCGCGGCGAGGTGTGTCTCATTTTGCTGCTCGCTCGCCTGCTTATCCTTACTCACTCCTCACCGGCCCACAAACACGAGGGCGTCTCCAGCCGCCTGTGGTTGCCCCCGCCCGTTGTCGATGGAGATCGCGACTCGCGAGTGCAGCGCGAGAGGAGAGTAGGCCTGTGAGAGAAACGGGGTATACGCGAGTTACTAAGAGAGGACGTAACACATGTATGAATGAGAATGAATATATTTGAGTTCGGGAACCCTCGTATAATCAGCCAACCGAGACGTGGGAACTTGAATGATAACTTCACCAAATTCCAAACCGTGACTCTAATTCTAATTCCAAGTCTAGCATCCTGAGAGTAAAACAGACGAGAAACTCTAATCACCGCAAAGTCTAGCAAAATTGCAGCAGAAGTAGATAATATCCAGTTATACTGAAAGTCTAGCAGCAATACAGTAAAAGTAGACTAAGAGTCAAGATAGTGAGCTAGCTGCTTGACTTGGAGAGGTCACACAGATGTGCAGGCTCAAAGGCAGTGTATTGGCAGGGTAAGATTCCTTTCCGGGAGGAAGACACTCCTCTTTATATACTGCTGACTACTCGCCGAATCATAGTTCAATGACTCATACTAACTCAAAGTGACTCGAACCCGCAGAAAAGTGAGGCTGGAATCACGGGGCAGTGTTGAACCGTGAGAAGATAAATAATAATACGGTGCTGATACATAGTTATGAATTGAGAGTGCATGGAGACTACTTTATGTAGCACATAGTTCTGGGTACTAAAAAGTCCATAGGTATAAATAAATTGCCAATATTCATCACAACGCCTTAGCGACTGCCCGAAATCTAGGTGCGTCCCCGACAGCCTCCTTATTTCTAATCTAATCTCTCCACAGCAGCTTCATCTCGGTACCCCAGCCCTGCTGCGCGTAACGCCGAGGCCCGAAGCGGGCATTTGTAAGGCTGCGTACCGAGTTGACCTCGTGCCGCCCGCCTCGCCTTTACGAACAAACACACACCGCACGGCCCATCGACGTCCGCGGGGAGGGAATTCCCGTGGTCCTTCGTGTACGTCGTCATTCCGGCTGCGTTGCTGCGGTCCACGTGTGTTCAGTCTTTGCGCGGACTCGGGCTGCCGGCCCTGACGCCGCTTGCAGCCTCGGAGTAGCCAAGAGAAGGCGCTGTCCGCGCTGTCGATGACCGTAGCAGATATGCTGTCGAGCAGCCCGGGCATGCGCGTCCGTATAAAGCTAGTCTCTTCTAAACAGACGCTATAACAATATCAACTCGTACCTCGTTTGTTATAGTATAAAGCGTGATGAGTCTGCGAACTAGAAGGTTCTCAATTCAAATTTAAATTCCCGAGCCGCAGCTCATCATTTTGTGGTAGCAATTCACGGCATACGTTCGTCACCTCGAGCCGGCCGTGGAATCTATTTTAGAAGCTAATGATTCTGTCGGCGGGGCCGCGCGTGCACCCGCAACACAGCAATGCTACAGCATTGGAAAACCCAATGGGGAAGACAATTAGCAGAGCTGTAAAATTTCGAGCAGCAGAGCAGGGAGAGCGACATGCGATAATCTTCAAGGGGATAAAACCAAACACTCCCCAACGAATTGGGCACTAAATCTTGATATGTAGAACGGTTAATGAGGTTCATCTCGGATGCTGAAAATCTCTGATCGTGCCGGGCTTTAGCTTTCTGCCCGCGAGAACAGCATAGATGCCCTCGTTTCTAGACAGCGGAACAAGACTGGCGTATATCTGCACAACTGTGGTACAATCGCTGTATCAACATACGGAAAATTAGGATTACTCCCTCGATTACGATTCGTTCTACGCCGACATGGAGGATCCTGGCTTCGATATAAGACTGGTGAAATACTGTGCTGAATTCAATCGGTCGTCGAGCGAGGGTTAAATGGGCATGCCAGTAAGGTGCTACAACGTTAATCAAGACATTTACAGAGTGGCGCTCGGAAAAGAACCTACGCTGAACCATTCTGGACTTTCCTTGGCGCAGTGAAGCTAGGTTTCGGGACGTAAGATGATGAGTACACACGTAAAGGCGACGAACCATATTTTTGGACATCAACCGCGGAAGGCTGGTGATCATACTGGCGTAATATGGTGGGTGTATCTCGAACTCGATAGTGGGGGAAATGGGTAGAGCGGACAGTTCTGCGTCGAGCAGCTCGTGGGTGGTAGTGTCTAAGTAGCCGACAATGATGATTTTGAGGATTCGGCTGGAGGCTGTGATAGTCGCAAGGGCGTCATATGCCCACCACCACCCGCCCCCCGGATCCATTCGCAAGACCTGAAGGGCGGGAAATGAAGAGAGGTCGAGTCCGGGCTTTGTATTCTATCATGGAGAGTCGGCGGCGTCATCTGCGGAAAGAGAGACAGAGACATACGCTGGCTACCAATTCGAGAGTTTCGATCGTTTGACGGGCAGGCGCGAACTTGTCGGACTGCAGTATTTCGGTGTTGCTGCCGACCGACACTGTCTTCAGGGCCGAGAAATCCAAGGGGCAGAATGGGTGCACCAGCCAGTCATGCAGACCTTCGCCAATCGGCGTGTTTAAATCGAGTGATTCCAGTCGAATGGGTGTAGCTGACGGTTGGGATGGAGAGAATCGCTCTTTGGATCGCGTGAAATAGGAAACCTTTACGTGCCTGAGGGCGGCGGAACAGCGGTCCCAGATTTGGAAAAAAGACGATGGTTCGTCGCAAACTATACGCACGCGACGGAGAGTGGGACAGCCGAGGAGTCGTTGTACAACGGGTATCTCGGAGGGTGACGGGTGAAATAGGATGAGCCAGACACCATCCAAACGCGTGAATGGGAAAGTGCAGATGGCGAGGAATGTCGCTGTCGACATTCTTCGCTCACCGAAGGTAGTGACGCCAAGTTGGCGTACGTGTCGAGTAAGATCCGGGGATTTGGCAGATGACTCGAGGAAGCGTGCCCATCGACGCTCGTTTGAACCTCCGTCAGATAATAGATACAGACGCCTGAAAATATGGGCCTGCGTGGCGTAAACCCAGGAACGGGAAACCAGAGCACACGCCGGCCAATCCCTGGGTGAGTCGTGGAGGAAGCTGATTATGTGGTCCGTGAGCTCCTGCGCGAGATGCCTGCGCCCTTCCATTTGACTCCGGAGTGGGTGAGAGTAAGGAGGAAAAAAGCCACGAGGCGGTGCTGACTGAGTCAGCTATTCGGCACGTTTGATCCGATGGCTCGTGTCGATTCGGCTCAGGTTCAAGTTGAACAAATGTGTGCTCTGCAAAAAGTGAAGCTCAAGCTGGATCAATTGACGCGTAGAAAACGAGTCTCCCATGCTAACGGAAAAGCGGCGCTAGGAGTTCGCCCCAATTTTGTTCTTCTGCCGTGGATGCAATCATGAAATAGCCAAATTTTAGCTGGAAGATTAGAACAAAGGTCACTATCAACGACTAAAGCGAGTCTCAGCGCGAATGGGACATCTCGCACAGATAGGACCAATTTTCTACCAAACTTCGTACTGCAGACAAGATATGATAAACCGGAGATAACGCCTCTGACGCAACCGAGTGAACTACCAGAAAAACGGGCAATGATACCGCCGTCCGGGTGGAAATTCGAGTGGCCTGGAAATGTTAGCAGAACACAGATGGACAACTAAGAATACTCACTCGACATACGCAATCGTTGGAAAAGCGCGAAATCCCTGTACTCGACTTCGGCGCCACACTAACGTGAAACGCCAGCTCTGAGCTCTCGTCTCACGGTCTTCCTGCCTTGCCAGTTGCCACTTCTCATGGACGCTTGATTGATTGACGGCCACGGCGTCCAGAGAGAAGAGGAGGGCGGGGGGAGCTGCACGAGGGCGTCATACATCGCACCGCGAGTGTCGATGGGGCGTGGATCGCCGGACTGGACGGCGAGATGAAGATGAAGGTGAAGGATTGAGTACTGTCACGTGCTGTCGCCCAATACGAAAGCGAGAGATAGTATGAGAATAGCAAGAGATGATGCAGAGGGGGATAAGGGCGGAGGGAATGGAATAATCGGCCGCGGGGCAGGAGTCGACACCGTTTTGAAAAGCGAGCCGGAGAAAGGAAAAAGGACTGTATAGAAAATCCTTGATTTCACTAATCGACAAGCAGTAAAGGGGCCGACCTGCGTCGTACAGAGCAACGGCGTATAATGGTGCCGTGCGCTCCCCAAGAGGTTGCGGTAGCAACATAGCAAAAACAGCTGTTTATCGTGGCCCGTCGACGAGCGGATTCTGCACGAAGCAGCTCTGAAATAACAATGCGTGTAAGTTTTGAACTGAATCTGACGGCAGAGATAATGTACCGACTGACGAGAGCGAGAGGCGAGGCTCATTAGGCAGTGGCAGATACGGGTCGTGGACTCGCAATTCCACCGGTGAAAACGAACGTATGCAGTGCACCCACTGCAGGAGTCTTGCGGGCGCGATCTGGCGATGAATGCCAGGATCGTCTTTATGTACCGCGTGGCGTATTCGGCGGCGTTGGGTAACGGAGGGAAGATCTACCGCCCGACGCGAGTGGAGGGATGACATCTGACGTAAAAGGTGAGATATCGCGACAACTGCACTTTAGGTACATCAGGAAATCCGGGAAAATGTTGTTTGGAGTTGTTAACATCACAATTGATCGGCAAGATTGGCGAGAGATTGTGAAATGTTACAACACATTGCAACGTCAGTGCATGGATTGCGGCAGGTATGTAACTTCCACGTCTGACTTTTGTTAGATTATCGTTTGGGGTAAACCTGGGAAAGATATCAGATGGGCTTATCGACATCCAAAAATAATTGAAGTCATTAGAAGTAAGTATAATTATTGAATCATGTCGCTTATTACAACGGAGCAAACCCGTCATCGTCCTCATTCTCATCGTCGTACGCGCAATCGAGCCCATCCTCCTCTTCCATCAGTAAAAGTACACTTTTGTCTTTCACATCTTACATCTTTGAAAGTCGTCTTCGGTGTCTTTGTCGCGCTCAACCGAACTCGCAATCCCCAGGCCGAGATTGGATAAAGTTGTTGGGGATCTATTCACAGATCGATAGAGATGTGTCAGGGCTACCTGGCAATATATAGTTTTATAGGGAAATGTTGTGTTTTGATTGAGAATGAGGCCATTCTACAAACATCCGATTTTGCGGAATCACGTGGAAGTGAAACACTGCAAAATAATCTGTGGACCGCCGATCGTTGCAATCCAGCCCCAGGGGTGTTTATATTCGTGTTCTACGACCTTGAAAACCCCCCAGTTCACGCGTGTGCAGGGGGAATTGCGCGCCCGAAATACCGTGCCTCCGACGGATTATATCCAACAAAATAGGCCAAAAAATAGCGAACACAAAGTGATCTGCCACAGGTTCCACAGAACATTTTTGCGCAATTCCTTTTGCTATGAGCCATTTCTCATGGCTAACTATCCTCACAAAAACTGGGGCCCGTCGGATTCCCTGGGATCCGGGAAAAAGCCGGTGTTTCGCTTCTATGTAGCGTTTCGCTTCCCGGTTAACTACTGTAATTAAATGATGAAGTTGGTTGGTACACAAAAAAATATGATGCGCCGGCAAAATAAAATAAAGGCAGCAGCTGAGTTCGAACTCACGAACGATGAACAAGGACCACCATACACAACCTCTACGGCAAACCAGCAATAGGCGGCGGAAGAATACAGGAGAATAATACATCAGTCCTGCACCATACCCTCACTTTGCCACCTGAATACTGAAAACTAACCAATTTTGCGCCAAAGGAACTGACTGATTTGGGGGCTTTTCAGACAACACAGACGATTCTAAGGGAATTTGAGGAACGCACCAGGTGGAAAAGGCACCTTAATCGTAGAAACAAGGCGGGAATACCATTTCGGCGGACTTTGAAACTGCCGATACCTGCCGCCATCAAATTGCCTATTTCGGAGGTCACGTTGAGGCGGAAAGTCAAGAGAGATGGGATCAAAATCGGCTCGAAACTCATGGCGGTGTATGATACCTCGACGGATAGCTAGCGGAGTTTGAATGTCGGCATCAGTGTGAGATGGCGCGTGAGTTCGAACCGTGGCTGTGTACTTTTTTCCAACCCTGTATAATAATTCATTCGGAAGCCACTCTTTAGCGTCAAGAGTGCAATAGCGTGTATAGCTTTCAGGAAATGAAATTTTGAATTCTCCCTTGCTCAAAAGTTTCAAGTTGATCCCACGAAATCTGTGTTGTTTGAGGGGGCCAAAAGGCTTTTAAGAGCAGGTGGTCTGGTGCATCTGGGAATATCTAGCCATTGTGTGACTCTCATTAGCTGGGGACTAATTACATACGGTAGAGGACCAGCCGAACACAAGCTGAACTATAAGTTTCCGTGTTTCCGCTGACTCCGGAAACTTCCGCATTTGGTGCCTTGAGCCCTCTGTCTGAATCAAGAGACAGGAAAGACAGAGGGAGGAAGTGGGAGGGAAGAAAAAGCAGTCAAAAGTTATGTTCTGTCTTGATATCCATTGAATATCACCGGAAGAACGAGAGAAATCACTGCCGGCTTGGCTTCGGCAACGTTCAAACTCCGCGAGCTATCGGGAAACTCCGCTAGCTATCGGAATATATTTCAGCTTTTTCCTGGCCCATACCTACATCTTCAATAATTACAGGAATATTTGTGTGTATACCTGTTTGCTTTGGGGTCACAAAGAGGCCTTGGCTGATTCGGATTGGAGGTCGTCATAATATCTTTGGTGACTTTCTTTGGTATCGGATATTGTGGCTGTACATGTTTGCCGACCTCGGAAAGTTCCCTCTCTCTCAGGTGCAATATTTTATTATCTTTATTCTTTAATTTGATAATTTCTTACACTTCCACCAGTATCGAGCCTCAAAATCAATCTCTAGAGCCGGAAACGTCATGGAAGCGTGATGCGCACGGACCATTGATGGCGGACCTTGAAATGGACTGAACACTTTCTCCGTTTGCACTTTGTACCGTTTTGCCCCCTCGCCCCACGTTACATGACATTTCGGCGCGCAACCCATCTCGGTGAGTAGGTACTCGACCTGCCTTTCCGCTTCTTTTTCCTATGAACAGGACGGCAGCATCCCACCCACTTCTCACACATTCGTTTTCTTGACCACTTTGCAGCCTTTTACATTGACAAATATGCGGGCCATGACTCGCATGAGATCACCTTTTAATATAGCCCCATTCAATATATTTTTCTGAGTCCCTCCAGCTGTAGGGCATGTATTTCTTGATATTTAAGTTACATCTCAAACAAACCTTCAATCCTGATTGATCTCCCCTAAAGTGGTTGTCAACATCCGTTCAAATGAGAGAAGAATTCAACCAAAACTGTGTTTTAACCCTTGTCAATCATTCCACCCAGCTCTGGAGTTAATGCCCATACATAGGTAGAGACATTCACAAATGAATTGCACCAGGCAGAGATGTCGCAGAGATGCTGAATTTTCTGAAGCTAAGCCCTCAACACACCCAATTGAATTCCAATTCCTTTGTTCACTATAAATGGCTTGGCTCGGCTTAATCGGTGATGGCTTCCGAAGCCATCAAAGCCGAGCCGAGCCAGCCGTAGCCGAGCCGCGGCAACACTAATCTCGTACGCCTATTCGAGACCTGTCCAGACTCTGAATCTTGAAACCGTGGGTTCAACCAATCGGAAGGCTGCCTCGGACTTGTGCTCAACTTGTGCCTGCTCATTTGTCGACTTCAAGTTGTTCGTTCTGCTTGACAGGGCCGCAGCAGAAAATCTGCTTCAGGCATCATACCATCAAGTCAGAGCTCTGAGTAGTTTCGACATTACAAACAAAGCCAATAATGGGCAGAGTCGGCAGACCGCCTCCGAGGTTACTCGGTCATATCGCTGACAGGCGCGGCTTACCCATCGACCGCATTTGTCGATTTGTTTGTTCTGCTTAGCAGTGCTTGACGGGGCCGCAGCAGAAAATCTGCTTCAGGGATCATACCATCAAGTCAGAGCTCTGAGTAGTGGATTTCGACATTACAAACGAAGCCAACAATGGGCAGAGTCGGCAGACCGCCTCCGAGGTTTACTCGGTCATACCGCTGACGGGCGCGGCTTACCCATCCACCACATGTTGGGCTGTCATCTAATCTTGGAACGTAAGCAATGTGCGCTGATATATAGTGGTCCCCTCGCTTCGTCCTTTCTGTAGTTTTCCCCAACATGGCGACACACCACATCGTCGCAATGCTTTTCCCGGCATGGGGACATAGCGTCAGCTACATCTACATTGCCACCCAGCTACTGCAGAAGGATCCCACTCTGGCTATCACAATGGTTCAGCACAATCTGCTCGGTTCGTGGTCCCCGCGTGAATGGATTGATAGATTCTGAGCTGTTTTCACTCCTTCAGTCTCACAGATGGAGGCGGAGCTGCAGACATGCTCGTATGATCCCACGAGACTGCGAATCATAGGAGTCGGCACCAAAGAGTTGGTTCTCGTTTCAGTGTTTCGTTGCTGCTCGTCCTCTTATGTCAATTTCTGAAGCATCCCGTTGGGACCTATGATGCTCAAAGAGGCATTTTCCCAACTCGCTGGTGGCTGGATTGAAAATATCTCCAAACTCGCTCAAGGAAGCGAAGGGTGGCCTAAACCCCACGCACTTCATGTGAGTTTGGCTGTATAAGGGCGGTTTTCTATCTCAATTACTCCCCAGATGGACGTCTTCGGTGGGGGGATGGTTATCGAGCCCACCAAGCAAATCATTGGTCCCGAGTGTAAAATCCTTAGCTGGTACTCTTCTGCGCTGGTCGCCATGCCAGCACTTATGAGCGATTATGATTTCGCCGCGATCGCTCACGAAATTCACTCCGACGATAAAAGACGACAGGGGCGGGCCCTTGACGAAATATTAGACCAGGTGGGCCTCCATCAACTCGTGTCTCAGATTTGATTTATTTGATAGGTTGTTCTCGCTTGGAACGGAACTGATACGCTTTCTGGCCTCATCGTGAAGTGTCCCGGCATCCCCGAAATATACGATCATGAACGCGTTGCCCACGCGGCCGGTCCTCCATTGCCAGGACTGGGTGGTGGGCTCTTTGTTGCAGCCCAAATGTTAGCCAAGGTAGCCGACGGCTATATTGTTCCTACCGCCCTCTGCTTCGAGCCCATTGCAGTGCCGTATTGCAGAGAATTCTACCAGAAACGCGGGCAGGACCTCTTTACGATCGGGATGCAGGCACACGAAACGTGTTGGACTGACGTCGCTCCTGTTCCGCCTACCAACGAGGTTGTCAGTTCGTTCTTGGAAAACGCACTGGGCCAGTACGGCCCTAACTCTGTCCTCTACATTTCCTTCGGGTACGCGTTTATCAGTCCGTATTTCCCTTCAAGTCTCTCATTCCTGCCAAGGTCTTTTTTCTTCCCCGTCGCCACGCCACAGCTCGTCGAAGCGCTCGTGAACACCCTTCTTCATCTCGAGAAGCCTTTCCCATTCGTCTTCGCCCTCGGGAGCAAATTGTCATCGCTTCCCAAGCAACTCATCGAGACCGTGAACGCTAGCGGCAAAGGACTTGTCTGCGACTTCTGGGTTGAGCAGCGCGCAATTCTCCAGCACGCCGCCGTCGGATGGTTCCTCACGCACGGCGGCTTCAAGTGCGCCGGGCCCACTCTAATTTTATCCAGAACTGAATGCTGATTTCTTCCTTTTTCTTTCTCTATTCAGCTCTATCTCCGAGTCGCTGTCCCAGGGGGTCCCGCTCATTGTGTGGCCGACGATCGCAGAGCAGCCCATGAACGCGGCACTTCTTTCATCGGAGCCGAATCCCGTGGCGTTTGAGCTCCTGCAGGTGAGCGCCATACCATTACGTTCAAACACACATATTAATTCGCTCACCAGATTCGCACTGGACCACAACTCGGCCCATCGCTCCGCGGTGGTCCCAAAATTACAGGCACTGTCGAGGACACGACGGCAGAGTTTGAAGGGACGTTTGCAGCAGCACGAGGGCCTAAGGGGGTTATCCTGACGGCGAACGCGCAGAGGATGGCTCGGGCGTTGAGAGAGGCGCGAGCGGGGGAGGTGTCCGACGAACTTATTAGACTGGCCCGATTTTAAAACCAGGGCCGGGGACGATAGACTTGATACAGAATTACTCCTGGAATGAATTTCGACGCTTGCGGATGTAAAACATATATCATCCTGTTTCATTGTAAAGGGGTCTAGGGATGTCTTGGCGCATTGGCTGCTTGAATATTCAACGAGGTTCGTCTGGATAGCGAGATCGTCGGTGGAGGCAGGAATCTCCCGTTGGACAGCGACAAATCCTGGCCTTAGGTATGCATATGTGTACCTTGCATAGTGGCTCCTTAATACAGCTCGTGACATGGCTCGTCGTGCCATCGCTCGTGGCAGCTTTTGATCTGGGATGAAGCAACATCTGCCTACGGTGACGTCTAACATTATCTGAGATGTATCGAGACTGAAACAGTGATTCAGTCTTCCCTCCGGAGTCGGCGCCCGAAAGATGCCATTCTGCCTTCCCCCTATCAATCTTCACACTCTGCTGTACGGACCAAGTCTTAACCCCAGAGACTCTCGATAGGTGCGATTATCGACCGAAATGTTACCTGCCCCCGCCAAATGTTATCTGCCATCACGCAGTCAGCATAGTCACAACGCCGTTTCCACGCGGGCTAAATTTTCACGTACCCTTCCTCGACGTGTCTTCACCTCGGAGCCTCTTTTGAACACTCTATAGCTGCATTCTACACGCCATTCAACTGAAATAACACACTACCCTTCGAAATACCGCCGGATCTCGGCCAATCTAGCCGGACTTGGAAGAACGAGCAGCTGGGCTGATTCCTTTGGCCGGAACCTTCATATCAAGGATGAATATGAATTCTCATTGCAAGCGGTGCGAAGTCGTTGATGATGCCCAGCGGCGGCGAAAATTTCGAAAATGTTGGTGCTACCCCGGGCAGTAGCATTATTTTGAACTGCCCGGAGGAGTGCCAAGGGCCATGCAGACAGTGGGATACAGGGGTGTAGATAAAGGACACACATGTACTGTGCACTCGTAGAAGACCATGAACATACTTATCATCAGTGATTCCATCAATATTTTGGTCTGGCGGCGGGCGCGGGGGAAGATTCCTGAATCCTCTCTTTTCTCTCTCTTTTCCACTATTTTGCACTTTTTCCCCCATCTGATACCCAACGTATTGAGGGGAAACCCCATGCACAAACATTGATTTCCGGGCATCCGAACAGTCTGGCAGCATCCGGCATCCTCTGCCGGCGGGCACGTGACGACCTGGC
Organism: Mycena vulgaris; assembly: GCA_029204335.1. NCBI lineage: Eukaryota > Fungi > Basidiomycota > Agaricomycetes > Agaricales > Mycenaceae > Mycena > Mycena vulgaris. Next base: position 321,053 of record JARGYA010000046.1, read on the forward strand.
ACTTTTTCGCGATTTCACGAAATTCAGCAAACGATAGGATTTATTGGCTTCAATAATATGTGACATGTGTAGAAGGATGAATAGCAAGGGTGCATAGTTAGTATGTTCATAACTTGAAGTGGAATGATGATGAAATACTCAAAATCAAACCCCCATATGAATAAATGGTATCCAACGTTCATATGGGACCTTCCTAACCTTCAATTCCTTGACCGCAAGTTGCAGTGCCTCGGCCACATCAGTTGCCTGAGCCTGCTGGCCATCCCGAAATAGGTGTGAGTAGACAGCCTCAGCAACCAAGGGGCCATCTTTGTCATTCATAGACCACATAGTGCCAATAGCACCACGGAATCCAGCTGCAATGAATCCTCCACCAAGATGAAATGATTCATTCACCAGCTCGGAATCCCCCATGGCTGTCTGGCATGCGGCAAGAAACACAAACTCTCTGTTTGATACAGGCATCTGAAGAACAGTTTCCAACTCCAAGACACCACCATACAGGAGGAGATGACTTTTTATAGGTTCAACTAAATTCTGTCTTCCATGGCAAGCCAGATGAACCCACGAAGAATCCTGCAATTGGACCTTTACAGCCTCAGGTGTGGCTTGTTCGCCTTGCAGACACACTACAGGCACTTTGACAATGGAAAGGATCTTTTTGACTTCCTGCTCTACTCCTTTGAGAGAATTTAATCCACTAGGATGAGTATGTGTTACTCCGATCACACTAAATTTTGGTACAGTGTGAACGAGCTTCTTGTTGTATGCATCCAAAAGGGCTCCCAGGGTTGCTGTGTATGAGTGAATAAGCTGATCAGTGGGAGGACTGGCATGCAGGGGCAGTCCCGTAAATGCACCGGTGGGTAGCCACCATATTCTCCCATGATTGATGTTATGCTGTAACAACTGTTAGTTCCGGTCTAATAAAAGTCTGATTACACTGACCAATGATAAACATTTATAGACTGGAGCAACAACATGAGTCCACAGCCAAGACAATAACTCTTTGAAAGACTCTGTGGATGACTTGGAAATGAACCACTCTTTGTGACCAAACAACCTGGAGGATTCTGATTCTCCTCGAATTCGGATGTTGTAGTGTCTGAGTAATTTATTGAGCAAGGCACGCTGTGATTCCAGCACCTCAGGTGACACATTTGGCAGTGGAATTTGCACAGGGCCTGTTATCGGATTGAGAATTACAATTGCATCACAAGCATTTTTGTGGCTATTCAAGATTATGACTGGACCTCTTTGTGATGCATGACAAAGAACATTGTATGGTTTTGGCTTCAGAAAATATTTGAGACCTGGCTGCCTCCGGATATCGTCAAGCAGGTCATGCCTTTCATTTGCAAGATCTCTTGGACTGGTTGATGATGTTCCACTGTATAGGTCATAGGAAAGCTTGCGCAAAGTATCTGCATAATCAGGACGGAGGCTATCAATATCGGTCTTCAGCTGGAGTGTTTGTTGAAATGTAGTGGCTAATCCTTGCTCAATTATTTCAACTGCAGAAATAAGATTTGAAAGGTGGATGCATGTTCTTGCCGCTGTTGAAGTGACTTGTCCTATGTCAAGCCTGCGGATAGCATCATGACGGACAGGGATGGAATTTCCAATCCACAGGATGTCTGGAAGAATCTGGAAAGCAACTAAATATGCAGGTAGAGTGTCTGTGAGCTGGTAATCCTCCGAAAATGAAGCCCAGTCAAGAGCGGCTTTCCAAGATAATTCTGGAGTGGAAGTCATTCTGGTGAATGAGCCTTTGTAATGAGTCCGAACAGACTCGAGGTCCTGTGGCTCCTTCAATCTTCTGTATCTATCTCCAAAACACATAGCAAGGCCTTGCAGACGTCCTGCCCATTCAGGATGATCATGTGGAGTCATTTCCAGAGCCGCCTGGTAGGTCTGCAATGCTGCCTCTAAATCCTCTAAATCTCCTGCCCTCTGATATTGAGCTTTGAACAATGCAGCAAGATGCTGCAGATATAGAGCCTTGATACTCTGGGCATCAGGTGTGAGATCAACTGCTTCTTGGTCCAGCCGCAATGCCGCCTTGAGGTCATTCAGATCTGCAAGCCTCTGATATCTCTCTCCAAGAAGTACAGCAAGGCGGTGAAGATGGGCTGCTCGATCTAAATGCCCTGCTGGGGTCTTTTCCACCGCTTCTTGGAATGTCTGGAAAGCAGCTTGTAAATACATCACTTCACCCAATCTCTGGTATCGATCTCGATAGGCAAGGTTCTGCAAAGGCGGTTCTGGAGTGAGCTCCACAGCAGCCTGATAATTCTTTTGGGCAGCTTCGAGATCCTTTAAATTCCCCAGCTTATGATATCTGAGCGTGAAAGCCACAGCAAGGTTTCGCAGGCCCCTTGCTTTGTTGGTATGCTGGTCTGAAGTGAGTTCAACTGCTTCTTGAAAATTTGCCAGTGCATCCTCCAGGTCCTGCAGATCCCCCAACCTTTGGTATCGATACCCGCAACATACAGCAAGATGTTGCAACCGCTTGGCTCTCCTCGGATCATCTTTGGGAGTCAGATTCAAAGCTGCCCCACTGTTCCACAACGAAACTTCAAGATCATTCAAGTCTTGTGAGGTCTTGAATCTCTGTATCAATGCTTGGCCGAACAATTCTTGATAGACGGGGAGATATGGATGTCCCGGAGGTGTCCGATCCACCAACAGTTTCAGTCCTGCGATCACGTCCGGATCCTCCTATTAATAGTAACATTATCATACCAGATCCTCATCCAACAATACGCACTTACCCAGTCCCAGGAGCTCTGGGCCTCTGTCGTCTCAATTGAGCCGGATGCTGTGGCATCAGGATCATCCAAAAGTGTTCCCTGTTCTAATCAGTCCAGCTGTAGTACACGAAACAACGGCCTTACAGTTGATGGGGGCATCTGTGACGGGTGTTAAGGAAGAGAGATATGTGAGTTGATTGATGATAATGGACGGTCTTATATGTGAACGAAAGAGGGATATTTATAGAACTGTTGAATCGTCGGACTGATTTCAGTGTCGCCACAACGGATGTATCAATTGTGCACAGCTCGCATTGACTTTCAAGTCGACTCGGCATGGAGTAGAGTCGTGCCGCCGTGTCATCCATGCGAAACCGTCAAGATGGGATTAAGTCTTTAAATTAAGAGAGAACTAGCAAAGCCACCGAGAGACAAGCGCGACGGGCACAACGGGGGAAAGCCATCTGTATCCTCGCGGTAGAGTTCACATCTTCTTGCCGGTTGCATCCGCCCGCGTTGTTCCGCCTCGATCTCCCGTCACGTGAATCCCACTCGCTCGAGAAACGCTATCTGTGGACCGGCGGAGTCCACCACTGTGGCGAGTCTCGCGGAGAACGTGCCGCAAGCCACTCAAAGCGTGGCACGGAGACGGAGAGCAGCGCAGCGTAAAGTTTCTGAGACAACTCAAAACGCAGAGCCCGCCACGCGTACACGAACAGTCTGTGCGCCCCGGTTCGTGCAGCAGTGTATGTAACCCAGTGAATCGGGGTCGCTGTATCGGCTCATGCTTGCTCTTAAGGGTCGCAGCGCGCGTGAGCGCCTGTATGCGCACGCTGGACCGCTTGCAGCGGTGGGGTCATAACAGCTACAGCGCCACTGCGGCTCGGCTCATGCGAAGGAGCTCAACGACTCCCAGCGAAGGCACGTCGAGAACGAGAGCGGAAGGAGCAACATCCATGGCATCCATATGCGGCTGGAAGCGGCATCAGACAGACCAACGCTTTGCGTCATGGACTGGGACGCATCCGGTCCGACCCGGCGCAGCGGTACGGACTGCCAGCGCAAGACGGAGCAGCCGAAGAAAATGATCAGAGGCGATTGGGCACAGGGCGTTGTCAAGTCAAGAATTACACTGAACTACAGCGGTGAGGTCCTCCCGAAGTCTGCGCTTGGGCGCGGTCCCCGGATGGACTGCTGGGCGGCCGCCGGAGTGGAGATCCTCCGCGGTGTGCACGTCGCTCGATACGCAAGGTGGATGGCGCGCGGAACGGGAGGGGGAGCTCAGGGCGATGCATTGGATGCCTGAATGTAACTTGGCGCGTAGCTTGACGTCATCCGGCCCAAGGCGGGCTCACGCGGTCCCTGTATCCCGTCAGATATCGCGGCGCGTGGGAGCCGGTGCAGGGCGGAAGTGGCGACGTGTCGCCCGGAGGAGAGGGGAGGAGAAAGGTGGGGGCGCGCGCGGGATCGGGATCCAAGTATCCTGGAATGGGAATCAGACAGACGAATAGAGGCGAATGGGCTGGGAGAACGCACATCGGGATGTAATCCGTCAGCAATACCCTCTCGATTGTCTCCCCAGTTGTCCGCGTCTTGTATCGTACATCGGCGCATCTTTGGGGGCACCGACGCCAAGGCCTTGCGTCCTTGCGTATCGGGTCGTCGGTGGTGCGCGTGTAGCGATCTCGGGGACCTGGCGACTTTGTGAGCTGCACGCCCGCAGCGGGTGGATGGGTGAAGCAGACCGAGGGCCCCGGAGCCGAAGGGCGTAGGCGAGGATGCTGCAGCGTCGAGGAAGCGCTCTCGTGTAACAAGCATCCTGAAACGGGCATCAGACAGACGAAGGTAATGGGTGCGGGGGATAACGCACCCTTGCAAGCTCCCACGAGCTCTACTTCCGCTCCCACCCAGCGTCTCTCCGTCTCGGACCGCGTTGTCGTATTCGTGGGCATCGTCATATCCCTGCCTGGGCGCGGACCACGGAGGATTGAGTGGCAACCGCGGCGGCCCCGGCCTCGACACGGCCCTCCAGCGCTCAAGCGTCTACCGCGCGCACCGTCGGCTCGTGCGCCAGCGGACTAGACGCCTCGGGGAAGGGGCATGTCGGAGATGCGGGGGTCGACGGTCATGGCGATGTATGTACGGGCGCGGCTCGTCACGTCGACGTGCGTTACACTGTCGAGAAGTAGGATTGGCCACCGACGCTCGAGCGTGATGGCGCGGCCGCCGTCCAAGAAGGCTTGTCCGAGCTCGGGGGACGCCGGCGTGGAGATCTTGAGGACGGGTGAAGAGATAGGCGCAGGAACGTGGGCGTGGGAGGGCACACGACGTTGGGCGCTCGTGCATTGAGGAATCGTAGCTGGTGGACGGAATGCAAGGCGTCCTCCAGGACGCGCAGAGGCGTGCTGTAGACGAACAGCGGGGTGGACGGCGGGGTGTCGTCCTAGTGGGGAGAAGAGCGAGACCCTCCTGTTCCGGTAGGATCGGGTGGAAGGGCATGGGCACAGCGCAGTGAAGATGGCGCAGAGAGCGAGGATGGGCGCAGAGAGCGAGGATGGGCGCAGAGAGCGAGGGGGGTGCGCTACACGAATCGCGACGTCAACACCTCGGCTGTCGTACGGAGGACGGGCGACATACTCTATGCGAGAAATAGCAACGTGCGCTCGGTATCGCGGTCGCGACGGGCGTTCAGGAGCAGGAGGCGGCCCGGGCGCGGAAACGGACTGTGGCTCTGAATCGACAGAGGTGCGGAAGACCCCTCGCTGATAGCGCGCTCGTGTTTTCTTCAAACGCAGGTCCCCTTCCCATTCCGAGACAACGAGCTGCGAGCGTGCATTCGCTGGATGCCGCGCATTTGCGACTGGTGGCGGGTCTGATGAAGCACGAAGTTAGTTGACAGGTGACGCGCGGGGAGGTTGACGGTCAAGGGAGTAAATAAGAGGAATCAAGAGGGAGGGCCGCGAGATGGAAGGTGGGGAAGGTATGAGGGCATGAGATAAGCGAATATTGGGAGATGTCGAATGGAATGGAGATACATCGTCGAAGGAGGAACGACGTCAAATCAAGACGCAGGGAACGAGAGGGTACGTGAAGGCCAAATAATGTGAGGCTGCGTACTTACCGCGTGGATCCGAATTTCACCCGCTCTTCCAGTCTCCTCGTCGTCTCAATCTACAGCAGACATTCATAGTATGGCGCCGACACGCATCGAAGGCCTTCCAAATGGGTGTGTGTCCCATCCAAACTGTAGGGGAACCGCGCGCAGCGGGCCGGTGACAAGGGCATCTGATTTTTCACCAATGAGCAAACACGTTAAATTGTGGGATGGGGACGCACAGGGTGGAGACTCGTGAGTCACCGGTGTTTGGACGAAAATGTATGCCCTCATTCAAGCAGAGCCTCCACATGCCCTCTCATCCAGTTGGCAGTGGCTTATTTAATTCAAGATGAAAATGGCGCAAGTCAAGCGCAAGTCCACAGGGGAGCATTCAGGCTGTTTCACCGTTGGTGGCGAACCGGGGGCGGGCCAGCATGAAGAGCCGAGATATGAATCCTTGCAATTAATGCCCGACAAGTCTAATAGAAACGAGATGAGGTTGAGTCGGATGAGACGAGATGAGATTGGTGTGTGCATATGTGTGGCTGCCGCTTCTTGATTCGTCATCATCTGCACAGATCTGCACCATGCTGCCACCGGAACTTTTGACTGCGGCAAACTCAGCGTATCAATTCTTTTGGCAGGAACGATCTCTAATATTAATATCTCAACTAAATTGACTGAAACTGATCAAAGATGGTGGTAGGTAGATTTACACGGCATGGTCCAACTCATGACCACCGGTTTCCAGGGATTTCCCCAGTGGCCTCACACAGGGGGCGTCCAGGGGCCTCCGCTGTCGTGTTCGCCGGCCAGGCCGCTGTGTTTGGACGTTGAGCGCTGGGCGCCAAACAGCCTTTGTAGCTTGGCACGCTCGAGTCGGTCTGTCCCAAGCCTTGCAGAACATGGAGCGTTCCGAGGGTGATTTGTCAAATACTACATGCCCTGGAGGGAGCGCGACATGTGGGACTTGAAAGACTAAGGTAGGGGAGCTTCGCGCTAGCATCCAACTCGTGTCACCACGCACTGGCACTGCCGTTCCGATCAAGGAGATCAGCATAGATGGCTGATCCAAATTCTGTATTTAGTGCCATTCACTGCCGTCCTTCACCTACAGCCTCCCACAACCTTATCTCCCGACAATCTTGTCTGTCATTCAGCATGGCCACTCACCACATCGTCGCGTTGCTTGTCCCAGCCTGGGGACACACCGTCAGCTACATGTATCTTGCAACACAGATGCTGCAGAAGGATCCCACTCTGGTCGTCACCTTGGTGCAACATAATCTGATCGGTACGTAGACCATCTGTGGTTGCACCCTGAACTTTTTCCGATATTTTCTCAGTCTCACAAATGGAGGCGGAGATGCAGACGTTCGCGTATGACACCGCGAGATTGCGGATCATAGGAGTGGGCGAAAAAGAGTGTGTCCTTGTTTCATCGATGTTGTATTGCCGCTCATCGATGCCGCCTCGATTTATGTAGCATCCCGTTTAGTCCTATGATGCTTAAACAAGCCTTTGGCCAGCTCATTGAGGGCTGGATGAAAATCATGCCCCGACTCGTTCAAGGAAGCGAAGGATGGCCCAAACCACACGCACTTCACGTACGTCTCGCCGCATCGGTGCCGTTTCTCGTCTCAGTTGTTCTCCAGATGGACTTTTTCGGTGGGGGGATGGTCATCGGACCCACCAAGCCAATCGTGGGTCCAGAGTGCAAAATCCTCAGCTGGTTCCCTAGTGCGCTCGTTTCCATGCCAGCACATCTAAGCGATTACGACTTCGTCGCGATCGCTCACGAAATTTACTCCGACGAGACAAAACGACAGGGACGCTCTATGGATGAAATCTTAGACCAGGTTGGCCACCATCAACTCGTGTCTCAGATTTCATTCATTTTATAGGTTGGGTACGCGTGGAATGGAACCGATAAGCTCTCTGGACTCATCATGAAGTGTCCCGCCGTCCCCGACATGTACGATCATGAACGCGTTGCTTACGCGGCCGGCGCGATGCCAGGCTTTGGCGGCCTTCTTGCTTCCGCCCAAGCATTGGCCAAGGTCGCCGACGGGTTTATTGTTTCTACTGCCCTCTGCTTCGAACCCATTGGAGTGCCGTACTGCAGAGAATTCTACGGAAAACGGGGGCAGGAGCTTTTTACCGTCGGAATGCAGGCGCACGAACTGTGTTGGAGCAATGATGCTGCGCCTGCGGCGCCGACCAACGAAGTTATCAGGTCATTTTTGGAGAACGCAGTGAGCCAGTACGGCCCTAAATCTGTCCTGTACATCTCCTTCGGGTATGCGTTTATGGCTCGCTATATCCGGGCTACTCACTCGCCGCAAGGTCCCTTTTCTTTCCCCTCGCCACGCCACAGCTCGTCGAAGCACTGATTGGCACTCTCCTGAGCCTCGAGAAGCCATTCCCCTTCGTTTTCGCTCTCGGCGGCAAGCTGGCGTCTCTTCCCAAAGAACTCGTTCAGCGCGTGAACTCGAGCGGGAAAGGGCTCATCTGCGAGTTCTGGGTCGAACAGCGTGCGATTCTTCTGTCCGGGGCTGTCGGCTGGTTCCTGACGCACGGCGGCTACAAGTGCGTCGGGTTCACTACATTCAATTTCGAGCGCCGTGACTCACTCACTCGGACTCCTTAGCTCCATGTCTGAGTCCCTTTCCCAGGGGATCCCGCTCATCGTCTGGCCCACCAACGCTGAACAACCCTTCAACGCAGCGCTTCTCTCATCGTCGTCGAATCCGCTTGCCATCGAGCTATTCCAGGTGCGCCGGCGATCTGCCCCTGGGGCACCTGATTGATCATCGAGGCGTTTCTGACTCCCTCCTCCCCGCAGGTTCGTGCTGGACCGCAGTTGGCGCCGTCCCTCCGCGGCGGCCCGAAGATCACTGGCACCGTGGAGGACGCGACGGCGGAGTTCAAGGCGACGTTTGAAGATGCCCGCGGACCGAAAGGTGCGGTATTGAGGGCAAACGCGGAGAAGATGGCGCGAGATTTGAGAGTGGCGCGCGCGGGAGAGGTTTCCGAGGAGCTCGTCCGGTTGGCAAAGTTTTAGGATTGGGGCTCGTCTGTATCTTTTGAAGGTCTAATATCTGTTCTCCGTATATAATACGCGTCTTTCACTTGCCCTTATCCGCCGTGGCGCCAAACCAGTCATGGTCAATCCACATCCACCAGAAAAATTGGAATTCGAAAAAAAATCCACGAGAGAGTCCTTCGGATTCCTTATGCGGCGTATATGGAGGGTTCAACTTCTGATAATGACTGATTCAACTTACTTCAAGTTAGAAGGAGATGCATCACGTGGATCAACGCTTCTTCAGCAGGCTCCCCTTTCATACGTCGACCACCAAACGACTCTGGCCTTGTCCTTGCGCTAGCTCTCGTCTACCGAACAGAAATTAATGACTGCAACTCTGTCGTTGCAACAGGAGCAACAGCGTCCAGTAGCCTCGCTCAAGAACTCATCGATATCATCGTCGACTACGACTCCCCAGCTGCACTGCTCTCATGCGCTCTAATCTCCTCTACTCGGACTCCTTCCGCCCAATTGCACCTCTTTCGGGATGTCAAAATCTGTCCCGCCCTTGATCAGTACTGCACATACGTTGCCTTCCCCCAGGGCACATATCCCTCCATTGCCACCGTCTGGCGCTGCACTCAGTTCTGCACGGCCCTAAAACGCTCCGCGAATCTGATCCCGCTCGTATGAACGCTCACCATAGATGTTTCCCTCGAGGTTCGGAACCAGCTCGCGGCGGTGGGGCCGTTCACTCGCCTGAGCGCACTCACGCTCTTTTATCCTCGCGAGCACGATGAGCACGCGTTCCTCACACACATCCTCGCCTCGCCCTCCCTGCGGCACGTGGAGATCGTGGCCCGCCAGCTTATCGTAGCGCCCTCCGTCTTCCACGCCATGCACAATCTCATATTGCTCGCCCTAACGAACGTGGTGATAGGGCCATTTGAGTCGGCGCGGGGAGGCGAGCCGCTGACGCGCGCACCCGGAATACCTCGCCCGCGCATAGAATCGCTGAAGATGTGGCACACCAACGTCTATAACATCCAGTGGCTCGTCGCTGCTCCGACCGTCGAATTGACTTGTCTCGTCTTCGCCACCTCGATCTGTGGAACGTCATCCACACGCGCTACGACCTATGGGACTGCATCCAGGCCATCGATCGTACACCTATCTCTGCCTCCCGGCTCTGTGCCTAAATAACATTGTGCCGCTCCCTGGCCTCGACCTCGCGGCCCTCCCACACCTGCTCTGCCTTGAGTGGCACCCGCGCTGTCACAAGTGGAACCCCCACGACGGCAGCCGCTGGGAAGTGTCCGCCGGGATGCTCGAGTTGACCCTCATCCTTACCGCGCTGCGCACGCTGCCACCCGTCAACCGCGTACATACCATCGTCGTCTGGATATCCGCATCTGCCGCCTGGCGAGTCCCACCCGACTTTGGCGCGCGGATCGAGGAGCTAGGCCTCCCCGCTCTGCGTATCAACATTTCCTGACTATGTCTTACCTTTTTGATTGAATCGTCAGCATCGGTGGTTTACACTACAGGTCCACACAGTGCTGCTGGTGTATTTGTCCTTGCCGAGCATCACCACTTACAAGTGCCTCATATAGTTACCGTATAAACCTGAATCCCCTTCGACAACATCAACGAGCCGCAGTTGACGTTCAAGGTTTGGCTCATGCCTCACGTTCGGGCCATCACCGAGGACATCCGAGCAAAACCCTGGAAAGCAACTGAAATAAATTAATCGTAGAGAGGAAATAGGAGGGCGAATCAGAGGGCTCGAAGGATAGACGAGTAACGATCAGCAATCCACCGGTCGCCGCCGAGGTCCTGGACCCATTTTAGCGAAATTCTACTCTTCGGACGGACGGCGCGTGTCGCATTCCCCATAACCCAGGAATACTCTGCTTCTTCACCCTCCTCATCCTCTCCATCCAGCTCCGCATCCTGGTACTCCTCGTCGCTCGACGAGCTGTCGCTGTCCTTCGCGGTGTGGAGATGGGGCAGGGTCATGGACCGCCGCGGGCGATGTCTCTCCTCTCCCAGACTGCGCAGCTCCTCGAGGACGCTTGCTGGGACGGAGCCGACAGACCCGCCGAGTCGGCGGTGCATTTTCACCGTTCGAATTTGGGGAACCGTCTCGGAAGGGGAGTCAAGCGTCGGGGGCGCCAGGTATGCGCGGGAATGGGCGCCGCGAAACCCGGGCGTAGGCGGTGGGAGGGGTGTTGCGGGTATAATGTTTATAGGAAAGAAGGAACGCCCGTGGCCTGAGCGCGGGCTGGGGCTCGGAAAGCTTGGATGTGCGGGGGATGTGGGCGATTCCGAGGGGTTGCAGACGAAGAAGGCTTGGGGTGGCCGTTTCGCTTGGAGTGGCAGGTCTACGAAACAGCCCCCGGAAGCGCGCCGGCGGGGCACGGGTCGCGGTCGTGGAGCGGCCGAGCTGGGAGCTGGAGAACGGGCGGGCGGTCGGGGGAGCGGTCGGATTCCGACGCGGATTGTGGGGCGTTTCGGTTCTGCCCGTAGCGAGTGACTCGGGAGGAGTGGGTTATCGTCGTAGGGCGGAGGGGTATCCAGATGCGAGGCGTCCTCACTGCGCACGGTTTCGAATGGCGAGACCTCGAAGGTGACGGGCATGTTTTGGTGGGTGGGTGCGTAGATGTGAGCCGGCGGTGTGCACTTACTTATTAGTAACACAATGCCAATGACATGAGGCCTGCGCACGCGTGGTATACTTAAGCGAAACTCAATGGTCTTGAGTGACGAGAAGTGACAGGGTCAGCCAAGAGCTCCTCCAATCATCGGTGATCGGCATGCCGCTCGCGAAAAGAAGACCAAGATAGCGGCTCCTGGCAGATCGTTGCTGGGCGCTAATTCGCTAATCGTCGCCGCCGAAGCATGGCGGCGGGAAGAGATCTTTCGAAGGTGAAGGCGTGGGGAACGGCGACTCGGCGAAAGTCGGACTTTGTGGTGACTCCCAAAAAAGAATAGACCGGTCTCACGCCGAGTTATCTACCGGTTACCATGGGCATATCATTGGCGAGTGCGCATTGAATAAGACACGTACTGGAATCTGTATGTCGTTCTTGCACGGAGGTCAAGAGGAGGCCATGATTCGGATCTACATCATGATGCGGCACAGCAACGATGATCCACTATGACTCAAGATCTTTTTCTCCAACTTTGGTCCAACTTCGGCCACGAGAGGGCGACGGGAATATTGAGGCGCCGACGGATCTCTCCCACCCCCTCGGATGTCACCCTCAATCTCCCAAACTCTAACTCGTGCTTGTGCTGGCTTTTCTTCTTCGTGCTGGGAAACTCTAGACTCGGAGTTGATCCTGCCAGTGATCACTCGCACTTGACTCGGCCAATATATTCTGACCTCATTCCGTCCAACCGACTGTCAGCCTCAGGAAACCGTTTTTCATCCTTACGCTGAAAACGACGACAACGAAATCGATGTACCTGCCGCGTGCGCATATATTCTTCAATCCTGCAGCCTGCCTTGTAAAACATCTCCATTTTCCCAATTTTCTCTACAGCGAGAGTGGGCGATATCATGGCTGTGTTCGCGTCAAATTATCCGTGTACAAGTGTTGGCCGACGTTCGAGGATACTTTCCCGGCGTTCCTCTTGCTCTATTTGTGGGCTCCGACTCTCTTTGTATCTTCTGCCTTGAATCTCGTCTTGAGACCGCTTTATTTTCATCTGCTGGTATTCGCGATTATCCTGGGGCTTTTGTCCAAATTTCTTACCTCTCCACGCGGCGCTGCTGTCAATCCTGCGCTTCCTCTCACAGTCTCCTGTGGGGCTTTTTTTTTATAGGTGACACGGATAGTATACTGGGACACTGGAACATCGCCAGGGCCACTCTGGTCCAATATCCTTCTCTCTTGGACTTGTGAGCGCTCTCGCCTTGAATTATCCTCAATAAAAGACGATCAATTGGCTCAAGATAGCTGGCCTAATGACGGTCGACGCGATCCATTACGCAGTCGGATGACGCCACTAGAAATGGGTTCCTAGTGCCGGAAAGCGCCGAAACTGGCAAAGTTAATTCAAAATTCAATCTCCGCAACACGAGCCAATGAGAATTCGGTTTCGATTGAGCATGCCCGGACTAGCCGAGCGCATATATAAGGCCAGCTCCCTTCCACGTCTCTCTCATTCCCGCCCTCTTCCGCACCACCACCACCACCACCCAAACTCGTCCTGTCACACTCGTTATCCACCTTCACCCTCTTTTCCTCTTCTATTACCATGTACTCCATTGTCGCATCTGCCATCCTCGCCCTGTCCCTCACGAGCCTCGTCAACGCCCTTCCCGCCAAGCGCGATGTCACCGGTATGCCTCGTCTACGATGTGCCCGCTGTTTCCTCATCTCGCGTAGACCCGCAAGTCCTGAACTACGCGCTGACGCTTGGTGCCCCACTTCCTCCCTCGTTCCCATACGGCGCGGACTGACCCTCACCCAGAGCACCTCGAGGCGACGTTCTACAAGCAGAACCTCGACAAGTTTTCGGACGCCGACTTCATCAAGGCCGGCTACCCCGAGTGGACCCGCGGCCGCTTCACCCAGATTCGTGACCACGAGGCAACGCACGTCGAGTTCTTGAAGACGGCGCTCGAGGCCGCTGGCGTCAAGGCCGTCCTCGCTTGTGAATACGACTTGTGAGTCCCATTCTTTGTCCTTCGACGTCTCCCTAAGTTCGACTCAGCCCCGTCACGGACGTCACTTCATTCGTCAACCTCGCCGGGATTCTCGAGGAGGTCGGGACTGCCGGTACGTCGTCTCTCCTTCGTTGGGCTGTACTTACCCGCATCATCAGCATACACCGGGGGCGCTCAGTTTATCAGCAACAAGGTGCGTTCATTTACTTCTCTCCTGATGTCATTCCTTAAGTTCATACAGGACTACCTCACCGCCGCCGCCAGCATACTCGCGGTTGAGGCTCGCCACGAAGGTTCGATATCTCGTTATTCCACGCTGATCGTTCTCACCCCTCGTTCCAGCGTGGATCAACTCCGCCGCCAAGCAGAGCAGCGCGTGGGACACCGCCTTCCAGACCCCCCTTGCCCCCAATCCCGTCTACTCTCTGGCCGCGCCGTTCATCAAGTCGTGCCCCGCCTCGAATGCCGAGTCCCTCCCTGCGCTCACTGCCTACCCCTCGCTCGCCTTCGAAGATGGCCACGCCCGCGCCGGTCACACCGCGACCCTCGTCTTCCCCGCGCCCAAGGCCTCCTCTGCCCTCTTCGTTGCCTTCATCTCCGGAGCAGGAACACCCATCTTCGTCCCCATCCAGAACGGAAACCAGGTCGCCATCCCCTCGGGCCTGCGCGGCTTCGTTTTCTGCATCGTGACGAGCGACGGTACGAAGGTGGATGACTCTACGACTGTCGCGGGGCCGGCGATTTTGAACATCGCGTACGATTCGAGGGGCCAGGTTGTTTGATTCTTTATTTTGTTGGCTTATTTTATTTTGGGCTCTCTGTACAAATGAATTTTGGGCTAAATTTCTTTCGAGTTGCGAATTATCTGAGTGGTTTGAAAAAAAACGCGGTCGGATTTGAACCATGTCGGCAATCTCCGGGTCGGTGTCGGCACGGCCATAAATCCTCTTGTTGGCTCTCATCGCCTCAGACGACAAAAGGAACCTGAAACGCTTCGGGATAATTAATGAAACAATCACTTTACGCTCTATGTATGCAGACAGATGACCTGTGGCTCTGTTTGTTCAAAACTTTGTTAATCGCACGATCTCCTCGGAAGCCTCTCCCGCGCGCGCCTCTTTCAAACTCTTCGCCATCTTCGCCGCGTTTGCCTTCAAGACAGCGCCTCTAGGTCCGCGGGCAGCTTCAAAAGCCGCCACGAACTCCGCCGTCGCGTCCTGGACAGTACCAGTGATCTTCGGGCCGCCGCGGAGGGAGGGCGCGAGCTGTGCTCCAGTACGAACCTGAGGTAAAGTGGGAGTCGGTGAGGTGTTATTTACGATGTGAATATGGGTGGCAGCGCACCTGGAACAGCTCGATAGCGACGGGATTCGGCCCCAGGGAGAGCAGCGCCGCGTTGAGAGGCTGTTCTGCGTTGGTGGGCCAGATGATAAGCGGAATCTCCTGTGAAAGGGACTCTGTCATGGAGCTGAAAGAAAAAGAGGCGAATGAGTTGGCGCTCGGAACAATAATATCGGGGTGAACACGACGCACTTGTAGCCGCCGTGCGTGAGGAACCAGCCGACGGCGCCGTACCGGAGGATCGCGCGCTGTTCAACCCAGAACTCACAGATGAGGCCTTTGCCGCTCGAGTTTACGCGCTCGACGAGCGCTTTGGGGAGGGAGGCTAGCTTGCCCCCGAGCGCGAAGATGAAGGGGAATGGTTTCTCGAGAGTTAGGAGGGTGTCGATGAGCGCTTCGACGAGCTGCGGCGTGGCGATCGGGAAGAAGAGGGACCTTTCGGACGAGTGAGTCGGGAGAAAATAACTACGCAGAAATGCGTACCCGAAGGAGATGTAGAGGACAGATTTAGGACCGTACTGGCGCATCGCATCGTCCAAGAACGACTTCACAACTTCATTAGTAGGCGCAACAGGAGACGCGTCAATCCAGCAGAGCTCGTGCGACTGCAGCCCGACCGTGAACAGCTCCTGCCCCCGCTTCTCGTAAAAGTCTCTGCACTGCGGGACGCCGACGGGTTCGATGCAGAGGGCGGTGGGGACGATGTATCCGTCGGCAACTTTGGCAAAGTCCTGCCCGGAGACGAAGAGCGGGGCGAAGCCGGGTGTTAGGCCGGCGGCATAGGCGAGGCGCTCGTAGTCGTACATGTCGGGGACGCCGGGGCACTTTATGACGAGACCGGAGAGCTTGTCGGTTCCGTTCCACGCGAGAGCGACCTGAGGGATCTGAGGCACGCGTGACGCGGGTTATGGAATAAAGCCGACCTTTTCTAAGATTTCCTCCATGGACCGGCCTTGCCGCCTTGTGTCGTCAGCGTAAATTTCTTGCGCGATTGCGGCGAAGTCGTAGTCGGTCAAATGTGCGGGCATGGAAACCAGTGCGCAACACCACCAGACGAGGGTCTTGCACTCTGGGCCCATGAGTTGCTTGGTGGGTGCGATCACCAGCCCTCCGGCGAAAAAGTCCAGCTGGGGGAAGAGTTGAGGGAGGAACTACATCGTTTCAGGGAGACATACGTGAAGGGTGCGCGGTTTGGGCCATGCATCGCTTCCTTCCGCGATTCCTGGAAGAGCTTCCATCCAGCCGACAGCGAGCTGGGCAAAGGCCTCCTTGAGCATCGTAGGTCCGAAGGGGATGCTATAACCGGGGGCGCCAAAAATCAGCGGGGATACGACATCGAGGGATAAAACGAGCACGGACTCCGCTTCGCCCACTCCTATGATCCGCAATCTCGCGGTGTCGTACGCGAACGTCTTTAGCTCTGCCTCCATTTGTGCCACTGAGGACGGAACATGGTCAGCGCGCATCTGTTTACCGCGAAAAAGGACGACGGACCGACATGGTTGTGCTGCACCAGGGTAATCACTAGACTGGGATCCTTCTGCAGCATCTGTGTCGCGAGATAGATGTAGGCGACGGTGTGTCCCCATGCCGGAACGAGCATTGCGGTGATGTGATGAATAGCCATGGTGAATACCCGAGAAGAAGAGAGCCGGGGTAAGAGGAGGGGAGGTTTGGGGCATAGGAAGTTGGATAGACTGCAATAAATACTCGAACCATCGTAATTGTTTTTTTATAGGCAGTGATATAATTGACAGCGGCGATCGGAGTGATGGGCACTGAAACTGAACGTCCTCGGAAACAGACGTTTCCAGTCCGGCGCTCGGTATAAGTTATGTAGCTCCACGATGTTACCACCGCTAGAATATTGAACGCCGAGCGAGCGTAATAACTCCCCCCTCTCAAGCTGAGGAGAGGTATCGCGAGTTACGTAGTGCATACCCTTAGCCGAGGTCCCCGAACGCCCGGACAGTATCTCGTTTGAAGAGACGGTACAAGAACAGAGCCGATGGCCCCATATCGATCGGAATTGGAGCTGGCCGCCAAGTTACAAGATCTGTATCGGCCTGTATCAGCCTCGCGCGCAAACCATGGTGTGTAAAACAAGGCCATCATTTTGTGTACTTGCAACAGGCCGCCGGAATTCGAATTCGCACAAAGAGGGAAGAGGAGATCGCTCGCTGGGGTGGCAGTGCAACATGATCAGGTTTCACATCTGTTCCCACGCGTTGCCGAAATGCCGGCTATGTGTGTGCAATGTTCAACCCAAGGTCAACTGGATATTTGCAGACCTGAAATACCTTCACGGACACATCTATAATGTTATAGATCTGTATGCTAAAGAATTGGGGGGTCAACAAGCTGCTCCCTGAGGCTCCGTATCCAATCACTGGATACGGATGAGAGACACTGCGAAAGATACCGAAGAACTCTTTTCTCTTGACAGCCCTGGACCGGGAGCGGAGCTTGCAGCGACTCAATCCGCGCACAATTTCTTCAAAGTGCTCCACAGCTTCGTGCATGGTGGGGCGCAGGGAGGGATCGTTGTTCACCACACCACTAAAGGTGTCATAAGTTTGGGGCTCTTGAGCGTTCCACCCTGCGAGTGCTCATAATGAATTGCAACGCCTCAGACACAAAAAAGACGCTCTCACCTCAGTAAATTCCCTTCGGATGAAGTTTCCGGGGTAGTAGACATCCACGGGGAAGGGGTCACCGTCGGGAGGTTCGTCCCATTTCCTGCTGTTTGGATTTCCGGACTGTCTTGTCCGCACCAATTATCGGTGTCTCAAGAGGTGATAAATTTTCAGGTCTGTACTTGACCGAGATGGCGAAGTCCGTCAAATACCATTTGGGCTGCGTGTGGTTCATAGAGGGTACATCGGCGCCTGGAACGAGGTGTGAAAAGAAACGGCGCATCCATCATAATACTGTAGCAGGTGCAATCCCTCAATTGTCGCGGAATGAGAGTAGTGGGCATTCAAAAGACATTGCGAGAACATACCAGTGCGGGACGTTTTGGTCATGCATATGTCTCACCCCCTGTGGGCAGGATCAGCAACTGTAAAATGGTTGCTTGAGCTGCGAGTCGGACATGCCTCGAAAAGTTAGCGCGTTCCAGCGATTAGATCGCGTCTGCTCACTACGTAGTCACGTTGTCACAGGTGAGAAAGAAAATGAAATGACCCACACACGAGTCCAGTGCAAGGTTTGAAACTCCGCCGGCACCAGCCGAGCTGGCTTGCTTCCTGCCTCCATGTCGACCGACTTGCTTTCAAAAAGAGCTCCGAACTGGGTCTGATTGAACCAATCGCGATCATTGCTCCGTTGACAACCCACGACTCTGCTCTAATTAAGCCTCTCGCACACACGACCGTCGATTCAGAATCAGCATAGCTAATTACTGTTACTGCTTTGCTCCGCATTATGATTCTACAATAACTTTTATGGACCCTCTAGGTAAATTTAAGCTATTCTGGGACAACATGAAGAACCCCATCGGCGAGCGCTACATTCAACGTCTCGTAACGATGCCCGACGGCGGAGTCATGATTCTCACGTGTCTGGCGGCACTTATGAAGCTTTTGGACGATAGCATCGTAAGGGGGTAACGAGCTTCGAAATTGACACGACCTTCAAGCGCATGGAAGGTGATATCAACAATTGGAGGTTGTTATCTTTCTCAAGGCCCTGCAGCGCGGTGACTGCACTTCCTTTCAGGCCATTAACCTCGAGCCCCTTGCCCCGACTTCCTCCCGTCCCTTGCTCGTCTCCCACTGGGCCCACATCGGTCTATAAGTGTCTCTGGGAGAAGTTCCCTGACTAGCCTGGATATGCCATCTCTATGGCAGATGACCGCCGCAAGCAATTTCAAGAAAAAAGGAATTATACACATCCCACCCGTCCGTCGGCAACCGCGCAGACGGTACACGCAGACAACAGTACAGTAGGAAGAAGCAGATAAATAACTTAGCAAGAACCGGGCCTTTACGCTGTTGGGCTACCTGAAAGCTGAACTCGAACTGCCCTAGAACGTAAACTTCTCTCCTATGATCTCCTCTGTAACATCCCATAGCTTCTCAGCATTAGCCTGGATGCAGCAGCCTTATAAGATTTCTACACAATACAACGAAAATTCTACGACTCACGGGATCCGAGCTGTGCCTCGCCCGGTCCTTGTTCGACTCCATGGAATCAACGAGGTATGCCCCGGGTTTATCTGGTGGGGATAAAATGTCTGGAGACCGGTAGATTTCAGGATGTCTCAACGAACCATTGAGCCTGGGGTCGAACGCCGCAGCGATAGTCCTGGGCAGCAGACGATTGAGTTTTGAAATGGACTATGCAGTTTTGATGTCTTACGTTGCCGCTCCCTGAGCAAGCGTCTTGAACGGGAATTTTTCCGTGTTGGGCAGCCCATCGGATGTGAGTATGCCTAGGTAGCTCGAAAAACGAGGATGACGGCAACCACGTCACGACATACCACGGGCCTTCAGATCAGGAATATTCTCCTCCTTTAGGTATGGGTTCGTGTAGATCACTACACACGGGAATTGCACGGCGTCAGTTGAGGGAATCCTCCCGCTGGCAGATACAGATAGATACGCACTCCCGGGGTGAAGACTGTACGCATTGATCCTGCCCTTCGAGCGCTTGGACAGCTCGATCGCGGTGAGCACATTTGCACTCTTTACCTGAGAGTACATCCCCATGAGCTCGTAATTTTCCCGTTTCTCGGGGCGCCCAAGCGTGCTGAAGTTCACACCCTTGCCTGAGGCATGCACAGCGCTCGAGACGAACACCACACGCGGAACGTAGGAGGTAGTCTCCGTGGCGAGCAATTTTGGGGCAAGAAGCTTCGTCAGAAGGAACGGACCGATGTGGGAGGTGGCCATCTGGCTCTCGAGGTTGTCTGCGGTCAGTTTGAAGTATCGAGAGCCTCCGGCCGCATTGTTTATCAAGACCTAGAGGGAGGTTCGATATTGTCACGCAGAACAAAGGGAAAGTGCCTCCACAAACATGAAGGGGCTCCGGAGATGCGTTTACTTCGGCGGCAGCTTTGCGAACAGAGGCTAGGGACGAGAGGTCGAGGATAAGACGGTGGATATTCGCCGATGGCACGTCTCGCTTGATGGCCTCCTCTGAGAGCTTCAGTCTGCAGAGGTCTTTAGTATTATCTCTAGAAGCAGGCTAGAAGCACCTCTCTAGGTTGTACCCAGTTATAATGACAAGGTTGGCGTGTTTCGCAATGACCCGAGCTGTGTCAAAGCCTATTCCGTTGAGCGATGTGCCAGTGACCAGAACTGCCAAGCGTCAGGAGCACCGTTGAGTCCTTTGATGCCGCTCACCGTTTTTGCCTTGGATTTCAGCGGCCAACGCTGCTGCAACCTCATCGGCCGTGGTGGAGAAGCAAAATGTCGGCAGAGACATGATTAGAGCGTGTCGTGAGCTACGCGGAGCTTTCTTGGTGGGTCGGTGTTATTGCAGGAAGAGTAAGCACCCATGTATAACTCGTGACGGCATAGACTGTGGAGCGAGACCTTTGAATAACTCATCATGCTTCGATTTCCCGGGCTATAAAGCTCTATTCTAGGAGTAAGTTATCATAAAACACGGCTTATAATCAGCTTATATTTCGATGTCGGATCCCAGAAGGAACATATGGAGTGCGTATGCTCCCGGTTTAAATTATCATTGTGGCGATCGTATTTCGGACATCCCAATTTACCTGATCAAGCCCTGACGGAGCCCGGCCAGCATATCAGGCCGTATCAGGCTCAGTATAGTGACCTATCAGATAGTACCATTTAGTCAGGCCCTGATTGTACCCATGAGCTCAACGAAATCCCGCTAGCAACTGACCTACTTCCAAACTTCTCGGAAGTATCTATTGTGAATGCGCATTCTGGTGGGGGTCCACCGACTTCTCATCCACGAATCCGTACTCGTACTCAACCTTCACAGGTCTGGAGTGCCTTCTTCGTGGAGACAGCGAATACCCGGGCCGCGCTCGACATGTCGATCATATATGAGCCACTGATCCTCCAATACGGTGCTCCTCATCCCCACCAATTATGAGTGCACACTTATATGTCACTGCATTCGGAAAAGTCACAGGTCCTAGACATAGCCTAGACGTCGCCTAGTAGCCGGTGCTAAACATAGTCTGCCCAGCTTCTTGTACCTCTGCGTAGCCTGTTGTTAGCCTTCTAGAGAGTGTGGCCTCATATCGATTGGAATTGGAGCTGGCCGCCGCTAAAAGATCTGTACCGGCCTGTATCAGTCTCGCGCGCCCTTGGTGTGCAAAACAAGGCCCATCATTTTGTGTGCTTGCAACAGGCCGCCGGAATTTGAATTCGCACAGAAGATGGAGACAAGAGGCAGCCAAACGAGGGAAATAATCCCTAGAGGTAAGGCTCCAACAATTTCCATTTTCAAACGTTTTTAAACAGTTAAAACTGTTCATTTTTCCGTTTAGTTTACAGGAGGCTGCACGGGGGAGACGGACGTTCCTGGTTGCATCGCTGCTGGGGGGGCGAGCATTGGCTCCCTGGAAAGGATGGGTGCGGGAGTCGGAATAGATGTTTGCGGGCAAGTCCAGAGTCGTTCAAATGGTCAATCCATTCATGGCCATCGCGCTCAGGACAAGTTCCGGCCCGGTAGCTGAGTTCCGGCCCGGTAGCCGAGGCGCGGACGCGATCAGCAGTTCATAACAAGAGCAAAGCTTACTAACAAATCGGCAGATCTTTCTCCCAGGTTTCCCACTCGACTCTTCCTTCTCCCCTACTCCCATCTCACCTATGGCTTCAAAGATGAAATACGTCCGTCTCGGGAATTCCGGTTTGAAAGTTTCGCGCATTATACTGGGCTGCATGAGTTACGGCACCCCCGAATGGCAGAGCTGGGTGCTCGCAGAGGAAGAAGGCCTGAAGCATATCAAGGTCACTCCATTGCATTGTGGAAGCCGCGGCCTGACCCCTTCCTACTAGTTTGCTTACGACGCAGGAATAAATACCTTTGATACTGCTAATGTCCTTACGCGACTGCACAACAGGGAACCAGGCTCACTTATCGTATCTAGGTGTACTCCAATGGCGAATCGGAGATCATCCTTGGGAAGGCGATTAAGCAGTTCAATCTCCCTCGCGATGAGATCGTTATCATGACGAAAGCGCGTTCATCCAATTAATACTGAAATCGAAATAACACGTGTGTTCTAGGTGTATGCCATCGTCGGCAAGGAACCCAGCGTGGGGTTCTTTAAGGGAGAGAATCCGGACAATGCCGGGTATGTTAATCAACATGGTCTGAGCCGAAAGGTGCGTGGAGCCAGCCAACGCGATATCTCTTGTCCATCTCTTTACTCGTAGCATATATTCGACTCGGTCAAGCATAGCTTGGAGCGTCTCCAATTGGACTGTATCGATGTTCTGCAGTGCAAGTTCTGGTCCGGGAGGAAAAACTATCCACTCACTTGAACAATAGGCCACCGCTTCGACTCCGACACGCCCATTGAGGAAACAGTATGAATTTTCCGTCCAAACAACTCGCATTTTGCTCTAATTTCATTTTGCCGTCAAGATGCAAGCATTGCACGACGTAGTCAAGGCCGGATATGTCCGCTACATAGGCATGAGCTCGTGCCATGCCTGGCAATGTGAGCCCTGTTCTATTTGCTGCTCCCTCACGATGACTGAAGTTACCAACAGTTCACGTTATGCAAAGTACGATCATTCCCAGCCCCCTGTATACCAATGCTAACTCCTTCACCCTCAGACTACGCAATCACCCATAATCTCACGCCGTTCATCTCTGTCCAGAACCACTACAGCTTGGTGTACAGGGAAGAAGAACGCGAGATGTTCCCAACACTCAAGGTGGGCATTCTCTAACGGACACCCCGTTTGGCACTCATGTACCGATATGCAGCATTTCAGAGTGGGCTCGATTCCGTGGTCCCCACTTGCCCGTGGACTCTTGACACGCCCTCTCTCTGAACAAAGCAAGCGTGGAGCAGTTGACAGGCATGGACCCCGCCCGATATCCTAAATCTATCGTTGAACTATCCTCGAACTACGTCTAGGATGATCAAGTCATATCATAACGAGGCTAGCACTGCCATCGTCAACAGGTAAGCAGGTTTTCCGATACACAAGCACTCCTCTCAATGGCAGCAGGGTCGAAGAACTCAGCAAGAAGAAAGGCGTAAGTATGGCGCAACTCGCACTGGCCTGGGTTATGGCCAAAGATGGCACGTCTATCCTTTCATAAGAAGCTCGAGAAGCTGACGAGGGATATTCGCCCGCAGGAGTTTCCGCCCCCATCGTGGGATCTACATCTCTCGACAACCTGCGCGAACTCATCGGTACGCGACTTTTGCAGCATCGCCTGGAATATTCACTTACGAACTACTACAGCGGCCACCGAAACCGAGCTTTCTGAGGACGAAATGAAGTATTTGGAAGAACCGTATCAGCCAACCAACATCATTGGCCACACT
The DNA here is from genome assembly GCA_029204335.1 of Mycena vulgaris. Lineage (NCBI taxonomy): Eukaryota > Fungi > Basidiomycota > Agaricomycetes > Agaricales > Mycenaceae > Mycena > Mycena vulgaris. The sequence goes on from JARGYA010000046.1 coordinate 344,450, forward strand.
TAAGAAGCTCAAAGATGGTTGAAAAGTTACGTGGAAAGGTTTAAAAATATGTACTGTAAAGGTGTGTACTTGTGGAGACTGTGCAAGGAACCGTATGTGCTAGTAGTCACCACTGGCGATCCCAGACTGTGGCTCGTTTTCCAAGTTGAATGCATCACCGCATGAATAACAACCCTGCAAATGGTAAACAAATGGTAAACAAACAGTTAACGGTTGTATTACCTCGCCCTCTGCGAGGGACTACACACTGGATTCCTCCGAGCTCCTGGGCATCTGTGAGGGCCATATGTATGTGTGTGGTAAGTTAGAATGAGGTTCTGACCTCATACTAAGCTTTCGGCACTCCAGTGGCGGGATATGCTCCTAATATAGTAGTATCTCACGTGAGTGATGCCGGCGGATCAATTGATGCGCCTGCGGCACTCCCGATTTAGACCTCTGCTCAACCCAAGGGCCAAAACCAAGGGGTGTCAGATCTCTGAATCGGGCATATCCATCATCTCGCGTGGCAGTCACGTGCCTCGTTTCTGGTTGGTTGGACCGTCGGTCCGAAAAGGTTCGGATTTGTCGGACAAGTTGATCCACCTTCAAATCTCAATAATCTCTTCAACAAATGTCCTTTGCAGTGCAGTAGAGACATCATATAGCTTATACTGGCTCATACTGAGGTACTAAATGCTTTAAATGAGATGGAAGTGGTGGTTTCAACGAATCTCGGCTTTACTTCCCAATCTGGGGACCCCTTGCCCAAAACCGTGATTTAGTGATCCACATTGCCAATCCACAACTTCGGTGTGGCCAAAATGCTGTGATACATGGTATGTTGCGCCAAAGTCAAATAGCCCCCCAAAATACCGTTTATAATCTGTTTTAAACTGTTCTAAACTATTTTTGAACCGTTTAGTTTACGGACTTCCCCAAACGAAAACTAAATGGTTGGAGCCTTACCCGGAGGCCCGCGGAGATCGACGCTCGCAGGGGTGGCAGTGCAACATAAATTTGTTCCCACGCAATGCCGAAATGCCGGCCATTTGTGTTAGTTCAACGTGATGGTTGCATACCGAAAATACCTTCGCGGAGACGACTATTTGTGTTATAGATCTGTATACATGTTGATACATATAGGGAACTGCCGGCGATAAGCTGGAGCATCCGTACCCAATGAGACCCTGCGAAAGATACCGAAGAACTCTTTTCTCTTGACGACCCGGGAGCGGAGCTTCCGGATACTCAATCCGTGCACAATTTCTTCAAAGCGCTCCACACTTCATCCTTGGTGGGCGCAGGGAGGGATTGTTGTTCACCATATCCGCCACTGAAGGTGCCATAAACTCCAATTCACGGTTGGGCTCCTGAACGTTCCACGCTGCGAGTTTTCAAGATAAATCGTAACGCCCCACAGGCAAAACCGGGGCTCTCACCTCTGTTAAGTCCCTTCGGATGAAATAACCGGGATAGTAGACATCCACGGGGAAGGGCTCACCGTCGGGAGGTTTTCCTTGCTGATTGGATTCCAGGACTGTCTTTTCCGCACCAATTATCGATGTCTCAAGAGGTGGTCGATCTTCAGGTCAGTACTTGACCGAGATGCCCAAGTCCGTCAAATACCATTTGGGTGCTGCGTGCGCTTCATAGAGTGCACATCGGCGCCTGGAACGGGTGAAAAGAAGCGCCGCATCTATCATAATACTGTAGCGGGTGCAATCCCTGAGTCGTCGTGGAATGAGAATGAGTAGTGGGCATTTGAAAGACATTGCGAGAACATACCGGTGACGTTTTGGTCGTGCCTATGTCTCGAGTCGGACATGCCTCGAAAATTTAGCCAGTGGTGGTGGTCGCGTCCGCTTATGGTCACGTTGTCGCGACGGGTTACGTTGTTGTGGCAGCGGCACGGCCACGGCTCTCTCGGCTTATTTACACTGTAATACACTCTCGCGGAGTTTGCACCTCGTACGACATGAGCTTGAAGGCGGAATCCACTCTCCGATACCTCACGACCGGATTGACACTTGACTGGAATCCAGCGTAACCGAAGACGTTTGGGTGAAACGGCAAAAACGAGTCTTGAGGCCAGCTAAACGGCACCTCCAATTTATGGCTTGGAGGGCCTACAACGGTCAATTCCATCCAATCTCCTGGTTATATCCCCGGTCGCTCCAATTTGAAGCATCGGAAACTAGTCGGAAAGCCGACATCATCCTTTGTCAAGGACCGCATCCCGCTCCCGGCTCTGCCGCAATTTTGAATCAATTTGTATGTTCTCTACCCCAAGGCATTTTACCGTTAATTAAGGATGACCCGCAGCCGTGCGTCAGCAGCCCATCGAGCTACACGCTGTCGAGGATCGCTCGAGGCCCCCGCTCTATCTTCTACGTGCGCACGCCTATTCTGCACTCCTTCCATCTCCACTCATGTTTTTGTTTCTATTCCTCCGCAGTGCGATAAGACGCTCATCGTTCTCACTACGAATACAAATCCAGACGGCCCGCTCTACCGACCCCCTGCACGTCAGCCTGGATGCCCCGCCATCCCCCGCACCTAAGGCTCAGGCTAGGGAGCATACACCGACAGATGGGGCATCCACGCCCCCGATCCTTCGTGGCGTGTAGCGCAGACAGGGAGCGCGGTCGCTTTCGGTCTTCGTCTGTGGGCGTCGAGTCACAGTGTACCACTGCGCGGGTGCTGGGCGCGCGTACGCTTCCCCCCACGTCTTCTCACTGCGATGTCGGACACCCTCTCCCAAAGGACGGTCTCGCGCAGGTTACCGGGGTATGAGGAGGGTGGCGCAGGCAGGATGCGACGACAGCAGCGGCAGGGTCCTGCGTGGGCGGGACGAGGACAGCGGTGGACGCAGAGTCCAATGGTACATGGAGGCGAGTCCCAGGCCCTTCCCGCAGTCTGCTCTTCATGAGGATCCCGCCACGTCGAGCGCGAGTGGTTCTTGGATATGCGGAACACCGGCGCGTGCACCGCCTGCTTCACCCGCGGCCGTTTTGTCTCCTTCGACCACTCCCGATACCGTTTATTGCTCTGGGGAGGTCTTTGCGCGGGCGCCCTAGCGCGGAGGGCTTGCATCACTGCCATCGTGGGGCTTGGCGCGGGTGCGGTGGTGCTGCGGGAGGCGTGCTGTGCGCAGAGATGGGGCGGCCCGAGTCAATTCCTGGGCTAGACGTGCGATCACCCTTGACCGCCTCAAAGCGACCTCCCAGCCCATCGTCCGATCCGCTGCCTGCGCTCCTCGCGCCTGGGAAGGGAGGCGCCCGTGGGTCCGAGGACGAGCGTTCCGCTGCCGTCATACCTACGTGTTACTCGCGGGGCGCGCACGCGCGGTGGTGCTGTGCGTGTTGGGGGTGGTGGCGCGGGCATTGGACGGAAATTACTCCGCGGGCCGGCTTCCACTCGCGGAGGTGCTGAGGGAAGGGCGGTGGCGAGCGGCGATTGCGAAGATGGCGGGGCGGGTCGAGGTCTGTCGGGCTATGGTCTCGCTCGTGCGGTGGCATGTCGCAGACCCTTGCGTGCATGCCGCCCCGCTGTCATGTATCCTTCAGATGCCTTAGCAGGATTTAGCCGCGCCGCTCAACCGCCGCAGGTGCTTACGGCATACTCCGCACCTTCCGAGCGATACTGGCAACGGAAGCCCTCGGGTCGACGCCGCGCGCGTGTCCATGCCGCCGACGTGTTTGCTCTGCCGACGACCGCGCTGCGGGTGGTGATAGGCTTGCGAGGGGGTGGTGCTCGAAGGGATGATAGCGTTCGCTCGCATCCCGGCAATACGAGCACGCGTGCGCGCCTTTGAGGGAGGTATCGTTAACGCAGGCGGATTTTAATGTCGAATCCTCGAGCAAACTTTCCTTCTACTTATTCATTTCATTTTTCTCATTCGCCATTTCGGCAGTCGCTATCGTATTTATTGTTTATTCCCTCCTCCTCCTACGCCTCCTGCTCAGGTCGCGTCCATAGCACGCCTGTAAACAGTCCTGACTCCGTGGCCTTTCCAAGGGCGCAACGCAGACGACGACGTCTCATGCTGTGTCTGCCCCTTCGTGTGCCAAGTAATCCATGATTGGCGCCAAGATTGATACCGGCTTGGACATGGGTGCTAACACGGATCTAGTGGCGGTCTTCAGTTGTCAAGACGGGTGCTGATACAGCTGCTCCTAGCTTCTCGGACATGATGTATATCCACAGCTCTATATTTACCCCTACTCGGAATGTATAAAGGATGTGCATCTGCATCAGTCACTTCTTGTTTTGTCCCCTCAAGTGTGTGATCCCCCAAAGATGACCACACAAGCTGTACGGCCATTCGTAGCTCCGCATTGACTGAACTGACGTGCAGACAGGCCCCTATATCCGACGGGTCCGGAGATGAGTGGGTTACGGAATCAGAGTCGACAGACAGCCACATGTCCGATGGCCAGTCGGTGAGTGAACCAAATCAGATACTTAACCACCTAGAAGCTAAACCCATTTTCAGGACGAGGGGATTCTAGATCCAGAGATAATACCACGAATTCAACAGCTCATACAGCAGACACCTCGGGACCATCCAGACCTTCTGAAACATCAGCAAGTATTGGGCATGATGTTCCAAGAGAGATACAGTGTGTCAGAGGACATCAAGGACCTAGAAGCAGCAATGCAGAACTTTCAAGCAGCAGTGGATCTCAGTAAAGAATTGAAGCACCCCCGCCAAGCAGAGTGTCTTGCCAATCTTGCAGTGGTATTCACAGATCGATATCAGAGGTTCAGGGACCTCAAAGATCTGGAAGAGGCACTCAAATATGACCAACAAGCTGTGGAACTCACTCCAAAAGAGGATCCTGATAGAGCGGGCCGCCTCCAAAACCTTGCTGTGTCATTCACAGATCGATATCATATGCTGGGCGAATTAAAGGACCTGGAGACTGCCTTGGAAAAACTTGAAGAAGCAGTGAAGCTGATCCCAGAAGGCGACCCTGATAGAGTGGAATGCTTGAAAGGTCTCGGACTATCTTTCAGAGATCGGTACCAAAAGCTCGGAGAGTTGAAAGATCTTGAGGCTGCAATGCAGAGATCCCAGGAAGCAGTCAATCTAACACAGGACCACCCTAATCGGGCAGAGTATCTGGCAAATCTTGCTGCATTGTTCACAGACAAATATCAGAGGTTTGGTGGCTTAAAGGATCTGGAGACTGCTCTTGAGATAGAGAACAAAGTAGTAAACCTGACAGATGGGGATCCTAACATGGGAGAACATCTCAAAAGCCTTGGTATATTGTTCCGCCACCGTTATGAAAGATTCGGAGAATTGAAGGATCTTGAGGCTGCTTTGCAAAGATTTCAGGAAGCCCAGGATTTACCTCTCCAAGAGGACCTGGATAGGGCAGAGCATCTTCAAAACCTTGCTGTGACTTACGGGGACAGATACAAGAGGTTGGGAAACCTCAACGACCTTGAATTCATGGTGCAAAAACTTCAAGAAGCAGTAACTCTCATGCCAGAAGGACATCCAAATCTAGGAGTCTGTATGCAGAATCTTGCAGCAGCATCTGGAGATCGATACCACAGGCTTGGTGAAGTAAAGGACCTTGAGACTGCCCTTGAACTTGATCAGAAAGCGAGGGAGATAATTTCAGATGGCCATTCTGAGACAGCAGCGCAGTTATATCAACTTGCTGTATCTTTTCGAGACCAATATCAAAGATCAGGAGACCTTCAAATCTTGGAGAATGCTTTGGACAATGGGCGCCAGGCACTGGAATTGACCCCAGAAGAACATCTGCATAGACCTAAGCGGCTTCAAACCTTTGCCATGTCTCTTCGAGATCGGTACCAAAAATTAGGAGACCTGAAGGATCTCGAGACTGCACTACCAACATTTCAACAAGCCGTAAATCTGACACCTGAAGGCCACCCTGAGAAGCCATTGCATCTGCACAGCCTTGCTATAGCATTTACGGATCGGTATCAAAGACTGCGGGAAATGACAGATCTTCAGATGGCATTACAAGCAGAACAAGAGGCATTGAATTTGATCCCAGAAGGACATCCTGAGAGAGCAGGATATCTCCAGGGCCTGGCTATGTCTTTTCGAGATTTTTATATGCGATCAGAAGATCTAAAGGATCTCAAGCTTGCTTTGCAGAGATTTCAAGAAGCTGTGGATCTCACCCCTGAAGGACACCCTGCTAGGGCAGAGCGCTTTCACAATCTGGCTGTGTCCCTTAGGCATCAGTATAATAAGTTGCAAGATTCTAAGTACCTTGATAGTGCTTTGATTCTGGGCCAAAAAGCTGTAAAATTGACTCCCAAAGGCCATCCCGATCTCGCAGAACGACTCCAAGATCTTGCTCTGTCATTTCGTGCCCGATATGCACAGTTCAGGGAGCCAGCAGACTTGGCAGCAATACAGTCTTGCTATAAGGATTCATTTGAATCACCACCCTTCAATCCTCAAGATTCTTGGAAAGCAGCACTTGACTGGGCATCTTTCGCAGAAGAATTCCAACCTTCAGATTGTCTAACTGCTTACTTGGCTGCATTTCATCTATTACCTGACCTTCTGTGGATTGGTCATACCATCCCTGTACGGCATGATGCCCTCCGGGTTCTTGATATTGGTCAAGCAACTTCGGCAGCTGTAAAGACCTGTATCAGTCTCAATAATCTCACTTCCGCTATAGAAATTATGGAGCAAGGGCTAGCAACTATCTTTCAGCAGACGCTCCAGCTGAAAACAGATGTTGATCAGCTCCCCCAAGATCAAGCTAATGAATTTTCTGCACTCTCAGCCCAGCTATATACCGGAACATCGGCTCATCAAAGACAGGCTGCGATCAAGAGGGCAGAGCTACTACAAAAAATTCACCAGCAGCCAGGCCTTGCCTCTTTTTTGCTTCCAAAATCATATGATATCCTTCAACATGCATCAAAAGGTGGTCCTGTTTTGATTCTGAATAGCGATGAAGATTATTGTGATGGAATCATAATTCTCAATCCGACTTCACAGCCAGTTCATGTTCCCCTTCCGGATATAACTTATGAGATGCTACAATCCAAGCGGGCCATTCTCAAGGACCTACTTGGCCGATGCAACGTTAGAAATCGAGGAGAGTCCACATCATCCAGGCTCTTTGGCCGCAAAGCATGGTTCACATCCAAATCCGTGGAGGAGTCTTTTGCTGATCTATTGACATGGCTCTGGACTTACATTGTTGCCCCTGTTTATCAAGTCCTAGAATTGGTCAGTAAAATCAGTCCTTTCGTTCTTTTTTTTGATCTGAAATTTCCTGCAGCATAGGATCCATAATGGGAGGCTATGGTGGCTCCCAACCGGGGCATTCACTGGATTGCCTCTACATGCCAGCCCACCGACAACCCAATTCATCCACTCATATACAACAACACTCGGATCTCTCTCAGATGCCTATACAAAAAAGTCACCCAGCACTACACCCAAGTTTGGTATTGTCGGAGTGACACATACTGGGCCAGGAGGAATGGATTCTTTGAAGGGTGTGGAAGAAGAAATTAAAAGAATTCTTCCTGTTATCAAAAGTCCGGTGGAGTGCCTTCAAGGGGAACATGCAACAAGTGATGCTGTAAAGCTTCAGCTACAGAGTTGCTCCTGGATTCATCTAGCTTGTCATGGGAAACAGGAGCTAGTTGATCCGGCAAAAAGTTATCTGAAGCTTTACGGAGGGATCTTGGAGTTGGACACAATCCTTCGTCTGCCTCTTTCAAATGCAGAGTTTGTGTTTCTTGCAGCATGCCAGACAGTGATGGGAGATACTGAACTTGTCAATGAATCCTTTCATCTTGGTGGAGGATTCATGACTGCGGGTTTCCGAGGTGTTATTGGGACCCTATGGTCTATGAATGATCAAGATGGGCCCCTGGTTGCAGAGATGGTCTACTCACACCTTTTTCGGAATGGCCGCCAGCCTCAGGCAAGTGATGCAGCTGAGGCGTTGCAGGGCGCAGTTGAGAAATTGAAGGCTAGGAAGGTTCCGTATGAGCGGTGGATACCATTTATTCATATGGGGATCTGATGTGGAGTGGAAAACTGTCGTTCAACCGACCTGTATTGTGCTCTCGTTCAACCGGGAGTTGTGAATTTCTGAATGAACTCTCTCCACATGTTGTTTGTTTTTTAATCTAGTTCGTTACTTGGAAATTTATATGTAGCAGTTGAAAATGTTGATATATGTAAGTATTGAAATTCAAAACCTCCAGTGTGCACCGGGAAATAAATTGCTCGATGTGGTAGTTAGGCTTTATGCACGGTAATCTCCCGACGAAATGTCAGGCGCAGACTCGTAATCCTGGTAATGACCCAGGACACAGAAATGAATCGCGAGTTCAATGATTTTCCTTTCCCGCCGCGGATTGAACCTGATTATCTTCGGGTATGTCCAGGCATTATTGTCAATGTTCGAACCTTGGTTGTGGGAGATAAGCCGTAAATATTTTCTGAACACCATATTACAGGGGCGGGAACCCGCCGAAGTCCAGTCATTGTTGGCACAGTAATGAACCCCGTCTTGGTAACTTTCCATCGCTTCCATCCGTGTTGCGACGGCCCTATTTTCTGTATAAAAGGGACCGTAAAGAAGGCGAAGTTCAAAACACAATTACACCAAATGGCCTCTCAAGAAATCTTTCGCTCCGCAGTCCCCTCCTATCCGGGCCCTCTGCCTAATTCTCGTGCAAGCCATTCATACGGAAGCCTCTTCAACAATTGTGATATCTCGTATGGTCTTCCCTTCCCCGCTGCCTGCGCCAAGCACGTGGAGGAGACGTTCCATGCCACGCGCATACTCATCCTCTCATCCGGCACCCTCGCGCGCTCGACCCGCGCCCTTTCGGATCTGCAGGCGGCATTGGGCGCGAAGGTCGCGGCAGTGAAGTCTGGACTATGGGCCCACACCTACTTCAGTGATATCCTCGCGGCTGCGGAGGAGTGCAGGGCGCTGGGTGTGGAACTCATCCTGACTTTGGGGGGCGGAAGCCTGACTGACGCGGCCAAGGTGACTGCACTCGTAGGGCATTTACTTGATTATTATGCTGTCGACTGACCGATACCCCCAGGTCCTTGCCAACGACATCAAGAACTCCGACAAATTACTCAAGCTGCCCACTCTGGTGACCGCTGGGACGGTCCCCCCCGCGAAGGTGCCTACACTCCCCATCATCATTATCAATACCACTCTCTCATGGGGAGAATTTACATTGGGCTGCTGAACAACAGACGACCGCGACAACCAAAAGCATCAATTCGTAGTCGGACAAGCCATCAAGCTCATCATTCTGGACGCAGCCCTCGTCACGGAGACCACACCTCTCCTCTTGTTCGTGCAATCAGGTGTCCGCGCCCTTGACCACTGCATCGAGGCGTTCTGCTCGGCATACGCCACCCAGGTCACCGAGATGCACGCGAAAGCGAGTCTGGCACGGCTCGTCCCCGGGCCGCTGCGCTGCATAGCCGACGGCGACACCAAAGCGGACGTCGAGGCGCGCCTGCTCTGCCAGATGTCGACCATTGACGCGATCGCGTCTTTTGCACGAGTCTACGCCCCTGTCGGCGGCTCCCACGCCATCGGTCACATCCTGGGACCGTTCGGCGTTGTTCACGGCGCCACGAGCGGCATCCTCCTCCCCGCGGTGTGCAAATACAATGCGCGTCACAGCACGGATGCCGCTGCGCGCCAGGCCACTGCCAAGGCGATCCTTTGGAGCGTACCGGAAATGCGTACTTTGGCCGAGAGCAAGGGGCTGGCGGAAGGCGTCGCGGATCTCGGGGATCTGCTCAATGTATTCGTGCGCGCGTTGGGCATGGCGAGGACCTTGAAGGAGGTAGGAGTTGGGCGGGATAAATTCGCAAAGTTGGCTGAATTCAGTGTTCTTGACCCTTTCGCGCCGAAAAATCCTGTCCCGCTGAAAGAGCCAGCGCAGATCATGGAGATTTTGGAGATGGTGACCGAGTGATAAGTTCCCAGTTCAAGTTCTCTGTCGTACTTAGATTCTACATCTTTCTTTTGCTCCGCTACCAAACCGCATACGAGAGACTTGTCTGGAATGTCACGCCGGAACTGTGGTCAACACGAGATCAGGGTATCCTCGGAGTCTGTTCTCACTGACCCGATAGAACGTGGAGGAAGAACTCACATCATCCCCGCTCGAACCTCGGCTTGGAAATATTATCTGTTGTCGGTCTCGATTGGGTTCCACATGTGGAATGGATGAGGAGGGAAGAACCAGGATGAGATGTATGCGACAATGCAGCGAAAGGGCGGAAGGATCAATCGACGGGTTTGTGATTGCTGCGCGAAGTATGGATCCACGCAGTGACATAAATCAAGCAGGTGGAATGAATTCAATTCAAGCCAAGGTGAAGAAGCGCAGTAGCGGATGCCGACTAAAAAAAAAGTGCATACATGCGAGCGAGCGGGGTGGGGGAAATGAAGAGGCCGAAATACACACCGTTAAATAGTTGTGCAGCAGCGCGTCCACGGGGGCGGCGCACACGTCAGAGTCAAAGAGAGCCCTTGTGCACAATACACCGTTTCACCCTCGGTAGTGTACTAGACAATTCTCGAGGGCATCCAAAAAAGGGTTCCAATTGTCCTAATACTGAGCAGCACCTCGATTTGAACGAGGATCGGGGTTGATCATCTGAAGACAGTGCAAGGTAACCCCGTGTACACGATACACAACATTGCTTGCCTTACCTTGTTTTGAGGCTGGTGGGGTGCTAGCAAAACCAGTGAGCTGGAGATTTGAAAAAGAGAGGCAACAGAGGAAGAGCAGTACCTCGATTCGAAAGAGGACCTTGGGGATGAGCTTCGTTTCTCTCGGACGCTCTGATATCGACTGAATTTAAAAGGGCGAGAGGGATCTGCATTGATCTACGAAGCCTTGATGATAGGCAGAAGGGGGTTAAATAAATACCCGCCTAAACTAAGCAGGCTGAGAAAGGATGGCTTGGATCGTTGAGGATATGAGATCGTTTTCATTAGGCTATGGTGTGATAAAAATTGCAGTGGTCTCCTAGAATTGTACGGTGGGTGAGCACGATGGCGGACCGAAGAAAAACATAGAACCGGACCACGGCTTCAACGGGAGTCGAACCCACATCTCCCTCGTATTTGATCCACCCAGCTCGAGTTCCAAAGGACAAGAGCGATCTGCGTTGATCCACGAAGCCTTAGAGTCGCAGAGATGCGACGCTGGATAAGCACATACCGAGATTTCGGCTTTGGTGCAGGCTGGATGGTGTATTATTTGAAGATTCACAGTAACTCGAGATTGCAGTCAAACACCACGGTGAAGATGTTGCCCAAAAAAAGCCACCAGCATCGAAACAAAAAAGGAGTCACAAGGTGAACGGCTTCGGGGGGAGTCGAAACCGCATTTCTCTCGTGTGCAAGAAGATCCGACCTACTCATGATGAGAGCGATCTACATACCTTGATCTACGAAGCCTTGAGTAGCGAACCGGGGTGTTGAATAAACTTGTACCAAGGAAGCTGAGAGAAGTAAAGAGCGTACCGCTCTTAGACTGTGTTGACGGTTGGATACTCAAACCATTTTTATCCATGAGCTCAGTAATTTTGCCAGCACACTACCAACGTTGAGACAGATCGATCAAAGCGACATGGTGTATTGTGCACCTGGGGCTATCCTGGAGGTGTCCATTCCTAGTTACCCCTGAGGTCCTCGTTCAATTCGGGGTTCTCAGGCTCTGGACTCGGAATGTCTTGGTAGAATTTTATTCCCTGACTAAATAAATTTGCAGGCGCTAAAGCAACTCCAAAATAGGACCGGGAAAGCAGTATGGTGTATTTTGCACACGGGGGTCTTGTAGAAGTGGATCAAAAGTGGCCCCGGGGTTTTCCATCGATTCGAGGTGCTGCTCTTAATACTCATTCCGTTGTTTTTATTCATCAAGTCATAAAATTATCTAGCACCCCATCGAGTGAAAAGAGGTTAAAGAAAGCAGTATGGTGTATTGTGCACACGAGGGTTCCCTGACCTGAGAGTTTGGAAATTATCCCCGAGGTCCTCGTTCGAATTGAGGTACTGCTCTGGGGAAGGAGGATCTCGTTTTTGGACCCCTCGAGAATTGTCTAGTATACTACCACGGGTGAAACGGGACAGGAAAAGCAGTATTGTGAACGCGGGCTTCTCTCACGCCTCAGAAGAGGGAAGAATTCCGAGGTCCTCGTTCGATTCGGGGTGCTCTTCATCTGCAACTCTTTTTATTCCTTGGCTCATTAATTTTATAGCACCCGATAAACCTCGAAACAGAAGAAGGAAAGCAGTATGGTGCATTGTGCACACGGCCTCTGTTAGGACAGGATAGTGTAATACCCCATAAGGTCCTCGTTCGATTCGAGGTGCTGCTCTTTCCGGTTTCCAACTTTTTTTACTCCCCAGGTCACCTATTTTGCTAGCATCCCACCAAGCTTGGGACAGGGGAGGTGAAGCAGTGCGGTGTAATCCGCACACGGGGGCTCTCTTCACGAGCAAGAAATACTTGTCCTCGAGGACCTCGTTCAATTCGAGGTGCTGCTGTGAGTACGGATGTTACCGTCCGTTACATTTCTTTTTCTTTCCTTACCAATTTGACCAATTGTCAAGCTCCCCATTCACTCAGAAAAAGAGGAAGTAAAGCAGTATGGTGTATTAGGGTTCTCACTGGCAGTTACTACAGAGGTCTCCCGAGGTCCTCGTCCGATTCGAGGTGCTGCTATGAGTCTGGAGCTACATCATTTTTATTTCTTTACTCACCAATTCTTTAGCACCCCACAAGCCAGAAACAGAGCAAGGAAGCAGTATGGTGTATCATGCACACGAGGGGTCTCTTATCTGAGGCCAGGCGCTTATCCCCGAGGTCCTCGTTCGAATCGAGGAGCTGCTCTGAGCACTTGTTTCCCCTTTTATTCCCCAGCTCACAAATCTTTTAACTGAACCAACCTCGAAACAGGATAAAGGAAGCAGTATGGTGTATCGTGCACGCGAGGTTGTCTTGTGAGAGCTCTGAACGATTTATCCCTGAGGGCCTCGTTCGAATCGAGGTGCTGCTCTGACTCATCCTAGCATCTTTTATCTCTTTGCTCACCAACTTTTTTAGGACCTCCCCAGGTCAAAAACAAGTTAAGTCCAGTGCTATATCCCGTGGATTCCGCTCGGCAGGGCATCCATTGGGTAAGACTGTAACCCTTACCTGGCAAGCCACATAAGTAAATGGGTCTGCCCGAATACGGAACGTTTCTGATGTCGTTTATGTTATAGTCTCGAACACATCCCCTCATGGCATCCCAATTCGGGAACCCTATCATGAGGGTCTGGGCTGTAACCAGCCACGTAAGCGGACATGGAGCTCTCAAAATAGGACCCCGGCTTTTTCACCACTCAAAATGCCGGCTCTCACAGCCACCAGCCAGGACCCCGGAGGTTCGAGACCCTCAGCATATAGAAAGACGGCCACCGATAAATGCGAATAAATTCTGAGGAGTTACGACAGTGTATAGCTCAAACTTCCCCTCCAAAATTTTACGAAAAAGCAGTGAAAAGTGCCCAAACGAGACCTGAAAAAAGCGTCAAATCAAGAGCTCCATGTACGGTTGTTTGGCTGGTTCCAGCCCAGACCCTCATGACAGGGTTCCCGAATTGGGATGTCATGAGGGGATGTGTTCGAGACTATTTATGTTGAGCTTGCATTAAAAGTCCGAGACCCTGAGCGCTCGGAGAGGGGGTTAAACGGCCGGGTAACGAAGACGTCCGTCATGTTTAATTCCCTTGCCTGTGCTCGATTTTCTTCCCAGGTTCCGCTCCAATTTTCCTTTGGTGGAACTAGAAATGCGGAACGACTGCCGTCTTTGTTGATGCGGGCCGCGCAAGGTGGCTCAACTGAATGTGCAGCGCGAAAGCGGAAGCACGCAGCGAAGACTCGAGTCTACGCGCTGGCGAGTTCCATCAACACGGACTTACGGCGCACGTACGTAGAACCCCCAACGGGACCTAGAGCTACGTAACTGGGACATCCGCAACTTAATAGATTACTCTAGCACTTCTATACTTAAGCGAACTCATAGAAATTGTTGCACCGACCCGCGAGCCGCACACGCGCAACAAACGGCGAACACGCCGCTGTCTCCGCGCGTGCGGCATGCGGATTGCGCGGTGCGCTATTCGTCCGAAAACAGAGTATTTCTGGCGGTAACGTCAGATTATACTTGACGCGAAGTAGACGGACGCACGGAACATATTTGCTGCCAAATCGCCACAATCCTGCAATCGCGTCCGCCGTGCGAGTTATCCCGACCACACCACACCGAGTCGCGCCCCATCATCACGAGCGACAGGACGTGCGATTCCTCGACCTAGGAGGTATCCAGCCCGAGGAGAGCACGTCCTCGTGGATGAGCTCGCGGATCACAGGTGCATCCAGAGGCGGGACGCAGTCGGGATACATTCCCCTGCCGATCGCGGGGATCCCGCCCGCCCATAAGCGTCGCCCGCAAGCACTGATGCTCGCATCCGCCACTGCGAGGCAACTCATCTACCAACGTTCTCGCGAGGGCTGTGGCGCGCTCGCTGAGCTGGTCCCGCGGACGGAAAAAGTGGCACTCCGCGCGCCTCTCCTCCACCACGAGGGAGGGCGAGAACGGTCGCGTAAGAGCTCGTGCGCGCTCTACGGCAAGAGCCTACTTCCTGCGGGGGGGGTCAGCGAGAGAACATCCACCAGCCAGATAGTACGCACCTCGGACGCAAACGCCTACGCCTTAGCATCCCCGCCCGCTCCCTCATCCGCCTCCGCATCTGCAGACGGAACGACGCCCACGCTCACGAGCCCCACTTCGAGCTGCGGCGTGCGGTGTTTGCGGTGACGCCGCCGTCGGTGTATGCGACGCTCAGGATGGATCGGAGGGGGGCGGGGCAGGCATAGCGCGACGCGCACGCGCGGCTGCTCCAGCACGCCGTCCAGCCCCGGCGTTTCCGCTGCTTTGCCATTTAGTGCGTTTGCGTTTGCGGGTGGGTGTGCTGGGGAGGGTGAGGAAGCGGCGGAAGCGGGGGGAAGGGAGGCAGGCGGAGCTGGGGTTGGGGCGTGAGAGGGGGAGGGGG
This sequence comes from Mycena vulgaris, assembly GCA_029204335.1. Lineage (NCBI taxonomy): Eukaryota > Fungi > Basidiomycota > Agaricomycetes > Agaricales > Mycenaceae > Mycena > Mycena vulgaris. The sequence goes on from JARGYA010000046.1 coordinate 359,560, forward strand.
AGGGGGGTGTGTACGACGCTGCGAAAGGCTAGGGAGGCGTGATCAGCGCTGAGTTGGGATCTAGGGAGTGAGGAGAGAAAAGGGAGGGGAGCAGCGGGGAGGGAGGAGGGGTGCGGGGAACGTGGAGGCAGAGATGAAGATGTGGGGCGAGGATGGACGGAGGGTGTGAGCGCGCGGTGCACACGGTCGGCGGAGCGACGAGACGGAAACAGGAGGATGCGAAGGTGGGGAGGGGGGTGCGGGCGAGGGTAGAGAATGTGAAGCGAGGCAAGCGCGGGTAGAGAACGAGGAGCGCGAGGGGTAGTTAGGGTAGGAAGGAGAGGTGTCGCGTCAGGGGGTGGTGTGAATGCGTGGCAAGACGACGATGGACGGGGAAGGAAGGCCGGAAAGGGAGGGGCGCGCACGATCTCGAGCTCGAGGAAGAGAGGACGAAGGGCGGCTGGAGGAAGGACGGAGCATGGGACAGGGCAGAGGATGCGGGAAAGATTGCAGGAGCGAGTGTAAAAGGACCAGGGATGCAGATAGAAAAACAACAAGACCGCCAACGCACCATGATAGCCTCCCACTCGTCCTTCTCCCCTTCCCCTCCTCCCGCGCCCTCATCGCCGCCCATCGAGACGTTCACCGGCGGCGCGAGGTACGCGTCCCACAGCCTTGGCTTCTTCCTTAGATCGACCTTCACACGCGGGGCCGGGGGTACCCACGTCCCGTTCGCGATCGCCTCCTCGACCATGCGGCGATGGCGGTGCCGCAGCAGCAGCGAGCGCGCGGCGATCGCGGAGGAGACGCCGAGGAGGCGATGAGCGTCGCGAGGCAGGTGTATACTGCGGGACGTGGTCAATTGGCGATTGGTAGGGAAAGAGGGAGAGGGACGCACGATAGAGCTGGGCAGAGGACTGCGGGCTGCTGTTCGCGTTGGGGTCGGGAGGGGGTCCGCTCTCCTCCACCGCGAGAAAGTGCGAGAACGGCCGCGTCGACGACGTACAAGCTCGCTCGAGGGCTATGGCAGGAGCCTACTTTCTGCAACGAGGTCAACGAGAGGACATCCACCAGCCAGACAGTACGCACCTCGGATGCAAACGCCTACGCCTACGCCTTCACATCCCCGCCTGCCCCTTGATCCGCCTCCGCCTCGGTAGAGGGCACGATCCCCACGCTCACGACCCCACCTCGAGCTGCGGCAGCAGCGGCTCGCCGTCCGCGTCCAGCCCCACGCCGAGGGACGCCCACGTCGGGCCCTGCGGCTCGCGTGCTCTGTTTGAAGGCGTGTGCGGGGTGACCGGTGTGTGCGGCGTCGGCGGCGATACTGATAATTGAGACGATGGAGGCGAAGATGGCACGGGCATAGCGATGAGCACCGCGACGCGCGCGCGCCGCTGCTCCAGCGCACCGTCTAGCCCCGGCGCTTCCGCTGCTCTGCTATTTAGCGCGTTTGCGTTTGCGCTGGCGGGTGGGTGTGATGAGGAGGGCGTGGGCGAGGGTGAGGACGCGGCGGATGCGGTGGGAAGGGAGGCGTAGAGGGGGGCGGGGCGTGCGAGGGCGAGGGTGAGGGGGGCGTGTACGGCGCTACGAACGGCTGTGAGAGGACGAGTGGGTCAGCGAGCGAGCAGGGAGAGCAGGCAATAGGGAGAGGGAGGAGAGGGAAGGGAGTTGGGTGGTGGGGGGGGACAACAGCGGAGAGAGGGAGGGTGTCAGCGAGCGAGCGCCAGGGAGGGAACGGAAAAAAAGCGCGAGGGCGGGGACGAATGAAGGAGAACGGGAAAGCAGAATAGTGCGCAGAGAGAAGAGAGGTGGACGCAGCGACGAAGCGGAGGACGGGGGACGGGGGACGGAGGACGGGGGACGGACAGAGCGTACGATGCGGGGAGGACCGTAAGACGCAAATATAGGGCGAGAAAAGAAAAGTGGGGAGTAAAATGGAATGGGGAGGTAGGTGGGGGAAGGGACGGGAGGTACGATCACACGGCAGCATGCGCACGGGCGGGCGCAGAACGTGGGACGCGGCGGGGGTATAATGCGCGCGGGGGGGGCGCAGAACGGCGGGGTGAGGAGAAAGGAAGGGAAGAGGCGCGCGAGGGGCACAGAAAGGGCAAGGAGGCCAAGTGGGGAGTGCGGGGGGTGCGGGGAGGGCTGAATGCGACGCAACGCGACGATATGCGAGTCAAGCGCAAAGGGGTGGGATGAAGAAATGGAAGGCGAAGGAGGGAGGAGCGCGGGAGAAAGAGGAGATGTAGGATGTAGGGAACGAGGGGCGCGACATGTGGGTAGGAACGGACGCGAGGGATGCGGGAGGTGGGATGTGTGGAGAATGGGGAAACGAAGGGAAGGAAGGCGATGGACGTGATTCGTGGGGGTAGGGGTGCGTGGAATGGAATGGAAAGACGGCAGGCGCGAGATGGCCCGTGATTCCGACATCGCTGAAGTGCGGGGCAGAGGGAGCGACGACGGCGCAGGGATGCGAGAGAACGACCAATTTAAAGGCAGGATGGGGAGGAGGGAGGGTGTACCGGAAGTGGATGCAGAGGACGGAGGAGCGAGTGTAAAAGGACCGGGGATGCAGATAGAAAAGCAACAAGAAGACCGCAAACGTACCACAATCGCCTCCCACTCACCGCCGCCCACCGGCACGTTCACCGGCGGCGCGAGGTACGCGTCCCACAGCCTTGGCTTCTTCCTTAGATCGACCTTCACACGCGATTAAAGTTGTGAGGAAGGTGTACACTGCAAGACGTTAGGCGGGCATTGGGGGCAGAGGGACGATAGAGCTGGGCAGAGGACTGCGGGCTTGCGGGCTTGAGGACGCGGCAGACATGAGCGAGTTAGAGTTAGAGTGTAGTGGCCTTGTTGTGATGGGTAACAGAAGTCTTCGTTAGATATTACGGTGCTCGCCGGTAGCAGTGAGCTCGTCGTCGTCAACGGTGTCCACGGTGTGTTGTCGTTGGGACTCACGACGGAGAAGACTCAGGAACAAAAGAATTGTGGCGTCATGGCCGACGGCAGCCGACGGCCTGATCGGGATTTATAAGGTAGCCGGCAGCCTTATCTAACCTTATCCGGCAGCCCGATCAGCCTCGCCGGCAGGCCTCCAAGCATCTCCCTCGCTCAGCTCACGTCGTAGCATCGCAGGGATACCCCCGGGTGATGATTTATATCCCTAGTGATGTTCCGGACAGCAAAAAGCCACAGTATACCGCTTTTTTAGTTATATCACGACTGTCATCTTATCAGGCTCGGAATCCTTACGGCCTGATAAGGAGTTATCGGGCCTTATCCGCTTCGGCCGATTTTTCCGACTAACAAGCGCTGACTCCTTCCACTGGACTGCGGACAGTCTCCATTCGACCCGTTCCGTTCACGCTATGCGCCGCCGTGTTGCCGCCGACTCTCGCCCGCCATCAGAGTTAGTCTCGAACACAGACCCTCATGGCAGGATTCCCAGTTAAGTAGCTGGTCACGGCCCAGACCCTCATGACAGGGTTCCCAAACTGGGATGTCATGAGGGTCTGTGTTCGAGACGACTACATCTATGGGCGCCGCTTCCCATCTTTCATAAGATCTATGCCACGTCCTCCATCATGGTCATCGGATCCACTAATGACGAACCGACAGCTATGACGAGTCTCGAAATGTCGGCCGATACGTTGTTTGACCACTTTTAGGTGTTGGTTTTCCAGGCCACGGTGTGGTCTCGGAGGGTGGGCCCAGCTATCACCGCAGAAACTACCGAAAAAAATCTCGTATATACTTCGGCTAATTTTATGAAAGATGGAACATTCTCAACGCAGCGGCGATAGATGTATTTCTGCATACCCATAAATATTATCACGTATTTTCAGCGTGCAATTGAACAGTCGCGCATCGTGCCTTACCTAGAGCACCGAGGCGCCACCGAAGGATGAGAAACGGAGATCCATAAACGTATAAGCGGCAATTTGATGCCATGCCGCGACGAATGTAATCCTGTGGGCATGCCGTATGCTCAGCATCTCGTCAAAGGAGATCATAAAAAGCCAACGAACGATATCCATGGTCCGGTCCTCCTTTAATCGTTCAGTTGAAACCTCTCCCATCATCAACATGTTCTTCTCCGCTTCTCTCCTGAGCTACGCGCTTCTTGCGTCTACCGTATTCGCTGTCCCGACCTCGCGTCTGGATGGCGGCATTGCGCGTCGCGTTGGCCGTCTCGCCAGCCCTTTCCGCCCCGCAGACGGGGTGTCCGGAAAGCTGCTCAGCGCGCGCAAAAACGGAGGGGGCGGCGGGAACGGCGGCAAAACCAGCAAAACCGCTACTGCCACGGCCACCAGCAGTCCCCCGTCCTCGACAGATTCAGCAGTTCTAACAAGCAGCATCTGGGCGGGCGCGGGCATGGAATCTCCAGCAAACACCTATCGGTCGGTGACAGGTCAATTAATCGCAATTTTTCGCGTCGTCGTTCACGCTGCTCATTTATGTTGCAGGAACTCTCGTGGTCCCCCATCTCCAGCCTGCAACGGGCGGGGCGAGCACTGGCTACTACGGGGGCTCCGCTTGGGTTGGTCTGGACGGCATGACCTGCCAAACTAGCCTCATGGCGACCGGGATTGATTTCATCTATTTCAACGAGACCATTTCCGCCAATGGTATGTATGGTTGAACTGTGCTGCATTGATGAGTCTGATATGTTCATTAAATTGCAGCCTGGACCGAGGTCTATCCCAATCCCGGGGTCGATCTAGCGATGAGCGTTAACGCGGGCGACACCATAAAATTGACGGTCACCGCGACCTCGACCACCACCGGCACCGCGGTCGTGGAGAACCTGTCCAACGGGCAGAGCAGCACCGTTAGTCTCACGAGCCCCTCGCCGCTGTGTCTCGAGAATGCGGAATGGATCGTCGAGGACTTCCAGGAAAGCACCTTCCTCATCCCGTTCGCGGATTTTGGCAGCATCACGTTTACCGACGCGTCTGCGACCACGCAGTCCGGCAGCACGGCCGGGCCGTCCGGGTCCGGGTCTCATCTCATCAACATGGTGCAGAGCAGTCTTCAGTTCGCATCTGCGAGCTCCGCCGCATCTAGCGTCACGGTCGACTACCTTACGAGTATTCCCTTTTAGTTTTCTTTTTTCTTTCTTTCAGCAGCGTCAGTAAAACAATACATTTGTCTTTGACATCTGGAGTACGCAACAACTTGAATAGAGTTCCTGAGAGGATGGTATCCGAAAAATATTCAGCAATGTGGTGCTGTCATACCGGTGTGATACAGGTCTAACTGGCGAACACAGACAAAAGACCTACTAGCATCGCAACCATGCAAAAATAGGTCATAGCGCGGTCGAATGTGAATGGGGAATCGAACATGGGGACACCTAGGTTGCAGCGTTGGCATTGGCATGGGGTTTTGTGCGTATGAACAAGGCTTGTGTGTACTTAACTCTCCCGTCCACAGCACTGCTTCAGGTAGAAGCGGAAGAAATTATTCACCCATAATAAAATGATAACATAATTACAAGTGGAGGCCTTTTCTGTGAGGATTTCATTCATATTTCTTCTAGAACACGAAAGAGAGATCAGTCCATATCTACATGCTCAATATAAACAAGTCTCACCGAATAGCGGTACTTCACTCAACCTGGGCAATCTCCGCGATTTCGGGCGCGACCCCACGTCAAACCTCCACCATCTCATGTCAGACGCACTTCTGCACCTCGAGGCCGAGCTTGTCGAGCGTGAAGTACGGGCCCTGGAGTGTTGAGTGTTGGCTTGGCCAGATATAAAGGGGAAAGAAGGCAAACCACGAATTATAGAAGACCTACAGTCGAACCTGACGCGTCATAACGCACGCGCCGGGCGATGTGGGGTTGAGTGCGGCGTATATAATGCTCAGGGAACCTTTCGGGCACGTCCCCTGGGGAATGCCGCGAAGCATGCATCAGTTCAATTTCGGAATAAATGATGCGAGAGGAGGAGGGGACGGCATACGGCAGCTCACGCTCACGAAGTAGCTCTGAAAAGCAGCAGCCCGGATCGACAACACTGCACAGGATAAATGGATTGTGAGACAATAGGAATAGTCGGAAAGGGTAATAATGCGCGGCGTACTTTATGACAACGCTCAGCGCCTGGGGATCGACAGCGTCGCTCTCCTTCGTAGGTGAGCCATGAACGTCTCGCATTTCGGGATAAAATCGGTAGCGCGTTGCACAGGAACGTCTGTCATAGTATACGGGACGGTTCTTGCCAAAAACATCTCCTCTCATGCCAGCTGGACGTTCACCGTCGACGGCTCCGTCACCGGCACATACAACCCTCCCATTGGTATGATGGTCGATATCTCGTATATTAAGGAGATCCCGAACTCGTCGAATCACAGAAACAGAAAATGGAAAGGAAAATATGTACCTGGACGCGGAGACAGGCACAGTTGAAGATGTATTGGAAGTTAAAATGTTATAACAAGTTGAGTGGTCAGTGGCTCTGGCACGTACCTATCGTGTGAGTTCGAATGAAATTTGAGGCGGGCGCCGTGTCTGAGGGGTCCTAGTAAAATGCTGATGAAAGTAAGAGAAATATCGGACCAAGCGATGCGCTCGGGAACCGCAGAACTTGAATGAATAAGACGGGAAATTGTCTCGTGGTACCAAACAACGAATCGAGTGAATGTGAAACCGAACCAGAAATACGGGGCCTGGCACATCTGTGTATTCTCCATTGGCTCTTCACAGGCGCCACGTCATTCGCCTGGACGGCCTGTCTTGCAGAACCTCACTTTAGGAGTGGAGGAGCTTGGTGTGATGTTCAACAGAGGGGCCAATGGAATGCAGCACGATGCACAGTAAAGGAGATGATGGGAGTTAAGCGAAGGAGGCGAACGGAGACATGCCTTTTGAACGGGACCTGAACGGCTGATCGGGGGATGGAAATGTCGAGGAGGTGATCACGGGCCGACGTACCGAGTATTTAGGCATTGTTTGTTGTCTAATGCAGGAGTTCTGCTGCTTGTTTCATACCACCAAGGCGCGCCGACGGCTTCGACATCAACAGATTCGCAGTCAGAGTTCGGCGACTTGCCATTTCTAATCGACGGCCTACGGTCAACAGCCCTGTCGGGCGCCGGTGGTGCAGCTCTGGGCTCCCTGCCGATTTACCCCTATCCTTTCCTTGCGTCTCAGGATCCCCCCACTTCGCTTAAACTTCGCATCTGGCCACTATATTCGCTCTTATCACCGCTCATTCGCTCCCTTCGCCGCTTCATGGACTTCCACTTGACTTCCACGGTCAAACCCGAATTTTCTTTAGGGGGAATATACGGATAGGGGACAGGCGAGGGAATGCCGAGGCTGGACTGCCCGGAGCGGATCACTTGGTGGGCGGAGGGTCGAGCAACTCCCGTACGACGCGCAGGATGCGCATGGTCGCGGGGAGGAAGGGAGGTAGCGCCGATGGAATGATGGATGACGGGGAGGCAGGTACTGGCACGGCGATGGATGGGCGAGGTTCCCATGGTCTATCGCAGTGTCATTCGGGTGCCGCCGAGCGACCGGGAGGCCAGGGGGACGCCGGGGCCGATTACAGGCCTGCACGACGGTGCAGGTGGTCATCCGTCCCCGAACCGATCCTGGGTCGGAGAGTGCACCAGTGGACGCACCACACTGGATGGGATATTCGCAGTGTCCGCCATGGTCCGGGAGGGTGTCGTCTCTGGGATGCTGCCAAACGACTGGGAGGACAGGGGGAACACGGGCCAGATAGGCCTGCGCGATGGCGTCGCAGGTTGGTTTTTAATTCTCCGGATCGCCCTGGGTTGGTGAAAGCATCGGTGATGTGAGGGACACTTGGCGCTGAGGTCTCGAGCATGGTCGCGCGTGGACGCTACGGTCCTTTGCGCGAGGGGGAATGTCGAGGAGGTGATCACGGGCCGACGTACCGAGTATTTAGGCATTGTTTGTTGTCTAATACAGGAGTTCTGCTGCTTGTTTCATACCACCAAGGCGCGCCGACGGCTTCGACATCAACAGGAAAAGCCGCGGGAAACAAGAAGACCGCAAACGCATTATGATAGCCTCCCACTCGTCCTTCTCCCCTTCCCCTCCTCTACCGCCCACACCGCCCACCGGCACGTTCACCGGCAGCGCGAGGAACGTGTCCCACAGCCGCGGCTTCTTCCTTAGATCGACCTTCACACGCGGGGCCGAGGGTACCCACGTCCCGTTCGCGATCGCCTCCTCGACCATGCGGCGGTGGCGGTGCCGTAGCAGCAGCGAGTGCGCGACGATCGCGGAGGAGACGCCGAGGAATGAGCGTTGTGAGGAAGGTGTACACTGCGGGACTAAAATAAGCTGCCGTCTGTCAGGGTTTGATATACCCCTTCTTTGAGCCAGCTGTACCCTCAACAATCTTCCCTTCAAGTGTGAATTATCTTTGTGAGTAATCTTCCCCCTTGTTGCACAGAAGAGGCTCAGGCATATCCTGCGGAACCTTTGCTATCTCAGGGCTGTCTATTGTGTGTTTAGAACGTGATTGAGCAGCGCAATCGCGCGACGCGTCGAGCTTCGCGTCGCGAAAGCAGTGCTGACGCTGACATAAGGATGATCTCGGCATCCCATATATGGGGATTTGGTCCGGGACATAACACTGATGTGTTATGCCCGATTGGGCCACATAACAGGGTCCAAGCACGGGTTACGAGCCCCGATTTGTAACACCGAGTTTGGCAGTACAGTAAATGTGACAATATGGTTTTGATGAATATGTTGATGCTGCGACGTGGAGGCTGAGACCCACTCCTCGTTCCGGGAAAACAAATCGTCCATCACCTAATTTGCCGCACCCTGTACCTTCCGGTCTGTATTTGTATCGGTGAACTGCATTGGTTTACCGCTCCGCGAGCTTACTTGCATCAGCCTACCGCCGGGGGGTCGCATTCTTTGGCTAAAAAGTCGCGCTCACTTGGACTACTGTGTTTCATGCCTACTGGATCTGCGCTGCCGCGTAGACTAAAAAATGCCGGGCTCCATTGCTGCACATGGACCGGTTAGATTTAGAGCAAATCAAAACACCACCAAATATCTGTGAATAGGGTGCTATCATTGAGATTGTGCAGGTCAACTACTTCAACTTTGAATCAAAGATCGAACGGAGGTATCCAGGCCAATCTTTCTGTTCGGATTTTCGATTCCAATGTTATAATTTCTTGACCATGTTTGGAGGTCATTGTTCTTGAGCTTCGGCGAGAGCGACTGAATACTGTTGGGACGGAAAGATCTGAGTTTAGATTATCCAATCCGGAGGAAATAAAGTTGTGATTATCAAAATGATTATTGAAGGAATTACATACGGCCTTAGACTCCTAAGTGAATGAAAGGGACCCAATGTTCATATGGAACCCCCGCTTCACGCAGATTTTGAACTGCCAGCTGCAGTGCTTTTGCAGCATCAGAAGGTCGCGGTCTTTTGTCCCCACCAAACAAGTGGCCATAGACAACTTCTGCAACGACTGGCCCATCATTGTCACACATCGACCACATTGTTGCAATAGCACCTTGGAATCCAGCTGCAATGAAACCACCTCCTAAATGAAATGATTCATTCACCAGTTCCCTGTCTCCTTTGGCTGTCTCGCAAGCTGCGAGGAATACAAACTCAGCATTTGGAAGTGGGATTTGGAGAATAGTCTCGAGCTCCAAAGAGCCACCATAGAGCTGAAGGCAGCTTTTGGGAGGCTCAATCAAGTTCTGTGATCCATGACAGGCAAGGTGGATCCAGGCACAATCATTAAGCTGCTGTTTGACTGCTTCCACAGTAGCATTTTCGCCCATAAGACTCTGAACGAGATATTTGTCTTGAACAATAGATGTAATCTTTGTGACTTCACGTTGAACTCCAGGGAGTTTCTGGGCTTGTCCGGGACCGGTGTGTGTTACACCGACAATGCCAACATGTGGTGCAGGATCTGAATATTTCCTGGAGGTTCCTTCCAGTAGGGCTCCCAGTGTTGATGTATAAGAGTGTACAAATTGATCAGCCGAGTCAGCAGCGTGTAGAGGAAGTGCAGTGAAATCTCCGATTGGGCACCACCACACCCTCCCCGAGATGATACCATTCTGAAAAATGATAAATATTGGTTGGGGTTGGAAAATCAGTGACAGCTTACCACTTCCATGGCTATATAGATGGGGTTTACAATACAGGTCCAGATCCAGTTTATGAGTTCTTTCATGTCCAGTTGTCCTTCTCTCTTTCCAATTAGACGAGAAATCTGGAGCTCAGTTGATCTGACATTGCGCCCATGGATTATAGCTCTGAGATGTGTCTTCATTGTCTTCAGGCTGTCTACTGAAACACCTGGGAGTGGGATATGGAGGGGATCTGATGTAGGCCTGAGAAGAACAATTGCGTCACAATGATCTTTGTGTGAATTCAGAATAACAATAGGTCCATGTTGTGATACCTGACAGAGATCTGCATATGGTCTTGGAAGCAAAAAGTTCTCAAGGCCAGGGAGTTGTCGAATCTTGGTAATCAACGTATGCCTCTCTGTGGAGATCCCCTGGGGATTTGTGGACTTTCCGCTGTAAAGGTCCATGGACAAGTACTCTAGTTGAGCAGCATCGGTTGTTGTAATAGAAGCAGCCGTGGTTTTAAGCTGTACAAGTTGTTGAAATGAGGTTCCTAGTCCTTGTTCCAGAAGTTCTATTGCGAGTTGAAGATTGTAATGATCAATGCAAGCACTAACAGCATCAGAGGTGGCCTGGGAGATATTAATTCTCCGACTTGTATCCTGGCGTACCGAAATATGATTGCCAATCCAAAGGAGGTCTGGCAAAAGATGAAAAGCAGCAGAGTAGGCATCCAAAACTTGCGTGGGTTCAAAGAGATTTGGCAGTGAAGCCCATTGCAAGGCTGATGTCCAGGCACCCGCAAGGTCTGATGTAGGAGCTGTAAATGATGTCCGATAATTAGAACGTGCATTTTTAAGATCTTGCGGATTCCATGATCTTTTAAATCGGTCTGTGAAAGATACTGCCAGGCTCTGAAGCCGTCCAGCAAGATCTGGGTGACCCTCGGGTGTGTTTGCCACTGCTGCTTTCTTGTTCTCCAGTGCAGCCTCCAGATCATCGAGGTTCCCTGATCTTTGATATCGGTCTCTTAAAGATACTGCCAGGCTCTGAAGCCGTCCAGCGAAATCTGTGTGACCCTCAGGTGTCTGTGCTACTGCTGCTTTATGGTTCTCCAGTGCAGCCTCCAGATCATCGAGGTTCCCTGATCTTCGATATTGGTCTGTGAAGGATACTGCCAGGCTCTGAAGCCGTCCAGCAAGAGCTGGGTGACCCTCGGGTGTCTGTGCTACTGCTGCTTTATTGTTCTCGAGTGCAGCCTCCAGATCCTCCAGATTCCCTGATTTTTGATATCGATCTGTGAAAGATGTTGCCAGGCTCTGAAGCCGTCCAGCAAGATCTGGGTGACCCTCGGGTGTCTGTGCTACTGCTGCTTTATTGTTCTCAAGTGCAGCCTCCAGATCCTCCAGATTCCCAAATCTTCGATATCGGTCTGTGAAAGATACTGCCAGGCTCTGAAGCCGTCCAGCAAGATCTGGGTGACCCTCGGGTGTCTGTGCCACTGCTGCTTTATCATTCTCAAGTGCAGCCTCCAGATCCTCCAGATTCCCTGATTTTCGATATCGGTCTATGAAAGATACTGCCAATCTCTGAAGCCGTCCAGCAAGATTTGGGTGACCCTCAGGTGTCTGTGCTACTGCTGCTTTATTGTTCTCTAGTGCAGCCTCCAGATCATCGAGGTTCCCTGATCTTTGATATCGGTCTCTGAAAGATACTGCCAGGCTCAGAAGCCGTCCAGCAAGATCTGGGTGACCCTCTGGTGTCTTTGCTACTGCTGCTTTATGGTTCTCCAGTGCAGCCTCCAGATCATCGAGGTTTCCTGATCTTCGATATCGGGCTGTGAAAGATACTGCCAGGTTCTGAAGCCGTCCAGCAAGATCTGGGTGACCCCCGGGTGTCTGCGCTACTGCTGCTTTATTGTTCTCAAGTGCAGCCTCCAGATCCTCCAGATTCCCAAATCTTCGATATCGGTCTGCAGAAAATACTGCCAGGTTCTGAAGCCGTCCAGTAAGATCTGGGTGACCCTCGGGTGTCTGTGCTACTGCTGCTTTATTGTTCTCAAGTGCAGCCTCCAGATCCTCCAGATTCCCTGATCTTTGATATCGGTCTGTGAAAGATACTGCCAGGCTCTGAAGCTGGCCAGCAAGATCTGGGTCACCCTCAGGTGTCTGTGCTACTGCTGCTTTATGGTTCTCCAGTGCAGCCTCCAGATCCTCCAGATTCCCTGATCTTCGATATCGGTCTCTGAAAGATACTGCCAGGTTCTGGAGCCGGCCAGCAAGATCTGGGTGACCCTTGGGTGTCTGTGCTACTGCTGCTTTATTGTTCTCAAGTGCAGCCTCCAGATTCTCCAGATTCCCTGATCTTTGATATCGGTCTGTGAAAGATATTGCCAGGCTCTGAAGCTGCCCAGCAAGATCTGGGTGACCCTTGGGTGTCTGTGCTACTGCTGCTTTATTGTTCTCCAGTGCAGCCTCCAGATCCTCCAGATTCCCTGATCTTTGATATCGGTCTCTGAAAGATACTGCCAGGTTTTCAAGCCGTCCAGCAAGATCTGGGTCACCCTCAGGTGTCTGTGCTACTGCTGCTTTATCGTTCTCAAGGGCAGCCTCCAGATCCTCCAGATTCCCTGATCTTTGATATCGGTCTGTGAAAGATACTGCCAGGCTCTGAAGCCGAGCAGCAAGATCTGGGTGACCCTCGGGTGTCTGTGCTACTGCTGCTTTATTGTTCTCAAGTGCAGCTTCCAGATCCTCCAGATCCCCTGATCGTTGATATCGGTCTGCGAATGATTCTGCCAGGTCCTGAAGCCGTCCAGCAAGATCTGGGTGACCCTCAGGTGTCTGTGCTACTGCTGCTTTATTGTTCTCCAGTGCAGCCTCCAGATCCCCCGGATTCCCTGATCTTTGATATCGGTCTGCGAAAGATTCTGCCAGGTTCTGAAGCCTATCAGCAAGATCTGGGTGACCCTCGGGTGCCTGTGCTACTGCTGCTTTATCGTTCTCCAGTGCAGCCTCCAGATCCTCCAGATTCCCTGATCTTCGATATCGGTCTGCGAAAGATTCTGCCAGGTTCTGAAGCCGTCCAGCAAGATCTGGGTGACCCTCGGGTGTCTGTGCTACTGCTGCTTTATTGTTCTCAAGTGCAGCCTCCAGATGCCCCGGATTCCCTGATCTTTGATGTTGGTCTGTAAAAGATTCTGCCAGGTTCTGAAGTTGTCCAGCAAGATCTGGATGACCCTCGGGTGTCTGTGCTACTGCTGCTTTATTGTTCTCAAGTGCACCCTCCAGATCCCCCGGATTCCCTGATCTTTGATATCGGTCTGTGAAAGATACTGCCAGGCCCTGAAGCCATCCAGCAAGATCTGGGTGGCCCTCGGGTGTCTGTGCTACTGGAGCTTCAACTTCCAAATTGGTGGATCTTTCATATTCATCCATGTGGGAGGCCGCGGCAATTTCGAAATCCTTGCCGAGATCAGAATTTCCCTGGGCAGCAATTCCAATCTTTCAGCATCCTTTATTCCTGGTTTTATTGTGCAAGACTCACCACCTCTGAATTGTCGTTTTTCGTGATCCCTGCAGCCATATCTTCGATGTCCTGCTCTGCATTTGAAGTAGGGGTCTCATTGTCTTCTACCACAAATAATCTTTTCAGCAACCGGTAACTTGAAGAGTCAATGCCATCTCACGTGCAGCTGTTTCAAGCATGCTGTAGAATCAGACGGGACGGGAGAAGTTGGCCTTGATTGAAATCAGGCCCTTTCATAAGTAATGCCAGTGCTGGGTGACAGCATGTCATCTGTCCATCAAGTGCTGTGCCAAAGCATGTCATCGTCCATCTAGATTCCTATCCACATCTCAGTGCGATCATTGTTTGTTCTATTACATAAGTGAACGGACAGCACTCGTTAGTGCCCTTGTAGTCGTCGGCACACGGCCATTTGCTTCGCTCTCAGCCTCTCTTCACTTCCAACGTGTTTAAGAACACAGCCAGAATCGATCAACATAACCCGAGCTGATTAACCTTGATTGATAAGCCTTGACAGCCTTACTTTCCGTCCCCATGCGGTATTATTTTTCTAGATCAGCAAGGCTGTAAATATCGGATTATTCTAATGAGAAGCCCGGTTTCACGCGGAAACCCCCCCCGCATTAGGAAATTTCGCGGAAACCCCTGCCACTACTTATTGAGAACCCCTTTCACGGCGATCACGCCGTGAGCGGAGTTTCAAACTCCCAAACTTTTATGTACATCCCAACCTGGAGGGCATGCGAATTAATACAGTTGGTTTACATGTTCTATAGTCTTTCGCTCAAGGAAGACTGTGGGTAGCCCACCCTTCGGGAGGTGATATACCGACAGTTGTGGAAAGTCTGTGCACGGATCATTTCTCTCATCGGTCCAAATGAGCATATCCAAAACACAGGTCAATTGAACAAGTGTATATATTGTTAGAACGGTTCTGCGCGGAAGCCTCGACATAATAATGACGACATTTGCCAAAAAAGGTAATTCTCACGCGGCCGATTAATTCCGGGGTGCAGCGCCCTCCGGAATCATGAATGAAAATAAAAATCAAATCCAAATCCAATGCCCCCAACCAGGGGTGCTCAATTCTTGGCTCATCCGGCCCATCCGATTTTGGCCCATCCATTATTTGTTCGAAATAAATAAAGATTCGATCTCCGATGGAGCTCGGCATCTGCCGCCGCGTGCTGACACAATCGATGATAAGCGATGATATCTCTATGCCTCGCCCCAAGACGCAAACACAGTCAGAGCTCCTGCATATGGCAGAGATGTTTATGGCGGCCTCAATTGCACGCGGTGGCAGATGCCGAGCTTGATCGGAGATCGAGTCTTTGTTTATTTCGAACAAATAATGGATGGGCCAAAATCGGACAGGCCGGATGAGCCAAGGGTTGAAGCACCCCTACTTTTCAAGGGAATTAGGGGAGAATTGAGCCTGTAACAGCGGTTCTCGTGAAAACATCAAAATTTGATGAAAAATCAGCTGCGAAGTTCAGCAAACAGCTGCAACATCAGCAAAACCGGGATTTTCCCGTAGTGCCGTAGCGCCGGTAGTAGCCGGTGTCATTACGTAGTCCTGTGTAGTGCTCTGTAGTGGCGTGTAGTAGCCGGCCGACTGCGTAGTGGCGGGCTTGCTACATAGCGCTGGGGAGTGGCCGGGTACTATGTAGTACTTACTGTGTAACCTGGGGCCGCTATCTAGTGCTTGGTATTCAGCCTGATGCGACCGTGTCGGGCTCACATTCAACTAACCCTAACCCTATCTAAATGGAGGTTTTTTACATCTCAATTTTTTTGTAACTTTTCGTTAGGCAGACATAACAGATGCCCGATTGAAACAATTGAGGGACCAAGTACATAAAATAACTACGGTCGCCAGCTATGCATAAAAAAACCTTATGCGCCGCACATATTCTCCTCCGCAGGACCGCATCCTCCGCACCCGCCTCGATACACAAGACCGGTGAGCCAGAGCCGCCCCACTCCAAGTCCATCCCCGACACGCTCGCGCGCCGTCCCGCTCCACGCCCACGTAGAATATCGCGCCCGCGCAGCCTCATCTCCCGGTCTCGCCGAACCTGGCCCATCAGATCGAGTAGCATCGCCGGGTCGGCCTCCACATCTACATCGACGCAATCACAATTAGCACAGCACGAGCATACGCGCGCGCGCAGACGGGCACTCACACGGCTCGGAATCCGGTGGCGGCGTCGGCGGGCCCTCGAAGCCCAGCGCCTCGCCTGTGCCAAGGTTGCTGCGCGGGAAGGTGGTGTTGATCGCGAGCAGACTAACGTTCTACGAGCCCGCGCCAAAGAAGCGCGGGAGGAGGTTCGGGCGCTGTATCTGCACCGCCCTAACGCCGCGCTCGCCCTCTGCCGCATCCTGTAGCGCATCGCCGCGAGTACAGGGACACGATGCCTCCCCGCGCGCGCCCCCCACAGCGCCCGCGAAGGCCGTGCCGCGCTGCTCATCGGACTTGCACCCCCGCGCGAGCGCAAGGAGTCACTTCTGCGCCCTCCTCCGCGTACCACCCCCCGAAGGCCGCGCTCGCCGCACCTTCCGCGCCGCGCTCGTCCAGCCGCGCGTCTTCCACCTCGCAAGCGCGAGGAGCCGGTGGTCCCGCACCGCAGGCGCCTGGCGCTCTCGCACTTGCACCCCCAACCGCCGCCGCGTCGTCCACCGCGTGAGCGCGAGGGCGCGGGGTGCTAGCTTCGTACCCGACTCGCCACCTGCGAGTCCTCGTGCTCGCGCGGGCGTCATTCGCACCTAGCCTCGGCGGAACGCGCTCCGTCCTCGCGACGACGCACCCGCCACCTGACGCCCCGGTCAAGGCTGCGCAGTGCAGCAGGCCACGTCCGCGCGCATTCCCCTTGGGGCTGCGGCGCGCTGACGTGGTGGAGACGGAGAGGGGGGTGGGGTGTTAAGAGTAACGTGCGGGGAGGATTTAGCACCCTCCTCCCGCCCTCCCCCTTGCTCGCCGTGAGCGGTAATCCAAAGTTTAGCTCGATCCGCGCAGGGTCAACGCACACGTGAGCCCAACGCCCGCGCTGATTGACGGCCGCGTGAGGAGGGTGCGCGTGGTGGCTGGATGGGTTGTCATCTCGGTTTACCACTGCACTCGCGGACTTCTCTTCGCGTATTTCCAGGAGCGCAGCTCTGAGGCCGCGGCATATGCTCGGGCTCATCCACGAGATGCACAGGGACCTAAGACCCGAGCTGCCGTCGCACACAGATCTAAGCTAGATGTTCTTCTCGTGATGTTGTTCTTCTCCAAGCCAACAGTGCAGCGGGGAGGAGACGAAGAGGAACATGGGCGTCGTGGTCGGGAAGACCTTAGCAGGAAGTGAGAGGAAGTGAGGTGAGGAAAAGACGAAGGCTTGAGGCAAAGGCTGGGCACGTGAAAATCAGAGCCAAATATTTGGTTGTCGTTCGTTTTCAATTCTCTCTTCGACCACCACCTCCACCTCTTCACCGCCGCCTGGCGATCATGCGATTCATCTCTCTTTCGCATTCTCTCTCTTCGACCACCACCACACCCATCCAACCTCCTCCATCCGAGTCTCGCCCCCCGATGGTATCTTCCCCCTTCTAACCTACCATTACGAACGGCAACGAAACGTCACCAGCGCCTCACGCTCGCTCTCTGCGACGTCTTGTTGTGCCGCCTCGTGCGCCTGGGCCCAAACACCTACACGTTCTTCGCTTGCTTCAGCACGCGGCGCCGCGAGGGGCTGTTGACTGATTGTACGCCTCTCATGTTTACGCGGGCTCTCAAGATGGTCGTGGTAGAGCGGGTGCGCCACTCCCTTGTCCATCTCTCCTCCCACTGACAGCCCTTTCCTCTACTCTCTTCAGCACTTTCTCGTCAAAGGTGTTCGTTGTCGATGGCTAGTATGTGTTCTCTTGCATAGACCTACATCTCCTAACTTGTATCCATGCAAGTGCCAAGTGTACGACTTCGCCGTCCAGGTCTACACCATTCCGTACTCGTGCGCAGCCGCCAGCAGCGACTCCCTGCGCTCTGCACGCGGGTCATCCTGGGCGTGGTCAAACGGTGGCGCGTGGCGTCTCCGCGACGCTCGGGAGATGGGCAAGACGCACCACGGCCTGTCCTCGTCCTTCCGCGCTGCGTTCAGGCGGGACGAGTTGCGCGGACGCGAGCTGCGATGCGTGGCGTGCGGGCGCGGATACAGTAGGAAGAGCACGGCGCCGGCGCTGCGGGGAGCGCGCGTGGGGAGGTGTCGTGTCCTGTCCCCGTACTCGCGGCGATGCGGCGGGGGATGTCATGAGTGAGGGCCGCGCGGATGGGATGCAAGTACGAGGAGGAGCACGACGCGGGCGTCACGGCGATCGCGTGCAGGGAGATACCAAGTGCCTGTGCTTGCGGCGATGCGGCGGGGGAGGTCGTGAGCGAGGCGCGCGCGGATGGGGAGGAGTGCAGCGTGGGCGGTACGGGGAGCGCGTGAGGCAATACATCGTGTGCCCATACTCGCGGCGATGCGGCGGGGGATGTCGTGAGTGAAGCGCGCGTGGATGGGGAGGAGGAGCGCGGCGTGGGCGGTACGGGGAGCGCGCACGGGGAGGCGCCGTGTCCCCGTATTCGCGCGGCGATGCGCTACAGGATGCGGCAGAGGACGAGCGCGGCGTTCGGGGGGTGCAGGTACGAGGAGCGGCGCGCCGGGGACGGTGCGGGGAGCACGCGGGGAGGCATCGACCGAGGGCGAGCACGGCGCTCGGGGGTACAGGTATGAAGGGGACTCGGACGACCTCCCAATGCGCCGGATACGTGCGCATCATAGAATAGCGGAACTGGTACGCCCGCAAATATCCTACCCATTTCCTCACTGACTACTTTGTGCACTATGTTCGTCTTCGCCCCGCACCTCAAGCCATTCGCACCCCGTGCCTACTCCGGTGCGCTCCTTCCTTTACCCCGGCCACGACTGACTCCCGTGTAGTGTAAACACGTTCAATCTCTCGTGCGCTAGATTAACATGCACTATCCGCGCGGACCTTGCGAAGGGAAGGTTGCGGGCGCGAGGAGGCTTTCGGTTGCCGGTGCGTGCTGATTATATTTTCTTGTCTAATGGCTTCCTAGTTTGCTTTTGCTCTGCTCCCGATTCGCCCCCGCACCACATGCACGGGCTGCAAAAGGTGAGTTATCAATTGCTTGCATGACTTACTAACTTTTTCAAACAGGTACATCGCCGCCAAATTTGTTCGCGATGGACCTCGTTATCCAGATGATTATGTTGTTCATCATGTATTAGTAGTAGAAATGCAATTCCATTTGTTTTTGATCTTCATAAATGCATTGAGCGCAAGAAATTTTACTCACTACAGGCCACTACAGGTTCACTACGGAGCGCTACAGAGCACTACGCAGCAACCCTAACCCTACAGAGTACTGCACGTGACCACTACACAGCACTACACAGCAAGGGGTCCACTACACGGCACTACACAGTGCTACACAGAGGGTACCCCCTGCTACCGCACTACAGCACTACACAGCACTGCCGTAGTGCTACGCAGTGCTGCCCAGCAACCCCCGGGTTTGCTGATGAAGGAGCCCTCACTTTTCTTTCTCTGCGCCATATTGGCACCGTTCCTTGGTCCGCTGCCTTACCCCATCGCTCCTCCATTACATGCACCCATCACTGGATTCTGGGCTCTGAATCACCGCAGGGTCTGGTCTAGGCCCTGTGTCAAGAAAATGTGGTCAATCCATCTAGCTGTCGTTGCCTTCCTCTGGTGCATTCCGTAGTGCCATGCAATCAGAATTCGCTCTGCTTCTGGTCCCCTCTTGGCATCCACACCAGTGAATAGTTCGCCCATTGTATTCGCTTGCCTTGGGAGACGTGTTTATGTATTAGGTTCCGGATTCTAAGAGTCCTTCTGACTGAATCTCAACTTGCCGTGCACTGGCTGAGGATGGCGCAGGAAGATGGACACGTCCCCGGCGCTAAATGGATAATAACTAATATTTTCCCCACTGATATTCTCTGTCTCAAATTTAAAGCGTGTCGAAAGAATGGTCCAAATCTTCTGGATTACTGCAGTGGCCATATCGGGAAACACAGTTCCTCGAGGCGCATCGCAGAACCCTCATCGTGAAGTCTTCGATGGCATATACAGGCGGACCCAGAAATATTCTACATGACATCCGAACCTCCTTCAGTCAATACCCAAGCCGAGAATGGGGAATTGAACACATCTGCGGTGGTATCGGCCCGTCCCCAGGAAACATCATTTTTAAATATGCAACGGAACCCTGTGTGCGGGATGCACCGTGCTGCTTTCCTTCCCCTGTTTAGCCTTTGGTTTAGATTTAGTTTTAGAAGGATCGGTGAGCCGAGGGAGAGAAAAACAGGAAGCCTGGGATGGTTGCGGGATGAAGAGGAGTACCTCGGATTGAACGAGGACCTCGGGGATAATTTGTTTTTCGTACCGCGGAAGAAAGACCACCCCGTGTGTACGATACACCATACTGCTTTCTTCCTCTCTTGTGCAGTTGCTTTAGTGCTAGCAATCGGTGAGCCGAGGGATAAAAATTGGTCAGCCAAGGAATAAAAGTATGTACTCGACGCATCACAGAGCAGAACCTCGATTCGAACGAAGACCTCGGGGATAACTTCAAATGGACACTTATAGGATAACCCCATGTGCACGATACACCATATTGCTTCCTTTATCCTATTTTGCACTTGATTCCGTGAGAAACGATTGGTGCGCTGGAGAAAAAATACAAAACGGGGCGCAGCCTCAATAGAGCAGTACCTTAATTCGAACGAGGTCCTCGGGATAATTCATCCTAGACCAATGTATTAAGGGAACCTCGGGTGCACGATAAACCATACTGCTTCCCTCCCTCTGTTTCAAGGCTGGTGGGGTGTTAGAAATGGGTGAGCCAAGGAATAAAACTGAGCAAAAATTACTCAGAGCAGCACCTCGATTCGAACGAGGACCTCAGGACTAATGGCTGAATCACGGCTCTTTGATGGGGACCCCGTGTGCACAATACACCATACTGCTTTCTGTACACAGGTTTTAGCTTAGTTTTGTGTTAGAAAATTGGTGAGCTCAGGAATAAAAATGTGAAATCTTCCGAGCTCAGAGCAGCACCTCGAATCGAACGAGGACCTCGGGGCTAACCACTGCGAGGATTGCAACGGAACCCAGTGCGCACAATACACCATACTGCTTCCATTCCTCTGTTTAGAAGTCGGTGGTCTGCTGGAAAACTGGTGAGCTGGGGAATAAAAAAACTTCAAGAAGGAGAGCCTCGCTGCGAAGAGCAGTGTTAAATGTCCTCCTCTCTCATAAGAGAACCCCGCGTGGACCATGCTGCTTTCTTAAATCTGGTTCGAGGGCAGTAGAACTGAACACTGCAAAATTGAAATAAATTCCTGAGCAAGGAAATAAAAACCGTCCTTCACTCCGTCTTAGAGCAGCGCCCCAAATTGAACGAGGTCGAGGTCCTTGGGGCTGATCTTAATCCTCTCTCAAGAAGACCCCGCGTGCACCATACACCACGCCGCCTTTATTAAGTCTTGTTTGATGGGGGTAGAGTCCTAGAAAAATCACTTCTCGGGCGACGAGGTTTAAGCCACTCTGAGAGGGACGACAACGTTAGTAACATAGGCATTTATTTGATGGCTTGATGCCTACTTTTGCACGATTTCGAACGCGTCGCGATGCTTGGCCATCACTGCATCAAATATGTTTAAGCCCCGCTGAGTTCGGCACCGCGCAGTGGGCCCCGCGGCGAGCGAAAAGCTCCACGCAGTGGGCCCAGCGGCTCGCGTCAGGCCCCGCGCCAGCGGTCGGGGTCCGGGGTGGAAACCCCGGCCGTCCCCCCGAAAGAGATCCCTGAAATACAGAATAGGCCCCTAAAAGGCGAAGAAACATGATAATAAAATGTGGAAAAATCATGCATGAAAGAAACTATATCCACTGTGCTACCCCAGTCTCAGACACGCCGTCAGGCCAAAGGAGGGGGCCTGAGCGGGACACTGTTCCCCCCAGCGGAAAGTCCCTGCCGAATGATCTCTAATACGGCACGCCCCATCAAAATAGGCATCAGAGATCAAAATAGGCATCAACGGGATGCCTATGTTACTATTACTGTATGTACTCCCACTCTGACGATGGCGAGGGTCGGCATCACACGGCGGCAACACGGCGACGCATAGCCTTACAGCTCGCACGAGCGCGGACGGAACGGGTCGAATGGAGACTGTCCGCAGTCTGGAAGTCAGCGCAGCTTACGAGGTGAATCGGAGAACTTGGGCTGAGCTGGAGCAGTGATTCGGAGAAGTGTGAGACTTAGATCGAGTGAGACAAAGCCGGCGACGAATAAATGCAAAATATCTGCGAGGGAGTGGAGCGAGTTCGCTGAGGCGGGTGCAGCCGAGGCGTCGGCAGATGTCGGCTTGCGGCAATCATGCATGACACACCGCTTCCAAATCCTTTGTTGCCACTCTCTCTCTGCTCGAGTCCGTCGTGGGTCCCAACGACAAGACGCCGCCGACACCGTCGACGACGACGACGAGCTCCCTGCTGCCGACGAGCACCCTCTGACATCTAACGAGGATTTCTGTTGCCTATAACGACCACATCAAGACCACTAAAGGATAACTCTAACTCGCTCACCTTACCTCCATGTCCACGTCCTCAAGCCGATCCACACGGCGCTCGTCGACCTCAGCCGCGGCGTCGGTGACCCCGTCCCCGTCTGCGACCGCGACGACTCTACCCGTCCCGTCCCCACGCTGGCCTCTCCCGACCCGCCCCACCCATGTCTTACTCATATTCATCGAGATCCGGGCCCTCCCACCCTCCTCGTCATTCCTGCACATACCTCGCGTCCATTCCTTTCCCTTTCTACCTACATATCGCGCCGCTCGTTCCCTACATCCTGCATCCTACAACTCCCCTTTCTCTTTCTCTTTCTCATTCTACCCGCACCGCACGCCGCGCCTCCTTCGCCTTCCGTTTCCTCTCCGCTCCGGTTTCCGTTCCCATCCTCTCATCGCACCCCTTGCGCTCGACCCTCGCATATCGCCGCGTTGCGTCATATGCAGCCCTCCCTCCCCACACCTTTTCCGCCTTGCCCTCATTGCCCTCGCCCCCGTCCTCCCACCTCCTCGCTCGCCTATTCCCTCCCCTGCTCACCCCGCCGTTCTGCGCCCGCCTGCGCGCATCGTACCCCGCTTCCCATCCCCACATCCTGCACTTTCCATCTCCTTTCACCCCTCCGCGCGCCGTCCTTTGTCCTCATTTTGTCCGTACATCTCGCCTCGCTGTCGGACCTTCCTTTCCTTTCCTCTGCCGCACTTCTACTCCTTCCTCTGTACCTTGCGCTCCATCTGACCTTTCAGTTCCCCGCGCGCCGTGTGCTTCTTACCTTCCTCCTCCTCGCTGCTGTGTCCCCCCCCCCCCCCCCCCCCCCTCTCTACCTCCATTGCGCTCCTCCTCTCCTCTGTCCTCCCCTACCGCCTTTCCTCCTCCTTCGTCCATTACCGACGCCCCATCCCCAGCCCTTCGCAGCGTCGTACACGCCGGCCTCGCCCTCGCACGCCCCGCCTTCCTTCCTTCCGCTTCCGCCGCGTCCTCCCCAGCACACCCGCCCGCCAGCGCAAACGCAGCGACCGCAAACGCAGCGGAAGCGCCGGGGCTGGACGGTGGGCTGGAGAAGCCGCGCGTGCGCGTCGCGGTGCTCATCGCCATGCCCGTGCCGCCCCATGCTTCCTCTTCTTCTCAAGTATCAGTATCGCCGCCGACGCCGCACACACCGGCGTCTCCTCACGCAGCCGGAGGAAGGACGAGCGAGCCGCAGCGCCCGACGTGGGCGCCCCTCGGCAGGGGGCTGGATGTGGACGGCGAGTTGCTGCTGCCGCAGCTCGAGGTGGGGGTCGTGAGCGTGGGGGTCGTGCCGTCCGGGGGCGAGCGCGAGTAATAGACTATTCGCGGCACCGGAATCGCACTGCCTTGGATTCGCTCGAGGACGCCCTCCGATTCCTACACCTCCCGACACCGTGTCAACGGGCCTGTTCGAGGTACGCGGTTTTCTTTCAATGACCTCCAGTGCTAAGCCCATTGCAGACATTCGTCTCACGGCGAGATTTGCGAGCGCGTACGGGCGACGCGGCCGTTCTTGCGCTTCTTCGCGTGGACTGCCTTCCCCGCTCTTCCGCCTTCATCTCTTCAACGCCATTTAAGCCTTCAAGTCCACCTCAAACCTGCAATCCACTTCAAGCTCGAAAGCCTCGAAGCCTGGAGCTCTCCGACCTCAAGCTCATAATGGAACTCTCAAGCGCTCGCAATTGCCTTTCCCTACGAACCAAGCCGCAAGCTTGCAGACACCGCAAAATACTTTTAGAATCTTGCGGGAGGTTGTCCAGCCGTTCCGCCCTCCACGTCTTGTCAACAAGTGCTTCTATCCGACAACCGTCTCTTCCGCAGCGTGATTCCCTGACTTTGTAGGGAATTTCAATTTTCTTTCCCCTCAAGACTCGACACCCCTCAAGTACCACTTACCCTTGATGTACCTTTTCGCTCCTGGAAAACACTCTGTCTCGCCCATTGTGGAAAAGATCATGTTTATCGGGATACAGGTACGTCCACTAGCTTTTTCTTGTTCTGGCAGTATTGATACATCTTATTCTTTTCAGCGCGCCGCCAACGCTGCCATCGTCGCTCTTCGTTGCCCCCGGCGAATTACTTCCACGCTCGCCGTTATCCGGCTTTAGGATGCTCTGCACTTCATACGGACCGTATGAAGTGCAGAGCATCCTAAGGCACTCGCCGGCGCGTTCCATCACCAAGACGTCGATGTCGGCGACCTCTGTATAATTATTACTGCATCTAGTTAGTAATTGCAATGCAGTATTGTTCTGTTTATTTGTGAATTGTGAATACGGTAGTATAGCAAGTGTTGAATAATGGCCACACTAAACAATTGTGGTGAGGTTCTGGCCGTAGTTTGAGATTGTGTTCCAGTGCAGGTCATTATGGCGCCAGACGAAATTGTGTGAGTGTGGAGCATCTGGAAGGTGTGGCCCATGTCGCAAAAATCCCGTTTGAGTTATAAGCTTGTACGAGAGCCTATAAGACCGTATAAGTCTGTAAGATAGACGAGGGGTCTATAAGGCTCGAAATGCCCCTATATCTACTTGTAAGTACTTACGAAACTTATAGCATTTATGGCTACTTATAGCCGGCTATTGAAACTTACAAGTAATCTGCTGCAGGGGCCTAACAAAATTCCGACCCCCGACCTTGTCCGGATCGCAGGCAGTGCTTATTCTAGTAGTGTAACCATCTTGATGTAGGAGGGGGTAGAACATCAGTAAGTAAGTAAGTAGGGATTCGTAGTGTCACTTAATGTGAAACATTGTTGAAACACGCATACCAGGGCTGGAAATGCCCAGGTGTCATCAACAGAGTTATGTACCTTGGTCCGGGTTCCTGGTGGAGCCCCGCTCCACAGAGCTCCATAGCTGTCAGAACTCAAAAACAAAAGTTGCTGCAAGATACAACCAAGCCCAATGGATGTATCGAACCCCGCACCAGCGTCAATTTATGATGTTCAGACGCGTGAGTATTTAGATACCAAAGAGTGCAAGCGAAGCTATAAGTGGCCTAACCCCTTATAACCCAAAAGCGATTTTTGCGACACCCAGACCCACCAGACCTGGCCATACACGAAAACATTTTGCTGATGTAGACAAGACAAGGAATGCATGCTACCCCGCCGCACACCTGCTGCTCAGGTATACACTTCCTTGTTGTCGGGACGCGCAGCCGGTGCAGATACACCGCATAGAGCCTGTCGACGAAGAGTGCGTGCACAGCGGCAGCGTGACGGATCGAGAATTGGCGCCGATTAGGTGCAGGCAGATATCGTCCGTGTCGAAGAACGGGGGATGATGAAGGCGGTACGCCCGCAGTCGGACTCTGAGTGGAGGTCGCGGGCAGTGTGGCAGAGAGGCCGAGGTGCGATAGACCGAATGAGGTAGCAGCAGAGGAGCGGCGGACGCCCGGGGGTGAGGACGGATCACTGGGATCAGTCACCAGTCAGATCGCCGCACTCTAACTTACTGCATGGTTGCCGCAGGTTGCCGCCAGAACCAATTCCCGACTGCCGTTGAAAGCCGTCCCAAAAAAAAAAAAAAGTCCGCATTCAATAATACCAGACAGTACGACGGTACTGATGTAACAGCATACTGTTTGACCCAATCTCTGTGGTCTGGTTCCAATCTTCATTAGCCTTGACCCAACAGCCATCACAATTAGGACGTGTACGAACCATCCTCATCTTCGCCACTTGCATCCACCTCTGCTCGTCCTGCATCAATGCTAAAATGATAATTCTCGTGAGAACCTGCATGCTCCATTACGGATCCTTCCTTCTCGCGTCACGGCACTCACCGATCTGGTCTTCCGGCTGTTGCGCCTCCTCTCTCAGCTCCGCCAATTTCGCATTCATATTGGGCGGGAGATTCCAATGCATTCGGATCTCGCTCTCCCCTGGCCGTTTGAACTTGAGGTAGAAGTACCTCGAGTCGTAGAAGCACAATGTCGAGCCGCGTACGATGCACCAGCCGTCGCGGTGCTCTACTAGCACCTAATAGTGAACACCGAAAACGGAATGATAGGATGAATGAATGAATGCCTCGGATAACTGCACAACATCACGGACCTTATACAACGGGTGCTCCTCAGGCCCCGAGGTAATCTCATCGTCGTCCACGTCTGCAAGGAAGCCGCCCGGGAACATGAGGATGTACGTCTTCCCCTTCCCAAACAGCATACCCGTCAACCCAGCGTCGAAGCCCTCCACATCCGCCGCCGTTTTTCTCAGCTTCTGCGCAAAGTAATCGGCGAGGAAGGCGTTCCACACGCCCGCGTCCTTGCATTTCACGAAGTAGTGCGCGGGATCGTCGTAATCCGGGAAGGACACGAACTCGGCGGCGGCCTTGCCGTTGGCGCCGGAGAGGTGATCTCGGATATCTTGGTTTATGTTGCCGTTGAAGTGGACTGGATACTTATATCAACTTGATATATCATTTGGGCGTCGCGAAAGGATCCACGCACATTTTGCCGTAGCCATATTATAGCTGACCCATGTGTCAAGCGCCTTGCTCATACTGCCCGGATCGTAGACAAGTCAGACAAAGAAGGAGCGAGAGTTAAAAAACTCGCACACCTTATCCACGGCGTCATACAAATACTCAGGTCCTCCTTGGCATGGTTCGTGAACGATTCGGGCATGTTTTGAACAGAGTACCGCCGACCATGCCCGATGAAGTACGACTCAGGAGATGAGCCAAGAACGATGAGCGTATTGGGATTTCCTGTCATTATCTTCGCTCAGGGGGAAGTGAGCTTGGATTATAAACGACTCGCCTGTGGCAGTGCGAATGCCAGACAAGACGTGCCAAGAACTTAACCTGTCATATCAGCACTCACTTTGTCCAAACGGGTCAGCAAGTTCCGCTGTGAGGTGTTTGAACAGTAAGTAATGGAGAAAATCGTACTGCTTCATGGCGGGCTGTTGTTTCTACCGGCACGCAACTGTGCATTGTATACAGGTAGTGCAAACGTGATTTGTCCAGCGGAATAACGTGTGATATCTGCACCTCTTATCGACCACACGCTTCGAGGGTCAACTTTCAAGCAGCCTGCTGTCATGTCCAGTCATGCCGTTCTGATTCAATTCTGTCAATAATCATCGTCGATACCAAGCGCCAAGGCTGTTCGGGCATGCAAGAAGCGTGCCCTGAGGCTGCCCGCAAGGACTGGGCGCTCCACTTCAACGTCGGCGTGAAAGTTTCGCCGAACATAGAAATCTGAAATCCGCTCTGCTTTTCAACAAGCACAACTAGGGAGAGCCTCGTTTGGGGTGACGTTTTAAATGCTGCCGGAGATGCGCGGGAGAGAAATCTCGGCACCGGTGATGAAGTGCGATCACGTGTCTTCCAAACACGGATCACCACTGTTCGGGATGGCGCGTCTCGCACAATCCCAGAAGATCGAGTCGGCTGGGTGATGGGTCTCTACAGAGAATCGGGTAGAAAATGATGTCGGCTAGTCCTCCCGCGGCCAAACCCGATTCCACCCGAGGTCGCGTAGAAAGAAGTCCGTTTTGGGAAATCAACGCTCCGAAGGCTCGGCCGACCTACTGATGAAACTCCGACTCAAGGGGGACTCGGGATTAAAATTTCGGATATGGGGGGGGGGGGGGGGGTCCCGGGGAGGGCTGAAAAAAACTTTTATCATGTAGTATGAGGGAGTTCCAAAATTGCAATAAATACCTCCTGGAGCACCACAGGATGCCAGGAGGATGAATTCTGGGTCTCAGAAGTCAAATATGGTGTGTGTATCCCGATTTGGACAGCGGATCATGCTTCACACCATCAATTGGCGCGAACATTGTGTCCTGGTTCCCTATATATGACCGATCCGGCCAATATTCTAATTTAATTCAAGCTTCACAACTTGATGGTCACTGATGATGGCTGGTTATCACCGATGACCGGGCTATTTTCAATACATTTTTCGGTCCCAATCCCGTCCCAAAGTCTCCCACGTGCCCAACACGCACCGGTCAAAGCGACAAATATCACTTGGAATTTACGGTACAGAGTGACATATTTCAACTATGCTGGATCTATTGGACACACAATTAATTTCACAGAGTTGTCCGCTAAAGCCACACAGACAGAGAGCGGCCAAACAGCGTGCCGAAGTGTGCCGAAGCAAGCATGCCTTATTGAACGTACAATTCGGACCAAATACTGTGATGGCAGTAAAAGCAGTGCAGGCGCATCAGCGCATCACCGATAATGACCGACAAATGAATTGATCGCCCACTAGTGAGTGTCACTGGTGATAAATCGCTCACCAATGAGGATCACTAGTGATCACCAGCCATCACTAGTGGTCACTGGTGATCATCCTAAATCATTGGTGATCATTGGGGATCATCGGTGATTTCTCGAGTTTTTCGTGGCACAAATTGGGCTCAAATCATTTTGTCCGGATCGGCCCGTCATAGTTTCCTCTAAGGGTGGACAGACAGCAGCTAAAAACATGCTCACAATATATATGGGAGAACAACAGGTTGATATACTGTTTAACATATGTGTGAGGGGGTCAGAGATGTGGTCAAAGCGGCACTCCGGAGACCCTCAGTCGATATTGAAATCCAATGTTTGGAGCTCCGAAAATATAATTTACTTGTATGAGGGGTGGTATGGATGTAATGTGTACCTCAAAGGCCTTCGTAGTCACAGTAGAGTCCACAGAGATGGGCCGCAACATCTTTGGTTTGGATTTGGGAGCTGTCAATGTGGTGGCTGTGAGCCCGCACATGACTCGGAAGCGCGGTCCGCCGCTAGGGGTGGGAACCTCCTTCCTTATATAGGGGGGGGGGGGGTCTGGCCGAGGGTTGAAAAAAACTTTTCGACCCTATATCCGTTTTTCGAATCCCGATTCCCCCTTTGCTCCGACTGCGCTGTCATGCTGACAAGGGCACATACCATAGACTTTGCAGCGCAAATTTCCTTCGGCACCAGCTATTTGCTTTATCTGTGTTTTATCTACACTAGAATATTTTCGGAATTTTCATTCCCTCCTTTTAGCACTTATGAACATTCCGCGTAAGTGTTGGCATCAAAGGTTCCGCCCGATACACCATTTCATTTATAGCGTCCACCATTATGCCCAGAACCACTCAAAAATTGATAAATTCATTTTACCTGCAGGAATTGACCTCCACCAAGGTTTTCAGAGCATAAAAGTCAAGAAATACATCTACTTATTTAAACTTCTGAAGATGTCGCTATTTGCCAACAGCCTGAGAGAGCCACACCGAGATTAACAAAATTTCGGGTAAGGTGAAATGTGAGCCGAAATTTCACAAATCGGCCGATCAATATACTATATCGGGTAAATCAGTGCGTTTCGGGGAAGCTGATATGGGAGGTTTCAGCTCACATTTCAGCTTAACCCGAAACTCAGCATTCCAGAACTAACTTCGAGTCACCCGAAATTTCGCTAATCTCGGTGTGAGCTCCGCATCAAATCTACGCGGCTGTCAACCTTCATCAATTTTTGATTGATGTCTAGATTCTACCCGACATTCTATCCGAGTCCACAGAGAGAATTGATCCCAACGGATTCGACGTCCTCCACAATCCGATGGATTATGATTCAGTCCTCCATCACGAAAACCAGGAATTATTTATAATGCCTTAGATATCATCGTAATCATCGTAATCATCAAAATTCACTACAAAGCACTAAAAAGCAGGTGACACTTCACCCGAGAACACCTGAAGCCTATTTTCCTACAAACCTCACAAAGTTTGTGGGATTCACCTAGCTTTTGAGGGGTTACAAGCCCTTGCAAGGCCTTATGTAGGCTCGCAGCCGGGCTCGGAGCACCTGTTCACCAGGCAATTGGAATCCAAAACACAATGCAAGTTGACACAAACAAGTGAAAAAATGACATTAAGGCTACGAAAATACCAACTGTATACTCGGGGTCGTGCTGTGGGCATATGCGCCACCTCGAGCGAAAGATAACGCAACCCATGCAACCCTCCCATCTCGCGCACGCGAGATATACCGGGAGAACAAGGTGGAGGAGCACGGTTGGGGGACAGTGGGACTAAGGTGCGCAGCTGCGAGATGCCAGGAGACGAGCATGCCGATGTGTCCTGACCACGTTGCTGCTCGAGGATAGTGGCCCTCGGTTGGCTTGGCGTTTTTGAAGCTTCACGGGTCTTGAGATATCCGGCCGGTGAGAATTAAGGTTGACAGCTTGACCGCAAGGACTCCGGCGCTGCATGGGCATTGAAACAGATCAGATGAGTTGATGGATGAAGGCGAGTTGAGGTAATAATCTATGAGGAAAGGCTTGAGCTTCCTGGGGAGAAACTGCTTGAGACAGGATTTTGCGGCGTAAAGGCGAGACAAACCCAGCCAGAACAGGCTTGAAGAACTTGATGCCGAGATGTTGAGGGAAACAAGTGCATGCTAGAAATTGAGGGAGTTTGTGGGGGACGCCCAAAGGACACGATGCCAAGCAAGACACGGAATCTTGCATGCGGCCCGGGAAAGGGGGGGGGGGGGGGGGGGGGAGAACGGGGTGGCGGTGGTTTGAGACAAGAAGCTCAGTGAGCAAAGGAGTAAAAGTGAGGTAGCATCGGCTTCAGAGCAGCACCTATTCGATCGAGAACCTCTGGGATAGTTTGTTTGTAGCACTTGAAGTTTGAAGACAACCCCGGGTGCACGATACACCATACTGCTTCACATACCCTGTTTTGTGGTTGGTGGGGTGCTAGTAAATTGTGAGCCAAGGGATAAAAATGGTTGGTGAGCAACGAGACAAAAACACTAATGCAAGTCCTAGAGCAGTACCCAGATGAAACGAGGACCTCGACGTTTAATCGTCTAGCTTACTGCTTCCCCTGTCCAGTTTTGCAGTTGCTTTAATGCCAAAAGAATCGTGAGCAAGGGGATAAAAAATGGTTGGTGAGGAAAGGAATAAAAATCAGGTAACACCGGGCTCAGAGCAGCAGTGGATCACCTCCTCGGGATCAAGCTAAGGGAACTGTTGTTGAGTGGAAAAAAAGTTCCCCTTGAAGGTCTCGGAAATAACTTTATTCAGAGATTCTCCAAGTGTTCGTCCCTCACGTAGTAAATCCCCTTTCCAAGGATTATGCGGCGGTATTCAACTGTCGGTTCGGCTTCAGTAATTTCAACACAGGACCAGCGGCGATCACCAAAGTCCTGCACTTCAGTGAATCACGTGACCTTGGTAGCGTGTTGCGGGCGCAGCGGTTCGGGCTGCAATCAGTCGACGGTTAATGATCAGATGCTTGACTAGGCTTAGCACCTCAAGCACGTGTAGAAGGTAGCGAAGTAAATTTATATTTGTACTGACTACAAAAATAGGTGGGTACCGAAAGTCCTTGGGCCTCATTTCCACGGCCCTTATATATGTTTGGGTGCACAGCCTCCGCAGTCCGCAGCAGCTGCGCCCGCAGTCCGTAGTTTGATCCCCTATCGCTGCCTAATTTTGATTGTATCACCCGAACTGTTCCTAACTTGTGATCACATCATTCCGGGCCGATCTTATCCGTTCCGAGGCTGTCCGAATTCCGACCATTTCCGAGCAATCCAAAATTCCTTTACCGGCTGGTGTTTATGTAGAACTTTTTAATGGTAGCATACCGTGTGCACGATACACCATACTGCTTTCATCTCGCTGTTTACCCTTGGTTTAATGTTAGAAAATTGTTGAGCAAAGAAATAAAAACCTCGAGAACATCAAAGTAAAGCAGTACCTCGGAAAACCTCGGGGATGAGCTTTCTCTCGTTCAAAGAGAGCCACGTGTACACAATATACCATACTGCTTTCTTCCCTCTGTTTAGCACTTATATTTTAGTCCTAAGAAATTGGTGTGCCAAGGGAGAGAACAAACAGGGAGCCCGGGATGTTTGCGGGATGAAGAGCAGTACCTCAAGCGAGGACATAGAGGATGACTCGCGAGTGAGACTTGTAATCTTAAGAGACCATATTCCTACCGGTGAGCGTAGGGGTGGAAATGAGGCGACGGGCAGGGATAGACGCGAGCGCGGGAGGATGTGATGCACGAGATGTACGTATTAGCACCGAAGGGGCGAAAGGTCGAAGACGCGGAGAAGGAGGAAGGAAGGGAAGGGAGAGAGGCAAGGCAGGCAGATGCGGCGCCGCGCGAGGGCGGGGAGTGGGGGTGGGGTGGCTGGAATCAGGTGCGCGGGGGATCGAGCGATGCACAAAGGGGAGGAAGGGCAGGCATTAAGAGTCGCAGAGATGCGATGCTGGATAAGTACACACCGAGATTTCGGCCTCGGTGCAGGCTGGATGGTGTATCATTTGAAGATTCATAATAACTCGAGAGGGTGTGGGTTGCAGTCAAACGCCACGGTGAAGCTGTTGTCCGAAATAGCCACCATCGAAACGAAAAGGAAGCCACAAGGTGGACGGCTTCGGCGGGAGTCGAAACCGCATTTCTCTCTTGTGCGAGAAGATCTGACCTACTTACATGATGAGAGCGATGAACATACCTTGATCTACGAAGCCTTGAGTAACGAACCGGGGTGTTGAATAAACTTGTACCAAGGAAGCTGAGAGAAGTGAAGAGCGTCTGAATGTCCGAGGATTCGAGGGAGGCTTCCTTTGTTTCCAGCACACTGGGAACTCACGATAAGTGGGCGATAAAAACATGCAGAATATCTTTCATGGCTGAGTCGAAGCCGCGTGTCTCCCATACAAGAATGGTCCGATGACACAAGAAGACAGCCATCTACCCTGATCCACGAGGCCTGGAAGGAGGGGTGTACCATTGAATCAAGCTAGCGAGAGCATGGGAAGGCAGACGGGCAGAGGACCGCCAAATTTGCAGGATGCCAGGCGAAAATGGGAGGGTTTGGTCAGCACCCGTAGCGGGAGGCGGTGTTGTAGCGAAGAGAGTGGAGCAGAGGTGTACAGAGCACGGGCGAGAAGGAACGAAAGCAGAGCACATCGGGAGAAGGAACGAGGACGTTGGGAGAGGCGGGATTTCGGATCAATCGAATCGTCGAGTTAGGATCAATCGGCTGCCATCCCTCGACTGACAACTCTCTCCAATGTTCTGAACCGTCGCCGTCGTTCTGCTAGTGGGCTTTAGAACGTGCCACCTGGATAATCTGGATTCATTCGGTGACGCGCCGCCTAAGGCTCCAACCATTTTCGTGTATAAACGGTTCTACACGGTTATAACCGTTTTTATTTTCGTTTAATTTGCTGCTCTTGTAAACGATAAACGAATGGTAAACAAACGGTTTACATGGTTTCAATACCTCCCATACTATTTGAGACCCCTTACCTGGCCACCTAAGCATTCATCCCTCAATCTCAATCTGTCCACTGACCCTACGCGCGCCCAACTGTGTCCAAATGAGGGCAGGCATCCTACAAAGAGTTCAAGACTACCCCCACCCAAATATCTGAAGATTTGTCGTTACAGTGAATTTATTCCGGCCGGCAGTTCACCATGGCCAAATAACAGGCTAGTTGGCCACCCAGCCAAATCAAGTCGCGAGGCTTGAATCCGGTGCCCGGATCCATCGGAAATGGTAGCTAGGGTCTATAGTGACCATTTGAACATATAATACTCCATGTGCAACCCATATGAGGCATGTAAATGACTGCTCCTCAGATAGGGGTAAGCCCCGAAACAAGGTCCCTGGAGCGATGGCACGTCTACTGGAAGATGAAACCATACTGTGACCAAAATTAAGACTCACATAGCTTAGAAGGAAGGTCTACGACGCATTTACGTCCCTAATTCCGTAGTAAAGTCTTCACAGCTCCCCAAAAAAATCCTGCTGTTGGCAACACCAAAATTGGGTGGGTGGTGGTAAAGCACTACAGTGAGAAGGGAGTTGGGCAGATAAAATTCCAACGTACCGTCGGCATTGAGTCACTGGATGCTAAAAAGCCTCGTAGGCAATTCCAGAGTGGTAGCCCCATGGTGTCGTCTGATCCAACGTCGGCCAGGGGGAGCGACTCAAAAAAACAGCGGCGCGTTCATGGGGGCATAGCGGGGAGGATTTTGACTTCTCAGTGGCGGGTATGGTTTCAGATGAATCCCCCGAATCAGGGGAGCAGATAGAGCCCACGAAGTCCCGGAACGGCCCAGAATTGGCGGAGAGCCAGCTGAGACGAGAAAGCCAAGCCGCGTCGGCGGAAGAAATTGATGTTCACACGTTGCGGGTCTTGATCCGAGATGTCTTATTTATTTTATTTTTTTTCTTTCTTTCTTTTTTGGAGCGTTTGGGATAATGAGTTTCAGTCTGCAGAAGCATTCCAAAATTCATCCGCTGGGTCTACTAGAGATTTCTAGTTAATGCCGGGAAAGTTGTCCAGGGAGAAAATGCCGTTACACACAATTACCAGAATGTGGGACTCCAGCCTAATAAATTTATCCTATCCCATTTCTTGAGTCATTCAATCTCAATGGCTGTATACCCACTAAAACCCCCACTGTGTAGGTCCAATCATCCAGCAGAGCGTCTTCGTTCATTAGTAGACCACTCCATGTTCTGAGGACAAGATCTTTATTCAGTGCAAGATTACCAAATTTCATTTTATTGGTGAGGATTCGATCTCGCCCGAGTGCGGAATTAACAGATTTCAACCATCTATTGTGAATCTCAATGTCTGTAATGTTACGATGTGGGTTCTTCAGAACCGAGATGTCGTAACTTTCGATCAACTCATCACTCCGGCTCCAAATTCGGTTCAGACCTTCGTTATAGATCGTAATCCCATCCCCCATTATCCCTGGGAGTGAACAACAAAGTCTCTGCATGCCAGACTCCAAATGGCCAACTAGGTCGGGTGGCCAGGTAGAGGGTCTCAAATAGTAGGTTGATGGGCCACTTTATTAAGATGGAGGACCTGGTATCCAGTAATCTGACCATGCATAGATGAAAATAATGCCACAAAAGTCACCTGCTTACCATACGGCGTTCAGCTGGACTCGTGGCCAGCGGCAGGTGCGGTTCCAAAATCGTGCACTTACTTAAGCCTGATCGAAGACTTTTGATGGCAAACTGCCTTTGAGATGCATGCTGCTCTCAATAAGTTACAGGAGCTGTCCTGGTCTAAATTTATAGTATTGATACTCTGAATCAATGTCTCTCCAATTTTTCTGAGCTCCATGAGCCATTGTTTATGCAAGAAACACCCGAATGCTGCTTTGTTTGCTCGTGATTACAGGGCCTTTGACACTGATCCAAGTGCACCTAATATGGGCATCTACGGCCTCAATACATGCCGGGAAACGGGCCCAAATATTATTATGACCGATTCTACATGTATTGTCCAGAAAGTTTTGTCCGAATTGGTCTTGCTGAGGCCGCTGATGGTGATGATCTTGAAGTCCGGGGGGACACTGAAAAATCTGTTCTGGAGAATACATGTAGAATGAATTATAACCATTTATTGGCCGGAAACTCAAGTGGTAGTACAGGTGCTTGATTTTATACCAGGTACATCCGTCAAGACTCACATTTTGGCAGTGCTTACAAATTTTGATGCGCACGGTGATACCATCAATTTCCCTTTGCATTGCCCGTGGCCAGCTGGAGGGATGTTCAACCAATGCGTCCCAATCGAGTAATTATTCACGTGATTGATGGAACGCGGCAATCTCCGTCCCGCCTCTTGCCCGCCGTCCATATCAATCCCGCCCAGTTGTCATCTTCGACAGCATTATAAGTGGATGTTGTTCCGGATTTATACCGGCACACTTTCGGTGTACTGGTTGTTGCATAAACTCAGAGAACCTGAGGAATAGCAGCTATGCAGAACCCTGCGAGGGGTAAGCGGAACAATTCTTGGCACCTCTCCCAGTTTAAAATTCTCGAACCTCATTGAGAATATCACCGATGCTCACGATATAATCCACACACCGTTGGAGTCCCTGCTGCACTGATAAGCTTATGTCAGAACTCAGATGATCACCGTCCTGAAAAAAATACCGTTTATAAACGGTTTTAAACGGTTTCTAAACAGTTTAAATACCATTTTCGTTTAATTTGCCCGGATCCCTAGACGAAAACTAAATGGTTGGAGCCTTAGCGCCGCCCATTCCCTACCAGTACTCTTCCTCTGCAAGTCCTCCATGTATGACGCGGCTCGGGACACCAATCAACTAGGATGTCCCTTTTAGATGTTGTGCTCTCCGTGACTGGTGTGTCCGCCACTCGTTATTCCCTCGCTGACGCTGACGAAAACGCAGACCGATCCATCGACATCGACCTTCAAGCTTCATTGATTGATATGGCACTTCACTGCTCCTCCTCTGGGCAGACACATTACTCTGCCCCTGCTCTCGAGTCCAGTGCGTCCCTTGCTTTTATGTGAAATTTACGCTGACCCAGATGCGGTAGGACTATCTAGTCGCACTTCCCCGCTCCTCGGCGTCGTACGCGACTCGGATCCCGACACGCTAATATGTTACCCCGTCCTCCATTCTGCGTACGCGGAGGCCAGCTTCGGTACGCATCCCATGTCCTTTCGTGTGGTTTGACTGCCGGGCTGCTTTAGATTGGCTGACACTACTCAAGCAATGCCAGATCTACCTAAGTACGACGGAGCACATGCAGCCCGACCACACCACCTCCTTCTGCAAGCGGCGCCCGCTCGATATCGCTGGGAGCTCGCAATAGCACGTCGCTGTAGCCGGTGTATGTAATATCCCTCTCTCACTTGCAGTGCTAGTAGTACGTCCCTCCGACCGCCTCTCTCCGCCGCATTCACTGACCCCGGCGTAGCTGGCCGCCGACGCTCACTGCCCTCCCCTTCGTTGCGCGCCATGTCACATTCTCCAGTGGGTCCCCGCCCTCGGACGACGACAACGATACGGCGCAGCATGATCACGTGAAGACCGGCACCCTTGCCATCTGTACGCCGCGGCGGTCCCACTTCGCTGTTCGGCGCGCCGCTCACCAGCGCGGGCGCTCTGACCACGGTCCACCCGCCAGCGCCAGTGAACATCCGAACCCGCGCGCACTCAGCACAGAGCACGTCCGCATAAGCCCACTCTGCCCCAGCGCGCCACTACCAGCCCTTCTCCTCGTACTCGTCCCGCCTGTCGCGCTGGTGCTCACCCGGCGCCCGTAATCGCAGGCGGATTCACAGGAGACATACTCGAGGGATGCGGAGGGACGCATACCATTGGATGCAAGGCGGCGTGATATGCCAGCTCCTCGTGCTCATCCCGCTGGCTCGTCGTGTGCCGACTCCGAAGAACGATTCTTCGGCGTTGCGTCCAGAACTCTCTCCACCATCCAATCTTTGTCCTCACTGAAGTCCCCGGTCACGCGAACAACCTTAACTTGATGAGGCTTGATTAGGTGGTCGTCAGCCGCGCGGATGGTTTTGGTCTCGACTCTGTTCCTCAGGGTACGCCGTCTACGTTTAGCTTTGGCTCTTCGGTGAGCTTTTGCCTTTGACATCCCATCTGCATGTGCAGTTAACCATGCGGACATTGCGTGTACTTCGGCCCTTCCTACGAACACGTTGACTCCTGTCGCTTCCACTTCGTGGGATGTTCCCCTGAATTCGATCTTGGTCCCCCTTTCCACGTTACGATTTACCCCCAACTCGTAGTTCTGCTGGTAGTCTTCGCCCAGGAGAATCGGGACAGACATGCCCTTGACGACGTACGCTTCTGCTTCAGTACCTATGAGTTCCCCGTCGACTGATAGCATGAATATTTTCAGCTTGACATAGCCTTTTATTGCTGTGCCGTTGTCCGTCAACTGCGCTAGACTCATCCGATGCCCTGAACGCAATGGTGGGCGGTTTTCCATCAAGAGGTAGTGTTCCTCCGAGATGAGTGTGATGTCAGCACAGGAATCTAGCCGTAGGTCCATTGTTAGGGATCGAACCCCTAAGTAAATATTAATGATGATTTGTCATGGTATTTGGTGTTATATTTATCTATTTAGTCCAGCCGAAGCTGGACCCCTATATAAAATGTAGATACATTAGTCAATAAGGGAGCTTTTCCTCTACTTGTACTTTACACTACGGTGCCAATACTATCCTACGGGAACGTGCTGGTTAGCGTGGCGTGAACGCAAGCTCTGAGGATCCGAGCTTAACACTTTTTTTAACCCTACGTATAAACATATTGGTATCTCATCGATGTTCACCCACGACGCTGAGGTAGATTTTATTGTGACAAAAAATCGAATCAGTAAATGCCAACTGGAAAAAAGAACAAAAAGTCGAAGCGACAGCGGACTCGCACTGGCGAGTTCACTGACGGGGACCCGGGATCGCATAGATCGGTGGATCAACCGCCACCGCTATCGTTATCACTATCAGGACCGTCGCCGGCACCAGATAACACGGGTGCACGGCACGATCGCGGCGATCGGAGAGAATCTCCTGATGTCGGATCTAACGGGCGTACAGCATCTTCACCTTTGCTCGCGCTCACGTTGTCTGACCGCGACGCGAGCACGGTGCGCGTACACCGCCCGCCTCAGCCTACGGGCCCCAATGAAAAGTCGAGTCAAGATTCACGTGACTCGAACGCTTCGGCTCCGAACCATCACAAGCCTCAACGGGCGACGGTGGAGGATGCCTCAGATGAGGACGATCGGCGTCAGAGAGGTCCGAGAACGACTGGCTCGACGCATAATGACAGGCGCTCTGAGTCCAGGAATCCTGAGCCCGACGATATCGCCATCAATTTAGCAGTTGTTCCGCCGACGCCAAACCACGGCCCGCGCTCGACATCTGTAAATACGGCCAGCGACCGGTCTCACCGTTTAACGGGGTCGTCCCCTGTACTTAGCTCGTCGCCGTATCCCCTGGGGAGTGTTACTGAAGAACCCGAGAACCATCTGAGAGAATCAGAACGGCGGGCGCGACGTGAAGGAAAACAGCGCAGAAGTCGCGCTGATTCGATTGAGTCCGCGGAGTTGCATTTGGCAGCAACACGTAGCCTGGTCGATCAACAGGGACGTGAGGACACTGACGCGTCGCATCACTCCACCAGGTGGAATGATCGAAATATTAATGCAGCGCATGCCGCATTAGCGCGGGAACAATCTATACATGAGTCGACCGAGACATTTCAGAGACGTCGGGCGGCATGGGCACGCAGTGAGAAGCGGCTCAGAGACTTCCGCGTCGAAGAGGACCACATCGTCGCGGAGGAGCTTTACATGGCACAATTACGCGAATCCCAGGATCGTGACTTAGCGGAGCGACTCCAAAATGGTCAAGACAAGTCGATGAACGTATCGATGGATGAACCGCGTCAAGAATCTAGGTACACAGCATCTGAGAAAGGACGCAGTAGTACTATACCTGCCAGCGCGGTATCGGACGAGATAAATCGAATGGACCGTCGC
The DNA here is from genome assembly GCA_029204335.1 of Mycena vulgaris. Lineage (NCBI taxonomy): Eukaryota > Fungi > Basidiomycota > Agaricomycetes > Agaricales > Mycenaceae > Mycena > Mycena vulgaris. Next base: position 399,167 of record JARGYA010000046.1, read on the forward strand.
CGTCGAGATGTTAGACCGTTACTGGCTCCTGGACGCGACCCGTCGGAGGAGCGCGGTGAAGAAATGGAACGTCGCACACATACATTCCACAATCGAGTTATATTGCAACGGTTCCGATACTCTGATCTGGCGGCGGGGCATACATCTTGTATACCCGATCAAGGAATTGATTGGGATGAGTCGGGACCTCCGTTCGAAAAAGGCCTGGCACCAAGCCGAGGTAGCTCGGTAGGATTCGGAGGTAAGCGGGAGGTGGCATCTGTTTTAACTAATGAAGCAAAACAATCTTCACATATACAAGTGGCTGACGGCCCGCTTCGCGGGCCGCCATCCCCTCTTACACATGAAAGCAGTTTGAAGTGGCCGAGGATCCTCTTCAGAGATTAAAACAATTTACAGGGTGTATTTTTAGTTTGTCGGAGAATGCAAGGCAATTTGTGAGTCTATCTAAAAGAGAAGTGATGGGAAGCAGTGATTGTGTGAGAGCGGCTAATTGCGGCATGCACCCTGGATTAGAACGAAAGCCGCGTACGGCTTGTCGGACCGCCCGGCATGGAGAACGACCTTTTATAAAGTTAAGCACGTCCGAGAGCCCTGGCACTTCACCTGATCTGGCGGAGCTCTTCTCGAATAAATTTGCTCCGATTCTCAATAAGTTGACCCACAATTGGTGAAGAATAAATAAGTTGTTCTGTAATTTAGGGTAGGTCTTGGCCACTGGTTCCGATGAGCGGAGAGTGCGGCTTGATTGCGGAGTTTAAAAGCTTCAGACAGACCGAGTGCTTAGTTTTATAAAGAGGGTGAAGAGGGTGAAAAGAGGGTGAAGAGGTGATTATAAAGAGGGTGATGGCCTACCGAGGAAATATGCCCGGGCACTGCCCCTGCTGCATGTCAAACTGACATGCCGTGGGTCTTGCCCCCTGTGTCATTTGAGGTTAAAAGTCTTCTTCAAACTGAGTGTAAATAAGCACGATGAAGTGAAGCTCACCTTGCAGATCGACGGCGAGAATTATATTGAGGGCAGGTCTCGGCGTTTCTCCGGCACATGGGTCATGGGTGAGGTCAAGTGACACTGATCTTGCAGAGTCCTGGGCGGGATGTACCAAAAGCGGAGCTTAAAAGGCTTCAGACAGACACGCGTAATTTTATAAAGAGAAAGAGAAAAGAGAGATGCAGGACCTTGGATCTTTACTGAATATACAGAAGTTTGTGTATGCAGAATAGGTTCCCAGTATAATGAATCTGTTCACAAAATAAATAAGGTTGCCCATAACCCCAGAGTTGGCTTTAGGGCCGGTCTCAGTGGAATCTCGGGGTCAAGTGATCGTCGGAGTTTAAAAAGCTTCAGACGGACGGACACACATAATTTTAAAAAGAGGGTAAAGGGTGTCGACACCGCGGTACAACACACCCGCATCTGATTTACGAGGAGTGTCCCAGGGGGCTCCACTCACTCATCAGCAGTATGCGGGACGCGGAAGTCACACCGAGTCACAGAAAAATATGAAACCGCCCGTGAAACACGAGAGCGGATCTCTGTATTATTCGCGCCCGGGAACGACACCGCAAGGTGGCCGGGGCAGCGGCTCAGGTAGACGACCCTCTGATCGTGACATGAAGGGAGGACCACCATCAGACTCGTCCTCGAGTACAGACAAGTCTGACTCGCATTGTGATGAAAGTGACCCTATGTATCAGCCCGAGAGGAATTACTCGCGGTCTGAGGAGACAGACAGTGCTTGGGAATAAGACCCGTCTGTCACCATTGAAGAGGTGACTCTGAATGCAAGCGAGTCACAACCATCGTATGGAAAAACACGTAGCGGTATGCCTTATGCTGGTAATCCGGGGAGAGACCCCGATGATAGCCCGTCTTCCTCTAATAGTGACCGTCCCTCGACAAAGGGGTCCGGATTCACTCCTCGCAAACATCCTCGAGAATCGGAACGATCACACAAGAAGCGCCGCCACCGAAACTCACGGCGGAATCATCACTCTCATGGATCTCATTCACGACGCACGCCACTGTTTGAAGCGGGTGACCCAGTGATGGCAGGAGTCCCGTTGAAGCAACAGCGCAAATGGAAGTGTTCGTTGCAGGAGCCGTTTATCCGGCTGCATAATGAAATGCTCACAAAGCCGTGTAAAACAGACTCCGTGCTTGATGAGAATCGTGCACTCAAGCTGCCCGCGCCCGAGAAGTACGCGGGTAGCAAAGATTATAATGTATTCGAGGGTCATGTCATTTCGATATGCCGTTGGCTGAAAATAATTGGAATGGGTGGACCCGCGCTTTCGGAAAAGAGACATGAGATACAGTCGTATTACCTCACTGGTGCTGCGAAGGAGTGGTACGAGACAAACGTAGCGGGACTCGGGCGCCAGAAATGCCACTGGACTCATTTGGAAGTTATTCTGGGACTGTACGACAGGTTTATTGATACTGCCTGCGTACAAAATGCTACAGAAATGTTCTGGTCTACAAAGTTCTCGTCGGAGATGGGAATTACGGGATTTTACCACGAATTAATGAACCACGCAAACCGTATGATCAAGAGACCAGACTCGTACACATTTAAGAATCAAATGATGTTGAGAATGCCGCGGGCGATGGTTGAGGCATTGATTGAGCGCAACATTACAGCTGAGTACTGCACGATAAAGCAGATACTCGAGTCCGCGGTGATAAGCCGTGTACAAACCACAGGTGTATTTTCGCATTTCGCGTCTTTATACTTATAAAGCACGCTCTCTCTATTCTATAAGAGGCTATCGGGAGCTCCGAACGAGTAGCTTAACAGTCACATAGCTTAGGTTCTCTATTGGCATGATCCTATGGCGGTACCTCGACTTGGGGCCAAAGTACGACTTAACGAGAACAGGACTAACTACCTTATATCAGTACCCGTGTGCGTGCAGATGAGCTGAGTGCTAGACTAGTATCAAGGAGATGGGAAGGAATACATGACATCACATGCAGGCGACTGGGGCCTTCCAAAGCGGCCGACTTCGAGATTGTTTACCATTGTGTCTCTTATCGAGAACAGCGCGACAAGTCACATGATGAGTCCAGACCCTTGGATGGGGCGAGACTTCTGTAAATAGACACGGACGAAGTGAGTTGCCGACGGCCGAGCGTGCCTACGCATCAGAATAGCTGTGCCGGTTAAACATCAAATCGCGATGGCACTGGCACTTACCGAGACAAGTGGAACTTTGGTCTATCACAACAACTAGACTAGCTACGGACACGGGGAAGGTGTCCACAGGTAGCCATATCATAGACGATGAAGACTGACGCTCGGGACGAGCACTAGACGATGAAGACTGACGCTCGGGACGAGCACTAGACGAAGAAGACGCCAGCTCGGAAGCTTCCGTTCGATTAACCAATAGCTCTCAAACCGATTGAGTACCAAGGAGAGCTCTGACTCATAGAGCCGGCGCGTGGCCAATAGGAGTCAGGGGATTCCCTAAGATCGTCCCGCGGCTCCACGCTGGGACGGAGTGCTTTCCGAGGTGTAGTAATAGATGTGTTGTAAAGTCGAGATCCCAGTAGTATAAAAGCACGTAGTTTAGAGAGGTTCTGGAGCAGACTGCCTTGGGGTTTCGCGGACAACGGTGCAGTGACATCACTCGGTTTACCTTGTTTACATACGCACCGGCGTTGTGGCTCGGAGTTGTCGTTTAGCTCTAAGACCCAAGTGACCGTTATCTCGACTCGAGTACTGTACCTTTGGCAACGATTGGATTGGATTGGATTGTATCTGTGATCGACTGTGTGACTGAATTGTGAATTGTGTGGACTCTGTCCAGCACTGCGGGTCATATTGTGTGTGTGTTGTGTGTTCAGTGACTTGTTGTGTTATATACTGCGGTCCTGCAGGAGTGTATCGTGTCCCAAACCCGGAGAAATCCAACAAACTCGTCTTAATTGACATAAACTCGCCGGCTACTGGCCGTTATTGCCTTAAAAATCCACAAACCCACCGCTTGTACGAAGTCTCGAACATAGCGCGTATTGCTCGACTTTCGTTTCACAACCCTTGTCTATCCCACTCCCCTGTTCTCTGAACAGTAAGCGATCTGTTGACCTAATACTTGGTCTCTACCCCCGAACACCCGCGATTATCATTACTCATAAGGAGGAGGAGTTGTTGTTTGATTGATTGTTTAGTTGGTTATATTGGTTTAGACCTTTATCTCGGCTTCATAGTTATCGTTCCACCGCACCCCGAGTAGCATCGTATCAGCGGTTAATTGGGAATGGCAAGAAAATGTGCGCGCTAGATATGCAGCTACCCGAGCGGCTCATCGAGGTGAGCCGCGGGCAGCATTCTATACGAGTAATCGGCGACCAGAGGGTCGCTGACCCGAAGGGCGACGCGAAGGCGAGGCGCGCCGAGAAGGCCCGCGTCTTGCGGTTGCGGAACGAGAAGAGCTCAAACACAAGCTCTATCGACTGGTTCGTCGGGAACCCGCGATGAGGAACGAGGCGAAGGCCCCGTACAAACCTTACCCGCGACCTACGGGTCAGTATCAACGACCAGCGGGTCGTGATGGGTGATGGGGGAGGAAATGGGGAAGGGAATGCACCTCGTCCGTACCCAAAACCGGCACCACCTGGCATTAAATGCTTTAAGTGTGGTGGGCCGCATTTTAAAAATGACTGCACGCAACCTCAGGAAAGAGGGTTTGCGGCAAGAGATGCAGTTGATGATAGATCAGAGCCCGAGGAGAGTAACGGCAAGCCGCGAATCGAAGCGCTGGCACGCCCATCCACGGGAGACGACAGGTCGGAACAGATGCGGCGAGGACATGAGGAACCCATGGAGGACGAAAATCCGTACATGGGGGAGCAGTATGAATCGGAAGGCGAGTTCACTCTGGAGGAACACAGTGAATACTCGTATTATGAAGATGATGAACGCTGTGCGGCGGCAGCGGACAAGCTAGAGGACTTACCGGAATTGGGGGACGAACATTCGGATGAGGACTCGGACGGTGAATCTGACTCGCTGAGCGAGGATGATGAGGAAAATACAGACGTACCGGGTCGGGCAGGCGTAAAGCCTACCAGATTCGCGCTCTGTGACGACCGATCCGAGGAGGAGTCCGAAGGCGAGGCAATGCCAGAGGCACCCATGAACGTGAGACTTGAACCGTCACTGTTCGTGATCTGCGACAATTGGCCTGAGCATGAATTCATCGGAAATAAAGATTTGGAGCATGTGGCGCGTGATATGGCGCGGCACATCATCCAGCAAGGAGATACCGAGGAAGTGGAAGAATTCTTGTTTGCAACCGGAGATAGGGCCTCGTTATCACCTACTCAAGTGAGCAGGAAACAGGGAGTCTATATGAAGAAATCTAGAACAAGCAGACCGAGACCCACACGCACTAAGGCAGAAAATTTCTGCCTTACTGCATATGTAAATATCAACGGAGTCGACGCATTTACACTCTTCGACTCCGGATGCACTACTGAGGCATGCAGCCCTGACTTTTGCAGGGTGGTCGGTATTAAGGTATTTCCAATTAAATCCGCGATCACACTGCAGCTGGGAACCGCTGGTAGTAGATCTAAAATCAATCACGGCACAATTGCACCTGTCAAGTACGACTCGTTGCACACCAATGAGTACTGGGACATTGTGAATTTAGATCGATTCGACGCGATCGTGGGCACGAAGTATATGCGGAAACATGGTATATCTCTAGACTTTGAGTACAATAGCATCCGGATTCGAGGGAGACCAACGACAACACTCTCTGAGAAAGAGGAGTCGTCGGAGGTTGAGCGCCGTAACGCGGCGCGCCAGGTAACGGAAAATGATTGACTCGGGGACGCGGGCACTGAACCGCCCGCACCACGAGTTGCGCCTATAGCCGCAAGGATAAGAGACAAGCAAGCCTCGAAAGGAGGCTCAGTAACGCTGATCGAGATTGAAGATGAAGATGAAGTGGCCCGACCAGAAAGCGGGGCCACTGATATGGAATTAGACCAGACGACCCCGGTGTTACTTGAGGATACCGGGGTAATTGAGAGTAAGACTGGAGTCAAGTACGCGGAAATAATACAAGAGTTCTCGCGCGTGCGATTTCCATCAAGACACGTGACCGTTCCTCAGACGGACCGAGTAGGTCCGATGGAGCCGAAACTCTCCAAGACGCCGCTCCTCTTTACCCGCGAGAAATCGGTTCAAGTGGAAATACCTGGGAAAGTGAAAGACAAATTGACCGAGGTCTTAACCAAGGCAACGGAGGTTCACGCGGCAGAACTCAGAGCGGAGAACGCTCAGTTCACGGCTGAAGATATCCCCCGGCTTAGAGACCGCTGGATGGAAATCAGCAAAGATATTATGTCTGGCGCGCCGGAGGTGATGCCACCGTTACGCGAGGTCAATCATACCATTCCGCTCTTAGACGAAGCGAAGGTGTATAATTACCATATGCCTAAGTGTCCCGACTCCATGAAGACGCAATTGATTGAGAAAATCAATTTATACGTGAGAGCGGGATGGTGGAAGTCGGTGCAGGTTAACCAAGCAGCACCGATGCTCTGCATTCCTAAAAAGACGGGTTTATTGCGCACAGCCATTGACTGCCGCAAGCGCAACGATAACACCCGAAAGGATGTGACCCCATTCCCGGATCAAGACCAAATCCGAATGGATTGTGCGCTGATACGACTGGTATTAGCCCAGCCGTGAAATCTCGCATTTTTGCGATTTCTTGTCAAATACAAGAAGTCCCCTGCCTGGTGGCATACCAATCAGAGTCAGAGCGAGCTCCGCACTGCTGACTGCGTAGCAAGGACGCGAGAGAACCGTATAGGCATTAAGGTTATACTACGACTTGGTTCTTCAAATATCGAGGATCAGTATAGTAAGCTTAAGGATGCCTCGAAGTTCGTCAGATTCAGTCCATAACTCATATCTGAGGGCGGATTGCGCTGCAAAAGCTAGTTACCATACCCAGGAGATTAAACACAAAAGCCTAAGACTACTAGTTGGAACACAGTATACCAGACGCAGAGACAGGACCAGTCCGAGGACTGCTATTGGGCCATCCTGGACAGGACTGGCACGAGCGCGAACTAGACTGCAGGACCAGGGACAGTCCGAGGACTCCCAATAGACTTACATTAGGGCAAAGCATCGCCCGAGGACTACTATGTCGGTCACAAAGTACCGGTAGGTACAGGTCCGAGGACTCTAATTCGGTCCGAGGGCAAACCCAAGACTTGAAACAACAGCACGGATGAACTAATTATAGTTCGAGGACTTGTGCACCTGACAAATACCGATGCTCGGAAGCAGCCGAGCTGAGCCTAGATCATTATAGAGCCCATGTGACGTGCGCGTCGCGTCCGAGGGCCCTAAACAAGCACAACGAACATGCTAAACAGGCAACGGCTGAACAGCTCAGCTCGGACACAGCTGAAACCACTTCACGGAGTGGATACCCACGGCCGAGCCGTCTCCGTCGGCCAGAATGATGACGTAGCATGAGCTATTTACAGCCATGCCGAGGCAGAGCAGGCACGAGGGCGCGGACGGCAAAGCACGGCCGTCCGAGGACTCGCTAAATATACACCAAAAGAGGTTCCAGGCACCAGTTGTCTGCGGCCGGACCTCACCAAAATAGAGCGGCATCGTCGCATTTCCTTTTTCAGTTTCAAATTACCCTTTTTCAGTTTCAAATTACTCTTTTTCATTTTCAATTTCTCTATTCCTGTCACATATCCTCGGACTGTCACATAGTAGTAAAATTAGTATAAAAGACCAGCCAGAACGCGATGTTCAGGCAGCACATTATAGCCCAGTTCGCCTAGACTCACGTCGAAAGCTTATTCCCAAGGCATTTGTGACTCTGTATCGTCCGCGGAGATTTGTTGTAATAAACACATCTGTTGTTGTAGATTCATTAACAAGAAAGTTCGATTGTTGGCTACATCTAAGCTTTAAGGTTCATCTAAGCCATTCCTACTAGTGCATACAGTTGCCTAGTCATTGTCCCCTTGGTTGCAGACGGTTGTGCACCAAGTATTGTCCTATCAGTGCATACAGTTGCCTGATCATTGTCCCCTCGAACTGCAGACGGTTGTGCAGCGAGTATTGTCCTACTAGTGCATACAGTTGCCTAGTCATTGTCCCCTCGCTTGCAGACGGTTGTGCATCGAGTATTGTCCTACTAGTGCATACAGTTGCCTAGTCATTGTCCCCTCGAACTGCAGACGGCTGTGCAGCGAGTATTGTCGAGCCGAGCCCATACAGTTGGTGTCCTCGGACTCATTTACACCCTTTAAAACCATATCCTGGTATCTCCCAGGCCTATCTTTAGGTAGTTCTAAACTATCTGTAGTTCCGAGGACGTCCTAATAAGACTCCCTACGAACGGTTTCTTCAACATTACCTGAGAGGATTCAATCTTAGTCGTATATTTCGGCGTAGACCTGAACTCAAATCATTGGCACTGTGTATTGGTTGTGTGGTGTGTGTGTGTTGGTTGTTTGAGTGGTGTTCATAGCATCCCTCGAGTCAGTTAGTTAGGTCACAGCCATACGCAGGTGCGCCGTTTCAGCGCGTGCAAAATATCGGTCGAAAATTGACATGTCCGACGCGTATGAGCAAATACGTGTCATGGCTGAAGATGTGTGGAAAACCGCATTCACAACGGTCTACGGGACGTTTGTGAGCCATACCATGCAGATCGGAGATTGTAATGCGCCGGCGACGTTTCAGCGCATTATGACTATGGCATTCCAAGATTTCATAGGACGGTTCGTCCATGTATATCTTGACGATATCTTTATATATTCCAATTCTATCTCAGACCACGAGAAACATTTGGAATTAGTATTTGACACGCGACCGCCACTACGCACCCTGCCCAGATGGAAAAATCAATTCTACCTGAAGAAGGAGAAGTGTGATTTGTATTCGGCGAGAATGGACTGTCTAGGACATCTGATTGACGACCGGGGGCTTCACGCCGACGCTGATAAAATGCAGCGTATCCGGGAGTGGAGAGAGCCCAGAAGTTATCATGATATTCAACGCTTCCTGGGACTGGTGCAATATCTTGCACAGTTTCTTCCTGACATTACCGCATACACGGGACCGTTGTCTGGGATGACATGCAATGGCAATACCTTTGCGTGGCATCCTATGCATCAGGCATGTTTCGATAATATTAAATTGATATGCTGTCGAACAGCTATTCTACGACCCATTGACCCTGATTTGAATGACCCAATCTGGGTCATATGTGATGCGTCCATTTCAGGCCTCGGAGCCATGTATGGACAAGGACCGACGTGGCAGACGTGCCGCCCCGTCGGCTTTATATCCAAGAAATTTATGTCAGCCCAGCATAATTACCGAGTGTTCGAACAAGAAACACTGGCAATACTGGAGACCTTACTCAAATGGGAAGATAAACTTATGGGATATTGTATTGATGTGGTCACGGACCATAAGTCGTTGGAGTTTTTCAAGACTCAACGGCGGCTAAATGGAAGACAAACACGATGGATGGAGTATTTATCGCGATTTGATTTTGATATACAATATATAAAGGGGGAGTTAAATCAAGTGGCTGACTGCTTGTCCCGCTACTACGAGAATGACGACTGGGACGAAGCCCATGAGGTACAGGATTACGTGAATGCGGATGTGCGGCTGGACCCAGAAATGGACGATATACCGTTCGATCGTAAAGAAGAATTAGCTCGACTTACTAGGGTTGAGCAGGAACGGATGGCGCGAGCAGAGGAGCATCCTCTACCTCGCCGCCGAAGTGCGAGGCTGAATAAGCACCTCAAACCTCGAGATTTAGAGGTAGCCATTCTTGAAGCGGCGGCCGAGCCGGAGGCCACTCTTGAGCGGGAGCAGCCCCCGGCAGATGAGGACCCGACGATATTTCAGTCGCACCGACGCACGGACGTGCTCGAGGCGGCGCCAATACTAGAAGATCAACTGATGACCGCAATTAAGCTGGGCTATGCGAATGACAAATTCTTTAGTCAAGTACTAGCTGACAAAAGCGCGTTTGCGATGTTCACCCATCATGATGGCGCAATCTACACCCATAATCGGGGAGGAGAGAAGGTCCTCTGCGTACCCGAGGGAGTGATAGGGAAACAATCACTTCACGGCACGCTGTTAGAGCAAGCTCATACTAGCTTGGGCCACTTTGGGGCACAACGAACAGGCGATTACCTGCGAAGGTGGTATTGGTGGCCGAGGATATCGAAAGAAACACATCTGTTTTGCGCGAGCTGTGCAGTGTGTCAGGCGAGTAAACCAACGACGCAGAAACCGGCGGGAAAGCTGCATTCGCTGCCGATACCCAGTAAACCATGGGAATCTATAGCAATGGATTTTATCGGCCCCTTTCCCAAGTCGAAAGGCGCGGATTACTTATGGGTTGTAATGTGCCGGTTAACCAGTCAAGTTCACTTGATACCAGTTAACACGAAGATAAGGGCTACTGAGCTGTCTCATATTTTCATTCGGGAAATAGTGAGATTGCATGGACTGCCTAAATCTATCATTTCGGATCGAGATAGCAAATTTACTTCAGCATGGTGGCGCGAGGTCCACCGGCTGCTGGGAGCAAAATTATTGATGTCGACGGCGTTCCACCCTCAAACAGATGGAGCAACGGAGCGGGCAAATCGATCTATTGGTCAGATACTTCGGTCGATGGTCCAGCCCGACCAGAAGGACTGGGTCGAGAAAATACCGCTTGTGGAATTTGCTATTAATGTGAGCATCAGTGTGTCTACTGGGTTCGCGCCGTTTGAGCTGGCTGGTGGATACATGCCCTCTATGATCCGGGAGTTCGCTAGTGCAGTGCAGGCCCCCAAAGGAGTAAAAGCCTTTGCGGAGCAGGTGTTAATGAATTTAGCGGAGGCCCACGACGCGATAATCGAAGCGCGGGTGATGTCCACCGTACAAGCGAGCCGACATAGACGCGAGGACCCTCTGATCAAGGCTGGGGACTTGGTATATTTGTCAACGGCCAATTTAGCGCTACCCAAGGGGCGGGCGGGGAAGCTATTGCCGAAATTCATCGGCCCGTACCACGTGCAACGTGCTCTGGCACATTGTTCGGATTATGAACTAGAACTACTGGAGATATTAGCATCCCGGCGAGTACATAACCGGTTTCATGTGAGCCTTCTTCGGCCACATGTAGCTAGTTGCGACGATCTCTTCCCAAACCGGGCGTCGCCGGGGCCATATGATTTTGGCGCCCCTGCCACGGACGAATGGACGGTGTCTGCAATTATTGCGCACCGATGGATGGACAATGTCGTGGAATTCCATGTGAAATGGAATTTAGGCGATACTACATGGGAGAAATTTAGCGAAGTCAAATTGCTATCAGCGCTGGACGACTACTTCGTGCTGCATGGGGTGAAGAAGTGGCAGCAACTTCCTAAAAAGAAGTAGCTGGCTGACACTACGAGTATGGAGATGCCGCGGGAGCGGGTCTGATTGGCGAAGGCACGTTACCGTGGAATGATCAGATGATGGCCTCGTGCAGGCCCGTGTGGGTCCCATCAGAAGCCGTAGAGAAAAGAAGCTGCGCAATGTTCGCTCTCTACCTCTACTTTATAACTGCGTCTCTGTGGAGGGGAACTCCATCGAAAATGGCGCCTGCTACTATCACTACAACGACCCAGATACTGCTTGAACCACCCGAGGCGCTGTTTGACGAGTACGGCAACGTGCTCCCTGTTAACTCCGAGAAGGAGGCTAACAAGAGAGCTGTCGACCCAATGGATATCGAGAGGCCTCGGGTCGTGAGTGTTGATACCACCGACGGCCACGAGCTTGACTTCGGCGATCAGGACGATGAGATGGAGGATGATGAGATAGATACGCTCCCCAGCGGCAGCACTTCGCCGACGGAGGATGGAACGGACGACCCGCACTCCAGCTTCCTCAAGTACGAGAACCCGCAGGTGTCCAAGACGGACCCCATGCGGGGGGGAGGAATTGTACTCGAGTCGATATCAACAAAGGAAGGCCGCATGTGCGCGCATCGCCCAGTGCACGCCATGGCGCTGGAAGGAGCGGACGCAGAAGACGAACGAAAGTTACTGCGCCGCATCAAGGACAAGAAATGGACGCTGAATGAGAACTTGTACGTACCGGAGTGCCGTGGGGAGCAGTTCGATCCCAAAATGGATCCGGACGAACTCGACGGACTCAAGTGCGACATATGCGAGGAGTACGCTCGACACGTCGGGGAAGATTTCGCGCGAGGAGAGGGAAGTCTCAAAGCCGTACTTCAGCTGAGAGAACTATACCTTCTGGCGGACGCGAGGATCGACAACAGGCAGGCGGAGAAATCAATTCGGCTGCTTGAAGTGGCAAATTCATTAGCCGAACAACTTAACGAAGACAAGGATCGGCAGGTGGAAGCAGCGAAGGCCGAGAAGTCCCTCGCGGTGCAGGAAATTGGTCGGCTCGGTGCGAAACTCGAAGAAAGCGAACGAAAGCTCGACAACACATGGGACGAGATTAAAGAATTGGAGGATAAGATAACGGAACTGGACGCGTTAGTCGAAAACCTGGCGTTCCCGGAACTTCCGCACAAGAAGGCGCGCCGCCGGGACGAGGACGCGCCACGGAAGACAGGTACGCATGCGCCACCCGCCGCTGTGAGAAACAGCGAGGACGTGGTGATGGGAGAAGCCGAGTCAGTTACTACGAAGGAACCACTGGCTATGGATCAAGGACCGTCATCGCTACCCACTCCGGTGGCTCTGGCTGATAGACTCACCGGCCCGCCCAGGGACGAGGCGAAGAGCGCGGGTAAACCCGCTCTGTCGTTGCTGGCAAACGTCGTAGTACTGGCGCCACCCATGCTGGAAACGGAGCCCAACGTAGACGAGCGCGGATTCCCGACCGACGTGGCCACTGTAGACGCAGTGGTCAAGTTGTTAAACACTGGCAAGCCATACTACGTTTATGCGCTACGGATGTTCTATCTATTCACATTCTGCCGCGCCATCCCAACCGCGGCCAGAACTCCGGCCCAACAACGGGCCATCAACACATTTATTATGTTCGACTGGTTCGCGAATCTGCTCACGACCGTGAGCTGGGATCTCCAGACGCAGCGGGATACACTTCGATATTTTCACACGATCAAACGCGAAGACATCGGCTACAACCCCCCTCTACTCGCGCAGCTCATCCAGTTCAGGGAATAGACGGATGTGCGTGGATGCCCGTTCGCAGATGACGCGTGGACGCTCAATATGCACCACGTCCGAGGACTGAATCTGTTAGAGGCGCTGACAATCCGTCGCAGCATCGCAAAGCCCGACGAACAAACACGCAATTACCGAGCGCAACTCGAGAAAGCGTTCATCGAAATATTCTGCAAACCGACACTGTACCGGCAGCTACTCGAACAGCAGAGACTCACACCCAATACCACGTTCGTAGCACGCCACTGGCTAGCCGACACGGACGGCGACCCTACACACAACAATGTGGCGAGGTTCTTCGCCAACTGCGGGGTATCGCAATTCATGATCGACGACACATTCGAGTTTGGCCAGCAATGGATCTTTGATTGGACCGAGAAGAACGCCACTCCCCCGGGCTGGACACCAGAGGAACTGGCGGCCGCCCAGCACCAGGCTAGTTGGGGAAAACCCCCGCGGGGGCTCTTTCCTCCAATCAATGATGTTTTTCCGCGCCGCCCCGACTTACCATGGGTACATCATGCGGACCAGTTTGTGCTCACCCAACTGTCCGAATGGCAGCACCCGGAGCTCGTCGGCATGATCAGAGCGCCGGGATCTAAAATTCAATCCGTCATCAATCGGGGCATTTCCCGACCCATCTCGCGTAATGAGCACAAGGTGGAACAGATCAACCCATTCCGTCGGGACGAGCGACGCCGCGTCAACGATTCGGCAACGGCACACCTCGCGCAAACCGGAGCGGCCGTACCCAGTCGTGGGAATGTGCCTGCCACGCTCGCCAATCGTCGGACCTCTGGATTGCCTCGCGGCGTTCGCATGCAGCAACGTGCGGACGACGCCGTACGTACCTCGTTGTGTCCGGCCGCGCCCTCCGTTGGTGACTCAACGCACGTCGCACCGCTTGAGAAAACCTCTCTCGCGGGAATGCAGGTAACATTTCATGACCCACACCCCGCTTCGTACACGGCTAACCTAGAAACACTTGGTGATTTTGCAGACGCACTCGCTCAAGCCGGTATAACTGATGTGACGCCGTTTCGATACGGTGAAACAGAGTATGATGCAAACGTAGTCATGGACGGCTGGACGGCGCCACATATTTCCTGAGAATGCTTGATCGTCGATTGGTACACGCGCTGAATATTGATAACCTGTACAATGATTGCATACGGCTATAATGATTTGATATATTGTTCTATCCTGTCAGAGTGTGGTTCACTCTTGAGCGGGAGAATGTTAGGGATCGAACCCCTAAGTAAATATTAATGATGATTTGTCATGGTATTTGGTGTTATATTTATCTATTTAGTCCAGCCGAAGCTGGACCCCTATATAAGATGTAGATACATTAGTCAATAAGGGAGCTTTTCCTCTACTTGTACTTTACACTACGGTGCCAATACTATCCTACGGGAACGTGCTGGTTAGCGTGGCGTGAACGCAAGCTCTGAGGATCCGAGCTTAACATCCATGCACGGGTTATTCAGTGATTCTATCCATTCTTAGACTGATAGCACGGAGACGCCTATTGCAGAATCTCCCGGCCGAGTCTTTCTCCTGGTTTTCAGGAAGATAAGTTCTAATTCGGCCGGAGGGGGTTTGGTCTCGTCAGTCTCTTGGGCTTCGGCTTGGTTCTCTTGATCTTCTTCCTCTTCCGATGCCTCACTCTGCGACTCCTCTCGCCTACTCCCATCCTCTTCTTCCTCCATGAGCTCGAGCAGGAAGGTACGAGCCTTCGACATCCGAGCTTCATTCTCCCAGTACTCGTCTTCGATTTCCACCATTTGCACATTTCGAGCGCTAACTGATTGAGCGCTCTTCCTGATAGGTGAAGTAGCGAGGGGTGACGAGCTAGGGTTCTGGGTATAATTGAGGGTGTCCTGTGCGATGTATCCATTGTCCTGATTCATTTCCGTAGGTACCATTTGCGATGGATTTTCCTTGCGAGGCTTTGCCTCTTCGGGCTTATACTCTGGATCCCCAGTGGAAGAGATCTCCTCCACTAAGCTCAGAGCTGCTGTCCTCAAAAAGAATCCGATCCCAAGCGGCTATCCATCAACACACAATAAGCGCCATGATATAGCAAGCCGGCTTGTTCTGACGCGGGGTCCGTGGAGACCAGAAGTACACCTCGCTTTACCTTCTCCAGGTATGTATCATAGTCGGGACACTCTTTGTCCCAGTGGTTGCTGCTACCACAGACCTTACAGGGAGAAGGAGGCGCGTTGCCCATACGTGTAGTGGCGTGGTTGTTGTTGGGGAAAGGGTAGTCTCCCTTCGGCGGGGGACGTTGACACTTCTTCAGATTCTGGTAGACCTGTCGAATAGTCTCGTTCCCCTCTTGAGACTCCCCCGTCGGTTCCTGTTCGCTGACCGGTACATCGTCACTTGTCTCCTCCGTAGAAGCCAGATTGGCCCTCTTATGCCTGGTCGAGGGACCGGAATTCGGGTTTAATCCTAGTTTGTGCATGGTCGAGGCGAGATTATGAACCGTGACCACTTCCGTTGATTGATGTTTCACAGATTCGATCAGCGCGGCATCGTGGTCGTTCACCTTCTCATAGAGTTCCTCCAACGAGCGGATGTTCTCAATCACCAGAATGGTACTCCAGACTAGCGGAGCTTTACACATGACTAAGAAAACTTCCAAGGGCCCTCCGTCATCCGAGTTGGCCAGCATTCGTACGTGCCGTGTGCGCCTTCCCAAGAACTGCTGCGGAGACTCCTTTTCATGCCCTTCTTGCCTGAAAGCCTGCTGCTCAAATTCGATATTCGCGAAGAGTTGCCATTTGCGACCCAAATAGCTGTCTTTTATTGTCCGCAAGTAATGAAGGTAATGGGATCGCATCTCCTTTTGTCTCGAGGTGGACTGAATCGAGAACTAGTTGTGCACTGAAGAGCCTTTCTTCAGGCTTTGATGGTAACCAATACCCCAACGCTTCGGGCATCCACCCTTCGAGAGCAGCGAATTGGCCTACATCCCAGAAATAGTCGACAGCGGTTTTGTGTGATCCATCCCATTCCGGTAAGCTTTCAATTTTTATCTCAGGCTTGATTGTAGGGACTAAGGTGCCCCAGGGGCCACATAAGGGTATCCAAGAGCCCCACCGTTCCCGTTACCTCCTGGAACGCCACCTCCGCCCCCTCCTCCAGCAGGAGGACCTCCCGGGGGATTCGGTGGAGGCAGACGACCGGGAGGATGTCTCCCTGATCCTGAGGGAGTGCTGCCAGGAGATCTATCATCAGGACGATGACGAGCTGGTCTTAACGGGTTTGGCCCCCTCGGACAGCTTCCATGATCATCGTCTCCGTCGTCATCGCCGCCTCCTCCAGCTCCCCCTTGAGCAGCGCCTACGGGGGCGGCTCTGCCTCTCTGCATCGAAGGCTGATTCCGGTGATCGTCTCCTCCCTCGGTCGGTAGGCGGCGTTCGAAGCCTTTTCCATCCCCAGGGCCTTTAGGCTGATCACTCCGCAGGGATAGGTGCGGAGGCACACCCCGTGTTCTTTGCTGGCTTGACTCTTCTTGGATCGGACGCAAGGTTGACTGTGTCTGCACGTAGCAAATCAATGGGGTCAACGCAGGAGAAGAATTCCATTGCTCTACTCTTTGACGTAGGGAAGCTTCTTTATCTTTCCTCGCTTGGTCTAGACCTCGGCTGATGGAATCATTCGAGTCTGTATGAGGCCGCAGATGCGATGCCATTCCGCGCAGAAGATCAGGCAAATTAGGACCAGGAATACTGATCTCGCGCCTTAAGGCAGGTGGCGACTTCGGGACCATAGAAAAGAAGGTCTCTGCAGGCTTGTAAGGAACTTGCGAGCTCATAGGTTCTTGGTATATTCTCGGCGGCCAATGAGTACCCTGCTTGTTTGGGTTTGACGGTTGTCTATCCCAGTCCTCATCTTCTTTTGCTTCCTCGCTTTCCAGAGATATTCTAAGCTCTTTCGGAGTATCCTCGTCTGGTACTCGGAATTCTTCTTTGTTTTTCCAACTGGTTCGATCACCCCAAATGTGTCTCTCCCTCCGCTCGCCTTCCACTGAATAATATATGGTCGAGGGTCTATCTTCCTCTACCCTATCTGGGAACGCATTTTTGAGGCGAGCAGGAGCAGCTAAGGCTACCGCAAGTTCTCCGGTGTCCCGGTCATAGTCCTCCGGGAGCTGTGCCTGATGGTGTGGAACGTTGTCGAAGAGGAAGATGAGTTGCATCATGGAAGACTTAAAGGAGGGCCATCTGGTGTATATTCCTTCATCGGTAGAAGCCGGGGAAGTCGGACACAATTCTTCCTCAGCAATCCGGTAGTGCTCCTCGTATTTTTCGAGATACCGCAACGCTAACGACATACACTTTTGCAGACCTAACCAGGCTATATGCAGCTCGTCCAGGTTGCCTGCTCCCCCGAGCGTGTTCATGAGCAAGTTGTGAGGATCAATGATGAACCAAGTTGTTCTCCCAGGGACTAGTCTCGATGCCTTTTGCAAGAATCCTTGAGTCTCCTTGATTGTAATTCTAATGGTCATCGCTAATCCCGGAGCTAAACCGAATCGAGACAAATATTGCATAGGCTCAGGCCTCGATCATTGACGTCCACAGGATCCAAAGACTGTTTGCTAACGATCAGTTTCACTCTACGGAACGTCGAAATGTCCCCCTCTCCTTCTTGCAAGAATGCTCGTTGCAGCTCTGCCATCTCTGACGTCGCGTATCCTCTGGACATTCCTGCATGTGATACCAAATACTCCGGGATAGGCACATCTTCGGGTCGATTTCCACCGACGTGGCCATGAGTGGTTTCAAAGGAGGATCCACAGTAAATTCCGATGTGGCTCGTGGTAAAAGATTGCACGTAGTCGTTGTGTTGTACGCGCTGCTGAAGGTAACGTGGACTGTGCTTGTTTCGCTAGTTGCGGTAGCACGACGTGAGCCTGCGTCAGACTTCTTTAGCTTTGTTTTGCTACCTCCTTTAAACAACAACGAAGTTTTGGGCAGAGATGTGTCCGGTTTTCATGGGCACCCGGAAGCGACGCTAAAAGGGGTCTGTGGAGAGCGAGACCTCGAGCCACTCACAGCTGCTGCCTTCTGACGAGCTCGCCAAGAAGGGGGGGTATCCGCTGGTGAAGGAGAAACAGAAGATTCCTCTCCAGCGGTTTGGATAGCGCGAGCGGAAGAGGCTAGAGTAGGAGCGTATAGACGGGATTTAACATTATCTAAGTGAGACGTCAACGCTGCGTGACGCAATCTCAAGGACACGGGGCCTCTGCCTCTGAACGTAGGACTAGGTCCACGAAGCGGCTGTCCCGAGGGTAGCGGTTTGTTGGGTGAGCACGGACTAGCCAGAGTGTTAACAAATTTCCCAGTGAGTCCACTTTGTAAGGCCTAGATGTGCCTCACTAGGGAACAAATGTTAACGATAGGCTGGCGAGTCCATGGGTTTGCATTTGTGGTAGAGACCCCTGTATGCAGTCTAGATGTCACGAGGTTCACCCGGAGTAAGATATTCCTAAACCAAAGGGCTAGACTCTGACTCCCTGATATTCAGTGGAGCTGATGTCTTAGAGGGGAGTCTCGGCACGAACGAGAGCTAACGACGAAGCGGTAGATTGAATTACAGAAGTTTGATTAACAGAAGGCATTGCCTGATGCCCACTGCCTGTGCTCGGAGCGTCTCAACGAGTCAGGCAGAAGAGGGCGAGGCGATGGTAGTGGTTAAAGTGTAGTTAGATTACTGTCAATGCGGTGGCACTGACTAATTATCTACCGACTACCTAATGGAGTAAGTCACGTACGAGAGATTATAAAAGTAAGAACAAATTGCGAAAAAATATGGCTACGGGTATTTTACGAGGAAGGAGTCCTTACACTACTGCTACTTTCTTGTTCTCCAGTGCAGCCTCCAGATCCTCCAAATTCCCTGATCTTTGATATCAATCTGTGAAAGATACTGCCAGGTTCCGGAGCCGTCCAGCAAGATCTGGGTGGCCCTCGGGTGTCTGTACTACTGCTGCTTTATCGTTCTCCAGTGCAGCCTCCAGATCCTCCAGATTCCCTGATCTTCGATATCGATCTGTGAAAGATACTGCCAGGTTCTGAAGCAGTCCAGCAAGATCTGGGTGACCCTCGGGTATCTGTGCTACTGCTGCTTTCATAATCTCCAGTGCAGCCTCCAGATCCTCCAAATCCTCTGATCTTCGATATCGATCTGTGAAAGATACTGACCGGTTCCGGAGCCGTCCAGCAAGATCTGGGTGACCCTCGGGTGTCTGTGCTACTGCTGCTTTCTTGTTCTCCAGTGCAGCCTCCAGATCCTCCAAATTCCCTGATCTTTGATATCGATCTGTGAAAGATACTGACCGGTTCCGGAGCCGTCCAGCAAGATCTGGGTGACCCTCGGGTGTCTGTGCTACTGCTGCTTTCTTGTTCTCCAGTGCAGCCTCCAGATCCTCCAGATTCCCTAATTTTCGATATCGATCTGTGAAAAATATTGCCAGGCTCTGAAGCCGTCCAGCAAGATATGGGTGGCCCTCGGGTGTCTGTACTACTGCTGCTTTATCGTTCTCCAGTGCAGCCTCCAGATCCTCCAGAGTCCCAGATCTTCGAAATCGAGCTATGAAAGATACTGCCAGGCTCCGGAGCCGTCCAGCAAGATCTGGGTGGCCCTTGGGTGTCTGTGCTACTGCTGCTTTCTTGTTCTCCAGTGCAGCGTCCAGATCCTCCAAATTCCCTGATCTTCGATATCGATCTGTGAAAGATACTGCCAGGCTCTGAAGCCGTCCAGCGAGATCTGGGTGACCCTCGGGTGTCTGTGCTACTGCTGCCTTCTTGTTCTCCAGTGCAGCCTCCAGATCCTCCAAATTCCCTGATCTTCGATATCGATCTGTGAAAGATACTGCCAGGTTCCGGAGCCGTCCAGCAAGATCTGGGTGACCCTCGGGTGTCTGTGCTACTGCTGCTTTCTTGTTCTCCAGTGCAGCCTCCAGATCCTCCAGATTCCCTAATTTTCGATATCGATCTGTGAAAGATATTGCCAGGCTCTGAAGCCGTCCAGCAAGATCTGGGTGGCCCTCGGGTGTCTGTACTACTGCTGCTTTATCGTTCTCCAGTGCAGCCTCCAGATCCTCCAGATTCCCTGATCTTCGATATCGATCTGTGAAAGATACTGCCAGGCTCTGAAGCCGTCCAGCAAGATCTGGGTGACCCTTGGGTGTCTGTGCTACTGCTGCTTTCTTGTTCTCCAGTGCAGCCTCCAGATCCTCCAAATTCCCTGATCTTTGATATCGATCTGTGAAAGATACTGCCAGGTTCCGGAGCCGTCCAGCAAGATCTGGGTGACCCTCGGGTGTCTGTGCTACTGCTGCTTTATCGTTCTCCAGTGCAGCCTCCAGATCCTCCAGATTCTCTGATCTTCGATATCGATCTGTGAAAGATACTGCCAGGCTCTGAAGCCGTCCAGCGAGATCTGGGTGACCCTCGGGTGTCTGTGCTACTGCTGCCTTCTTGTTCTCCAGTGCAGCCTCCAGATCCTCCAAATTCCCTGATCTTCGATATCGATCTGTGAAAGATACTGCCAGGCTCTGAAGCCGTCCAGCAAGATCTGGGTGACCCTCGGGTGTCTGTGCTACTGCTGCTTTCATATTCTCCAGTGCAGCCTCCAGATCCTCCAAATCTCCTGATCTTCGATATCGATCTGTGAAAGATACTGCCAGGCTCTGAAGCCGTCCAGCAAGATCTGGGTGACCCTCGGGTGTCTGTGCTACTGCTGCTTTCTTGTTCTCCAGTGCAGCCTCCAGATCCTCCAAATCCCCTGATCTTCGATATCGATCTGTGAAAGATACTGCCAGGTTCTGAAGCCGTCCAGCAAGATCTGGGTGACCCTCGGGTGTCTGTGCTACTGCTGCTTTCATATTCTCCAGTGCAGCCTCCAGATCCTCCAAATTCCCTGATCTTCGATATCGATCTGTGAAAGATACTGCCAGGCTCTGAAGCTGTCCAGCAAGATCTGGGTGACCCTTGGGTGTCTGTGCTACTGCTGCTTTATTCTTCTTCAGTGCAGCCTCCAGAGCAGCGGGTCGGATAGATGTGCTGGTAAAAGGGAGCTCTCCAGCTGAGGCCCATTCGGGGACGGGTGCGATGGCCTTGTTCACAGAGCTTGCAAGGAAGAGGCTAGCAGTGTTGTTTCTCTTTGCCAGGAAGAAGTTCCCTGAAAATTCAATTGATTCCGGTGGTGTGGAGAGTGTAAACGTGAACTGACCATCTTCTTCCATCACAACACACTGATCGCATATTTCCTGCAGCAAGTCGGCAGTACTTTGCACAGATGTTTCATCATCCTATTGAACCTCAGGCCTCGGGGGCAGAACTGTAGAGCGGTATATAAACATACCCATTGGAGGATAATATCACACCAGTCGTCATCATGGCTCATCACAACCGCTGCTTCCGGGAACTGCAGAAATTCCGTCACGACTCTGCACAGATGCATTTCAGGTGGATCAATACCTGGCGGAGTAGGTACTCATTTATCACTTGGGCCGGGTGGAAAATCTGAGGCGGCAACAAATGCATGATTGACTTGTTCGTGGTCGAATATACCACAACGTACCTGCGAGATCGGAGGAAATTCCGACAACTGGACACCATTTGGATCTCCCTGCTCTCTCCGTCGTTTTCCCCCATTTGTTCCGCCGCCGCCCAGAAATCCCAACGCCCAAGAGAATGAAAGTTCCTGCGATGTGTACGGCACATACCCGGTATCTGAGTCGCCTATTCGGGCATCCTCGATTTGACGGATATCAACGTGTTTAAAGAGGTTGCCCCATATCCCCGTTCCGAGAGAGATGGAAAATCCGTGTATGAAGAGTGTTTGATTTAAACCGCAAACACCCCACAGATTCTGGTGCACTTGACATGCTGTTGTGTGATGAGACTGAATAGGCCCCGAAGCTTTGGTGGTAGCAGGGCCAGAGAGTACCCAACGATACAAGAGATTGCCGAGCGGATTGAGCGACAGCTGAAAAACAGTCTGGGCTGGGACGTTTTGGAACACGCCCATCCCCCATTGCGATCGCGACTTTTCGAAGCCGGTGACAAGATACAGGGAGCCGTTGACGAGGCCACGTCCTCTGGGGCCGTTGATATACTTGTACCAGCTCTGTGCATTGTCCGCTGCGTAACGACGCATTTCTTCCAGATTTCGCAGTTTTTCCACGTGTGAGCCGGACGGGAGTGCTAATACGGCGCCTTGTGGGGCATGACAGTTGAACATGAAATGGCCGCCAGCAAACTCCCTGTCGGGAGGTGAGAATTAATGTCGCAGAATGCGCCGTGAACATACTCCGATGCCCCGAGATCGACTCTCTGTACAGAACGGGACGAGACCGCATGCCCTGGCTCGAACTCCTGTTGGACAATATCCATCGGATCGTAGCGTGTCAGCGGGGAGAAGCCTTCTGGAACATGGTTCGAGTTGACGGGGTTGTCTGCGGGGAGGTAGATGTTGAAGAAGAAATCGAATACTCCGTCCGATGTAACACTGCCGACATCACCGATGGACACACTCTCCCGCTGGTATGCTGGGGGGAGGGTGCCTTGAGGCCCAGGGATGTATAACGGAAATCCGCGACCTCGACGCAGGAGTTGGCGGCAATAACTCCCGCTGTCAGAGTCTACATTCTCTAGTACGTCCGCTGACTCCGAGGAAGCGGTTGGCTGCGCGGAGGCTAAGGAGGACCGTGAATAGATGTCCGCTCTGGTTGGATATTCTGAGACTCACCAGCGGGTGGCGGCACCAACGGCGGCGGCAACGGGTGTATAACCATATTTCCCATCACATGCGTAAAATTGGATCCTTGGACGCCGAAGCCAGTCGCATTTTGAAACATTTGTGCAGGACTTTAGATGCAATCAATGTCTGAAAACGCAGGGCAGCACTGGGGTTCACCTTTGTGTGGCCAGACTCGATTCAGGATACACGGGTGCGGGACTGTAAAACAATGAAATCCTGCCATCGCACGTCGTCACCTTCACTCACTGTGCAGCCGCACTGGACTCAGGATCCATAGGCTGGACAGGATGTGAGACTTCCATGGTTGGGAGATGGCAAAAGCAGCAGGCGGTTGGGAGGATGCAAGAGCAGGGCACCTAAATTTTGTTGTACGCCTTACGACATAATTGCTGATACGTATCAACACACTTTTAGCCAGCTTTTAGCGCCTGAAGCTGTATTTGATGGGGCTATGTTTGTGCTGTACGCCTTACGACATAATTGCTGATACGTATCAACACACTTTTAGCCAGCTTTTAGCGCCTGAAGCTGTATTTGATGGGGCTATGTTTGTGCTGTACGCCTTACGACATAAATGCTGATACGTATCAACACAAGAGCGCGGTGGGCCGCTTCGCGGCCCACCACTTCGGTTAAACGTTTGATTTGGCGCCCTCTCAAAGTATAATGGTGATGTTCACACGAACACCCGATGAAGTTACGAATAAATTTAAGTCACAGGCACCGGTCGGCGGTTTGGCATTGTGTACACTTTTATAGGCGCACACGCGCTTCAAGTTGATCATGGGGCCAAAAAAACCCCGAGGAAGCGCCGTTTATTGAGCGCTTCCAAAGGTCTGGACCCAGCGCTTCCAAAGCCTCGGGCCTGATATCCCAAAAGCGGAGTTTAAAAGGCTTCAGACAGACAGAGACGATTTTATAAAGAGAGAGATAAAGAGAGAGACACTTTTAGCCAACTTTTAGCGCCTGAAGCTGTATTTGATGGGGCTATGTTTGAACTGCCTTCTTCCCAGAAATAGCTGGAGGTGAGTTCTACTCGTAAAATTTTATTTATTTATTTTACTTTTCAGTTTGAAGGAGACAAAAAAAGGCCGGTCTCGCGCACCTGAAAAGTGGATGGAAATGCAGAGGGAGATCTAGAGGATGCGCGATCGATTCGCGATTTGTGTCGGGAGCATGCTTGTCATGAACACATTCCTATCTGGGCTTATCTGGCCTGTACATAGTTATCTGACACTCCATTTGTACACCCCAATTTGGTCGGACGTCCCGTGCACATCAGATTACGGATATCGATCGGAGAAACCTTCCCACAAGATCTCTACGATATTTCCACGGAATGTCAGATAGTGGTCCTTGTCAATCTTGTGAGAATATATGCGACAGATGCTTGGGACATTTCACTCCGAGTATTTTAATTCCATTCGTTGAAAACATGAAGCCACTTTAATTTGTAGTCCTGTTATTACCGCGCCACTTCGTCCGATTTTGGCCCATCCATTATTTGTTCGAAATAAATGAAGACTCGATCTCCGATCAAGCTCGGTATCTGCTGCCGCGTGCAATTGAGGCCGCCATAAACATCTCTGCCATATGCAGGATATCTGCCTGTGTTTGCGTCTTGGGGCGAGGCATAGAGATATCATCGCTTATCATATATCATCGCTTATCATCCTGCGTATGGCAGAGATGTTTCTGGCGGCCTCAATTGCACGCGGCAGCAGATACCGAGCTTGATCGGAGATCGAGTCTTTATTTATTTCGAACAAATAATGGATTGGCCAAAATCGGAAGGGCCGGATGAGCCAAGGGTTGAGCACCCCTACTCTCAAGGGAATCAGAGGAGAATTGAGTAATAAAAATGGCCGCGCCCTAAGTTGTGCAAACAGCTACAAAAAGCCCTTACTTTTCTTTCCCCGCACCGCACTTGCACCGTATCCTGTTCCGCTGCCTTACCCCATCGCTCCTCCATTACATGTATCCACCGCTGGATTCCGGGCTCTGAATCGCCGCAGGGTTTGGTCTAGGCCCTGTGTCAAGAAAATGTGGTCAATCCATCTAGCTGTCATTTCCTTTCTCTGGTGCATTCCGCAGTGCCATGCAATCAGAATTTACTCTGCTTCTGGTCCCCTCTTGACATCCACACCAGCGAATAGCTCGCCCATTGTATTCGCTCGCCCTGGGAGATGTGTTTATGTATCAGGTTTCGGATTCTAAGAGTCCTTCTGACTGAATCTCGACTTGCCGTGCACTGACTGGGGATGGCGTTGGAAGATGGACACGTCCCCCGGCGCTAAATGGATAATAACTAATATTTTCCCCACTGATGTTCTGTCTCAAATTTAAAGCGTGTCGAAAGAATGGTCCAAATCTTCTGGATTACTGCAGTGTCCATATCGGGAAACATAGTCCTTCGAGGCGCTTCGCAGAGCCCTCATCGTGAAGTCTTTGATGGCATATACAGGCAGACTAGAAAAATTCTATATGACATCCGAACCTCCTTCAGTCAATACCCAAGCCGAGAATGGGGAATTGAACATATCTGCGGTGGTATCGGCCCGTACCCAGGAAGCGTCATTTTTAAATATGCAACGGAACCCTGTGTGCACAATACACCATGCTGCTTTCCTTCCCCTGTTCAGCCCTTGGTTTAGGTTTAGTCGTAGAAAGATCGGTGAGCCGAGGGAGAGAAAAACAGGAAGCCCGGGATGATTGTGGGATGAAGAGGAGTACCTCGGATTGAACGAGGACCTCGGGGATAACTTATCTCATGCGGCCTTCAATGCGAACCTGTGTGCACGATAAACCATACTGCTTCAAATACCCTGTTTTAACGCCGATGGTGTGCTAGACAATCTGTAAGCTGAGGAATAAAATAATGATACACTCGAAGAGCAGTACCTCGATTCGAACGAGGACCTCGGGGTTGATGCATGTTCACTTTCAACCCGACAAGGGAGCCCCGAGTGCACGATACACCCTACTGCTTTCTTTATCCGGATTTGTGGTTGTTGGGGTACTAGTAAATTGGTGAGCTGTGGGTCAAAAAGTTTGACCCGCACCGAAGAGCAGTACCCGATTGTAGCCCCATTCAAACGGGGACCTCGGGGATAACTGGTGACAGACACCTCCAAGGGAGCCTCGTGTGCACAATACACCATACTGCTTTCCTTGCTCTGTTTCTGACTTTGTGGGGTACTAAAGGATTCGCGAGTAAAGAAGTAAAATGATGTAGCTACAAACTTGGAGCAGTCCCTCGATTCGAACGAGGACCTCGGGGCTAACCATTGCGAGCACTGGAACAGAACCTTGTGTGCACCATACACCATACTGCTTTGCTTAGCCCTTGGTTTAGTCCTACAAAATTGGTGAGCAAAGAAATGAAAATATCTACTTGAACCTTTCTCAAAGCTGCACCTCGAATTGAACGAGGACCTCGGGTTTGATTTGCAGTCGCGCCTAGAAGAGAGCCCCATACTGCTTCATTCGTTTTCTTTGGTGGTTGGTTTAGTGTCAGAAATTTGGTGAGCTCAGGAATAAAAAGACTCAGAGCCTCGATACAGGAGCAGCACCCCGATTCGAACGCGGACCTCAGGGTTAATTCTTGTGCAATCAGCAATTAAGTGTGCACAATACACCATACTGCTTGCTTTACCTTGTTTTGTGGTTGGTTCAGTCGTAAGAAATTGGTGAGCCGAGGGGGAGAAAAAACAGGCAGCCCGGGATGATTGCGGGATGAAGAGCAGTACCTCGGATGATGTCGGGGATGACTGGCGAGTGAGATTTGTGACCACAAAAGACCACATTCCTTTATCTTGTTTGCAGATGACGGGATGCTCGCAAAACTGGCGAGCAAAGAATAAAAAATGTCGACGCTTCAATATAGTAGTACCTCGAATCGAACGAGGACCTCGGGGTTATTAGTACAACTCGAGCGATATGGACGAGAACCCCTTGTGCACACCATACTGCTTTTCTTGCTCTGTTCCCGGTTTGGTTGGATGCTAGAAAATTCGTGAGTTGAGGAATAAAACCGAACAACAATTACTCAGATCAGCACCTCGATTCGAACGAGGACCTCGGGGTTAACCATTGCGAGCGCTGTAATAGAGCCCTGTGTACCCAATACACCATGCTGCTTCCATTCCTCTGTGATCTGCTGGAAAACTGGTGAGCTGGGGAATAAAAAAACTTCAAAAAGGTGAGCCTCATCGCAAAGAGCAGTACCCCGATTCGAACGAGGACCTTAGGGGTAAACATCCTCATCTCATAGGAGAACCCCGCATGCACCATGCTGCTTTCTTAAATCTGGGTCGAGGGTGGTAGAACGCTGCAAAATTGAACCAAATTGCTGAGCAGAGAAATAAAAACTGTCGACCGCTTCGACCTGAGAGTGGCACCCCGAATCGAACGAGGGCCTCGGGGTGTAAATATTACTGTTACCTCTAATGAGAAAGCCCCGTGTCCGTGTGCACCATACACCATGCTAGCTTTCTTAACCGCTTTCACAGTTGGTCGAGTGCTAGAAAAATCGCTTCTCGGGCGACGAGGTTTAAGCCACTCTGATAGCGGGCGAGGGTCGGAATCACAGGGCGGCCCCACGGCGGCGCATAGCGCCACAGCTCGCACGACCGTAGACGGAACGGGTCGAATGGAGACTGTCCGCAGTCACTGCATTGAAGATAAACCTAAACCAAGTTAGTGCAGGTGACACCGGGGGCAAACACTGACACATGTGGTCTGCATGTGTTGATGGGAAGTACAATAGTGCTTTGTCGTACTTAATCTTGTAATCAACAAAGTGTTAATTAAAATTTACTTAAATACAATGGATGAATAACGTTAGTTAGGAGTACTTAGCGTGAGGCTTGAATGATTAAATACCGTAGATGACAATTTTGGTGTCGTGAGCCGCAAGCCAGCCTCAGATGCCGTCGTGAGTGTGCCGAGCGACGGCATCCCAGGGCCGTGGAGGCCCAAAAGGTGAGCCGTGCCCTTTGAGCGCCCTTGTAATGAGCGAGAGTCACGCTGCGCGCCGCATTCTCATTCGCCCCGCCCATTGCGGGTGTCACGCAGCTGCCCGCCCCGCGCCCATCACACACCCCGCTTGGCATCGTTCACTGGGACCCCAGTGCCTTTGTCGGCACGCTACCATGCCCGCATGCCACCTTTGTCGGCACGCTAACATACCCGCATGTTGTCTTTGTCGGGCTAGAGTAATGCCCGAGCATCGCCTTTGTTGGGCTACCACCCCCCCTGCACGTCGTCTTTGTCGGTGCGCTGCCACACCCGCACGTCGTGTTTGTCGGGCCCGTAAGTCGCCATTGTCGGGTGACTATCCCACCTGCACATCATGTTGGTCAGCATGCGACCCCACCTTTGTAAGGTGTGTTCGCATTAGTGTTGCCGCGACTTGCAACTTGAGGCCCCCAAGTCGACTTCGGACCGTCGACTTGAACCGAGTCAAGTCGAGTCACTTGGACGACTTCGGGCGACCTCGAAGTCAGTCGCAAGTCGACTTGGACTGACCTAAGTGACTCAAGTCGGGGTAATTTTATAAAATGTTTCCTTTCCTCTGCAAGTGCGATTAGAACAGTTTTAGATTTTTTTTGTACCGGAATGTCACGACCGTGACAGCGTGTGAGGCTGTCACGTTCCGGTCACACAGTTGCGAATTGAGCCAGTTCTGAGCCTTAAATAAGTCTAGAAAAATACGGAAAAAAATCCAGCATGTCAGTCAAGACATTTTGAAGTGATACTGTCGATAAAATCACCTAAGAGATCTTGTGTGACTACATTTAAGCGATATTTTGACACTTCTTGCAAAGGAAGTTTCAAATTCATTCGCCCACAGTCTTCCACAATCTTTCTACGTAATGTGGTAGGCATTCAAACAATTGGAAAAATATCCTCAACTTCACCGACTTGAGTCGACTTAAAGTCACTCCGAGTGACTTCGGCCCGGCCAAGTCGAGTCAAGTCGAGTCGAACTCGAAATCAAGTCGACTTCCGGAGTCATGACTCGACTTTTCGAGTCGCGGCAACACTAGTTTGCATGCCAAGCACGGCAACATATGGGGGGGGGGGGGGGGGGTGGTCGCCTTTGTTGGGCGACATATGGGCATGGTTGTAGCCCGACAAAGGAGGGACGGGATCGAGCCGCCGGCAGGCGTTTGGGCAGACAAAGGGGGGGTGAAGGGGGGCCGTGGCAAGGACAAAGGTAGGGTCGCATGCTGACCAACGCGATGTGCGGGTGGGATAGTCACCCGAAAATGGCAACTTACGGACCCGACAAACGTGATGTGCGGGTGTGGCAGCGCACCAACAAAGACGGCGTGCAGGGGGGTGGTAGCCCAACAAAGGCGATGCTCGGGCATTACTCTAGCCCGACAAAGACAACATGCGGGTATGTTAGCGTGCCGGCAAAGGTGGCATGCGGGCATGGTAGCGTGCCGACAAAGGCACTGGGGTCCCAGTGAACGATGCCAAGTGGGGTGTGGGATGGGCGCGGGGCGGGCAGCTGCGTGACACCCGCAATGGGCGGGGCGAATGAGAATGCGGCGCGCAGCGTGACTCTCGCTCATTACAAGGGCGCTCAAAGGGCAGGGCTCACCTTTTGGGCCTCCACGGCCCTGGGATGCCGTCGCTCGGCACACTCACGACGGCATCTGAGGCTGGCTTGCGGCTCACGACACCAAAATTGTCATCTACAGTATTTAATCATTCAAGCCTCACGCTAAGTACTCCTAACTAACGTTATTCATCCATTGTATTTAAGTAAATTTTAATTAACACTTTGTTGATTACAAGATTAAGTACGACAAAGCACTATTGTACTTCCCATCAACACATGAAGACCACATGTGTCAGTGTTTGCCCCTGGTGTGAGCGGAGGCTATCTAGACATACCTATGCAGAGGGGGCGCCGATTGGACATTTTCCCGACTCTGTTGAGCCCTGCCAGTTGAATTCGGTAGACCTGGGCTGTTTCTGGGCAGCCCGGCTCGGCAGAACCCTCGGCCGAGATGCCCGGAGACGACCTCTGATGGCTCTGCCGAGGTTGGAAATATACACTTGACAGACCTTCACTAACCCCGCCCAGTGTACATCGACAGACCTAGGCACAGAGTATCCTAGTGTACCTTCACAGACCTTGGCAGCCCCCGACTAGATTTGTCTTAAACACAGTGAGTCCAGTGGAAGGAGTCAGCGCAGCTTACGATTTTTGGACCGAGGTGAATCGGAGAACTTGGGCTGAGCTGGAGCAGTGATTCGGAGAAGTGTGAGACCTAGACCGAGCCCGCGACAAGTAAATGCAAATACTGTATATCTGCGAGGGTCCGAGGGAGTGGAGCGAGTTCGCTGAGAATCCCGAGGTGGCCGTCGGCAGAGGAAACACGGCCCACCCACGGACCTGCCTCTTTGGGAAGGGCCGGCTATCACGCGGGTCAACCAGGTAATCAACCGGGCATGATGTGTCCCAATCCGTCTCAGGGGCGTATCACCATTGTTAAGTGACGGAGGCCCGTGGTGAAGGCCTGCCAAAGCCTAAAATTTCCACTCGGACGAGGGAGAGAGGGTAGGATGGAGAAATTGTAAAACTAATGATATGAACAAACAAAGAATATCTAGTGCGGTGCGAACGACTGATGCCGTTTCGACGCCCTCTCGGGGGATGCTCCCTAGTCCTGTTGTTATCCGATCAGGTTAGGCCGTTATTACAAATCATCGGAGTTTGAATTCTTGGTGCGAAGCTGGATTTATTCCAGCTGCTTTTTTCCACGGGATTTTAGTGCAGTACGACCCTTGGGGCCAGTGTATGCTATTTTGCGGCTTCAGAATCCGAGTAGAGTCTATAAAACGAGCGGGAGAGAATTATTGAACATATCATGTGACCTTGGGTGGAAACATACAAAGTCGAGACCTGGGGCACGGAAAATCGAGGGAAAAATCCTAGAAGACTTTAACGAAGGGAAGGACTATTTAACATGTATTCTGAGTGCCCAACATGAGATTAGGTGACTTGCAACCGAAATGTATCGAAATTCAAACTCCGATGATTTGTAATAATGGCCTAACCTGATCGGACCCCCGCGGTAACCAACAGACTTCAACAAGCGAGGTACGAGCTGCGTATGTTGAAGTGTCTGTCTAGAAGACTAGATGCTCCCAGCAAGTGCCTCGTCTCATACTTCCACTTCCCACTTTGATTAAATCTTCCTTGAATCCTTGCATACCAACAGCTAAGGGAGTAATAGCCGTGACAGAGGGTATGGAAGGGGGATGATCTTCCGAGCAGAGACGATCAACCTGCGCCATGAATGCCGCCAGAGGCTCGCAGCGCGTGGTTAACATGTTGCGAGCACTACTCGGCAATGGGCCCTGGGTGTTCTTGAAGAACTCGGCAAGATCTCCGAATTTTGAGCCCATGTCGTCGAGTTCAAACAAGGTACGCGCTAAAGCCTGTTCCCCGAGAGCTTGCTGGTTATTGGAAGCACTGGGAACCTCCGGGACACGCGATGTCTCGGGAGCTTGCGTGTCGAGCTCGTCGTCATCATCTTCACCGGAATCTGAGGATTAGTCTGTAGCAACGCTCTCGTTGTCACTGGCGTCGCCATCGTCTTCCTCCACATCATCCTCACGGGGATCATCATGGCATGAATCATTGCCATTCAATATATCGGCTACAACTGCAGCGGCGCGGGCGGTTGGGAGTTCCGCAGGAACAGATGCAGCAGGAGGAGAGGTGATGGACGATTGGATCTCGAATGTGTAGGCTTCTACAGCGGAAGGTGGGATCGGGATCACAGGGTTTTTCAGTCCCTGGCTGCTTAACCAATCGAGTATGATGAGAGCCGCCCGCAGATGTTTGCAGGCGCCTCCGTGCTTGCGGAAATCGGTACACTTGCAGGTGGCCACCCCATTTAATAAAACAGTAATGGTGTATTTGACGGGGTCAGACTCGACATCCAATGCCTCGGATGAGTAACATGTAAAGGTAATACCACTGTTGTCGAGGAGGAGGGCGGGAGTGCTTATTTGGTGCTGGTTAACAATCCCAGCATCGAGCTTGAATAGATGATCGACAGGGAGTCGATCCGAAGTGGCAGTAGCATCTAGGCGATACATCTCCTCCAGGGATGCGCGCTACTGCCGAGATCTTCAATTTATCCAGCGGTATATCGGAAGCAGCGTTGCGAGGATTCATAGCGGGCTTGGTGGTTCTGGACGCAGTCTCGGGGGTATATTCAGCCCAGCGCATTGTTTTACAAGGTTGTGTGGGGAGAAGCGGTTGGGTCCGCGGGGAGGGTGGCTCGACAGCAACAAAATCGAAATGTCGTGGTTCCATGGTGAATATCGCGCAGATGAGAGAGATTTCACGGGGGGATGGTCGTGGAGAGGAAAAAACACGGATGGCGCGTCGAAAACGCGTCCCAGGTGGCCCGCCTTGGCGGACAATGGGCCACCAAAGCCTCAGGAGTTCTCGATTTGGAAAGGGGAGAATTGATGGCCGTGACGGCCGCAGCTTCCCAAAGAGGCAGGTCCGTGGGAAGGCCTACTTTCCGTCGGCAGATGTCGGCTTGCAGTAATCATGTGGCATGACGCACCGCTTACAATTCTTTTATTGCCAGTGCCACTTTCTCTCTTCTCCGTCGCGGGGTCCCAACGCCCAAGACACCGCCGACACCGCCGACGACGACGACGAGCTCACTGCTGCCGACGAGCACCGTCTAATATCTAACGAGGGCTTCCTTTGCACCTAACGACCAAATCAAGACCACTGAAGCCTTGCCACCATGTCTACCGCGTCTTCAAGCCCATCCACACGGCGCTAGTCGACCTTGGCCGCGGCGTCGGCGTCGGTGACCCCGTCCCCGTCTGCGAACTCCACAAGCTCGTCCGCGCCGTTCAGCGTCTCCCAGACGTTTACTGGCGACCCCGTCCCCTCGCCGCCCGCGCTCCCCACCGGCGGCCCCCCTGCCGACCCCAACGCGAACAGTGGCCCGAAGTCCTCTGCCCAGCTCTATCGTGCGTCCCTCTCCCTCTTCCCCCGTTAGTCGATAGGTAGCCTAACGTCCCGCAGTATACACATTCCTCGCAACGCTCATCCTTCTCCTCGGCGTCTCCTCCGCCATCCAATCCTCCCCACATCCTCTGCGCCCACTTCCGGTCCACCCTTCCTCCTCCCTATCCCGTACTGCCCTTTCTGCCCAAACCTCAGCGACATCGCAATCACAGGCCATCCTGCTCCTGCCGTTCTTCCATTCCATTCCACGCACCCCTACCCCCGTGAATCACGTCCCTCGCCTTCCCTTCCTCCTCCCCCTCCTTGCCGCGTTCTTCCCCTTCTCAACGCACGCATCTGCTTGCCCGTACCACTCCACGGCTTCTTATTGCGCGCTCGCCGCATCCTGCCAGCCATCCTCTCTACGCTCCGTCCTCCCCCCCCTCCTGTGCCCGTTCCCCTTTATCCTCATTCGATACACACACCGTTGACATCGCCCTTCCTCTTCGTTCCCGCTACACCGTGACCCCATCCCTCCATCCTGCACGTGCGCGATTTCCCGACCTACCACCTACCGATACACCCTCCGTACCCCAGTCCTCCCGCCTTCGCCCCGTGCCCGTCCCCCACTCTCTTCACCGCCACGTCTCCCCGTGTCCCCTT
The DNA here is from genome assembly GCA_029204335.1 of Mycena vulgaris. Taxonomy (NCBI): domain Eukaryota; kingdom Fungi; phylum Basidiomycota; class Agaricomycetes; order Agaricales; family Mycenaceae; genus Mycena; species Mycena vulgaris. Next base: position 432,859 of record JARGYA010000046.1, read on the forward strand.
ACCCTCTACCCTCTACCCGTCCCGTCCCCGTGCTGTCCTCTCCCGACCCGCCCACCCCCGCCCATGTCTTACTGTGTCGTACTCATCTCGACGAAGATGCGGACACCCCACCCTCGCCTTCCCATACATCCCCACCTCCGTATCCCATCCGTTCCTTTCCCTTTCTACCTACATATCGCGCTCCTCGTTCCCCATATCCTATATCCCCTACATCCCCTCATTCTCATTCGTCCTTCGTCTTTCCCTTTCCTTACCACCGCACGCCGCGCCTCCTTCGCCTTCCGTTTCCTCCCCGCTCCGGTTCCCGCTCCCATCTTCTCATCCCACCCCTTGCGCTCGACCGCTCGCATATTGTCGCGTTGCGTCATATGCAGCCCTCCCTCCCCACACCTTTTCCGCCTTGCCCTCTGTGCCCTCGCCCCTGTCCTCCCGCCTCCTCGCTCGCCTATTCCCTCCCCTTCTCACCCTGCCGTTCTGCGTCCGCCTGCGCGCATCGTACCCCCGCTTCCCATCCCCACATCCTGCACTTTCCATTTCCTTTCACCCCTCCGCGCGCCGTCTTTCGCTCTCATTTTATACGTACATCTCGCCGCGCTGTCGGACCTTCCATCCCTTTCCTCTGCCGCAGTTCTACTCCTTCCTCTGTACCCACCTCCGCCCTTGCGTTCCATTTGTCCTTTCAGCTCCCCGCGCGCCGTGTGCCTCTTACCTTCCTCCTCTTCGTCGCTGTGTCCACACTCCTCTCTCTCTCTCTACCTCCATTGCGCTCCTCCTCCTCTCCTCTGTCCTCCCCTGCCGCCTATCCTCCTACTTCGTCCATTACTGGCGCCCCCTCCCCAGCCCTTTGCAGCGTCATACACGCCGCCCTCGCCTTCGCATGCCCCATCTCCCTCTACCGCCTCCCTCGCGTCCGCTCCCTCACCCTCGCCAGCACACCCACCCGCCAGCGCAAACGCACTAAATGGCAAAGCGGCAGAACAGGGGGAATTAGGGCTGGAGCAGCTGCGCGTGCGCGTGGCGGTGCTCATCGCTATGCCCGTGCCGCCTCCTACTTCCTCCAATCTGCCCTCAGCGTCACGTACACCGACGGCGGCGTCACCGCCGACCCCGCGGACACCGCAGCGCCCGACGTGGGCGTCCCTCGGCGTGGGCGGGACGCGGACGGCGAGCCGCAGCTCAAGGTGGGCGTCGTGAGCGTGGGTGTCATTCCGTCTGCGGATGCGGAGGCGGATGAGGGGACGGGCGGGGGGCGAAGGCGTAGGCGTAGGCGTTCGAGGTGCGCACTATCTGGCTGGTGGATGTTCTCTCGCTGACCCCGTTGCAGAAAGTAGGCTCCCGCCGTAGAGCTCGTGCGAGCTCGTACGTTGTCGACGCGGCCGTTCTCGCACTTTTCCGCGGTGGAGGAGAGGCGTCTGGAGCGCCACTTTTTCCGTCCGCGGGACCAGCTCATCGAGCGCGCCTCAGCCCTCGCGAGAACGTGTAGATGGGCTGCCTCAGTGGCGAACGCGAGCATCAGGCCTTGCGAGCGATGCTTGTGGGCGACGCAGCGCGCGCGGGATCACCGCGATCGGCAGGGGAATGTATCCCGACTGCTGATCCCGCCTCCGGATGCGCCTGTGATCTGCGAACTCATCCACGAGGGCGTCCTCTTCTCGGGCTGGATACCTCCTGGGTCGAGGAATTGCACGCCCTGTCGCTCGTGATGATGGGGCGCGTTATCCCGACCACGTGACACCGAGTCGCGCCCGGCGGATGTGATTACAGGATCGTGGCGATTTGGCAGAAATATGTTCCGTGCGTCCCTCTATTTCGCTTCAAGTATAATCTGACCCCACCGCCAGAAACACTCTGTTTTCGGACGAACGCAATCCGCATGCCGCACGCGCGGAGACAGCGGCGTATTCGCCGTTTGTTGCGCGCGTACGGCTCGCGGGTCGGTGCAAGGATTTCTACGAGTTCGGTCAAGTTTGAATGCGCTACAGGAATCTATCAAGTTACCAATGTCCCTGTCTGTGCAGCTACGTAGCTCTAGGTCTTGTTGGGGGAACCTACGCGCGCTGCAAACTACTCTTTCGTCCTTGCTAAATGGGAAGGCCTCAGAAACGCGTGTAGACCGACTTTCATTTTGAAAGTACACCTATACTAAGATGATATGGAAAGCGCAGGATCAGATCGACGAAGATGTGGCGCAAGATATTCTCCAGTTCTCGGCTTTCAATCGATCTAAGCGCGTGAAATCAAGATGAGGCGCAACATATTCTAGTTCTCAAATATTTGGGGAGTTTCAGTAGAGTTTGACTTTCCCTACGCACGCTCTTTCATTGAGCGCGCCAGGCCGGATCTTATGCTCTAACAGTGTGCTGGTTTGGCGCCGGGATCGACATCGCTGCTCGACCCCTTTTCCTGCTTTCCTTCCCCTGTTGCGAAGCTGGTGGGGTGTTAGAATTGCGAAGCTGGTGGGGTGTTAGAAAATCGGTGAGCCAAGGAATAAAACCAAGTAACAATTACATAATCAGAGCAGTACCTTCGAACCTCGGAGTTAATTTTCGAAGACCGGTAAGAACATTGTGTGCACGATACACCATACTGCTTTACCCTGCTTCTAGGTCCATAGGGTGGTGTAAAATTGCTGAGGTGTGGAATAAAAAGAGAGCCTCGATGACGAAGGGCACCTCAATTCGAACGAGGACCTCAGGAATGAATTCCAATTCAGATATGCTCCTACAAGGAGAACCCTGTGTGCGCACTACACCATACTGCTTTCTTTACCGTATTTTACCTTGGTTTTGTGAGCGAAAATTGATGAGCTAGAAATTACAACTCTTTGCGGAACTTGGGGCGCGAGCTTTTCCTTTCCTTTTTGGGAACTTTTTGATATTTTTCAACATTCCAGCCGCCCTGGGCTGAGTTCTTCGCCGTTTGCTTCGGGAGTTGGACAGATCGCCTTCAGATTTCTTCTCTGATCCTGATGAGCTGCAAAGTCAATCTTATCCGGGGATTTTCCGGCAGGAGCACTGCCCTGGACTCAATTATGGACCATGTATCTTGATTCTAGGCTCAATCTGTTCCCTTTTTGAATCCCGAGTGAGCTTTAACTTCGGACTTTCAACCCAGCTTCCCAATCCCTTTCCTGACAAGGGAAGTCGACAACATATGATCATTCATCAGCAAAACCGCTGGTACAGGCTCAATTCCGGACAGTTTTGCCCGTCCATAGGCTCTGTCAATCTGCGCTTTGACCGCGCAGGGAACTGTCTACTCAGAATTCTCAATAAAACATTTTATAAAATAGCTCATTTTCCATGTTTTCCGGGGGGAAAAGACACAGTGAGGGCACTACAGAGTGTATCATGTCAAGTTTACTCTTCGCCGAGATACCTACTTCCCCAATGTACGCTCTATAATGAAGAAAATGGTTTTGGGGCACCCACAAAGCACCTCCCAGCTCTTCTGCATGAACAACTGCTTACAGGGAAATCACATCTGAAGAAATGGGGCCCTCCGTGTCCCTTCGGGGAAGGGATTGAGCCTGGAAACAGAAGGATTGGCTGAGATTTCAAATTTGAGGCCATACTAGCTGTTCTAGTCGCCGCCAATCAAAAGTGATGGCGTACAATTGATTTCTTGCGTCAGGAAACCATATTAGGCACGGGGTTGAAATTTTGAATTGGTACGGAACTCCGGATTTACGAAGCAAACAGATTGAGCCTATGACTGGTGGAGTTGGTCCATAATTTAGAGAGCAGGACAGTGGTCCTGCTGAAAAATCCTCAAAAATGCCCAGATAAGACTGACTTTGCAGCTCGGCCAGCGGTTGTCGGGGTCAGAAAAAAAACCCGAAGAGACATATCGCTGCGCAGCGACCTGTTTTGACTCCCGAAGCAAACGGCGAGAAACTCAGCCCAGGGCAGCTGGAATGTTGAAAGATATCAAAAAGTTCCCAAAAAGCAAAGGAAAAGTGCTGGCGCCCTAAGTTCCGCAAAGAGCTGTAAGTATCTTGCACAACAATATTACACTCGGGTAAAACGTTAATCTGGCTGAACTTCAATGCTACATGGTTTAATCCGCCGTAGCGTAGCACGGGTTACTGCATCAGCCATTTGACAGATTTCTGGTGACCTTTTGAGGCTTGTGGGCTGGTGCACAAGTTCACAAGGTCACAAAGGTCAAAAGGTCCAAAATGGACCCACATGAAAGGGTGAACTAACCCCAGTACACATTTTGAAAAAAAAAAATTTGAGGCAAAAATATTACCTTGTGAAAATCACGACCTCTCTTGCAAACTTTTGACCTCTTGACCTTTTTGGCCTTTTTAGGCCTTGTTTGGCCTTGTAAAAGGTCAAACAAGGCCCACCAGAGATCTGTCAAAACTCTGATGTGCTAGTCTGACTTAAAACATCATTCTGCACCCCCAATTCACCCGGTATAATGATTGATTAAATTTTGTCTCGAGCCCGGGCCCAAGCCCAAGCCCTGGGCTTGAAGCCCTGCCTGAGGGCTTAGGCTTGGACTTGAGAAATCTGAAGCCCAAGCCCTCTCAAGCTAGGCCCAAGCCCGGGCTTCCAGGCCAAGCCAGGCCTTGGGCATCACTATCCGTCGCCGGATAAAAACCTGCATAGCCTACGCAATCTCATGCTTTCCTTTCCTCTTACACCCATCCATGGGCAGTGTTTCATCCGCCCATCCCATAATTCTTCGGCGCAAACGCTCAGCGAGATTCGGGTGTTTCACCTTTCCATGCACGGCGGGGACCTCTTCCCTGGATCATTCCCACGACACCCACGGTCTATGCAACGAAAAATCGCGCTCTAGAGATCAAGAGGAGCCACCGGAGAAACCCGACCACATTTCATTCGCAACCTATGCACCAGCACAGGACAACATATCGGGCGCCGCGACTATCGCCTACCAGGAATTTCTCAGTACATTTCCCGGTGCGTAACGCGTCTTTGTGATAAAAATGACGCGTCTAATGCGCAGTAACAGAGTACCGCCTTACTCGGATCATTGATACCCTCCGCCGGAGCGATTACGGCAGACTCGAGACTACCGGAGAAACCTATGTCGATTATATGGGTGGAGCGATATACCCAGAGAGCCTCATCCGAGTTCATACGGAATTTCTCTACCGTAGCGTCCTTGGCAACACTCATTCAGTCAGCAACAGGTGAGTTTAGCGCCAACGAGGTAATCTGGCATACTAACGCTAGACACAGCTCTAAATTATCCTTAAAATGCGCCGATGATGCCCGAGCAGCGGTACTATCATTTTTTCGGGCGTCCGCTGACGAGTATGCGGTTATTTTTACTCCCAACGCTACTGGGGCCTTAAAATTAGTGGGAGAGTCCTATCCCTTTACTGGCGGCGGCAGCTACGTGCTCTCGTGCGACTCTCATAACAGCGTGAACGGCATCCGAGAATACGCGACATACCGAGGCGCCCGGGTTTGTTATATTCCGCCGACGTCAACTGGGGGTTTTGAACCGTCGGCCGCAAAGGTACCCTCATAATACGCGCTTTGTTTTTCCATTACTAACCTTTCGCAGAGCATTTTATTACGAAATCGCCCTCGCTCAAAGGACTCCGCGCCATGTCTCTTTGCCTTAACCGCGCAATCCAACATCTCAAACACTAAAAACTCTCTCTCAATAATTGAGTACGCAGCGTCCTTGGGATACCACACTCTGCTAGATGCCGCCGCCCTCGCCCCCACATCCACCATCTCCCTGTCAGACTGCCGTGCTGACGCGATGGCTGTATCCTTCTACAAGATGTTTGGCTTTCCGACGGGCATCGGCGCCCTGGTCGCGAAGAAATCATTCCTGATGCAGTTAAAACGACCCTGGTTTGCGGGCGGGACGGTCGACGTAGTTCAGGTCCCTGGCAGGATCGTTACTCGTTCTCATGAGCTTCACGAGCAGTTCGAAGTACATTTCCCCCGAATTAACGTCGCCTTTCTTAACTACGGCCTTACGATAGGACGGTACTATCAATTACCTGGCACTCCTGGCCGTCACAGACGGGCTCAGATTTCTCTCCGCATATCTCCCGTTCCTCCCGTTACGGCTTTCCTGCCTCATGCATTATCTCATTTCGTCCCTATCAAAATTGCGGCACGACACCTCCGGCGCCCCCGCCGTCCGCATCCTCTCCGCGACACCTTCACGCCGACTCGAGTCCGTCGGAGACCAATCCGACACAGGCTTCATCATCTCTTTAATTTTCCTTTCCGTGCGTACCATTTAATTTCTCCCCGAATTTATTTATTTATTTTTGGCTCCTCAGCCCACCGGCGAGATGCTCCCCAACTCCTTCATCGATTACTCCGCCTCGAAGCTGAACGTCTCCCTGCGGACGGGCTGTATGTGCAATCCTGGCGGCGCGGCGGCGATCCTCGGCATCCAAGACGACATGCAGGGCATGTACGACGGCGTGACGCTCAAAGACTTCGAGCGCGCCGTGGGGCACGAGCTGGGCGTCGTGCGCGTCAGCCTGGGGCTCGCGAGCAACTTCCAGGACGCATGGACCTTTGTCACCTTCGCAGGGCTCCTCGCGGCCGAGACGACGTGGACGGTGTTATGGGAGAATTATATGGACGCGTCGGGGATCGGGGTCGGCCAGGCAATTTAATCATCTCTCTTTCGGATTTTCTCTCTCTCTTTATGGTGGATGGATAGAATGGACAACATATTTACTTATGCGGTTCCGTCTCTCACGCCTATGTTTCACCGCGCACGCACGCACTGTATCTCACACCTCCCTGCTGTATCACCCTCATTCAACGCTGTCCTGTCGCTTTGTCGGCGTCTAACTTAGTTATGATTATTTAGTACATACAGTATGTATATATCCTTGTTTAATTATCACAACGGATTGGCGGTCGGAGGATTCCCACTACAGAGGCTGAAGAAGTGTCCAATAGATGGTGGTCAGTAAGGGTAGTAATTAATCGTCAACACTATCGGCATCGTCGTCGTCCGCCTCGTTCTCTGAGATGTCTAATCCAGCAGCCAGTAATCTAACATTGTCAGCCTTCCGCTTGGCGCTGACCTCGTACTAGACAATTCTCGAGGGTCCCAAAAACACGATCCTCCGTCCACAGAGCAGTACCTCAATTCGAACGAGGACCTCGGGGATAATTGGGCTGGATTCACGAGGCATCTCAAGAAGACCCTGTGTGCACAATCCACCATACTGCTTTAATTGCTCTGGTTAGCACTTGGTGGGGTGCTAGAAAAATTATGTGTGAGCTGACCACGAAATAAAACAAACTATGATTGACTAGAGCAGCACCTCGAATCGAACGAGGACCTCGGCGCAACCATTGCCTAACTATTGCCAGCTTTGCGAACAGAACCCTGTGTGCGCAATACATCATGCTGCTTCCATTCCTCTGTTTAGAAGTCGGTGGTCTGCTAGAAAACTGGTGAGCTAGGGAATAAAAAAACTTCAAAAAGGAGAGCCTCGTTGCGAAGAGCAGTACCCCGATTCGAACGAGGACCTCGGGGTGATGCCCTCTTTACCGTCTTAAGACTCTAATATGAGGACCCCGCGTGGACCATGCTGCTTTCTTAAATCTGGTTCGAGGGTGGTAGAATGCTGCAAAATTGAAATAAATTGCTGAGCAAAGAAAAAAAAACCCTCCTTCACTCGGCCTTAGAGCAGCACCCCGAATCGAACGAGGACTTCGGGGTGTAAGTACTACTACTTTCCAGAGAGGTCCCCGCGTGCACCATACACCGCGCTGCCTTTATTAAGCCCTGTTCGATGGGGGTAGAGTGCTAGAAAAATCCCTTCTCGGGCGACGAGGTTTAAGCCACTCTGACGGCGGCGAGGGTCGGCATCACACGGCGGGGCAAGCTCGCACGACCGTGGACGGAACGGGCCGAATGGAGACTGTCCGCAGTCTAGTGGAAGGAGTCAGCGCAGCTTACGATTTTTGAAGGACAGAGGTGAAGCGGAGAACTTGGGCTGAGCTGGAGCAGTGATTCAGAGAAGTGTGACCTAGATCGAGTGAGACAAAGCCAGCGACGAATAAATGCAAAATATCTGCGAGAGTGGAGCGAGTTCGCTGAGGCGGAGATGGCCGTCGGCAGATGTCGGCTCGCGGAAGTCATGAGCATGACCAAGGGGCGATCTGGCATGCGCCATCAAAAATCAACCCTATGCAGTATGCTGGTGTTTGTCACCATCCTTGATCCGACTGACAGGCTCACGTGTAAGCGACGCGCTGTAAATAATCGATGGACGCGGGATAATATCTACGATTGATGGACGTGGGAGAGGTAGGGGAATGTCCATAATGTATTTAGGTGGCCTTAGGAGGTGATAAAAGGTCTCACTAAGCAAAGTAGATTACACATGTAAATATATTATCATAGATTAATTTACTTCCCAAGAATGCTCCAGACGCGAAAAAGAGCAACTGAGAAGTGTATACGCATGAAGAATCGCGCGCGGAATCGTGCGCGAGTGCGTACAGGTGAGCCTGTCAGTCGGATCAAGGATGGTGACAAACACCAGCATACTGCATAGGGTTGATTTTTGATGGCGCATGCCAGATCGCCCCTTGAGCATGACGCACCGCTTACAATTCTTTTGTTGCCACTCTCTCCACTTCTCCGTCGTGGGTCCCAACGATAAGACACCCTCGACACCGTCGACGACGACGACGAGCGCACTGCTTCCGACGAGCACCGTCTAATATCTAACGAGGGCTTCCGTTGGCTATAACAACCAAATCAAGACCACTGAAGGATAACTCTAAACTCGCTCGCCTTACCTCCATGTCTGCGTCCTCAAGCCCATCTACACGGCGCTCGTCCACGTCGGCATCAGCATCGGCGTCGGTGACGCCGTCCTCGTCTGTGAGCGCGACGAGCTCGTCCGCGCCGTTCAGCGTCTCCCAGACATTTACTGCCAACCCCATGCCGCCCGCGCTCCCCACCAGCGGGCCCCCTCCTGACCCCAACGCGAACAGCGGCCCGCAGTCCCCTGCCCAGCTCTACCGTTTGTTCCATCTCCCTCTCCTCCACTGCCAGTCTAACTAACGTCTTGCAGTATACACCTTCCTCGCAACGCTCATCCTCCTCCTCGGCGTCTCCTCCGCGATCGTCGTGCGCTGTCGAGGAGGCGATCGCGAACGGGACGTGGGTGCCCCCGGCCCCGCGTGTGAAGATCGATCTAAGGAAGAAGCCGCGCATGTGGGACGCGTACCTCGCGCCGCTGGTGAACGTGCCGGTGGGCAGCGGTGGGGTCGGGGGAGGTGGAGGGGACGGAGAAAAGGACGAGTGGGAGGCTATCATGGTGCGTTGCCCTTCTTTTCTTTCCATGCATCCACATCTGCGCTCGTTCTTGCACTCGATACATATCACCCCGTCCCACATCTCCTCGTCTGCGCCCCTTCGCTCTGCCTCCCATTCCCTCCCGTGCTCATCCAACCCTTCCGTTCTCTCTCCTCATTCGCTGCATACGCACGCACGCAGTCCTCCTCCCCCTTTTCCTCGCTACGCGTTTGCGTTTGCGTTTCCCTTACTGACCCCCCCTCTCCAACCATTCGCAGCGTCGTACACACCGCCCTCGCCCTCGCCCTCGCACGCCCCGCCTCCTTTCACCGCCTCCCTTCCCTCCGCTTCTTCACCTCCCGAGCACACCCACCCGCCAGCGCAAACGCACTAAATGGCAAAGCAGCAGAACAGGAGGAAGTAGGGCTGGAGCAGCCGCGCGTGTGCGGCGCGGTGCTCATCGCTATGCCCGTGCCACCTCCTGCTTCCTCCAATCCGTCCTCGGAGCTACATACACCGTCGTCTCCTCACAGCTGAAGCACGCGAGCCGCAGCGCCCGACGTGGGGCTGGACGCGGACGGCGAGTCGCAACTGCCGGAGCTCGAGGTGGGGATGGTGAGTGTGGGGGTCGTGCCGTCTGCCGGGGCGGGGGCGGGCGGGCCTGCGAAAGCGTGGGCGTAGGCGTTTGCGTCCGAGGTGCGTGCTATCTGGCTGGTGGATGTCCTCTCGCTGACCCCGTTGCAGAAAGTAGGCTCCTGTCGTAGAGCTCGCGCGAGCTCGTACGTCGTCGACGCGGCCGTTCTCGCACTTCCTCATGGTGGAGGAGAGGCGCGCGGAGCGCCACTTTTTTTCCGTCCGCGGGACCAGCTCATCGAGCGCGCCGCAGCCCTCGCGAGATCGTCGGTAGATGGACTGCCTCAGTGGCGGACGCGAGCATCAGTGCTTGCGCGCGACGCTTATGGGTGACGCAGCGCGTGCGGGATCCCCGCGATCGGGAGGGGAATGTATCCCGACTGCTGGTCCCACCTCTGGATGCGCCTGGGATCTGCGAGCTCATCCCCGAGGGCCTGCTCTTCTCGGGCTAGATACCTCCTGGGTCGAGGAATCGCACGTCTTGTCGAGATGATGGCGCGTGACTCGGTGTCGCGTGGTCAGAATATTGAATAACGCGCACGGCGGACGTGATTGCAGGATCGTGTTCTGTGCGTCCCTCTGCTTCGCGTCAAGTATAATCTGACCTTAACCGCCAGAAATGCTCTGTTTTCGGACGGATGGCTCACCACACAATCCGCATGCCGCACGCGCGGAGACAGCGGCGTATTCGCCGTTTGTTGCGCGTGTGCGGCTCGCGGGTCGGTGCAACAATGTCTACGAGTTCTCAAGTTTATAGCTCTTTGCATATCTAAGCGCATGCAGCGCCGCGGGCGGGTGCTGCCGTTGTCTTCGTGCTGCATACAGGAGGCACGGGTGTCGGGCGATGGCACGGCGGAAAGGATCGGCGCAGTGGTCGGATGCGATGGGTGCAACGCGGGCGGTGGGAAATGTCTGCGACGCACGCAGGTGGTGTTGGGGACTGTACCGAGGTACGTGCAGGTGCCAGGCAGGGGAGTCGAGCGATGAGGGCAGATCTACGCTGCAGATGGTGGGCGCGTGCGGGGACGGGACGAAAGTGGTGCGGGTGATGGGGGACAGCTGCACCGTGTGCTGCGTACGCTGGTGGTGATGCGCGTCATACGGGGAGGCGACGAACGCGGCGCGCGCGGTGGAGAGCAGCTGCCGCAGGTGCTGGAGACGTCGGTGTCATGTTGGGGATGCGCCCAGCCGCGCGCGCCGAGCGGTGAGGACAGTAGATGGTGGTGGCGTATGAGAAGGCGACGAAGGCGGCGCCGGCGACGAGGAACGACCGTGGCGCGCGCTGAGGACGCAGGACGTGTTGCGGGTGGTACTGAAGAGCGCGGCAGGGGCGGGCTTCGAGCGGTGAGGGCGGTACACTGGTCAAGACGGTCGCGCAGCGCGGGGACGCGACGAAGTCGGCATGGGGGACGACGGACGCGAGCGTCACGCACTGGGGGTGTGGGTCGCGCTGGCGTGGTGTCGAGCGTGTCGGCGTGGTACGGCTTCAGGGGCGCTATAGCACGCATGTGGTGACGTGGCGGTCGCGCCGTATATCGCGGGCAGCGTGCAGCGGGTTCGTAGTCGCGTGGGATATCGCGCGCGGTGTGATGGTGCTGTAGACAGTCCCTTGCGACAGCCGGCGCCGCTGGTAGTCGCGGCGGATGGCGCACGCCACGCTCCAGCGAGGCGGGGACTGACGAGGCGGAAGAAAGGCGGTGGGAGGTGCCGCATGGCGGACGTGCGGGTAGCTGCGCCGCGGAGGGACGTCGCGGGTAGCTGCGCCGCTGAGGGATGTCGCGGGTAGCACAACAATAGCTTCTTGGTGCTTTAGACGCCTGCGCATGCCGGTGGCGCTGCGTGTCTGGGCCCCAGTGTGCGCAGGCAGGGCGTCGGGTGTGTGGGGGTGCTCCTGCGTCGATGGTATACCGGGGAGGCAGAGGGGCGACGCATCGATGGTCGTAGTGCGCAGGCAGAAGAAAAACGCGGCGCCGCCGATGAAGAACGGTCACCATGAGCGCTGCGCACAAGGGTGGTCGTGCAGATGGTAGTCGGGGCTGCGCGAGAGGGGCAGGCATCGAAGGGCAGAGTGGGGCTGCGCCGAGGATGGCCGTCGGGGGCGGGAGGCGAGGAAAGCGACCTATGCGATGGGGAGTGGATGCGGCGGGCGTTGCGCACGGCGGTGGTGTCGCACATCCAAGCTTTGATGCGTGCAGGCGCACAGGCGGAGAACGCTGTGGGGCGACTCCGCTGAAGATCATTTTTGCGCCCGTGGGATCAATGAGGGCGGCGCACGCGTGGAGGAAGGGCAGCGCCTGCTACGTGTCGTATCTGGGGTGCGCAGGGGCCTGGTGTTGAGGGTGGGAGGGCATCCGGGGCGATGTAGCGCACGTGTGGTGAGGTTCTTGGCGTGGAGCGCATCAAGTGCGCGAGGAGTGGCTTCGTAGTCGCTGAATGCATCGCGTTCCGCGTCGTGCAGTGCTGGTAGTCGCGGAGCATCTCATACACGACGGGCGTACAGGCGGCGGCGATACGAAAGGGGACCGGATGGCTGAGGACGACGTCAGTATATACACCACGAGGAAGAAACAGGAGAGTAGGGAGGGCGAAGGGGAGGAAAAGGAAAAGGAAAGGGAGCGGAGGAGAAACCTACCCATATCCCGCTCGCAAGCGTCAAATTCGCACATGCCGCGATGGAAAAGGGCGGTCTGATAGGATTGCGGTCGGCGCGTTCCCGCACGTTCGACTCAGGATGACGCTGGTTGACGGATTGGACCATCTAAGGGGTAATCAGCCTAGGCAAAGCAAAGGTATAAGGCACGCACGATACTCGCTATCTGGGAGCGCAGCCCGAGTTCCAAGTCGCACCCGCGACGAGATGCGGATTCGCATCTGCACAGAACAGGTGCGACTAGGGTGCTCGAAGACAAAGTCGTTGGTCAGGAGTGGGAGGGATGCTGCTGCACGACGTCGAAATGATGCTGCGATGTAGGGACGCGTGCATCGCACGTTGGGACTAGGAGGAGAAAAAGCCGGTGAGATCAGCAGAAGGAGAGGAGGATTGATAATAGGCGACGCACCGTGGGTACAGCTAACGCTGACTGCTGTTCTCCCTCGACCTTTTCAGCATCCAGCTGCTTGCGAAGTACGTGCGCTTGCATGGGGGAAGAGCCCGCTGGGTCAGCGGATGTCTAGGCAAGACAGAGAAGGAACCTTGAATGAGAATGAAGCAAAAATCCATGGAACAAGTAAACACACCTTGGATCGAGCTAATTCATGGAAGTCGGGGGCTCGAAACGATGCGCGTGGGCGATGGCATTGTGGCGCGTGGAATTCGACACTGCACGAGCATGGCGGCAATGGCTTCAAAGTGAGGCTTGGAGGCTGAGTGGGAGCCGGGGTCGACGGGCAGAGGGGCTGGGAAGAGCTTCGGCCAAGGGAGGGGCAGGATTCAATGTCGCGGTAGGCGAGGGAGCGAGTCGAGGAAAACGATATAGAGCAAGTTTTATTAGCCGAGAACTGGCCGGCGAAGAGGGATTGGGATTATGAGGCACTGCGCGGTGGGCTAGGAGGCGGGCGAATGGCAAGGATGGTGGTGAAAGTGACAACGTGGCAGCGCTGATCGCCGCGGCGCCGACAAACGGCGGCAGGGCCGGCGTAAGCCGTGGATGTTGGGAATATCGGGCGGAGCGGCCGACGAAGCCCAATTAAAAGCCAGGCTTCGTCGACCTACACCGGCGTAGCGCAGCGTGGAATGCGTCGCTCCGCCGGCGGGACGCGCTGAGAAGCGGCGGCGCGTCGGGAGGGGCTGGGAAGGAGAAGCTTGCGACACCGAAGCGAAAGGGAAAGAGCGCGGTTGAAGCCGGCGCCGTCGGGAATATCGGCGTTGCTACGATGGCAGTACACTTAGCAGAGCTGGGGAGGATATAGGAGATGCCGGACTCGTGGGGGATGCACCGCGCGAGGAGGAGGAGAGAGTGATTGAAACAGAAAGATTTTGCTGACAGAAACATTATGACAAAGATTTTGATGCGCCGCGTTTTCTTGCCGCTTTGGACGCGTCACAACGCGCCACGACGCGTCGTCGACGCGTCTCAAAGTGCGAAGTCCACGGTACATGGAATACTGGGTATAAAAATGTATGGAGCCTCGAAATGGAGGCATTTACCGGGAGATTTGGAATCTCAAAGTGTTGAGGTCAGAAACTTTTTTAGGTAGGTTGTACAAGGCCAAGACACTGATTTTGATCGTTTTCAGGCCCTCCCGACAAACGCGTCCACTACACGTTCAATAATCGGGCGCTTGAGCTGGAAATTTGTGTTTAGTTTAGTTTTTAGTTTGGTTTATATTCTCGGGTTGTCGTACAGCTGGCTTGCCAGGTGGCTATGCGACTGTACTCTACGTATACTTTTATATGGTGAGGATGTATGTGTAGCTACGGATTTTAGTTCTGTATTATGGGAAGTGTATATAAGAAAAACCAGTCTAGGATATCGGCCGGACACGAAGCCGACGGGCAAGCAGTTGTTTTCACGCCGCTCTGATGCAGGATCCTGCTGTGTTCTGGCCGGAGCAGCCGAAAGGTGTTTTTTTTGGACCATATAATATTTTCAGACGGAGAAGTGGTAGGAAAAAGTTTGGCTGGAGGGAAATATACATCGGAAGGCATACTGGGACCCTTGGCTTGACCCATAAGATTCAAATACCGGCATAGCATATGTGTGCAACAATGGCTCGTCCTGGGGGGAGAATCGAATATACTAGTCAAGTTAGTAATAGTAACTTGACTGAGTTGCATAGATTCATTTCCCTTAAGTTCTGCTACAATGCACACCGGCGACTGCCAAATTTCGGCACAGCCGAGGTGTAACTCGAAACTTAAGGCTAGGGTTAGGGTTAACCTTATATGGTATATCTAATCTTATCTATTTCCTTATAAGACTAACCCTAACCCTAGCATTATGTTTCGAGTTCCACCTCGGCTATGCTGAAATTTGGCAATCACCGGTGTGATGGCAACTTTCAGTCGTCTCTGCCGGATAGCTATAAATTAACAATTATTAAAGTGCACTAAATGCTAAATTACACGTTCAGTTTCAAAGTTATCTCTACACAGTTTCAAGTATGTTTCACTGACTGTTCGAACAATTGTTCAGAGGCAGCCCTTTGAAGCGTCGGAAAGCAAAAAGATCAACCTTGAAAAAATGCCGCTGGAAAGGCTTTCAGCAGATGATCGATGATAGGTTGAGCAAATGAAAATCATTGCGGTGGCTTACAATTAATAGACGAGGTGCACCAGTTTGTTGTAGTAGCGTCTGTTTACAAACAAGCCCAGGATAGCGAGGCGAGACTGTATGTATTTCGATCACCCATATAACAAAACGACCATATAATTACTCGTAACGAAGTTCTTGTCCCTGTCCACGTTGAAAAATGTAAGAAGGAAGCGGTCTATCCGCGTTCGCCGATTACCATCAACCGAATTCCATCCCAAACTGGCGATGTTGTCCCGCTCTCCTGCGTTGGAGGTACTTCATTCGAATAGTATGGTAGGTTGAAACCTCCGAGAGTGGATGGAACACATCCAATATTCCGCCCTCTGGGTCTGGTGCGTTTCGCGATGACTGGGGCGGGCAATGCACAGAGTGTTGGATCTGTATCTGGGATTGGCGAATCGTTGGCGGTCTCGCAGTCCGGTTGGCCGTCAATAGGAGCAAAATCAAACTTTTACAGACCAGAGGTTAAATAGATTATCATGGAGGGGAATGGCTACCTCTGATGGCCAAGCGCAATCAAGGGAAGAGTGCGAATCATTCTGTATAGTGTGTTAAGTTGGGTTATCGTTAAAAGTCTGTACCAGGAATGACCTCCGGCGAGAGCCAACTCAATTCAAACGTCTACACAACACAGGTTAGCTGGTTTATCATGCGCGAGGATCCCTACCTCTGGCGGCCAGGCAGGAAATATGACCGACCGACTCTCATCAAGAAACGACTGGGAATCCCCGACATGGTTCTCTACTATCTTTACAACTTGTTCGATCAGTATCTCATGGTCCACAGGCAGCGTACCGTCGAATGTGTTAAGGCAAAGGAAGGGTGTGGATACGCGAACGAACGATTGTGCACATCGTCGCGCTTACCCCGCGTTAGCAAACCTAGTATGAATCGGGTCGCCAGGATTGCCGTCAATCTCAAGGGGGTTCGGGCCAGTCAAGTCGGGACAGGGGGCAGGTAGGTAGGTTCGGCCGTCAGGCCGAAAAAAAAAAAAAAAATCTCTCACTAAGTCAGTCCAAATCGCTCCAAAATGACTTCAGGATAACTCCGTGTACCTCCCTAGCCATTTCTTATGTTGCCTGAGCCTCCGATTAACGCTCACGCACTATTATACACATGTTGGTGATGTTTGGCAAAGCCATCTAGCAAATCGGGTGCAAATATCAAACAGAAATTCTCTTACGCGACTTGTACGTGACGGATATCTGCCTGACTTGAGGTGCGAAGGAATCTCGGAGATCAATTCACAGGTGTGTCCGTGAGGGTCACGCTGGCCCGCACATTTATATCATTTGCAGGCAAAAGGGCGGCAGCGGAAGCGCCGACACAGACCTGGCAAAAGGACGTACATCAAGTTGGAAAGGAGACCTCTCCAAGTGTGGGACACTCAAGAGCTATGGGCCGGGAGGAACTCCAAACCTGGAGGGCCAGCATCTGAACACCGCGGTATGTATCGACACTACGCAGTGGATTCAGCAAATGTGCATAGAGCTTGCATAGAGCTCAGGAAAAATCAAGATGGAGAAAAGTGTAGAGGAATGTCTCTAGAAGATCCCCAATGAATTTACACCGCTCCTAAATGCCCATCGAGCGCATTTGGCCCAAGTTGCGCATTTCGTAGAATGCTCACGTGCATAATTACCATATTAGGACGTCACGTGGTAGGGAGGTCGCTCAGAAGGTCATTTGAAAAAATGTGGCCTAAGTGGATTTTTTGTCAGATCAGAACCCCCTTGCAGCAAACACGTCGTTAGTTTGTATCTGTTGTTTCACCCCGCCGTGTCCTCCTCTTCTTCACTCCTCCGCGCGACACCCTGAGAGTGTGTACACAACCAATTGACGAGACTGGGTTTTTTTCAGCGGATTTGTCCGCAGACAGGACAGATTTGTGCAGTGGTGCGATGGAGGGTATAAAGTCAGCCATGCTGAATGTGAATCAATGACCTGTCTTCACAGTTAATCACGCAGTCCACTTACTGATCCCACGTTTCCGGCCATGGCATTGAAACAGTGTGTCTTCATCTTCTGTGAGCTGCTCTGGGGCCTCTGGGCTAGGAAGCATCCAGATATCGTCCTTTAGAGCCTTCCAGCAGCTAGAACATCTTCTTCTGGGATTCCAACACAGTCAGCGATGAATTCAATGATTGCAGGTGGGAGCAGAGAGGGAGGACCTTCAACAGGAGGCAAGTCCTGCCGCTTATGAATCCATAAGCGACCGTCGCTTATGGTGCGCTTGTGGCTTGCTTGTGACCGGGTCTGAGCATCAGGGCCTGAACCAGCGACCCAGTCTGGGCAAGTTTCAATAAATCTAGGTCAAATCATATATTTAATCCAGAGCGCCCATATCTAGCCAGGACATCCTCAATAAAGTTTAGAATACTTTTTAACTTATTACTAGACATCCAATTACAGCTCATGTGCTGTACAGCGAGAGGTGTTTAACAGCTTAGGTAAGCAGAGCCCACCAAGCCCTGTTGATTTTTTTCTTCTGCTCCTCGCGGTACCTCAAGTCACAGAGATTACTGAATCCCTTATGATTTGAACCCAGGACAAGTGGTGACACTACTTCTAACACTGGTTGAACATTTCAAGTTTTTCGTTGAAAATTTTGGTGAAAAATGTTTTGAATTTTACAGCAATTTTTCGCCAAAAAAGTAGGTGAAAAACTTGAAACATTTTTGTGGACTTTTTGAACCTTGTAAGAATTTTCTGAAAAAGTGCTGAAAAAGTTTTGAGGTTCAAAAAAATCACGAAGAAGCTTCAAGTTTTTCACTGAAATATTACTGTAAAATTCAAAACATTTTTCACCAGTATTTTCACCGAAAAACTTGAAATGTTCAACCAGTGTAGATTAGAATCAGGTGGTGATGTCCAGAAAAAACTGAATCGGTCAAATCCCATTTGGGCGAGGTCTATGCAAAGCGAGAACGTGACTCCGCTTTGACGCGCGCTTTCGGCGCGCGTCCGCTTTGACTTTCGGTGGACCGCCGCTTTGACATTTTTTAGTATATATACGCAGCAGGATGCCCTCCTTTCCTTGTGCTCTCATCCTCTCCCATCTCACATACAGCGCGATAGGTCGGACTTTTCCATCGTGCTCTCATCCTCTCCCATCTCACATACAGCGCGATAGTCTTCGACTTCGCGTTTGTTTTTTTACCCCACCCTTACGCACCGCTTGCCCTGTTTATTTTTTGTTCCAGTATTGGCTTGTCTCATGTACTACGTATATTCACCTGTGCCGGCTTGAGCTCGGCCTCCCCGTCCCGGGGTCCGTGCGAGAGAGCTATGGCGACCAAATCTATTCATTTGTCCGCAATCACTCTCGCTCCTCTTCCTCTCATTCCCTACGACGAGCAAAGGCATAGACCGGTAAAAAACCTGAAAAAAAATGGCTCCCTAGGAGCACCCTGGCTGACTACACCAGATAAAGCTGTGGTCATTGCCCCTATGTTAGTTTTGTATTTATGGCCCAGTGAGATAGTGTGTACGGGCTACGGTGAGAAACATCAGCTATAAAACTACTAGTTAGCATAGCTTACCTAAGCGGTCAAACAATACAGTGGTGCTCTTACACTGCCAATTGCCAAATTTTGGCAGAGCAGAGGTGTAATTCCTAACCCGAAGTAGTGAATTGTGTTTACAGCCGTTGTCAGTACCGAAGGCGCGAATCAGAAAAATGCCATTTCGGGCATTTTCTGATCCCCGCAACCGATTCACCCATATCTCGACGGATTCTACACGGATTGAGATGAAACATAACTAGATAATTCGGCGTAATTCGTGCGCAATGAGTGATAGAAAAATCTTGGCAAAGTATTATATATAGTTGGTGAGCCGGGTTTGTGAGTGATTTTGGGGCCAATTCAATTTACCGGCATCTAGGCATGTTCAAATAACCTAGATTTTTGCGACGGAGGAGTTTTATGCATCCTTGAACTTGTGATAGAGCCACAATCTGCAATATCCTAGTTTATCATGCTTGTAATGACATTGAGACAACGGCAATACACTGCAATCAGCAAACAGTGTGATATTTGGATCCACTGCTGAACTCTTTGTACATCTGACTCTATCAAATCTTTCAAAATGTATTGGAGCCCTTTCTGACAAAGATCTACATCATTTGGATATGTCTAGATGCCTGTAAACTGTATTCATCCACAAAATGGCCCCTCAAGCAATGCCACTGAATATATAATATCTTTGCAAGTTTCCTTCTATCACTAATTCCACGTGGACTAGCCCAGTATTTCTATCCAGGTTTCACGTGAATCGGTGCAGAACCCACTCAGATATCGAGAATTCTTTGAAAATGTCCCAAAACAGAATATTTCTGATCCGCGCCTTCGGTACTGACAACGGCTGTAAGTGAGTCCGATATTCGAGCTCATTCTCATAGTTTCAGTATCAGTATAAACTGGATGAATTTAATTGAATGAGATTCAATTTCTGATGCTCTGAAATCCATTGGAAACGTGAAGAATCAAATTGCGCAACAAACCACCCGAAACTGAAGTCTAAACCACTGGTTTCATTGCAAGAACAAGCGTGGCTGACACCTCACATATAAAATATGAATGGAATCGGGCCTGTAACTTCAAGTATCAGTTCTCGTTTCAACTCCTCCGAAACATCCCGTTTCGGCTTGGATTTCAGCTGAAGCTGATATGCGAACCGAAACAACTCATTTCAGTCGCGCTGACCATCCGCAGATGATCCGCTCATCGTCTGCGGACAATCCTCAGATCGTCGTAATCCGCAGATATATTATCTTTTCTCTGTTTTTTCGCCTACTGCGTTAACGTCAAAGTCCAATACGGCTGGCGTATGCAGGTGGTATAGAGCTGCATACATCACGCGCATTCACGCATGCAAGACATATGCATGGCTTGAGCCCTTCTCAAAGCCGAGGGCTTCAATCGAATACACTGTATTAGAGAGGTTGCGCAAAAGCCATTGGAGCCATCACATGGCTTATTTGGCGTGCGCACACGAATGGCTCCACCCGCCAAACTCTGACGTCAATGGCTGGTGGAGCCATTGGCCTGCCATTTTTCGGCGGGTGGAGCCATTAGTTGTGCACGCCAAAAAAGCCATTGATTGGCTCTAATGGCTGGTGCGCAACCTCTCTATTATTACACTGGTGTATTCTTATCCACAACAATGAATGTATTTCTGGATAATTATACCCATGGTCTCGCAATCTCCAGTAGAGCCCGTTCAAGCTGCACATGTCTCGCGTACCCGAATGTACGCGACACATGCAATGTATACACCAGTTATTTTGGGCTTCGACGTCAACCTGGTAGGCAAAAAAACAGAGAAGAGAGAATATATCTGTGGGTTACGACGATCTGAGGATTGTCCACGGACAATGAGCAGATTGTCTGCAGACGAGCAGTGGATGGTCAGCGGATGTTCCGCAGATCATCCGCCGACCAAATTTTAGGGCAACTGAAATTAGTTGTTTCGGTTCGCATATCAGCGTGAGCTGAAATCCAAGCCGAAACGGGATTTTTCGGAGGAGTTGAAATGAGAACTGATACTTGAGGTTACAGCTCCGATTTCAGTAAGACCCATATCCAACTTATATGTTAAGCATCAAATGAGTATCAGATGCACTTATCCCAGTAACAACACAAGTAGTTTAGACTTTTAGTTTCCCATGGTTTGTTTTGCAATCCGATTCTTCACGTTTCAGTGCATCAGAAATTCAATCTTATTCGACTGATTTCAATCCAGCTTAAACTGCTACTTAAACTATGGGAATGAACTTGAATTTCGGACTGACTTAAACATAACTCGCTACATTTGGTTTCGAATGACACCTCCGCTCTGCCGAAATTTGGCAATCGGCGGTGTGTCTCCCTTCACCAAACACAACTCACAATTAGAGGTCCAATTATAAGCCAGGAAATATTCTGAAGTATATTGAGGCTGCTCTGGCTAGATACGAAAGCTCTGGATTAAATATATGATTTGCCCTGGATTTGCTGAAACTTGCCCACAGCGGGAATTGAACTCTCTCCGGTTCAGGTCCTGATGCTCACAAACCTGCCACAAGCGCGCCATAAGCTACGGTCGCTTATGGAGCCATAAGCGGCAGGACTCGCCTCCTGTGTTCGGTCAAGGTATTTATTGTTGCACAAGAAGAATGTCGTTCTTTAAAAAACTTAAAACATGTATAAATTTCGTTATCTGATCAAGAGTGAGAGTTTTGAGTGCCGCATATTTCTGGAGCGTAGCGAAGAGCGACATATAGTAAGATCATGCGAGGTTGTCGCTGTTCGGTCTAGCCTAACCCTAATTCTATGATACGCATATCAAACTCCGCTCAAGCTCGATCATAGCCGGTACACCGGTGCGCCGGTGTGGCCATTTCCCAGATGCTCTCAGAGGGGCAGAGTCGGGTCAAAGCTTACAGTAGTCGCCAGGATGGCATGGAACGAATGAGAACGACCTGCAAAGGGAATGGTTAGCGGGATGGTGAAGGAGAGAGAAAGAGAGCGCACGCGGGTGAGAGCTCGTGACCGTGGGATATCGGCATTCTCGGCATCCCATGCCGAGGCACATCGACAACGACGTCGGCACGTCATTGGTGGGCAAAGGAGACATAAGGTAGGAGGAACAGGACCATATCTAAAGCCCCGTTGAGTCCCGCTCGAGCCGGGAGAGGCCGGAATCGAGCGAAGTGTAAGAGGAGAAAGTGGGTGAAAGTGGGTCGCTGAGGAAAAAATGTTGGGAAAATGTGTCGCTTTTGCCTGCACTCGCGAGGGTCAAGTACGAACTACTATGCATCCTTGAAATTGAAACCGATTTCGGTCATCCTCCGTCCGTTTTTTTATCAACAATCCTATACAATATACTTACAATACTTGCATCCTCCCTCCCGTACCCTCTTCAAATAAATAAAAAGCCTCCAACCCCACCCCACCCCACCCTCAAACTCAAAGCAGCTGAAACACCACCCCCATCCCCAGCGCCACCAACACCGCCACACCCGACGTCGCCGTCCGGCGCGCCCCACCCGTCTTCCCCACCCGTCTTCCCCATCGGCGCGACGTCAAACACCACCGATGCGCGCATTGTGACCGTCGTCATCCCCACGCGGGCGTCCCGTCCGCGCCCCCAACCGTGACCGTCTCACGTCTGGGCACGATGTCGAAGGAGAGATAGTCTATGCCGACGACGAATGTGACTTTTGGGGGTTAGTATATATATGTTCGCAGGTGATACAAGGAAGGGATGGAGGCGCACGCGTTTCCGTCGGGTTGTTCGCGATGATCATTGCATGCCACTGCGCGTCGACGCCGGCAATTTTGGCGGAGTACGGCCCGGCCTGCTCGCCAAACGCAATGGGGTCCACGATGGTGATGAACGCGGGGGAGGCCGCGGCGACTAGTCAGAGTCAGATCCATGCATGTCTTGGATCAGGGAAGAAGGATGTACAGCTGGCGAGGGCGAGCAGTTGAAAAAGGGAGGCGATCATCTGAAGGTGCGAAGCTGCGAAGGGGGGGATCCATCGCTCGCCCTTTATAGGCACTTATGCCACGAGCGCCCACACGTCGCCGGCTTTCAATCGCGCAACGGTACAGCCCTGTTTGTGCGTACCCCGGATCTCAATTGAAAGGCGGGGGAAGATTGTGGGGGAGGAAATGTCGAACGTGGATATGTCAAGCGATTACGGACAAGTATATATCCTACAAGATGCACTTGGGGGTGGCAGATTGTGGCCATTCCCGCCTCAGAACCGCACCGCAACGTACGTCTGGATGGCAGAATGCTGTTGAGCTGCGAGCAGGATGCAGATGTTTCTCACAGGGGGTCATTCCTATGCCTGGATGACCGCCCATCCACCTCACCTCGCCGCAGAATTCTTTACATGGTGAAGAATCTCGTCGCGCATCGCGATGCGTGGGAATCGGCGGCGTAGCGGGAGAAGATCTCGAGAATAAAACAGTTATGAGATAGAGCTCGGTTGATGATCGACAAGACCGCCACTCCACAGCCGCCCGGGCCGCCGCGTGGTTCAAGTTCAACTCAAAACCGGCGCGTCCAGCCGGCGCGCGTACATTGAATTGTACTTCGCATCCAGGGGACGATGTGGGTACGAATGGTACAATACCAGTAATTCAGTGGGTGCAGCGCACGCGGCACCGTCGGCTCCCGGAAATCTATATGGCCCATCGAGGTCATTTCTGGCGTCAGAAGGTCATTTCGGTCCGCTCAAAGCTTACCGCATGACCAAGACCGCGTGCGTCGCAATGAAACGAAAATAGCGACGAGTGTGTGTAGTGCACGGTGCACGGTTACTGGCATACTCAACCATTTAGCAGTCGACTCCGAGTCCCGGCTCCCACATTTCTGCTGCCAGACACCTTTTTTTCGGCCGTACTTCCCCACAATTTCACCAGGCGCTGATGCGAGGCCGAACGACGACCAAACAGTCGGTGCCCGGTGCCCTTCGCGAACACCTTGTGGCATGAACTCGCCCTGTGGAGCGATTATTTCACTAACGTCCCGATGTAGAGACAGAGGCGGGTGTGGTGCACGGTGTACAGTTAACACAGATTATTTGTACTCCTATGTTGTTAGTAGCTTGTCCGGGTTCAATTCCCGGCGCTCACATACATAGCTGCCACCTCTTTTGTCCATTCCTTCCCGGGAGCGGGTGAAGCTCGAAGTTCACGAGTTCGCGGGATCAGTCGGTGTCGGTGTATGCTAGTCTCTCCCAAGCAGACACTTCAACAGTGGAAGGATCGTACCTCAGGCTCGCTCATGAGTTCCGATCATCGAGCATTGAGGGAATTCCGCGCGAGCAACGAGGGATTAGCCTGGCCCAGAAATACTAATATATGCACATGCAACAGTACATGTGCGGGATTCAGCGGCGCGGAATGGCGGTGGGTGAGGAGTCGGAACCTACCACTCGGACACTTGTGTTTTACTCAATCATTTCTGGATCTTTTTTCGAAATCCTTCTTTCGATAGACCCTCCAGAATGTGTCCTGAAGTCTAGGAAAAAAAAATCCACAGGTTACTCCCATTCCCCAATTTATTGCCCAAGAAGTTGGTGACAGGTGGTAGAAAATTGATGGTTTTCTCCTGTTTTATGCATTCCAAAGATAAATGGGAGATCAGAAACATCGCAGGAGGGTTTCAAACCACATTAATACACAAAAAGTATGCTCAAGCAAAATTTTGTGCATGTAGATGGTCTGATGCTTTCGGAATGAACCGAAAATCAAAGATTTCCATACTAAAAGTGTTCAATTGAATGGCTCCATACCGTTCATCGACGAATGGACCATTTCAGACAAGCCAAAATGCTAGACCGCACTGGAAAAGTGATCCGCGTCGGATGGGGTACTCGGATTGTGCTAGAAAGATGTTGATACCGAGATATTCACTGATCTTCGTTAAATGTCCGGAATAACCGGGATGGATAGTATTCAAGTGGGCGCGGAGTGTGTAATGTGCTGAATCAGTGTGCGCCCTCCTATTCCTAAGTCCTTCTTGCACAGAAGCCCTAGAAGAGGATTTTCACCAAATTGTCACTTTGCCTCTCATGCCGCAACGTCAACCGAAAATTACTTGCTGGAATTGGCTACAACTATTCAAGTGGCAATACAAAGGCGGGAATCCGTCTAAACCTCTTCTTACTGTCGATTTAGGCAATATAGCCTCTGTCCGACTCCCCATTGCAAATTCCGGCGACCACAGGTCTATTAATTTAGCTTAATTCAGCAGGATATCAGCTAACCTCAGTCTGCCGTGCGATGGGGATCAGTCTGTTCAAGTCTCGGGCTACTTGCATAGTAATTAGATCTTGCCATAAGATAGACGCAAGTCACTCTCTACGAGCGCTCACGTGATCTGAGCGTGACATCGACAAAGCGCTGGCCACAAAGCATTGGGACACAAAGTAAAGCCTGGAAACGGTCCATTTGGATCCTTAGAAGAGATCCTCGGTCTCAGAATTCTAAAATACTTCCTCTTGGCGAAGTAGTACAAGATTCTTTCAACCCAATTTTTTTTGAGTGCAAAAATGCTTATTTCATTGAATGGGCACGGGTTGAGTTTTTTTCTCTCCAGAATTTGCCGCTTATGTAAGGTTCCCACGGCCCAAATCAGGTAATGCCTTCCGACACAACCAGCGACACACAACCATTGTATGCTCACAGTTGCACGAGGCCGCAGCTAGGTCTGTTCTGTGTGGTTCATAAAGTCAATTGATTACTGTTTGGGCCTACACATTTGGTCACTTTTGTTCTCAAAAATTTCCAACCTCTGAAATGTCGAAATTAGGCAAAAAGCCGTATATTGTGTTGGCACCTCGAAGATTTTTGCCGCGTCACGTCACGCGTGACACATCACGTGAGCGCTCTTAGAGAGTGACTTGCATCTATCTTAGCACCTATTCCATTCCTGACAGATGTGCTGACCTATCTTCTCGTGATGGCCGCTTCACGGGGTCCTAGGGAGGTGTAATGCTTTATAATAGGGGTGGATCATAAATTCTGAGGGGGTAGTTCTCTGTGCCTGCAGCGCGAAGAAAATAAGCCCAGATGCATGATTGACAATATGAGGTTGCAGTGCCCTCCGAATTCGCGAGACGGACAGAGTGAGCCTACGGTGGAAGGAAACAGCTTAGAACTGCGAGGAGGGCAGCTGTTCTGCTGAAAAATGGTCAACAATGGCCAGAAAATACTCACTTTGTCCCTCAGAAAAGAGTTCTCAGGCTCAAATAAAAACTCTGAGGAGGTGGTCCACTGCGGATTTGGAATACCAATTGACTGAACATATAGACAAAGTGAACAGACGAAAACTGAACTCAGGGCGGCTGAAGTCCAAAAGACAAAATGACTTAAAATATCCATGGAGTCACTGCGTTCAGCCCGGACCTAGACATTGATTGTCTAGCCGGACGGAGGCCTGGCTAAGCGATTAGACCACGGGCTAGACACGTCCCATCAGCGTGTCTAGTCACTTAGCCTGGCCTCCATCCGGCTAGACAATTGATGTCTAGGTCCGGGCTGAACACAGTGAGTACAAAAGTGAAAGGTAGGCATAAAGTGTATTACCAGATCCTAAGTCTGGCTTTCATCAAGAATTTTCTTCAGATCCTCTTCCTCTTTGAATTTTCCCAGCTTCTCATATGTCACTCTGAGATTCTTCATAGTCTTGACAGTTTCCGGATGGTTATTGCCCAAAAGTTCCATCTGTTTCTCAAATGCCACAACCAGAAGCTCTTCTGCCTCCCCCAATCTTCCCAACATGTTGAGTGTGGAGCCTAGATTCCTCATGGCACGGAGGGTATCTGGATGGTGGTTCCCCAATATCGTTCTCCGCTTATCAAGCACCACAACCTCAAGATCTGTTGCCTCTTTCAACTTGTCCAGGGAGCGATATGTGAATGCCAGATTCCCCATAGAATTTAGGGTGGACCGATGATTATCTCCCAGGATGTTCCTCTGCATCTCAAGCACCACAACCTTAAGTTCCTCTGCGTCCTGCAGTTTGCCCAAATTGTGATATGTCACTGCCAGATTTGCCATGGCACGCAGGGTTTCTGGATGGGAGTTGCCGAGTATTTTTCTCCGCATATCAAGCACCATACCCTCTAGTTCCTCTGCCTCCTGCAGTTTTCCCAAATCAGTATATGTCACTGCCAGATTCGCCATTGCAAGCAGGGTATCTGGATGGGAGTTGCCAAGTATTTTTCTCCGCATATCAAGCACCACAATCTGAAGTTCCTCTGCTGTTTGTAATTTTCCCAAGCGATGATATGTTACTGCCAAATTCGCCATGGCATGCAGGGTTTCTGGATGGGAGTCGCTGAGTATTTTTCTCCGCATCTCAAGCACCACAATCACCAGTCCCTCTGCCTCCTGCAGCTTTCCCAAATAAATATATGTCTCTGCCAGACTCATCATGAACTGTATAGTGTCTGGGTGTTTGTCCCTGAGAATGTTTTTTTGCTTCTCTAGCACACCAACCAGAAGTTTCTCTGCATTGGTAAATTGGCCCAGTTCATTATATGTCTGTGCCAGCAAGCAGATAGCTTCCAAAGTGTCTGGATGGTCATCACCAAGAAGCTCCCTCCGGTAATCAACAAGTGTCAATGCAAGCTGGTTTGCTTTCTCTGTCTTCCCTGCAAACATGTATATTTTCCCAGACTGAAGTCTAATATCTGGGGTTACATCCAAACTGAGTTTGATGAGGAGCTCAATGTGGGGCAGCATCCATAGGCAAGCCAACTTCATATCTTCGTCAGGGAGTCTGGCCAGTCCCATGCCTACTATAGCAATCATACAATGGTGGTACAATTTCTCATTAGAGAGTGTACCACGAGTCCAGTAATGCACAAGTGGATGTATTGAAAACATCTTTTTTTCTGAATCATAGTTGATCAAAGAATATGATTGGATTTCATTTGTCAAATCCATGAAGCAGAAGGAATCCCAGATCCTGGAAGGGCCTAGAAACTGTGATAAGAATTCAAGTGGCATCTGTAGCTCCTCTTGTGATGGGCCAGAGGGTTTAAATTCAAAGTTTGTTGCATTCTTGAATATTTCTTCAGAGATTCCCTGATAGTGCAGGAATGAACAAAGTTGCAGGAATCTTTGGGCATTTTGGCTGAGCTGGTCAAAACTAATCTGCCATGTGGTGTAGACTGTCCAGGCATAGCTATCATGACCCTGGGTAGGCTTTTGACTGAGCAGTCGAGTTCGATTTTGTTCATAGAGATCCAGATAGCTGTCAAGGTTCCCAGACTGCGAAATAAATGCTCCAGCCTGAATGATAGCAAGAGGCAGGTAGCAGAGAACCTGGAGAATTTGAGAAAAACAAACAGTGGGGAATCAGGTGCGCTAACCTTCACAATCCGAGTAGCAGTGAGCTTGTTATGATCTGTGATATCTAGGGCAGCACTTCTGAGCAGAAGATCCATGGCATCTGTTTCTTCCATATCTGAGACATGAGAATGTGAGGCTGCATAAACACGAAGTCCAGGGTTTCGGGATGTGATGAGGATGTTCCCATGGGTGCATTGAGGGAAATAATCATTGAGATTGATTTTCGGGTCATCCGAATTGTCAAAGAAGAGAAGCCAATCATCCTCTTTGCTTCTAAGCCATTGAAGAGCATCTTGTGATGAACTTCCAACATTCTTGACTGTGGCTATAGTTTTCAAACCCGCATCAATTGTCTCGACAGTGCTTGTGTCAATGAGGAAGATGTCAGTGAAGCTGAAAATAAATACACATTGTTTCCAACTCTTAGAAGAGCAAACTCACTGAGAAGCTAATTCTTGGATAAACTTCAGTGCAATCTGGGTTTTTCCAGCACCACCTAATCCATACAGAAGGAAGATCTTTTGCACTCCCTTACTCTGCATGAAATATCGATTGATTTTGTCCAAAATAGTCTGTCTGCCATGGAATATTCTGGTAGGTGGAGGACAGTTGTTGATACGTGGAGGTGCTTGTGGCACCAACACACCTGAAGAATACAGGTTGAGATTGCATAGTCATTTGGAGGAAGAAACATACTGGGGGATATCACAGTTAACATTTTTTGGACCTGTAGGTTTGTGTCTTTAGTTGTTATAAGTGTATCCACATTTATCATCAGCTGAGAAATGTCAGCCAGCAGCCAACGGGTTTGTTGAAAGGACTGTACACACCGTGAAATTCGCTCGCACTTCACGTATCCTGTCCCGAAATCTGTTGATCTCCGCTGTGGTGCTGTTTGACTTGGCAATCTCCTTGATGCGGCCAATGAGGCCTCGGGCTCGCTTTTCCAGTTCCTCAATTGTGTGGATCACATTTTTCAAGAAGCTGCATAGAATGATAGTCTCAGACAACTCTGATCTAAATATAAGGTCACTTACTCCTCAAACTCTTCACATTGACTTTTGAAAGTGAGTGCAGCTGTATCCCCATGGGCGGATATCTGGTCTCGAAGAATAGTGATGATCTCAACAGCATCTCCACACAGCTCTTTCATGCTGTCCTGATTCTTTTTCACTTTCTGCAGCAGCCAAAATCAGAATTATTCCCTTGAGAAAGGATTCACCTACGTCAACTGTCTCCAAAAGAAATACAACGGTTCCAAAGACACCCTTTAGATAAGGAAAAGGGAGAATATCAGCACCAGCGGCAAGTCCCTTTGCATTCCATATCAATGGGGCAAGCCAATCTGAGGTTGAGGATGATGAGGGTTTGAAGGGCCGGAATGTGGATCTCTTCCCTGGTTGAGAGGGGCTGGATGCTCGACTTTCAATGTCGCTGGCAGCCATGGTGGGAGATCAACAGTTCATTGAATCTGCTTCTTATATACATGTCGTTGGAACTTCTCAGGCACAACCCTGCATCAACTGCTTGAATCTTATGGTAGCCACAGATATAGCTGGATAACAGATCATCATTCAAAGGACATTCTCATCCACCGGGGGCCTCTTAACAAATCTGAACATGTGGCTGACTCAGGTCAGGCTCAACAAAGACTCCCAGTTGCAACGCGAGGCTCTAATTTAATTCAGACCGAGATTATAAAAAGCCCAGATGTCACAAGATACCCTACGGATAATTCTATCAGATTCTATTCGTGGTGTGGCCAGTCACACAGGGATAACTCGTGATTCAGCGCAAGCTAAATTGATTCAGATACCAACAGTTTCAATTGGCGACTAAAATGGTCCCAAAATCCCAGCCGATATGTCCCGTATGTCATTGATGGTTTCCATTGGCTGGTGACGGCATATCGGGTCCGATTTCGGGCCACTTTATTTGCCAACCAGAATTTTCAGTATCTGAATGAATTTAGCTTGTGCTGAATCACGGGTTATCCCTGTGTGACTGGCCACACCACCAATAGAATCTGATAGAATTATCTGTAAGGTATCTTGTGACTTCTGGGCTTTTATAATCTGAGTTAAATTAGAGCGTCCTAAATCACGGGTTATCCCCGTGTGAGTGCAAAGCGCGCTGGGCTTCTAATATTCACAGTCAAGCGCCCCTCAGCGATTCTTATCAACAGTCAATGCCACTGACTTTGAGAATCAGTGCCCTGCATCAGAAATGCCATACCACCCAGCATACACGGATTCTTGAAGCTGATGGCTAATCTTGATGTTGGAAACCTGATTTCCCGCAACGGTGTTGTCACAACACAAGTTCGAGCACAGTACTCACTTCATCGAACTTTATTACTCTTCCCTTCCCTTATTCCTATGAATAGCGACTCCGATTATCGGTGCAAGCCGGAAGTTCAGTTGAAAGAATTGCGGAACCGGCCGAAGATACGCCATTCCAACCCTCTGTTTGGCGTGTTTCGAGGCGATCACGGCCCATTCATCCTCACGGCGCCTTCGTTGCTTTTTGAAGAGGCCGTCGTCGGTGGTGGGCTTGCGGGCGGGGGCGAGGGCGTCAGGAGTATCGAGGCATGGCTTGAAGAGGGGCATTAGGATGAGTATCGAGGTCGTGAGGTCGTGGATGGATTGGAGGGTCTTTTGGTATACTTAAGAGGTGGCAGAAGTCATCGCAGAGTGCTCGGCCCGGGGCCCGACGCTTCTAGGCGGGGCCCTGCGCGTCGGGACCGGCGAAGGAAAGAAGACAATGGATTGAAAGAAATGAAGGTAGGGGCAAAATACATATATAATTCTGGTTTCGGTGAAGAGCGGCGCGATCGACGATCGGGGGTGCCGGCGAGCATTCAGAATTGGCCGTAGGAAATCCGAAGCTGACTTGAATATTGCAGACATGGATGTCCTCGCCGTCCGGGGAGACTTCACACCCGTGCAACACGAGCCATGTAGAGTTGCTTAGATTCTTTCGGAGTCAGACGGCCAGCCGAATCCTCAAGTACTAATATGAACACAGTATCGCGCCGTACTTGCTTTCTCTTTACAGTGGTCCTCGACGATGTTGGGTCTATCTCTTCTAAAGTTTACCTACGCCAACATATTTTTCTCTATCCGTGACGACCTTGAGAGTGTGGCTGTCAACTTTCAAGACCGTGACGGAAACGAAAATATGGGATTGGTCTGGGTGCAAGTCCCAAGATTAAAATAACTAACTGTCTTGATGAGGTTGGTAACAATGAGATTCCTTGAACACCGGACTGCAAGTGCATTCAGCTTGCGCTGCAGACCAGATGCCGAGAGTGAAACGAGGAGTGGGCCATACATTGATCGCAAAGAACGGGGTCGTCCGGGTCCGGTCGCATGACGAGATCTGCAATGAACAGAATCCACAGGCTGGGTCTCCAGTAGGTAGCCCAATGAAGGCCTTGAACTCAGCATGCCGGACATAATATTTCATTCATTGGTAGAGTATACACAGCCAATTGGCAAAGATTGCACCTCCCATTCCCATTCGTAGGCGTTTCAACCATAGCGCCGGGGGGTCTGTTGACGGGCCGGCATTGGTAGCATCCATAGCGGCAACATAAAAACGCGAGTTGAACCACGAGCACATATCCCTCTGCGCAGCGTAGAATGAACTTGACAGGAAAGGATTGCTGTTCGTTCTATATCCTTCCCAGAAGCCGTTTTGAAAGTCTGGGATGTGTCCTCGCGACACCATAAAATTGACGGTCACCGCGACCTCGACCACCACCGGCACTGCGGTCGTGGAGAACCTGTCCAACGGGCAGAGCAGCACCGTTAGTCTCACGACCCCCTCGCCGCTGTGTCTCGAGAATGCGGAATGGATCGTCGA
Source organism: Mycena vulgaris (assembly GCA_029204335.1). Classification (NCBI taxonomy): domain Eukaryota; kingdom Fungi; phylum Basidiomycota; class Agaricomycetes; order Agaricales; family Mycenaceae; genus Mycena; species Mycena vulgaris. The sequence goes on from JARGYA010000046.1 coordinate 464,759, forward strand.
GGACTTCCAGGAAAGCACCTTCCTCATCCCGTTCGCGGATTTCGGCAGCATCACGTTTACCGACGCGTCTGCGACCACGCAGTCCGGCAGCACGGCCGGGCCTTCCGGGTCCGGGTCTCATCTCATCAACATGGTGCAGAGCAGTCTTCAGTTCGCATCCGCGAGCTCCGTCGCATCCAGCGTCACCGTCGACTACCTTACGAGTATTCCCTTTTAGTTTTCTTTTCTTTCTTTCAGCAGCATCAGTAAAACAATACATTTGTCTTTGACATCTGGAGTACGCAACAACTCGAATAGAGTTCCTGAGAGGATGGTATCCGAAAACTACTCAGCAATGTGGCGCTGTCATACCGGTGTGATACAGGTCTAACTGGCGAACGTAGACAAAAGACCTACTAGCATCGCAACCATGCAAAAACAGGCCATAGCGCAGTCGAATGTGAATAGAGAATCGAACATGGCGACATCTGGGTTGCAGCGCTGGCATTGGCATGGGGTTTTGTGCGTATGAACAAGACTTGGTGTATTAAACTCCCCCCGTCCACAGCACTGCTTCAGGTAGAAGCAGAACAAATTACTCACCCACAATAAAATGATAAAATAATTACAAGTGGGAGGCCTTTTCTGTGAGGATTTTATTCATCTTTCTTCTAGAACACGAAGGAGAGATCAGTCCATATCTACATGTTCAATATAAACAAGTCTCACCGAATAGCGGTACTTCACCCAACCTGGGCAATCTCCGCGGTTTCGGGCGCGACCCCACGTCAAACCTCCACCATCTCATGTCAGACGCGCTTCTGCACCTCGAGGCCGAGCTTGTCGAGCGTGAAGTACGGGCCCTGGAATGTTGAGTGTTAGCTTGGCGAGATATAAAGGGGAAAGAAGGCAAACTACGAATTATAGAAGACTTACAGTCGAACCTCACACGCCATAACGTACGCGCCGGGCGATGTGGGGCTGAGTGCGGCGTATATAATGCTCAGGGAACCTTTCGGGCACGTCCAGAGAATACCGCGAAGCATGCTCTTGAAGGACAAGCATGTATCAGTTCAATTTTCGGAGTATATGATGCGAGAGGAGGAGGGGACGGCATACGGCAGCTCACGCTCGCGAAGTAGCTCTGACAAGCAGCAGCCCGGATTGACAACACTGCACAGGATAAATGGATTGTGAGACAATAAGAATAATCGGAAAGGTAATAATGCGCGGCGTACTTTATGACAACGCTCAGCGCCTGGGGATCGACAGCGTCGCTCTTCTTCGTAGGTGAGCCATGAACGTCTCGCATTTCGGGATAAAATCGATGGCGCTATGCACAGGAACGTCTGTCACAGTATACGGGACAGTTACTGCCAAAAACATCTCTCATGCCAGCTGGACGTTCACCGTCGGTGGTTCCATCACCGGCACATACAACCCTCCCATTGGTATGTCGGTCGATATCTCGTATATTAAGGACATCCCGAACTCGTCAAATCCCAGAAGCAGAAAATGGAAAGAAAAATATGTACCTGGATGCGGAGACAGGCACAGTTGAAGATGTATTAGAAGTTATAACAAGTTGAGTGGTCAGTGGCTCTAGCACGTACCTATCGTGTGAGTTCGAATGAAATTTGAGGCGGGCGCCGTGTCTGAGGGGTCCTAGTAAAATGCTGATGAAAGTAAGAGAAATATCGGACCAAGCGATGCGCTCGGGAACTGCAGAACTTGAATGAATGAATAAGACGGGAAACTGTCTCGTGGTACCAGACAACGAATCGAGTGAATGTGAAACCGAACCAGAAAGACGGGGCCTAGCACATCTGTGTATTCTCCATTGGCTCTTCACAGGCGCCGCGTCATTCACCTGGACGGCCTGTCTGGCACAATCTTACTTTAGGAGTGGAGGAGCTTGGTATGATGTTCAACAGAGGGGCCAATGGAATGCAACACGATGCACAGTAAAGGAGATGATGGGAGTTAAGCGAAGGAGGCGAACGGAGACATGCCTTTTGAACGGGACTTGTACGGCTGATCGGGGGATGGAAAAGCCGCGGGAAACAAGAAGACCGCAAACACATTATGCTAGCCTCCCACTCGTCCATCTCCCCTTCCCCTCCTCCACCGCCCACACCGCCCACCGGCACGTTCACCGGCGGCGCGAGGTACGCGTCCCACAGCCGCGGCTTCTTCCTTAGATCGACCTTCACACGCGGGGCCGAGGGTACCCAAGTCCCGTTCGCGATCGCCTCCTCGACCATGCAGCGGTGGCGGTGCCGTAGCAGCAGCGAGTGCGCGACGATCGCGGAGGAGACGCCGAGGAATGAGCGTTGCGAGGAAGGTGTATACTGCGGGACTAAAATAAGCTGCCGTCTGTCAGGGTTTGATATACCCCTTCCTTGAGCCAACTGTACCCTCAACAATCTTCCCTTCAAGTGTGAATTATCTTTGTCAGTAATCTTCCCCCTTGTTACACAGAAGAGGTTCAGGCATATCCTGAGGAACCTTTGCTATCCCAGGGCTGTCTATTGTGTGTTTAGAACGTGATTGAGCAGCGCAATCGCGCGACGCGTCGAGCTTCGCGTCGCGAAAGCAGTGCTGATGCTGACATAAGGATGATCTCGGCATCCCTTATATGGGGATTTGGCCCGGGACATAACACTGATGTGTTATGCCCGATTGGGCCACATAACAGGGTCCAGGCACGGGTTACGAGCCCCGATTTGTAACACCGAGTTTGGCAGTACAGTAAATGTGACAATATGGTTTTGATATATGTCGATGCTGCGACGTGTAGGCTGAGACCCGCTCCTCGTTCCGGGAGAACGAATCGTCCATCACCTAATGTGCCAGACCCTGCACCTTCCTGTCTGTATTTGTATCGGTGAGCTGCATTGGCTTACTGCTCCGCGAGCTTACTTGCATCGGACTACTGCCGGGGGGTCGCATTCTTCGGCTAAAAAGTCGCGCTCACTTGGGCTACTGTGTTTCATGCCCTACTGGATCTGCGCTGGCACGTAGACTCGAAAATGCCGGGCTCCATTGCTGCACATGGGCCGGTTAGATCCTGATAAATTTAGAGCAAATAAAAACACCACCAAATATCTTTTGAATAGGATGCTATCATTGAGATTGTGCAGGTCAACTACTTCAAATTTGAATCAAAGATCGAACGGAGGTTTCCAGGCTGATTTTTCTGTTCGAATTTTTGATTCAAATGTTCTAATTTCTTGACCATGTTTGGAGGTCATTGTTCTTGAGCTTCGGCGAGAGCGACTGAATACTTTTGGGACAGAAAGACCTGAGTTTAGATTACCCAATCCTGATGAAATAAAGTGGTGATTATTAAAATGACTATCAAAGGAATTGCATACAGCCTTAGACTCCTAAGTGAATGAAAGGGACCCAATGTTCATATGGAACCCCCGCTTCACGCAGATCTCGAACTGCCAGCTGCAGGGCTCTTGCAGCATCAGAAGCACGAGGTCTTTTGTCCCCACCAAACAAGTGGCCATAGACAACTTCCGCAACGACTGGCCCATCATTGTCACACATCGACCACATTGTTGCAATAGCACCTTGGAATCCAGCTGCAATGAAACCACCTCCTAAATGAAATGATTCATTCACCAGTTCCCTGTCTCCTTTGGCTGTCTCGCAAGCTGCGAGGAATACAAACTCAGCATTTGGAAGTGGGATTTAGAGAATACAGTAGTAAACCGGGAAGCGAAACGCTCAAGCGAACTCGCAATTCCCAGGCCGAGATTGGATAAATTTGTTGGGGATCTCTTCACAGATCGATAGAGATGTGTCAGGGCTACCTGGCAATATATAGTTTTATAGGGAAATGTTGTGTTTTGATTGAGAATGAGGCCATTCTTCTACAAACATCCGATTTTGCGGAATCACGTGGAAGCGAAACACTGCAAAATAACCTGTGGGCCGCCGATCGTTGCAATCCAGCCCCAGGGGTGTTTATATTCGTGTTCTACGACCTTGAAAACCCCCAGTCCACGTGTGTGCAGGAGGAATTGCGCGCCCGAAATACCGTGCCTCCGACGGATTATATCCAACCAAATAGGCCAAAAAATAGCGAACACAAAGTGATCTGCCACAGGCTCCACAGAACATTTTTGCGCAATTCCTTTTGCTATGAGCCATTTCTCATGGCTAACTATCCTCTCACAAAAACTGGGGCCCGTCGGATGCCTGGGCTCCGGGAAAAAGCCGGTGTTTCGCTTCTACGTAGCGTTTCGCTTCCCGGTTAACTACTGTAGTCTCGAGCTCCAAGAAGTCACCGTAGAGCTGAAGGCAGCTTTTGGGAGGCTCAATCAAGTTCTGTGATCCATGACAGGCTAGGTGGATCCAGGCACAATCATTAAGCTGCTGTTTGACTGCTTCCACAGTAGCGTTTTCGCCCATAAGACTCTGAACGGGATACTTGTCTTGAACAATAGATGTAATCCTTGTGACTTCACGTTGAACTCCAGGGAGTTCCTGGGCTCGTCTGGGACCGGTGTGTGTTACACCGACGATGCCAACATGTGGTGCAGGATCTGAATATTTCCTGGAGGTTCCTTCCAATAGGGCTGCCAGTGTTGATGTATAAGAGTGTACAAATTGATCAGTCAAGTCGGCAGCATGTAGAGGAAGTGCAGTGAAATCTCCGATTGGGCACCACCACACCCTCCCCGAGATGATACCATTCTGAAAAACAATAAATATTGGTTGGGGTTGAAAAATCAATGACAGCTTACCGCTTCCAGGGCTATATAGATGGGGTTGACAATACAGGTCCGGATCCAGTTTATGAGTTCTTTGATGTCCAGTTGTCCTTCTCTCTTTCCAACTAGGCGAGAAATCTGGAGCTCAGTTGATCTGACATTGCGCCCATGGATTATAGCTCTGAGATGTGTCTTCATTGTCTTCAAGCTGTCTACTGAAACATCTGGAAGTGGGATATGGAGGGGATCTGAGGTAGGTCTGAGAAGAACAATTGCATCACAATGATCTTTGTGTGAATTCAGAATAACAATAGGTCCATGTTGTGATGCCTGACAGAGATCGGCATATGGTCTTGGAAGTAAAAAATTCTCTGGGCCAGGAAGCTGTCGAATCTTGGTAATCAATGTATGCCTCTGTGCAGAGATCCCCTGGGGATTTGTGGACTTTCCGCTGTAAAGCTCCATGGACAAGTACTCTAGTTGAGCTGCATCAGTTGTTGGAATAGAATCAGCCGTGGTTTTAAGCTGTATGAGTTGTTGAAATGAGGTTCCTAGTCCTTGTTCCAGAAGTTCTATTGCAAGTTGAAGATTTTGATGATCAATGCAAGCACCAACAGCATCAGAGGTGGCCCGGGAGATATTAATTCTCCGACTTGTATCCTGGCGTACCGAAATATGATTGCCAATCCAAAGGAGGTCTGGCAACAGATGAAAAGCAGCAGAGTAGGCATCCAACACATGTGTGGGTTCGTAGAGACTTGCCAGTGAAGCCCATTGCAAGGCTGATGTCCAGGCACCCACAAGGTCTGATGTAGGAGCTGTAAATGAGGTCACATAATTCAAAAGTACATTTTCAAGGTCTTGCAAATTCCCTGATCTTTGATATCGGTCTGTAAAAGATCCTGCCAGGTTCTGAAGCCGTCCAGCAAGATCTGGGTGACCCTCGGGTGTCTGTGCTACTGCTGCTTTATTGTTCTCCAGTGCAACCTCCAGATCCTCCAGATTCCCTGATCTCCGATATCGGTCTCTGAAAGATACTGCCAGGTACTGAAGCCTTCCAGCAAGATCTGGGTGACCCTCAGGTGTCTGTGCTACTGCTGCTTTATTGTTCTTCAGTGCAGCCTCCAGATCCTCCAGATCCCCTGATCTTCGATATCGGTCTGTGAAAGATACTGCCAGGTTCTGAAGCCCTCCAGCAAGATCTGGGTGACCCTCGGGTGTCTGTGCTACTGCTGCTTTATTGTTCTCCAGTGCAGCCTCCAGATCCTCCAGATCCCCTGATCTTTGATATCGGTCTGTGAAAGATACTGCCTGGCTCTGAAACTGTCCAGCAAGATCTGCATCACCCTGGGGTGTATGTGCTCCTGCAGCTTCAACTTCCAAATTGGCGGATCTTTCATATTCTTCCATGTGGGAGGCCGCGGCAATTTCGAAATCCTTGCCAAGATCAGAATTTCCCTTGGCAGCAATTCCAATCTTTCAGCATCCTTCATTCCTGGTCTTATTGTGCAAGACTCACCACCTCTGAGTTGTCATCTTTTGTGATCTCTGCAGCCATATCTTGGATGCCCTGCTCTGCATTTGAGGTAGGGGTCTCATTGTCTTCTACCACAATAATTTTTTCAGCAATCGGTAACTTGAAGAGCCAACACCATCTCACGTGCAACTGTTTCAAGCATGTTGTAGAATCAGACGGGATGGGGGGAAGTTGGCCTTGATTGAAATCAGACCCTTTTATAAGTAATGCCAGTGCTGTGCGACAGCATTTTATCTGTCCATCAAGATTCCTATCCACATCTCAGTGCGGTCATTATCTGTTCTATTAAGTGAACGGACAGCATTCGTTAGTGCCCTTGTAGTCGTCAGCCCACAGCCATTTGCTTTGCCCTCAGCCTCTCTTCACTTCCAACGTGTTTCAACGTGCTGAAGAACACAGCCAGAATCGATCAACATAGCCTGAGCTGATCAACCTTGATTGACAAGCCTTGACAGCCTTACTTTCCGTCCCCATGCGGTATTATTTTCCCACTGTGCTCGTAAATTCGGATCAGCAAGGCTGTAAATATCGGATTATTTTAATGAGAAGCCCAGTTTCACGCGGAAACCCCCCGCATTAGGAAATTTCGCGGGAACCTCTGCCAATGCTTATTGAGAAACCCTTTCACAGCGATCACGCCGTGGGTGGAGTTTGAAACTCCCAAAATTTTATGTATATTCCAACTTCCCGGAGGGCATGCAAGTTAATAGAGTTGCTTTATATTTTCTATAGTCTTTCGTTCAAGGAAGACTGTGGGTCGGGAGGTGATATACCGACAGTTGTGGAAAGTTTGTGCACGGATCATTTCTCTCATCGGTCCAAATGAGCATATCTAAAAAACAGTTCAATTGAACAAGTGTATCTATTGCCAGAACGGTTCTGCGTGGAAGCCTCGAAATTTGCCGAAAAAGGTAATTCTCACGCTGCCGATTAATTCCTGGGTGCAGCGCCCTCCGGAATAAAAATCAAAATCAAATCCAAATCCAATGCCCCCACTAGGGGTGCTTAATTCTTGGCTCATCCGGCCCATCCGATTTTGGCCCATCCATTATCTGTTCAAAATAAATAGAGATTCGATCTCCGATGAAGCTCGGCATCTGCCGCCGCGTGCTGACACAATCGATGATAAGCGATGATATCTCTATGCCCCGCCCCAAGACGCAAACACAGTCAGAGCTCCTGCATATGGCAGAGATGTTTATGGCGGCCTCAATTGCACGGGGCGGCAGATGCCGAGCTTAATCGGAGATCGAGTCTTTATTTATTGCGAACAAATAATGGATGGGCCAGATGAGCGAAGGGTTGAGCACCCCTACTTTCAAGGAAATCAGAGGAGAATTGAGCCTGTAACAGCGGCTCTCGTGAAAACATCAAAATTTGATGAAAAACCGGCCGCGCCCTAAGTTCCGCAAACAGCTGCAAAAAGCTTTTTCTTTCTCCGCACCGCACTTGCACCGTACAGTACGCTCTGTTTCCGGTTTAATTGGATCCTAGAAAATTCGTGAGCTGAGGAATGAAACCGAGCAATAATCAACATTAGAGCAAGCACCTCGGATCGAACGAGGACCTCGGGGTTAACCATTGAGCACTGGAACAGAACCCTGTGTTCACCATACACCATGCTGCTTTATTTCTTCTGTTTAGCCCTTGATTTAGTGTAAGAAATTTGTTGAGCTGAGGAATAAAAACCTCAAGAACATCAAAGCAGAGCAGTACCCCGAATTGGGCGAGGACCTCGGTGTTAATTTTCGAAGACCGGTAAGAACACCGTGTGCACAATACACCATACTCCTTTTTCTTGTTTTGAGGTTGGTGGGCTGCTAGCAAAACCGGTGAGCTGGAGATTAGAAAAAGAGGCAACAAAGGAAGAGCAGCACCTCAATTCGAACGAGGACCTCAGGACTAATGGCTCAACCACAGCTCTCTGATGGGGACCCCGTGTGCACAATACACCATACTGCTTCCCTTATCCTCTTTTGCACTTGGTTTTGTGCTAGAAACTGGTGAGCCGAGGGAGAGAAAAAAGGGGAAGCCCGGGATGATTGCGGGATGAACAGCAGTACCTCGAACGAGGACGTCAGGGATGACTCGCGAGTGAGACTTGTAACCATAAGAGACCATATTTCTTTATCCTGTTTGCAGATGGTGGGATGCTCACAAAATTGGCGAGCAAAGAAATAAAAACGTTGACACTTCAATAGAGCAGTGCCTCGAATTGAACGAGGACCTCGGGGGGTATTACATTGTCCCTGAGTAAGAGAACCCCGCATGTAACATACACATACTGCTTCCTTTATCCTGTTTCGAGCTTGGTGGGGTGCTAGAAGATCGGTGAGCAAAGGGATACACCGAGCAACAATCAATCAGAGCAGTACCTCGATTCGAACGAGGACCTCAGGGCCAACCATTGCGGAACGGAACCTTGTGTGCACCATACACCATGCTGCTTTCCTTCTTCTGTTTAGCCCTTGGTTTAGTCTTAGAAAATTGATGAGCCAAGGAATAAAAATATGTACTCAATGCCATCACAGAGCAGCACCTCGATTCGAACGAGGACCACGAGGTTAAGCATCACAGTTGCTACCCAACAGAACCCTGTGTGCACGATACACCATACTGCTTCCTTTATCCGATTTTGCACTAGGTTTTGTGCTAGAAAATTGGTGAGCCCCGGAATAAAAATCTTGACAACATCAAACTAGAGCAGCACCTTGAATCAAACGAGGACCCCGGGGCTAACCATTGCGAGCGTTGTAACAGAACCCTGTGTGCGCAATAACCATACCACTTTCGTTCCTCTGTTTAGAAGTGGTCTGCTAGAAAACTGGTGAGCTGGGGAATAAAAAAACTTCAAAAAGGAGAGCCTCATCACAAAAAGCAGTACCTCGATTCGAACGAGGACCTTAGGGCCAATTCTCATGCAGCCCTGAACCAAGAGAACCCAGTGTGCAGTGTGCACAATACGCCATACTGCCTCCCTTTCCTATTTTGCACATGTTTTAGTGCCGGCAAAATTATTGAGTCAGGGAATAAAATTCAACGAAGATGACCCAGAGCAGTACCTCGATCGAATCGAACAAGGGCCTAATCTCGGACTTTCATAAGAAAGCCCCGGGTTCATGATACACCATACTGTTTTCCTTACCCTGTTTTGATGAGGCTGGGGTGCGAGAAATTGGTGAGCAAGAGAAATTAAAAAATGAGGTGTTCAAGTACATACCAGCACGCCAAATCGAACGAGGACCTCGAGACCAATACTGCAATGCTATGCAACCAGAATCCCGCGTGCACCATACACCATGCCGCTGTCCTTGACTTCTTTCATATTTGGTGGAGGGTTAAGAAAATCCCTTCTCGGGTGACGAGGTTTAAGCCACTCTGACGGCGGGCGAGGGTCGGCATCACACGGCGGCAACACGGCGGCGCTCACAGCTCGCACGAGCGTGGACGGAACGGGTCGAATGGAGACTGTCCGCAGTAGAGTGGAAGGAGTCAGCGCAGCTTACGATTTTTGAACCGAGGTGAATCGGAGAACTTGGGCTGAGCTGGAGCAGTGATTCAGAGAATTGTGCGACCTAGACGAGTGAGATAAAGCCAGCGACGAATAAATGCAAAATATCTGCGAGGGAGTTCGCTGAGGGGGTGGAGCGAGTTCGCTTCGGAAGTGAGACTCTGAGAGGCCGATCCCGACATCACCAAAAGTGGGAAGAAGTGGTGATCGCCTGTGATGGCCGCAGACACGTGCCACGCTGGCGCTGTTCTGCAAGGGTTTGCAAAGCCGTCACCGACCCTTACAAGAGCGACACCGAGCTGGTGAACACTTGGCCTAGGTTCAGCCAGGATTGTCATCCTTGGCTCTAGTTCTAACAGGTCGGTGTCGATATCGGGCCAATGGCTAAGTTCGTAGTTGATTAAAATTTGTAGTACTGTATTTTATTCCCTCTTGAAATTACAATAAGGAATCCTAGACATCGTGAATACCATATCCCGCGAGTATTGTGTGTCGGCCTCATCGTTGTCTTCGAAGTCTAAGTCCGCCGGCATGATCTGGCGGCTCGGGGCGGATTTTGTATTGCCAGGAAGAACCTGTCCATCTGCCCATCTACATTCATCGCGGGCCCAACGAGGGGGCTTGAAGTTGAATCAGTGCAATTGCAGTGCATGCGCCGGGTCGCCGGGTGGGCGCATCACATCAGATGTGCACGTGGGATGGTCCGTGCGCACCTATATACGGTTGATGGGATTTTGATGGGTGTTTCGTCTTCCTTTCTTTCTCCCACCACTGCTTCTTCTCCCCCGCCTCCCTCTACCTCCCTCCGCGACTTCCTCAAGATTCCTTTGCACGGCTGCTATACCGTGCGATCCTCCCCGGCATTCTCCGCATCCTTCCACAAGATACTTCAAAGCGCAAGATACCCTCCAAGTCAACGGTCTCAGTCAAGGTCTCAAGCTAGCTCAATCACTGCAAGCTCTGGCCCCTATTCAAGTCTACCTTCTATCGGGACTTGTTTCAGCATCAACTCCATCAAGCCCATCGTCAAGTCATGAAGCTTCTGTCTCAACCGAGCGACCGTTCTCTGGTCCAAGACCCGTGCAAGCCTCGTCCACTTTACTTTGGCCTCAACATTGACTCCCCAAGCCTGCTGCTGCCTTCCTCGTCCTCCCTTTCCCATTTCTCCCCTGCCCGCATCTCTACTCCATCGTGTTCCGTATGCATGTCGTAGATAGTGTCTAATATGATGTCTTTATTTCCTAATTTGCGTGTCCTGTGAATTGAGTACAAAGGTAATGTACCGTACAGATATGTGTATCAAGCTTGTAAACCTCATAAACCATTGCAGACCATGTAATCTAGGTGAGGATTGCAATAAAATTGGTGCCCGGTAAGCGCGGCTGAAGTACCACCGAGGTGATGGAGGTTTGTAGTGGATTATGGTGATTACGATGTCTGCCATGGTATGTATACTCTTGTAATAAGTTCCCGTTTTTGGTGATGGAGGTGGCCGTCGGCAGATGTCGGCTTGCGGTAATCATTCATGCGTTCTTCTCCGTCGTGGGTCCCAACGACCAAGACACTGCCGACACCGCCGACGACGACGACGAGCTCAGTGCTGCCGACGAGCACCATCTAATATCTAACGAGCAAATCTGCACCTAACGAGCAAATCTGCACCTAACGAGCAAATCTGCACCTAACGAGTAAATCAAGGCCACTAGAGGATAACTCGCCTTACGACCATGTCCGCCGCGTCCTCAAGCCGATCCACACGGCGCTCGTCGACCTCGGCGTCGGCGTCGGTGACCCCGTCCCCGTCTGCGAACGCCACAAGCTCGTTCGCGCCGTTCAGCGTCTCCCAGACATATACTGGCGGCCCCGTCTCCTCGCCGTCCGCGCTCCCCACCGGCGGGCCCCCTCCCGACACCAACGGCGGCTCGCAGTCCTCTGCCCAGCTCTATCGTGCGTTCTTTCACTCCTCCCCATTAATCGCTAATTGACCGCGTCCCGAAGTATACACCTTCCTCGCAACGCTCATCCTTCTCCTCGGCGTCTCCTCCGCCATCCAATCCTCCCCACATCCTCTGCGCCTACTTGCGCTCCACCCTCCCTCCTCCCTATCTCGTACCTGCTCTTTCTGCCCACACCTCAGCAACATCGCAATCACAGGCCATCCCGCGCCTGCCGTTCTTCCATTCCATTCCACGCACCCCTACCCCCGTGAATCACGTCCCTCGCCTTCCCTTCCTCCTCCCCCTCCTTGCCGCGTTCTTCCCCTTCTCAACGCACGCATCTGCTTCCCCGTACCACTCCACGGCTTCTTATTGCGCGCTCGCCGCATCCTGCCAGCCATCCTATCTACGCTCCGACCACCTCCCCCTCCTGTGCCCGTTCCCCTTCATCCTCATTCGATACACACACCGTCGACATCGCCCTTCCTCTTCGTTCCCACTACACCGTGACCCCATCCGTCCAGCGCGATGTCCCGACCTACCACCTACCGATACACCCTCCGTACCCCAGCCCTCCCGCCTTCGCCCCGTGTCCGCCCCCCACTCTCTTCACTGCCACGTCTCCCTGCGCCCTCTTACCCTCTACCCGTCCCGTCCTCGCGCTGTCCTCTCCCGACCCGCCTGCCCCCGCCCATGTCTTACTGTGTCGTACTCATCTCGACGAAGATGCGGGCACCCCACCCCCACCTTCCCACACATCCCACCTCCGTACCCCTCGCATCCGTTCCTTTCCCTTTCTACCTACATATCGCGCTCCTCGTTCCCCATATCCCCTACGTCCCCTCATTCTCATTTGTCCTTCGTCTTTCCCTTTCTTTACCGCCGCACGCCGCGCCTCCTTCACCTTCCGTTTCCTCCCCGCTCCGGTTTCCGTTCCCATCCTCTCATCCCACCCCTTGCGCTCGACCGCTCGCATATCGTCGCGTTGCGTCATATGCAGCCCTCCCTCCCCACATCTTTTCCGCCGTGCCCTCCCCCTCGCCCCCGTCTCTCGCCTCCTCGCTCGCCTATTCCCTTCCTCTCCTTCTCCTCACCCCGCTGTTTTGCGCCCGCCTGCGCGCATCGTACCCCCGCTTCCCATCCCCACATCCTGCACTTTCCATTTGCTTTCACCCCTCCGCGCGCCATCTTTTCTTCTCATTTCATACCTACATCTCGCCACGCTGTCGGACTTTCCTTTCCTTTCCTCTGCCGCACTTCTACTCCTTCCCCTGCATCCACCTCCGCCCTTGCGTTCCACCTGTCCTTTCAGTTCCCCGCGCGCCGTGCGCCTCTTACTTCCTCCTCCTCGTTGTTGTGTCCACACTCCCCTCTCTCTCTACCCCCATTGCGCTCCTCCTCCTCTCCTCTGTCCTCCCCTGCCCCCTTTCCTCCTGGTTCGTCCATTACTGACGCCCCCTCCCAGCCCTTCGCAGCGTCGTACACGCCGCCCTCGCCCTCGCCCTCGCCCTCGCACGCCCCGCCTTCCTTCCTTCCCCTTCCGCCGCGGCCTCCCCAGCACACCCGCCCGCCAGCGCAAACGCAGCAACCGCAAAAGCAGCGGAAGCGCCGGGGCTGGACGGTGGGCTGGAGCAGCCGCGCGTGCGCGTCGCGGTGCTCATCGCTATGCCCGTGCCGCCTGCTACTTCCTCCAATCCGCCCTCAGCGTCACATACTCCGACGGCGGCGTCACCGCCGACCCCGCGGACACCGCAGCGGGCGTCCCTCGGCATGGGGCTGAACGCGGACGGCGAGCCGCTACTGCCGCAGCTCGAGGTGGGCGTCGTGACCGTGGGGGTCGTTCCGTCTGCGGATGCGGATGCGGAGGCGGATGAGGGGGCGGGCGGGGGCGCGAAGGCCTAGACGATTGCGTCCGAGGTGCGTGCTGTCTAGCTGGTGGATGTCCTCTCGCTGACCTCGTTGCACAAAGTAGGCTCCTATCGTAGAGCTCCCGCGAGCGCGTCCGTCGTCGACGCGGCTGTTCTCGCACTTTCTCGCGGTGGAGGAGAGGCGCGCGTAGCGCCACTTTTCCGTTCGCGGGAGCAGCTCCTCAAGCACGCCTCAGCCCTCGCGAGAACGTTAGTAGACGAGCTGCCTCACAGGGGCGGACGCGAGCGTCAGTGCTTGCGGGCGACGCTTATGCGCGACACAGCGCGTGATCCCCGCGATCGGCAAGGGAATGTATCCTGACTGCTGGTCCCGCCTCTGGATGCGCCTGGGATCTGCGAGCTCATCCACGAGGGCGTGCTCTTCTCGGGCTGGATACCGAATCGGTCACGGAATCGCACGTCCTGTCGCTCGTGCATGATGGGGCGCGACTTGGTGTCGCATGGTCGGGATAACGCGCACGGCGGACGTGATTGCAGGATCGTGGCGATTTGGCAGCAAACATGTTCCGTGCGTTCTACTTCGCTATTTTCGGACGAACGCACTCCGCGTGCCGCACGCGCGGAGACAGCGGCGCATTCGCCGTTTGTTGCGCGTGCGCGGCTCGCGGGTCGGTGCAACAATTTCTGCGAGCTCGCTCAAGTTTAAAAGCGCTAGAGTAATCTATCAAGTTGTCGATGTCCCTGATCTGTACAGCTACGTATCCCTCCGTCTCTTTGGGGGCTTCTACGTACGTGCGCCGCAAGTCTGTGTTGATGGAACTCGCCAGCGCGTAGACTCAAGTCTTCGCTGCGTGTTTCCCCTTTCGTGCTGCGCATTCAGTTGAGCTATCTTGCGCGACCCGCATCAACAAAGACAGCAGTCGCTCCTCATTTCTAGTTCTACCAGGAAAGGAAATGAGGAGCGAAACCTGTGAAGGAAAACCGAGCACAGCCAAGTCGGACGGCCTCGTTACCCGGCCACTTAACCCGCTCTCCGAGCGGTCTGGGTATTGGACTTTTCAGGAAGTTTGGGAGTTGGAAATACCGGCAAACACACCGCCATCAATACCGGCGGCACAGCCGGCACCCGTAGTCGGAGTTTGAAACCCTCATACTGCATTACAGTCCAGCACTCCGTCCTACCCCAGACTCAAGTACCTTGCAAAATGAATCCTCCGATACAAGATTATCTGCTCCAGACACCATTTTGACCCAACCAATTCCATCAGAGATCTGAGAGTATCTCAAGTAATTTGTTCCTTTGAACCGGATGTCCACCGGCCCAATAGTACTTATGCCAGCGGATTAATTTATGGGTTGTGCTCTTAATTTCCTTGGTATTACTATCAGGGGCTCCGGAAGTGCAGAGCCTGCAGGAAAAAAATAGAATGGACAAGATTTGATTAATAATTAACCATTCTGTACTTGATTTTGCTCTCCGGCAATAGTTCTGGGGATCAGATCCATATACAGTGATTTCGTTTAAATCCTGCTGCAACACCGCAGAAATCCAGCGAGGACTTCGAGGGTGTATTTATCCCTGTTTACCAACGCTGTGCCGCTAGGCCGGCCGCTTACCAATCACACCGCCGATCATACCGCCGGGCTCCCAAAACCCCGGTATTTCCATTTCCCAAACGCACTCGGACTTTTAATGTAAGTTCAACATAAACGACATCAGAAACATTATATCAGCCGTATTCGGGCAGGCCCATTTGTATGGCTTGCAAGGTAAGAGTTACAGTCTTACCCAATGGATGCCCTGCCGAACGGACTCCCCGGGATATAGTACTGTATTTCCCTGTTTCTGAGCTGGGGAGGTCTTACAAAGTTGGTGAGCAAAGAGATAAAAGATGCTGAGATGAGTCAGAGCAACACCTCGATTCAAACGAGGACCTCGGGGATAAGCACCTGGCCTGAGCTAAGAGAACCCTGTGTGCACGATACACCATACTGATTTCCCTCTCCTGTTCGGATGTTGTTGGGGTGCTAGTAAAAAAGAAATAAAGATACTAAATGCAATCACAGAGCAATACCTCAAATTGAATGAGAACCTTGTGTAAGTCTGGCACTTACAACAATTCTCAAAACCCGGTCCAAATCTTAGTCATAATCAGTGATCCACTGATCTTAGTATTTAATCTTTCCCACATCATGTTTCTTCTTCATCTTGTCTTATGCTTACACTACGACAATCTAGGTTCTTACTATTTCTTTTATTTTGTATCCCTATCTTGTCTTCACTTACACTATGACAATCTAGATCCCTGTTTCTATCATTCCGTCTAAATTAGTGAGCACACATCGGCATCCTTTCACTTTTTTTTTTTTGACACCGAACACAGTCCACCATCTGTCCGCCTTGACAGCCTCCACACTGTCTCGCCCAAACTGCCGTGCTCCATCGACTCCTACCCCTCTTTGTACCAGACATTGGACACAGAATCATCCAGTTGCCAGCTCATTGCCATCCCCATCACCGCGAGTACGATGATCACTATCACTGACATCACCGACATCTTCATCGCCTCCATCAGATTCTTCATCAGATTCTTCATCAGATTCTTCAGATTCTGACACCAGCACCATGCCACCCTGTCGATGTGTCCTCACTAGTTCAGATGGAATGACAGGAACAGTGATCTAGATTGTCGTAGTGTATGTGTAAGACAAGATAGAGATACAAAATAAAAGAAATATTAAGAACCTAGATTTTTGTAGTGTGATTGTAAGACAAGATGAAAAAGAAATCTGACAGGTGAAAGATTAAATACTAAGATCAGTGGATCACTGATTGTGACTAAGATTGGACCGGGTTTCGAGAATCATTGTAAGTGCCAGACTTACACCTTGGGGTGCATTACTAGCTTCTCCTAAGAGAGTCCCCGTGTGCACAATACATCATACTGCTTTCCTTGCCCTGTTTCGAGCTTGGTTGGGCGATAGAAAATTGGTGAGCTGAGGTATATAAATAAGGCAGCACCAGACTCAGAGCAGTACCTTGGATCGAACGAGGACCTCGGGGTTGAACTATTAGTTCCCCCCGGGTGCACAGTATATCATACTGGTTTAATTGCTCTTGTTAGCACTTGGTGGGTGCTAGAAAAATTCTATGTGAGCTGACAATGGAATAAAACAAACTATCATTGACTAGAGCAGGCTGGCGGTGTGCTAGATAATCTGTAAGTTGAGGAATAAAATAATGATACACTTGAAGAGCAGTACCTCGACTCAAATAAGGACCTCGGGATGAGCTTTCCCTTGTTAAAAGAGAACCCCTGTGTGCACAATACACTATACTGCTTTCCTTCCCATGTTTTGTGGTTGGTTGGGTGCTAGTAAAATTTGAGCCAAGGCTGAGGGGCTGAAAATGGTTGGTGGGCCACGAGACAAAAAAGATCTAATGTCAGTCACAAAAGAGCTGCACCATGAATCAAACAAGGATTACAGGAACCCTGTGTGCATAATACACCATACTGCTTCCCCTGTCCAGTTTTACAGTTGATTTAATGCCAAAAAAAGGTGTGAGCAAGGGGATAAAAATGGTTGGTGAGTAAAGGAATAAAAATCAGGTGGTGATGGATTGAGAGCAGTACCTCAAATTGAACGAGGAGCTCGGTGCTAATTTTTGAAAACCACCAATAAGGACACTGTGTACACGATACACCATACTGCTGTCCTTGCTCTGTTTAGCACTTGTTCAGGTGCTGGAAATTTTGTGAGCTAGGGAATGAAAAACACTGAAAAACAAGGGCAGCACCTTGATTCAAATGAGGACCTCGGGGAGTATTACACTACCCCCAATTAAGAGAGTTCCGTGTGCATGTTACACCATACTGATTTTCTTGTCCTATTTCACCCATGGTAGTATACTAGACAGTTCTCGAGAGATCCAAAAACAGGATCCTCCTTCACAGAGCAGTAACTCGATTTGAATGAGGACCTTGGGGATAATTTGTTTGTAGCACTTGAAGAAGACCGGTAAGAACACCGTGTGCACGATACACCATACTGCTTGCTTTACCTTGTTTTGAGGTTGGTGGGGTGCTAGGAAATCAGTGAGCTGGAGATTAAAAAAGAGAGGCAACAGAGAAAGAGCAGCACCTCGAATCAAACGAGGACCTCGGAGTGAATTCTTCCCTCTTCCAAGGCGTAAGAGAACCCCACATGTACCATACACCATACTGCTTTTCCTGTCCTGTTTTACCCGTGGTGGTATACTAGACAGTTCTCGAGGGCATCCGAAAAAGGATTCTGATTGTCCTGCAACAGAGCAGTACCTTGATCCGAACGAGGACCTCGAGGCTAATGATTGTGAGCACTCTATAACAGAACCCTGTGTGCACAATACATCATACTGCTTTCCCTCTCCTGTTCAAATGTTGTTGATGTGCTAGCAAAATCGTTGAGCTGCGGAATAAAAACCAATGATGATTCACTAGAGCAGCACCTCGATTCGAACGAGGACCTCGGGGTGTAATACTGTCTCCATCTAAGAGAACCCTGTGTGCACGATACACCGTATCACTTTCTTTGTCCTCTTTTGGGTTTGGTGTGCCAACAGAACTCGTGAGCAAAGAAATAAAAATCATCAGCACTTGCTTAGGGCAGTACCCCGATTCGAACGGGGACCTCGGGGATAAGCATGTGGTTGAAGGTAAGAGACCCTCCGTGTGGACAATACACCATACTGCTTATATTCCCTTGTTCAGAGGTTGGTGAGGTGCTAGCAAAATGGGTGAGCTGAAAAACGAAAAACACATAACACCAAAATGCAAGGGCAGAGCAGCACCTCGAATCGAATGAGGACCTTGGGGTTTAGCTACTATCTGCGACTAAGAGAGCCCCGTGTGCACAATACGCCATGCTGGTTTCTTTATCCGGATTTATGGTTGGTAAGATGCTAGCAAAATTGGTGAGCTGGGGAATAAAACAAGAGAGGCAACAGAGGAAGAGCAGTACCTCGAAGCGAACGAGAACCTTGGGGTTAAGCTACTATCTGTGACTAAGAGAGCCCCGTGTGCACGATATAGCATACTGCTTTTCCTATCCCGTTTCACCCGTGGTAGTATGCTAGACAATTCTCCAGGGGTCAAAACACAATCCTCCATACACAGAGCAGAACCTCGATCGAACGAGGACCTCCGGGTTAATTTTGAATCAATTCCACGTAGGAGAACCCAGTGTGCACGATACACCATACTGCTTCCTTTATCCTATTTTGCACTTGATTTCGTGCTAGAAAATTGGTGAGCCAAGGAATAAAAATCCTAATCAAACCAGAGGAGCACTTCGAATCGAACGAGGTCCTCGGGGATAACTTTGGATCGACTCGCTCTAAGAGAAAGCCCCATTTGCACGATACACCATCCCGCTTTTCTTCTTCTGTTTAGTCCTTGGTCTGGTCTGAGAAAATTGGTGAGCCAAGAAATAAAAATGTACTCACCGCAATCGCAGAGCAGCATCTCGTTTCGAACGAGGGCCTTATCTCGGACTTTCGTCAGAAAGCCCCGGTGCATGATACACCATACTGCTTTCTTTACCTTGTTTCGATGAGGCTGGGGTGCGACAAATTGGTAAGCCCCCCCCCCAAAAAAAAAGAAATTGACATGTACAGGCTCATAGCAGCATCTCGAATCGAACGAGGACCTCGGGGCTAACCACTGCGAGAACTGCTCAGAGAACCCCCGTGTGCACGATGCACCATACTGCTTTACTTACCCTGTCCTCGGCTCTGCAATGCAACAGAGCAGCACCTCAATTCAAACAAGGACCTGCTGGATTGACTGCTCTAAGGGAACCCCATATGCACGATAAACCATACTGCTTTTCCAATTCTCGAGGGGTCAAAAATACAATCTTTCATACAGAGCAGTACCTCGATTCGAACGAGGACATCAGGGCCAACTATTGCGGAACAGAACCTTGTGTGCACCATACACCATGCTGCTTTCCTTCTTCTGTTTAGCCCTTGGTTTAGTATTAGAAAATTGATGAGCCAAGGAATAAAAATATGTACTCAATGCCATCACAGAGCAGCACCTCGATTCGAACGAGGACCTCGGGGTTAAGCATCACAGTTGCTACCCAACAGAACCCTGTGTGCACGATACACCATACTGCTTCCTTTATCCGATTTTGCACTAGGTTTTGTGCTAGAAAATTGATGAGCCCCGGAATAAAAATCTTGACAACATCAAACTAGAGCAGCACCTTGAATCAAACGAGGACCTCGGGGCTAACCATTGCGAGCGTTGTAACAGAACCCTGTGTGCGCAATAACCATACCACTTTCGTTCCTCTGTTTAGAAGTTGGTGGTCTGCTAGAAAACTGGTGAGCTGGGAAATGAAAAAACTTCAAAAAGGAGAGCCTCATCACAAAAAGCAGTACCACGATTCGAACGAGGACCTTAGGGCCAATTCTCATGCAGCCCTGAACCAAGAGAACCCAGTGTGCAGTGTGCACAATACGCCATACTGCCTCCCTTTCCTATTTTGCACTTGTTTTAGTGCCGGCAAAATTATTGAGTCAGGGAATAAAATTCAACGAAGATGACCCAGAGCAGTACCTCGATCGAATCGAACAAGGGCCTTATCTCGGACTTTCATAAGAAAGCCCCGGGTTCATGATACACCATACTGTTTTCCTTACCCTGTTTTGATGAGGCTGGGGTGCGAGAAATTGGTGAGCAAGAGAAATTAAAAAATGAGGTGTTCAAGTACATAGCAGCACCCCGAATCGAACGAGGACCTCGAGACCAATACTGCAATGCTATGCAACCAGAACCCGCGTGCACCATACACCATGCCGCTGTTCTTGACTTCTTTCATATTTGGTGGAGGGTTAAGAAAATCCCTTCTCGGGCGACGAGGTTTAAGCCACTCTGACGGCGGGCGAGGGTCGGCATCACACGGCGGCAACACGGCGGCGCTCACAGCTCGCACGAGCGTGGACGGAATGGGTCGAATGGAGACTGTCCGCAGTAGAGTGGAAGGAGTCAGCGCAGCTTACGATTTTTGAACCGAGGTGAATCGGAGAACTTGGGCTGAGCTGGAGCAGTGATTGCTGAACCTTTAGGTTTGGCTACCCTGGGGAACTTGGGTTTCGATCCATTTTCCTAACATGCACAAATAGAAACTTGTCGTACATAATTGGTCATCTCGAGAAATTGCAAAGAAAGTGGGGAATGAAAGACAAAAAATGAATAAAGTAAGATGCCAATATATTTGGGCAGCCTTCTTTTTGTAAATGCCTGTGTGCCAGCCCGTTTCATTTATGGAACACAAAGATATTGGTGTTGGAATAATCCCAGCAAGGCTATGGGTTGGCAAGCACAAGGGAGAGAAACCAGCAAACAAAGAGGTAGGATACGTTTGTCCTACTTACATGTACATGGTGGTCGTACGTAGGCAAACAGATGACGTCCACAAAGACAAAGTGATAGAAATCATGGAAGGCTTACGTAAAGTGGTCCGTGCCATCCGGCGATGATCACGAGCTCCGTGCTGCTCGCAACCAATTCCAGTCCAGCCTGGAATATTTCCAACAATTGGCTAAGTTCAGTTGTTGGTCATTAGTCATTTCTGCTTTATGTCCGGGCTACTATCCGAGAACAGTCAGACAAGATTGGTTATCATACAAGTGAAAGGATATCTGACCAAAAAATGTTTGTGGAGTGTGCAAGGTTGGGGATTGTTTCAAAATGTCAGTCACCAAGTGTTTAACTCCCTCCCACACTCAACACAAAAAATATATTCCGAGTGGAATGGCAATTTCTTGGTGGTCATTTCTGCCTTCAAATCCTGGTTCATTTGTCATTTCTGATTTGTGTTTAGTCCAAAACGGTGAAAATCAAGCTACAGTGTTGTTTATGCGGCTCTGTGAACCCCTCCTTTCGCCTGTATAGCAACCATGGGAATTTGATATTAAGGCCATAAAATACTCTCAATTCGTGGCCTCAAAGGCCGTCGGAACCTCATTTGATGTCTTAATGGCAAACACTGAAGTTACTCCTAAGCCCCTGGTTCTGACCCTTCCGGGTTGCTCCCATGCAACAGCACCAGCATCTTGCCAGTGTCATCTCTATACACAAAGTTCCCTTGACAGCCTCTTCACTTTCTGTGCTTGGCTTGCACTGGTTCCTATTTGACTGTCTGTACTCAAGTTCTGGCCCCCTTGGTCTTTGACGCCCCCCTTCTTCCACTATTTCGACCGCCAATATTTACGGCTGCAGGGCTGGATGATACTGGACGGCCTGTCCTTTTTTGTATTGCCATAATGCCATTACTATTACGCACTGTATTATTTTTTCTCAAAATAAGAAAAAGGCTTGCTGAAGAGAGAGGTTATAGTCATTCTATGGCTTGGTACCAGAGGGACAGGGAAAATTCTTGAGCCATGAAGACGTCGAATTTGTGGATCTGGACTTGGTCATGACATCTCAATCAGCATGCCGTGTGTTCTTATTCCGGTGTTTCAACGTCCTTTGACCTGTTGTTTTAGGCAGTTTCTGCGGGTGCTCAGTTGAATTTCCGTCAGTACTGAACTAAGTTGACTCACACTCCCTTCTGTAAATTTATTCCTGCTTGTCTGTTTTCCTCGTGCAACGTGAACCGACTGGTTGTCTTTGCGGCTCTGGTGAGAAACAGTGGCTTCTGATAGTTTCGATTAAGGAGTATATCTGCAGAGCAAAGATTGCACCTCAGTTACACATCAACGTTCTGTGAATATGAATTCCATCACACTCAGGCTCACATCACTTTCTCTCACAGTTTGATCCGGCAACATCCCAAGCCATTCTTGGTCCCGATGGGGCGGCGAGTATTAGAAATCCCATCATCAAAAAACAATAACTGCAGAAGTTAGTGTATAGTGGTAGAAGTACCAGAAAATTAACACCCCCCATGTTTTATAATCGCAAACTAGCAGTTTGCCCGTGCTACGCCACGGAGCATTGAGAGAGAACCGTGGGAGCTTATATCTGGAGAGATAATCATGCCGCTCGTCACCAACCTTCGGTTGGTTCCTTGCGGCTCTATCGGCGAAGCATCTGCAGCCTTCAAATGTATTAAATTTCCCGGCTTGTGTATGTCTTCAATTTTTTTACCTCGCTTTTATCTCTGTACCTGCTCTCCAACTGTTACCTTTACAATCTCGTTGACATTAACCCGTTCATGCCAAGTTTTTTTAAATGGTCTGACTCTTCCTCGAAGCTCCTTTCCCTCTCACGCAGGGAAAACACCAATAATGTGCTTTTAACATTGAGCTTAGTGCCTGAGAACCGATCTACCTGTATTAGAACTCATTGACTTTCGACCGATGTTCCTCTGAGCTCAGGTTACCGGCATCTCAACAATTTAAATAGGAACACGACAGTTTGGTGGAGAATTGACCATTTAGGTGGAGCGGTGGGGTAAATGACATCATTCGGAGCTCGGCGCGAGGTTTGTCTTGAGACAAAGCAGCCCGAGAGCCAATCAGGTTGTGTGGTCAGACATAAACCTATATGGATTCTTATATAAACTAGCAGTATGCCCGTGCTACGCTACGGGAGTCTGTAATTTCCTTGCATGTCTTTTGGCTAGTGGGAAATTAACTCAAAGTAGTAGTAGTTCTTTGGGAAATCGTTCGAAACAGTAACCTAATTAGATCTCGTGGTTAGGTTGATACTTTAAGATGCCACTTGTCGTCAACCTTTAGTTGAGTCCTCGTAGCCTCATGGACAGTTTCATTCTGAGCCTTACAGTCATTTTATCATCATCAAGTCCACCAAGTGGTCATGGTTCCAATGTTTGAATGACCCACTTGTTTGACTCCTCATAATTTTAAATGAGAAAGAGTTGGTTTCTTATCTCAATGCTCAGATGGCTTTTTTTTGAAGTCCTCCGCTAAATACAGATTGACGTGTAAGTGCAGTGAATAAATTTATCTGAACCTCAGTTCGCACCAGGCAGGGTCTCTATGTCTGTGTGAAGGCTTGTCTGCACCCTCTAGGGTGTTCTTCATCACCTTGGTAGTTTGGTAAGGCTAGCCTCACTTACAGACCATCCACAGCTCAAATAACACAGCTCTACCTTATTTTCAACCAAGATGTATTTCACTTTGCTTTGTCTGGTACAATCCATACTATGGATAGTTCTGGGTTTATTTTCGTTCTGATCTCTTCTCCAGTGTTTCCTATCTCATGTGAGGTTCACATGACAGTTATTATTGTCGTTAATTCCAAGTGGAACACCGTGGTTTTGATGCCAAATCAACAGCCAACTTCGTGATGAACACCAGGTCAACTTTCAACTTGCCATCATGGACCGGTCTGTTCCGCTAAGCAAAATAGGGAACAGACATCCTAAGCCCTATTTGAAGCCCAGGTTTTCCCATTAAACCAATGTCGAACATGCTCCATTGTACCTATTCGGCTTCCAAAAAAAAAATAGATACGAATGAAAGGAGCCTACTGCACTGCATTTCATTGAAAATGAGCTGGTGTGAGGTGAGGAAAAATAAGCTATCTGCCAAAATACCACAGGAGAGCTCTGATCACGCCTCACAGTCCCAAGCACCCACCCAGAAAAGTACGGATGATGTTTTCCAGTATATTCAATACCTAAAATCTAGTGACTGATTCTGAGAGGCGCCAGCATAATTTTTAGTAGCAGGTTAACCTGGTAAGCAATAAATAATAGCACAACAACTGAGGCCAAACAGGTGCTTCACATTGATTCAATGGTTTGGGAATATTCACCTGAGGATTAGTAACCCCGATGCTCCCAAAGGCAAAATGTAGCCGCGTTTGTGTGCCGCCGGGGAGAGCCTTGGGTGAAATAAATGACAATCTCGCAGTTTTGAACCGACGAAATACTGTGAGCTCATGTTTGATGAATTGGTAGATTTTGAGACGATGCTCCACCAGTGCGCTGGCATGTGGAAGCCAGAAACGTTGAGCGGCGGGACCTGGAGGGATATACGCGCCGAAGAGCGCCATCAAAGAAGCATTGTACCGTGAGAGCAATCACCCTCACGAAGCTATGCCGCGGCAGCCGAGATCAATCCGAGTTGGAGTCGCAAGTTGATTCTGCACTGCATACCGTGTTTTTGTTAAAAAAGGGGGGAGTGGACACCTCGATCACATATTAACGATGAAAAAAACGGACATAATAGGTTCATGGTATATTGACAGTGACTCCGAGGGAAGAAACAGATACTGGAGCCCAAAGTGAACATCTGAACATTATAATTAGAAACCCACCATCTGGGTGGGGAATCCAACATCGCGGTGGGTCCGTGGAGCGGATGACATCATTTGGAGCTCTCGGAGGTATTTGTCTCGAGACAACGGTACCGCCAGCCAATCAGGTTATGTGGTCAGACACAAACCGTTGTGAATTCTTATATAGATAATCAAAAGATAATCAAAAGTTAGACATTTTTCTTTTTATACGCATCTAAAGGTTCAGCTTCCGCCTCGGAGAGGCCCAATCCCATGTCATCCGGAAAACTGAGAGACAGGAAAATATCTGCGAGGGAGTGGAGCAAGTTCTGAGCGGCCGATCCCGAGGTGGCCGTCAGCAGATGTCGGCTTGTGGTAATCATGCATGACGCATCGGGCGGCGGCATCGCTTACAGTTATTTTGTCGCCACTCTCTCCTCTTCTCCGTCGTGGGTCCCAACGACCAAGACACTGCCGACACCGCCGACGACGACGACGAGCTCAGTGCTGCCGACGAGCACCGTCTAATATCTAACGAGCAAATCTGCACCGAACGAGCAAATCTGCACTTAACGAGTAAATCAAGGCCACTAGAGGATAACTCGCCTTACGACCATGTCTACCGCGCCTTCAAGCCGATCCACACGGCGCTCGTCAACCTCGCCCACGGCGTCGGTGATCCCGTCCTCGTCTGTGAATGCCACGAACTCGTCCGCGGCGTTCAGCGTCTTCCAGACACTGGCGACCCCGTCCCCTCGCCGTCCGCGCTCCCCACCGGCGGGCCCCCTCCCAACCCCAACGCGAACAGCGGCCCACAGTCCTCTGCCCAGCTCTATCGTGCGTTCTTTCACTCCTCCCCATTAATCGCTAATTGACCATGTCCCGAAGTACACTAAGTGGACAAAAAGAATGCTCGATGGGGTTTGGGCTCATTTCTGGGCCAAATCACTCCAAATAAAATGTTAGCATGGACATTCATCAATTTCATGATGATATGCACTGTTTCTCCCATACCATTCCTACATATTTCTGTCGGAATAAATTATTTGGGTGTTTTCTGAGAAATCGAGTTGGTGGAAACAGGGTGTATGCCAAAATGGTGTATATAGTCTGAAAGTACTCATAAAATGGACCTCGGGTGTATCCTGGCTGACCTGCATCCGTTGGCTTTTGAGCTCACAGCGGGTGTTTAAGTTGACCATTTTTCGCATTTTTGGGCCATTTTACACTAAAAATGCCGAAAATGGGTAACTTCCATGAGGCATTATGAGCTCAAAACACCTTCAATTTAGATCGCCCAAAGCATGAATAAGGTGCATTTTATGATTACTTTCAGACTATTTGGACCATTTTTGGGTACGCGGTGATTCCACAGACTCAATTTCTCGGAAAACACCCAAATATTTTATTCCGCCAGAACTATGTAGGGATAGTATAGGGGGAAAAGTGTGTATCATCATGAAATCGGTGATTGTTCATGCTACCATTTTATTTGAAAGGATTTGGCCCAGAAATGAGCCCAAACCCCATCGAGCATTCTTTTTGTCCACTTAGTGTATACACCTTCCTCGCAACGCTCATCCTTCTCCTCGGCGTCTCCTCCGCCAGCCAATCCTCCCCACATCCTCTGCGCCCACTTCCGCTCCACCCTCCCTCCTCCCTATCTCGTACCTGCTCTTTCTGCCCACACCTCAGCAACATCGCAATCACAGGCCATCCCGCGCCTGCCGTTCTTCCATTCCATTCCACGCACCCCTACCCCCGTGAATCACGTCCCTCGCCTTCCCTTCCTCCTCCCCCTCCTTGCCGCGTTCTTCCCCTTCTCAACGCACGCATCTGCTTCCCCGTCCCACTCCACGGCTTCTTATTGCGCGCTCGCCGCATCCTGCCAGCCATCCTATCTACGCTCCGTCCACCTCCCCCTCCTGTGCCCGTTCCCCTTCATCCTCATTCGATACACACACCGTCGACATCGCCCTTCCTCTTCGTTCCCACTACACCGTGACCCCATCCGTCCAGCGCGATGTCCCGACCTACCACCTACCGATACACCCTCCGTACCCCAGCCCTCCCGCCTTCGCCCCGTGCCCGTCCCCCACTCTCTTCACTGCCACGTCTCCCTGCGCCCTCTTACCCTCTACCCGTCCCGTCCTCGCGCTGTCCTCTCCCGACCCGCCCGCCCCCGCCCATGTCTTACTGTGTCGTACTCATCTCGACGAAAATGCGGGCACCCCACCCCCGCCTTCCCACACATCCCCACCTCCGTACCCCTCGCATCCGTTCCTTTCTCTTTCTACCTACATATCGCGCCGCTCGTTCCCTACATCCTGCATCCTACAACTCCCCTTTCTCTTTCTCTTTCTCATTCTACCCGCACCGCACGCTGCGCCTCCTTCGCCTTCCGTTTTCCTCTCCGCTCCGGTTTCCGTTCCCATCCTCTCCATCCCACCCCTTGCGCTCGACCGCTCGCATATCGTCGCGTCACGTCGTATGCAGCCCTCCCTCCCCACACCTTTTCCGCCTTGCCCTCCGTGCCCTCGCCCCCGTCCTCCCGCCTCCTCGCTCGCCTATTCCCTCCCCTTCTCACCCCGCCGTTCTGCCCGCCCGCTTTCCCGCATCCTGGACTTTCCATCCGCCCACCGTTTTGTGCTTATCTTCATATGTACATCGCGCCGCGCGAGGCCTCACACGCCGTGCCCCCCGTGCTGTGCGCTCGTACCTTCCGTCCCTTTCCTCTATGTACCTACCTCCCCATTCCATTTTACTCCCCCCTCTTTTTCTTTTCTCGCCCCATATTTGCGTCCTATCTCGCGCCCCGTCCTCCCCTGGCGCCACGTACTCCCCCCGCTTCACTGCGCCGTCCGTCTGCCGTCCCCCGCTTCATCGCTGCGTCCACCTATGCACCATTATCCGCCTCTCTTCCCTCCGCACTATTCTGCTTCCTTCGTCCCCGCCCTCGCGCTCTCTTCCTCCGTCCCCTCCCTCGCGCTCGCCCGCTGACGCGCTCCTTTATTACCCCTCCCTCTCTCCGCTGCTGTCCTCCTCCCATCTAACTCCCTTCCCTCTCCTCTCTCTCCCTATTGCCTGCTCTCCCCGCTCGCTCGCTCGCTGACTCCCTCGTCCTCTCCCAGGCGTTCGCAGCGTCGTATAGGCCGCCCTCGCCCTCGCCCTCGCCCTCGCACGCCCCACCTCTCGCTCTGCCTTCCTCGATGTTCTCCGCGCCGTCCGTTTCCGTTTCCGCTTCCGCTCCCGCTTCCGTCGCGTCACACCCACCCGCCAGCGCAAACGCAGCAACCCCAAAAGCAGCGGAAGCGCAGCCGGGACCAGAGCTGGAGCAGCCGCACGTGCGCGTGGCGGTGCTCATCGCCATGCCCGTGCCGCCTTCCTCTTCATCATCGTCACTCTCGCTGCCTCCGACGCCGCACACGCCTTCACCGGAACACGGGAAGCAGCGCAGACGAGACCGACGTGGGCGTCCCTCGACGTGGGGCTGGACGCGGACGGCGAGCCGTTACTGCCGGAGCTCGAGGTGGGGGTGGTGAGCGTGGGGGTCGTGCCGTCTGCCGGGGCGGAGGCGGGCGGGAGTGCGAAGGCATAGGTGTTGCGTCCGAGGTACGTACTGTCTGGCTGGTGCATGTCCTCTCGCTGACCTCGTTGCAGAAAGTAGGCTCCTGCCGTAGAGCTCGCGCGAGCCGTACGTCGTTGACGCGGCCGCTCTTGCGCTTCCTCGTGCTGGAGGAGATGCGCGCGGAGCGCCACTTTTCCGTCCGCGGGACCGGCTCATCGAGCGCGCCTCAGCGCTCGCGAGAATGTTGGTAGATGAGCTGCCTCACAGTGGCGGACGCGAGCATCAGTGTTTGCGTGCGACGCTTATGGGCGACACAGCACGCGCGGGATCCCCGCGATCGGCAGGGAAATGTATCCCGACTGCTGGTCTCGCCTCTGGATGTACCTGCGATCTGCGAGCTCATCCACGAGGGCGTGCTCTTCTCGGGCTGGATACTGAATGGGTCACGGAATCGCACGTCCTGTCGCTCGTGATGATGGCGCGCGACTTGGTGTCGCGTGGTCGGAATAACGCGCACGGCGGACGTGATTGCACGATCGTGCCAGTGGCGATTTGGCAGCAAATATGTTCCGTGCGTCCCTTTACTTCGCGTCGACTATAATCTGACCTTGCCGCCAGAAATACTCTGTTTTCTGACGAATGGCGCACCACTCAATCCGCATGCCGCACGCGCGGAGATAGCGGCGTATTCGCCGTTTGTTACGCGTGTGCGGCTTGCGGGTCGGTGCAACGATTTCTACGAGTTCGCTCAAGTTTAAAAGCGCTAGAATAATCTATCAAGTTACCGATGTCCCTGATCTGTGCAGCTACGGAGCTCTGGGTCCCGTTAGAGGCGCCTGCGCGCGCTACAAACTACTCTTTCGTCCGTGTTAAATGGGAAGGCCTTAGAAGCGCGTATAGACTGAATTTCATTTTGAAAGTACACCTAAACTAAAGATGATATGGAAAGTGCAGGATCAGATCGACGAAAATGTGGCGCAGAATATTCTCCAACTCTCAAACATTTCAATTTGGAGGGTTTCAATCGATCTAAGCGCGCGAAATCAAGGTGAGGCGCAACATGTTCTAGTTATCAAATATTTGGGGAGTTTCAGTAGAGTTTAACTTTCCCTACGCACACTATTTCATTGGGCCCGCCAGGCCGGATTTTATCCTCCAACAGGCGGCTGGATGTTCTGGTTTGGCACCTGGATCGACATCGCTGCTCGACCCCGTTTCCTGCTTTCCTTCCCCTGTTGCGAGGCTGGTGGGGTGTTAGAAAATCGGTGAGCCAAGGAATAAAACCCAGTAACACTTACATAATCAGAGCAGTACCTCGAACCTCGGAGTTAATTTTCGAAGACCGGTAAGAACATTGTGTGCACGATACACCATACTGCTTGCTTTACCCTGCTTCTAGGTCCATAGGGTGGTGTAAAATTGCTGAGGTGTGGAATAAAAAGAGAGCCTCGATGACGAAGGGCACCTCAATTCGAACGAGGACCTCAGGAATGAATTCCAATTCAGATATGCTCCTACAAGGAGAACCCTGTGTGCGCACTACACCATACTGCTTTCTTTACCGTATTTTACCTTGGTTTTGTGAGCGAAAATTGATGAGCTAGAAATTACAACTCTTTGCGGAACTTGGGGCGCGAGCTTTTCCTTTCCTTTTTGGGAACTTTTTGATATTTTTCAACATTCCAGCCGCCCTGGGCTGAGTTCTTCGCCGTTTGCTTCGGGAGTTGGACAGATCGCCTTCAGATTTCTTCTCTGATCCTGATGAGCTGCAAAGTCAATCTTATCCGGGGATTTTCCGGCAGGACCACTGCCCTGGCCTCAATTATGGACCATGTATCTTGATTCTAGGCTCAATCTGTTCCCTTTTTGAATCCCGAGTGAGCTTTAACTTCGGACTTTCAACCCAGCTTCCCAATCCCTTTCCTGACAAGGGAAGTCGACAACATATGATCGTTCATCAGCAAAACCGCTGGTACAGGCTCAATTCCGGACAGTTTTGCCCGTCCATAGGCTCTGTCAATCTGCGCTTTGACCGCGCAGGGAACTGTCTACTCAGAATTCTCAATAAAACATTTTATAAAATAGCTCATTTTCCATGTTTTCCGGGGGGAAAAGACACAGTGAGGGCACTACAGAGTGTATCATGTCAAGTTTACTCTTCGCCGAGATACCTACTTCCCCAATGTACGCTCTATAACGAAGAAAATGGTTTTGGGGCACCCACAAAGCACCTCCCAGCTCTTCTGCATGAACAACTGCTTACAGGGAAATCACACGACCAGGAGAATATTGTGGAAGCCATAGCAGTCATCTGAAGAAATGGGGCCCTCCGTGTCCCTTCGGGGAAGGGATTGAGCCTGGAAACAGAAGGATTGGCTGAGATTTCAAATTTGAGGCCATACTAGCTGTTCTAGTTAGGGATCGTCACCGTCCGTCCCGGCCGACGGACGGTGCCAAAGACGGCCGTCCAGTGGACCGTCCGTCGACGGTACGGTGGCGGAGGCTCTCTCATGACGCTTGACGGGACGGGACGGTGGACGGGACGGCCGTCCGACGGTGGACGGTTGGACGGAACTCAGTAAAACATGTATAAAAAGGAACTATCAGAGTTTAATTGTCAGTAAGTCTGCAATAAGTACGAGGAATAGAAGGGAAATAATGAAAATCAGTAGAATCAGCAAGTAGAGTGAGCCGCATTTGGATTATGGTGGAATTGATCAGGACAGGATAATTACAGATACTTGGCTTGATGGCCGACTGAAGAATGCGAAAAATGGTGTGAGTCTGGGAGAGTATCGGCTTCTTGGTAGTTGACACAAGATATGCCTTCGCTTCGCTCCGGCAGCCTCCTGTTCGCTTGTTTACTGATGCCCTTGCCCATGGTATATCATGAAACATATTTATTATAGGCG
The DNA here is from genome assembly GCA_029204335.1 of Mycena vulgaris. Lineage (NCBI taxonomy): Eukaryota > Fungi > Basidiomycota > Agaricomycetes > Agaricales > Mycenaceae > Mycena > Mycena vulgaris. The sequence continues at coordinate 496,044 of JARGYA010000046.1, forward strand.
GAGGGCTCAACATTGAGATGAAGTGCTCATTCGGACATGAATGCACAAAATCAAATGAGTGTGTATTATTCTTCACTGAGTAACGAACGACTACACAGGCTAGCGCGTATAAATCAACGTACAAAGCTATACATGATCTTCACTGCTCGCAAAAGATTCGCATTACCCATTTATGTCGGACTTATGGGATAAACGGTACGATCTCATAAATGTGTGCTGCGATGCAGAGGGATCAGAAGAAACTGTCCTACTGTGTGAAATCGCAGATGGGTGACAGATAATCTGGCCTAGCGATAAGATTGGAGCTCGAGGATCACGGTCTCAGTCAAGACGTGCTTTCGCTTGGCTCCGGTGCAAGCGCGACGCCTCATTTGCATCCCAAAGACACGATGTATTGCAGCGACGACCGTAATAATATAAAAATTACACGTTCAACTACGTTCACAAATTTCTCCCGTTTTTTGCCCGCAGTCGCAGGCTACACAGTATGCTCATAAATGTTTAGCACACAGCCAGAGGGCCAGCAAATGAATGACTACTGACTCGAGATTTAATGAACATTAGAATGTGGCCAAATGCCGAACCGTGGGAGACATGTCTCATACCGGACAGTAGCATAGTTGAGAGCAAAGTCTAATAACCCCAGTCGCTTACTTGGACGGTAGAATCAGACGCGAGTACATCCCAGATTACATTGATACTCAACTGGGTATGTGGCCGAGATTCCGATGGGGAGATCCGACTGGATATGAGCATGCGGTGCTCCATGAGGATGCGTGCGGACAATGGGTAAAATATCCGGTGGAAGAGAAACCGAAGAAGTCGCACCCTTGGTACATGCCGCATATCACAAAAATCCAAAACCGGATCCACAACGTTGACGTCGTTCGAATACACGTTCTGACTTCGGGCTACTAACAGCGCAGTAGGTCAGAGCTAATCGAACTCGATGCAACACGAGGATGTAAAGTGCTCACTGAGTGACAGAAATTTTTCACAGGAGGGAAGCTCAACGGAAATAGATTCGAGAGAGCAGACGCAGCTCGGACGGGTCTAGCGTCCGCAGTACTGAGGGCTACACATGGAGGTTTCGAGTCAGGGGTGTACCGGAACCCAAGACTAGCTGAAAGAACACTTCTCACCACATTGGCACAGGAGCTCAAACAATATTCCGGAACAGTCGACAACCTCGGTGTGCATGGCGCTAAGTTCTGCGGACCTGATCTCGCGCGCAGGGTCAGAAAATAGTCCTCGTATTACAAAAGCAATAAGAAACGACTCACGGCCCCAAAAGCCGTTAGGTATCCGCACCGAACATTCATGCTAAGATCAGAAGCCGCCCCAAGACTTATTGTTCTAAGATCTTGCGCATTGGGGTCTTGAATGGCTGGAGTATGTTGATGATCAAAAGACCGTGCAAAAGCCGATGCTGCAGAGGTGTTCAGAAAGCCGCTGAATGAGATTTAGCGGTGACCTCGTTGAAGCGCGGGATCGGAGGTGTTGAGAGTCCCAGGACGAACACCCCAGAAGTCTTAGCATCACAGTTGATCCTCCGTAGTCTGAATGCTGCAGAACTTGCCTTTGAGAAGTCCTAATTCCAGAGTTCTGACTTACGAAACATCATGCACGTTGATGACGAGCGTGTTTTGACGTCCAAAATGAGGAGAGAAAGGGAGAAACAAATGAATTTGGGACAATTTCTGCAACAATTTCCACGATTTTCACGGAGTTTTCCCTGGATATTTACTAACCCTGAGCCACCGGCAGATTAATTACGAACAGAAATTACGATCAGAACCATCCGTCCGTCCTTCCGTCTTCCGGTGGACGGGACGGCCGTCTTCACTGCCGTCCGGCGACGGTACGGCATGCTGGGGAGCCCAGTAGCCCAGGGACGGGACGGGACGGTTGTCCGTCCGTCCGTCCGTCCCACCGTCCTGGACGGGTACGGTGGCGATCCCTAGTTCTAGTCGCCGCCAATCAAAAGTGATGGCGTACAATTGATTTCTTGCGTCAGGAAACCATATTAGGCACGGGGTTGAAATTTTGAATTGGTACGGAACTCCGGATTTACGAAGCAAACAGATTGAGCCTATGACTGGTGGAATTGGTCCATAATTTAGAGAGCAGGACAGTGGTCCTGCTGAAAAATCCTCAAAAATGCCCAGATAAGACTGACTTTGCAGCTCGGCCAGCGGTTGTCGGGGTCAGAAAAAAAACCCGAAGAGACATATCGCTGCGCAGCGACCTGTTTTGACTCCCGAAGCAAACGGCGAGGAACTCAGCCCAGGGCAGCTGGAATGTTGAAAGATATCAAAAAGTTCCCAAAAAGCAAAGGAAAAGTGCTGGCGCCCTAAGTTCCGCAAAGAGCTGTAAGTATCTTGCACAACAATATTACACTCGGGTAAAACGTTAATCTGGCTGAACTTCAATGCTACATGGTTTAATCCGCCGTAGCGTAGCACGGGTTACTGCATCAGCCATTTTACAGATTTCTGGCGACCTTTTGAGGCTTGTGGGCTGGTGCACAAGTTCACAAGGTCACAAAGGTCAAAAGGTCCAAAATGGAGCCACATGAAAGGGTGAACTAACCCCAGTACACATTTTGAAAAAAAATAATTTTGAGGCAAAAATATTACCTTGTGAAAATCACGACCTCTCTTGCAAACTTTTGACCTCTTGACCTTTTTGACCTTTTTAGGCCTTGTTTGGCCTTGTACAAGGTCAAACAAGGCCCACCAGAGATCTGTCAAAACTCTGATGTGCTAGTCTGACTTAAAACATCATTCTGCACCCCCAATTCACCCGGTATAATGATTGATTAAATTTAGTCTCGAGCCCGGGCCCAAGCCCAAGCCCTGGGCTTGAAGCCCTGCCTGAGGGCTTAGGCTTGGACTTGAGAAATCTGAAGCCCAAGCCCTCTCAAGCTAGGCCAAAGCCCGGGCTTCCAGGCCAAGCCAGGCCTTGGGCATCACTATCCGTCGCCGGATAAAAACCTGCATAGCCTACGCAATCTCATGCTTTCCTTTCCTCTTACACCCATCCATGGGCAGTGTCTCATCCGCCCATCCCATAATTCTTCGGCGCAAACGCTCAGCGAGATTCGGGTGTTTCACCTTTCCATGCACGGCGGGGACCTCTTCCCTGGATCATTCCCACGACACCCACGGTCTATGCAACGAAAAATCGCGCTCTAGAGATCAAGAGGAGCCACCGGAGAAACCCGACCACATTTCATTCGCAACCTATGCACCAGCACAGGACAACATATCGGGCGCCGCGACTATCGCCTACCAGGAATTTCTCAGTACATTTCCCGGTGCGTAACTCGTCTTTGAGATAAAAATGACGCGTCTAATGCGCAGTAACAGAGTACCGCCTTACTCGGATCATTGATACCCTCCGCCGGAGCGATTACGGCAGACTCGAGACTACCGGAGAAACCTATGTCGATTATATGGGTGGAGCGAGCTGCGATATACCCAGAGAGCCTCATCCGAGTTCATACGGAATTTCTCTACCGTAGCATCCTTGGCAACACTCATTCAGTCAGCAATAGGTGAGTTTAGCGCCAACGAGGTAATCTGGCATACTAACGCTAGACACAGCTCTAAATTATCCTTAAAATGCGCCGATGATGCCCGAGCAGCGGTACTATCATTTTTTCGGGCGTCCGCTGACGAGTATGCGGTTATTTTTACTCCCAACGCTACTGGGGCCTTAAAATTAGTGGGAGAGTCCTATCCCTTTACTGGCGGCGGCAGCTACGTGCTCTCGTGCGACTCTCATAACAGCGTGAACGGCATCCGAGAATACGCGACATACCGAGGCGCCCGGGTTTGTTATATTCCGCCAACGTCAACTGGGGGTTTTGAACCGTCGGCCGCAAAGGTACCCTCATAATACGCGCTTTGTTTTTCCATTACTAACCTTTCGCAGAGCATTTTATTACGAAATCGCCCTCGCTCAAAGGACTCCGCGCCATGTCTCTTTGCCTTAACCGCGCAATCCAACATCTCAAACACTAAAAACTCTCTCTCAATAATTGAGTACGCAGCGTCCTTGGGATACCACACTCTGCTAGATGCCGCCGCCCTCGCCCCCACATCCACCATCTCCCTGTCAGACTGCCGTGCTGACGCGATGGCTGTATCCTTCTACAAGATGTTTGGCTTTCCGACGGGCATCGGCGCCCTGGTCGCGAAGAAATCATTCCTGATGCAGTTAAAACGACCCTGGTTTGCGGGCGGGACGGTCGACGTAGTTCAGGTCCCTGGCAGGATCGTTACTCGTTCTCACGAGCTTCACGAGCAGTTCGAAGTACATTTCCCCCGAATTAACGTCGCCTTTCTTAACTACGGCCTTACGATAGGACGGTACCATCAATTACCTGGCACTCCTGGCCGTCACCGACGGGCTCAGATTTCTCTCCGCATATCTCCCGTTCCTCCCGTTACGGCTTTCCTGCCTCATGCATTATCTCATTTCGTCCCTATCAAAATTGCGGCACGACACCTCCGGCGCCCCCGCCGTCCGCATCCTCTCCGCGACACCTTCACGCCGACTCGAGTCCGTCGGAGACCAATCCGACACAGGCTTCATCATCTCTTTAATTTTCCTTTCCGTGCGTACCATTTAATTTCTCCCCGAATTTATTTATTTATTTTTGGCTCCTCAGCCCACCGGCGAGATGCTCCCCAACTCCTTCATCGATTACTCCGCCTCGAAGCTGAACGTCTCCCTGCGGACGGGCTGTATGTGCAATCCTGGCGGCGCGGCGGCGATCCTCGGCATCCAAGACGACATGCAGGGCATGTACAACGGCGTGACGCTCAAAGACTTCGAGCGCGCCGTGGGGCACGAGCTGGGCGTCGTGCGCGTCAGCCTGGGGCTCGCGAGCAGCTTCCAGGACGCATGGACCTTTGTCACCTTCGCAGGGCTCCTCGCGGCCGAGACGACGCGGACGGTGTTATGGGATAATTATATGGACGCGTCGGGGATCGGGGTCGGCCAGGCAATTTAATCATCTCTCTTTCGGATTTTCTCTCTCTCTTTATGGTGGATGGATAGAATGGACAACATATTTACTTATGCGGTTCCGTCTCTCACGCCTATGTTTCACCGCGCACGCACGCACTGTATCCCACACCTCCCTGCTGTATCACCCTCATTCAACGCTGTCCTGTCGCTTTGTCGGCGTCTAACTTAGTTATGATTATTTAGTACATACAGTATGTATATATCCTTGTTTAATTATCACAACGGATTGGCGGTCGGAGGATTCCCACTACAGAGGCTGAAGAAGTGTCCAATAGATGGTGGTCAGTAAGGGTAGTAATTAATCGTCAACACTATCGGCATCGTCGTCGTCCGCCTCGTTCTCTGAGATGTCTAATCCAGCAGCCAGTAATCTAACATTGTCAGCCTTCCGCTTGGCGCTGACCTCGTACTAGACAATTCTCGAGGGTCCCAAAAACACGATCCTCCGTCCACAGAGCAGTACCTCAATTCGAACGAGGACCTCGGGTATAATTGGGCTGGATTCACGAGGCATCTCAAGAAGACCCTGTGTGCACAATCCACCATACTGCTTTAATTGCTCTGGTTAGCACTTGGTGGGGTGCTAGAAAAATTATGTGTGAGCGGACCACGAAATAAAACAAACTATGATTGACTAGAGCAGTACCTCGAATCGAACGAGGACCTCGGCGCAACCATTGCCTAACTATTGCCAGCTTTGCGAACAGAACCCTGTGTGCGCAATACACCATGCTGCTTCCATTCCTCTGTTTAGAAGTCGGTGGTCTGCTAGAAAACTGGTGAGCTAGGGAATAAAAAAACTTCAAAAAGGAGAGCCTCGTTGCGAAGAGCAGTACCCCGATTCGAACGAGGACCTCGGGGTGATGCCCTCTTTACCGTCTTAAGACTCTAATATGAGGACCCCGCGTGGACCATGCTGCTTTCTTAAATCTGGTTCGAGGGTGGTAGAATGTTGCAAAATTGAAATAAATTGCTGAGCAAAGAAATAAAAACCCTCCTTCACTCGGCCTTAGAGCAGCACCCCGAATCGAACGAGGACTTCGGGGTGTAAGTACTACTACTTTCCAAAGAGGTCCCCGCGTGCACCATACACCGCGCTGCCTTTATTAAGCCCTGTTCGATGGGGGTAGAGTGCTAGAAAAATCCCTTCTCGGGCGACGAGGTTTTTGAAGCCACTCTGACGGCGGCGAGGGTCGGCATCACACGGCGGGGCAAGCTCGCACGACCGTGGACGGAACGGGCCGAATGGAGACTGTCCGCAGTCTAGTGGAAGGAGTCAGCGCAGCTTACGATTTTTGAAGGACAGAGGTGAAGCGGAGAACTTGGGCTGAGCTGGAGCAGTGATTCAGAGAAGTGTGACCTAGATCGAGTGAGACAAAGCCAGCGACGAATAAATGCAAAATATCTTGGTGGTGGGCAATACATTGAGTTTTGATCTTGTTCCCACGCTGAGTTAGCACCGCCACCGGTGCTCGGAATTGACCCCGATCTCGCGGACACGTTTTTGGAGGTCAGATGGCCCTCAATTAATTCGTACCATTGGGAAGAATAGTTCCAAATGGCGGGCGGCATGTTGCCTTCAGGCTAGTTTTTCCAATTTCAGCAAATATGTGAGTCGCGGCCGATTTCGGCCGCCAAATATGATCTGATAGGGCTGGAAAGGCGAAATCGAAAAAAATGGCCTGAAGGGGACATGCAAGGAGGTATTGTAAAGAGGGTCTATCAAGTGACTTAGACCGAACTCGGGGATCTGAGCTCAAAAAGATTTTCGCCCCGGCACACGTCCCATCATTTTGTGCCTATTTTGAACACGGCTCACCCTCTGATTGTTACATGGGCTTCTCCCACCGACGTATAATCCACATATTTTTTGTCTGGGATGGTCTATGACACGATTTGACCCTTATTCACTTCAAATTCTGCCCTACATCGACCTTTACAATTGACCTGGTTGGCGGTAGGCCGCAGAGGCCGGTTCTTTGATGCACGAAGTGTCCAATATTACATGTCGCTCAGAGCAGAAAATAATCTAGATCTTTGGAATTATGGTCTCCACTATCCAAGGAATAACTTTGCTTCCAAACGTTTCCGACCCACACAGAAATGTGTGGATAGCACCGCGAACAAGTCGTGGGTCACCCGAATTGATCGAGTTCCAATTGATCTTGCACGTGGTCATCACGGCGGATCAATTGGGATTGCCCACCACCATATTAATAATAATTATTATATCTGCGAGAGTGGAGCGAGTTCGCTGAGGCGGAGATGGCCGTCGGCAGATGTCGGCTCGCGGAAGTCATGAGCATGACGCACCGCTTACAATTCTTTTGTTGCCACTCTCTCCACTTCTCCGTCGTGGGTCCCAACGATAAGACACCCTCGACACCGTCGACGACGACGACGAGCGCACTGCTTCCGACGAGCACCGTCTAATATCTAACGAGGGCTTCCGTTGGCTATAACAACCAAATCAAGACCACTGAAGGATAACTCTAAACTCGCTCGCCTTACCTCCATGTCTGCGTCCTCAAGCCCATCTACACGGCGCTCGTCCACGTCGGCATCAGCATCGGCGTCGGTGACGCCGTCCTCGTCTGTGAGCGCGACGAGCTCGTCCGCGCCGTTCAGCGTCTCCCAGACATTTACTGCCAACCCCATGCCGCCCGCGCTCCCCACCAGCGGGCCCCCTCCTGACCCCAACGCGAACAGCGGCCCGCAGTCCCCTGCCCAGCTCTACCGTTTGTTCCATCTCCCTCTCCTCCACTGCCAGTCTAACTAACGTCTTGCAGTATACACCTTCCTCGCAACGCTCATCCTCCTCCTCGGCGTCTCCTCCGCGATCGTCGTGCGCTGTCGAGGAGGCGATCGCGAACGGGACGTGGGTGCCCCCGGCCCCGCGTGTGAAGATCGATCTAAGGAAGAAGCCGCGCATGTGGGACGCGTACCTCGCGCCGCTGGTGAACGTGCCGGTGGGCAGCGGTGGGGTCGGGGGAGGTGGAGGGGACGGAGAAAAGGACGAGTGGGAGGCTATCATGGTGCGTTGCCCTTCTTTTCTTTCCATGCATCCACATCTGCGCTCGTTCTTGCACTCGATACATATCACCCCGTCCCACATCTCCTCGTCTGCGCCCCTTCGCTCTGCCTCCCATTCCCTCCCGTGCTCATCCAACCCTTCCGTTCTCTCTCCTCATTCGCTGCATACGCACGCACGCAGTCCTCCTCCCCCTTTTCCTCGCTACGCGTTTGCGTTTGCGTTTCCCTTACTGACCCCCCCTCTCCAACCATTCGCAGCGTCGTACACACCCCCCTCGCCCTCGCCCTCGCACGCCCCGCCTCGTTTCACCGCCTCCCTTCCCTCCGCTTCTTCACCTCCCGAGCACACCCACCCGCCAGCGCAAACGCACTAAATGGCAAAGCAGCAGAACAGGAGGAAGTAGGGCTGGAGCAGCCGCGCGTGTGCGGCGCGGTGCTCATCGCTATGCCCGTGCCACCTCCTGCTTCCTCCAATCCGTCCTCGGAGCTACATACACCGTCGTCTCCTCACAGCTGAAGCACGCGAGCCGCAGCGCCCGACGTGGGGCTGGACGCGGACGGCGAGTCGCAACTGCCGGAGCTCGAGGTGGGGATGGTGAGTGTGGGGGTCGTGCCGTCTGCCGGGGCGGGGGCGGGCGGGCCTGCGAAAGCGTGGGCGTAGGCGTTTGCGTCCGAGGTGCGTGCTATCTGGCTGGTGGATGTCCTCTCGCTGACCCCGTTGCAGAAAGTAGGCTCCTGTCGTAGAGCTCGCGCGAGCTCGTACGTCGTCGACGCGGCCGTTCTCGCACTTCCTCATGGTGGAGGAGAGGCGCGCGGAGCGCCACTTTTTTTCCGTCCGCGGAACCAGCTCATCGAGCGCGCCGCAGCCCTCGCGAGAACGTCGGTAGATGAACTGCCTCAGTGGCGGACGCGAGCATCAGTGCTTGCGGGCGACGCTTATGGGTGACGCAGCGCGTACGGGATCCCCGCGATCGGGAGGAGAACGTATCCCGACTACTGGTCCCACCTCTGGATGCGCCTGGGATCTGCGAGCTCATCCCCGAGGGCCTGCTCTTCTCGGGCTAGATACCTCCTGGGTCGAGGAATCGCACGTCTTGTCGAGATGATGGCGCGTGACTCGGTCTCGCGTGGTCAGAATATTGAATCACGCGCACGGCGGACGTGATTGCAGGATCGTGCTCTGTGCGTCCCTCTGCTTCGCGTCAAGTATAATCTGACCTTAACCGCCAGAAATGCTCTGTTTTCGGACGGATGGCTCACCACACAATCCGCATGCCGCACGCGCGGAGACAGCGGCGTATTCGCCGTTTGTTGCGCGTGTGCGGCTCGCGGGTCGGTGCAACAATGTCTACGAGTTCTCAAGTTTATAGCTCTTTGCATATCTAAGCGCATGCAGCGCCGCGGGCGGGTGCTGCCGTTGTCTTCGTGCTGCATACAGGAGGCACGGATGTCGGGCGGTGGGACGGCGGAAAGGATCGGCGCAGTGTTCGGATGCGATGGGTACAGCGCGGACGGTGGGGAATGTCTGCGGCACGCAGGTGGTGTTGGGGACTGTACCGAGGTACGTGCAGGTACTAGGCAGGGGAGCCGAGCGGTGAGGGCAGATCTACGCTGCAGATGGTGGGCGCGCGCGGGGACGGGACGAAAGTGGTGCGGGGGATGGGGGACAGCTGCACCGTGTGCTGTGTACGCTGGTGGTGGTGCGCGTCATACGGGAGGCGACGACCGCGGCGTGCGCGGTGGAGAGCAGCTGCCGCAGGTGCTGGAGACGTCGGTGGCATGTTGGGGATGCGCCCAACCGCGCGCGTCGAGCGGTGAGGACAGTAGATGGTGGTGGCGTATGAGAAGGCGACGAAGGCGGCGCCGGCGATGAGGAACGACCGTGGCGCGCGCTGAGGACGCAGGACGTGTTGCGGGTGGTACTGAAGAGCGCGGCAGGGGCGGGCTTCGAGCGGTGAGGGCGGTACACTGGTCAAGACGGTCGCGCAGCGCGGGGACGCGACGAAGTCGGCATGGGGGACGACGGACGCGAGCGTCACGCACTGGGGGTGTGGGTCGCGCTGGCGTGGTGTCGAGCGTGTCGGCGTGGTACGGCGTCAGGGGCGCTATAGCACGCATGTGGTGACGTGGCGGTCGCGCCGTACATCGCGGGCAGCGTGCAGCGGGTTCATAGTCGCGTGGGATATCGCGCGCGGTGTGATGGTGCTGTAGACAGTCCCTTGCGACAGCCGGCGCAGCTGGTAGTCGCGGCGGATGACGCACGCCACGCTCCAGCGAGGCGGGGACTGACGAGGCGGAAGAAAGGCGGTGGGAGGTGCCACATGGCGGACGTGCGGGTAGCTGCGCCGCGGAGGGACGTCGCGGGTAGCTTCGTCGCTGAGGGATGTCGCGGGTAGCACGACGATAGCTTCTTGGTGCTTTAGACGCCTGCGCATGCCGGTGGCGCTGCGTGTCTGGGCCCCAGTGTGCGCAGGCAGGGCGTCGGGTGTGTGGGGGTGCTCCTACGTCGATGGTATACCGGGGAGGCAGAGGGGCGATGGATCGATGGTCGTAGTGCGCAGGCAGAAGAAAAACGCGGCGCCGCCGATGAAGAACGGCCACCATGAGCGCTGCGCACAAGGGTGGTGGTGCAGATGGTAGTTGGGGCTGCGCGAGAGGGGCAGGCGTCGAGGGACAGAGTGGGGCTGCGCCGAGGATGGCCGTCGGGGGCGGGAGGCGAGGAAAGCGGCATATGCGATGGGGAGTGGATGCAGCGGGCGTTGCGCACGGCGGTGGTGTCGCACATCCCAGCTTTGGTGCGTGCAGGCGCACAGGCGGAGAACGCTGTGGGGTGACTCCGCTGAAGATCATTTTTGCGCCCGTGGGATCAATGAGGGCGGCGCACGCGTGGAGGAAGGGCAGCGCCTGCTACGTGTCGTATCTGGGGTGCGCAGGGGCCTGGTGTTGAGGGTGGGAGGGCATCCGGGGCGATGTAGCGCACGTGTGGTGAGGTTCTTGGCGTGGAGCGCATCAAGTGCGCGAGGAGTGGCTTCGTAGTCGCTGAATGCATCGCGTTCCGCGTCGTGCAGTGCTGGTAGTCGCGGAGCATCTCATACACGACGGGCGTACAGGCGGCGGCGATACGAAAGGGGACCGGATGGCTGAGGACGACGTCAGTATATACACCACGAGGAAGAAACAGGAGAGTAGGGAGGGCGAAGGGGAGGAAAAGGAAAAGGAAAGGGAGCGGAGGAGAAACCTACCCATATCCCGCTCGCAAGCGTCAAATTCGCACATGCCGCGATGGAAAAGGGCGGTCTGATAGGATTGCGGTCGGCGCGTTCCCGCACGTTCGACTCAGGATGACGCTGGTTGACGGATTGGACCATCTAAGGGGTAATCAGCCTAGGCAAAGCAAAGGTATAAGGCACGCACGATACTCGCTATCTGGGAGCGCAGCCCGAGTTCCAAGTCGCACCCGCGACGAGATGCGGATTCGCATCTGCACAGAACAGGTGCGACTAGGGTGCTCGAAGACAAAGTCGTTGGTCAGGAGTGGGAGGGATGCTGCTGCACGACGTCGAAATGATGCTGCGATGTAGGGACGCGTGCATCGCACGTTGGGACTAGGAGGAGAAAAAGCCGGTGAGATCAGCAGAAGGAGAGGAGGATTGATAATAGGCGACGCACCGTGGGTACAGCTAACGCTGACTGCTGTTCTCCCTCGACCTTTTCAGCATCCAGCTGCTTGCGAAGTACGTGCGCTTGCATGGGGGAAGAGCCCGCTGGGTCAGCGGATGTCTAGGCAAGACAGAGAAGGAACCTTGAATGAGAATGAAGCAAAAATCCATGGAACAAGTAAACACACCTTGGATCGAGCTAATTCATGGAAGTCGGGGGCTCGAAACGATGCGCGTGGGCGATGGCATTGTGGCGCGTGGAATTCGACACTGCACGAGCATGGCGGCAATGGCTTCAAAGTGAGGCTTGGAGGCTGAGTGGGAGCCGGGGTCGACGGGCAGAGGGGCTGGGAAGAGCTTCGGCCAAGGGAGGGGCAGGATTCAATGTCGCGGTAGGCGAGGGAGCGAGTCGAGGAAAACGATATAGAGCAAGTTTTATTAGCCGAGAACTGGCCGGCGAAGAGGGATTGGGATTATGAGGCACTGCGCGGTGGGCTAGGAGGCGGGCGAATGGCAAGGATGGTGGTGAAAGTGACAACGTGGCAGCGCTGATCGCCGCGGCGCCGACAAACGGCGGCAGGGCCGGCGTAAGCCGTGGATGTTGGGAATATCGGGCGGAGCGGCCGACGAAGCCCAATTAAAAGCCAGGCTTCGTCGACCTACACCGGCGTAGCGCAGCGTGGAATGCGTCGCTCCGCCGGCGGGACGCGCTGAGAAGCGGCGGCGCGTCGGGAGGGGCTGGGAAGGAGAAGCTTGCGACACCGAAGCGAAAGGGAAAGAGCGCGGTTGAAGCCGGCGCCGTCGGGAATATCGGCGTTGCTACGATGGCAGTACACTTAGCAGAGCTGGGGAGGATATAGGAGATGCCGGACTCGTGGGGGATGCACCGCGCGAGGAGGAGGAGAGAGTGATTGAAACAGAAAGATTTTGCTGACAGAAACATTATGACAAAGATTTTGATGCGCCGCGTTTTCTTGCCGCTTTGGACGCGTCACAACGCGCCACGACGCGTCGTCGACGCGTCTCAAAGTGCGAAGTCCACGGTACATGGAATACTGGGTATAAAAATGTATGGAGCCTCGAAATGGAGGCATTTACCGGGAGATTTGGAATCTCAAAGTGTTGAGGTCAGAAACTTTTTTAGGTAGGTTGTACAAGGCCAAGACACTGATTTTGATCGTTTTCAGGCCCTCCCGACAAACGCGTCCACTACACGTTCAATAATCGGGCGCTTGAGCTGGAAATTTGTGTTTAGTTTAGTTTTTAGTTTGGTTTATATTCTCGGGTTGTCGTACAGCTGGCTTGCCAGGTGGCTATGCGACTGTACTCTACGTATACTTTTATATGGAGGATGTATGTGTAGCTACGGATTTTAGTTCTGTATTATGGGAAGTGTATATAAGAAAAACCAGTCTAGGATATCGGCCGGACACGAAGCCGACGGGCAAGCAGTTGTTTTCACGCCGCTCTGATGCAGGATCCTGCTGTGTTCTGGCCGGAGCAGCCGAAAGGTGTTTTTTTTGGACCATATAATATTTTCAGACGGAGAAGTGGTAGGAAAAAGTTTGGCTGGAGGGAAATATACATCGGAAGGCATACTGGGACCCTTGGCTTGACCCATAAGATTCAAATACCGGCATAGCATATGTGTGCAACAATGGCTCGTCCTGGGGGGAGAATCGAATATACTAGTCAAGTTAGTAATAGTAACTTGACTGAGTTGCATAGATTCATTTCCCTTAAGTTCTGCTACAATGCACACCGGCGACTGCCAAATTTCGGCACAGCCGAGGTGTAACTCGAAACTTAAGGCTAGGGTTAGGGTTAACCTTATATGGTATATCTAATCTTATCTATTTCCTTATAAGACTAACCCTAACCCTAGCATTATGTTTCGAGTTCCACCTCGGCTATGCTGAAATTTGGCAATCACCGGTGTGATGGCAACTTTCAGTCGTCTCTGCCGGATAGCTATAAATTAACAATTATTAAAGTGCACTAAATGCTAAATTACACGTTCAGTTTCAAAGTTATCTCTACACAGTTTCAAGTATGTTTCACTGACTGTTCGAACAATTGTTCAGAGGCAGCCCTTTGAAGCGTCGGAAAGCAAAAAGATCAACCTTGAAAAAATGCCGCTGGAAAGGCTTTCAGCAGATGATCGATGATAGGTTGAGCAAATGAGAATCATTGCGGTGGCTTACAATTAATAGACGAGGTGCACCAGTTTGTTGTAGTAGCGTCTGTTTACAAACAAGCCCAGGATAGCGAGGCGAGACTGTATGTATTTCGATCACCCATATAACAAAACGACCATATAATTACTCGTAACGAAGTTCTTGTCCCTGTCCACGTTGAAAAATGTAAGAAGGAAGCGGTCTATCCGCGTTCGCCGATTACCATCAACCGAATTCCATCCTAAACTGGCAATATTGTCCTGCTCTCCTGCGCTGGAGGTATTTCATTCGAATAGTATGGTAGGTTGAAACCTCCGAGAGTGGATGGAACACATCCAATGTTCCGCCCTCTGGGTCTGGTGTGTTTCGCGACGACTGGGGCGGGCAACGCACAGAGTGTTGGATCTGTATGTGGGATTGGCGAATCGTTGGCGGTCTCGCAGTCCGGTTGGCCGTCAATAAGAGCAAAATCAAAATTCTACAGACCAGAGGTTAAATAGATTATCACGGAGGGGAATGGCTACCTCTGGTGGCCAAGCGCAATCAAGGGAAGAGTGCGAATCATTCTGTATAGCGTGTTAAGTCGGGTTATTATTAAAAGTCTGTATCAGGAATGACCTCCGGCGAGAGCCAATTCAATTCAAACGTCTACACATCACAGGTTAGCTGGTTTATCATGCGTGAGGATCCCTACCTCTGGCGGCCAGGCAGGAAATATGACCGACCGACTCGCATCGGGAAACGACCGGGAATCTCCGACATGGTTCTCTACTATCTGTACAACGTGTTCGATCAGTATCTCATGGTCCACAGGCAGCGTACCGTCGAATGTCTCAAGGCAAAGGAAGGGCGCGGAGACGCGAACGAATAATCGTCCACATCGTCGCGCTTACCCCGCGTTAGCGAACCCAGTATGAATCGGGTCGCCAGGATTGCCGTCAATCTGAGTGTCCGTGAATTGTAAAGCCCATAAAGTTTCAAGCGACGAACGAATCAACGAATGGGGCGATGTAATTACGTGCATGCACGCGAACCTGGGTCTGATCAGTAAATAGATCGCCTGCAGTGCAGGATGCGCACCGATGGCATCTGGAGGTATCGGCAGAAAGATTATGCGCGCCGTCAGTGGGAATACCGTGCGGTGCGTACCTGCACGAACACCGCTTCGAGCGCCATGATGCCGAATATTATTCTGGGAGGATGGATCGTCAATGATGTTCATTTTAATACACGAATGCCAAATACATGATATCGTGTATTTCTGGAGATTCTCAAGTCAACGCAGAAAATATCGAAAAACCAGGTGGTTCACCTTCGTGGAATAACTCTTTTATCAATGACGAGGGGCCTGGTCGATCCTTCAATATGTTAAATATGTTGCGGAACTTGATGAGTAGCGCAATGGTCGCGAGGGCATCAAATGTTGCGCGGAGGCAAGGGAGAAGCAATACTATGCCATGATTTTAGCTGCTGATTTGGCCGGAGCATGATAGAGAGTTTACTGATTCTGTCAATTTCATCTTACGATCAGTGCGCTAAACTCTGGGAATGGTGCAGTGCATACTCAGAGGCAGATGAAGGATTCAGAATTCTGCAGTTCGGGAAGATCGACGGGTTCGGAACAATTACGTTGATTAAAGGAGGTGCGAAACCGAAGAGGGCCAATGCGAGCGTTATAGTCCAATTTTTGAACACAATAACGTGAAGTCTCCACGCGATGACCACTGGTTGTTAAGTGTTCAATGGTCAATTGACACAGTCTGGGTGAATATACGACGCAACATACCAACGTAAGCAAATTGGAAACCTGTATCCAGGCTCAATGCAACGTTGTCCAGGATCCTGCAACTAGATATTGGGGAATCATGATCAGGTCGACCGAAGTTTTGGGAAGAGAAAACCTCTGAAACCGTTCGCATTAGTGGACTTCATCTACAGATATTGTTTTCCCTTACTTGTGGTCTAAACTGCACCGCCACAATCCCAGGAATGACGGTGATTTGATACAGGAGCGCAAAATAGCGAAGCGGGGAGAAAGTGAGGAATACTCTTCCGTTTTGTTTTTTGTAGAGTTGGATCTCGGCTGTGAACGTGACGATAAAATCGTAAATGTAAATCACTATGATTTCGGATAAATATTGTCTGAATTGAAGTGCAGCGCATATCACTCGCCTGCTGCGGTAATAAGCGCTTGGTCTGCCCAAGTGACGGAGAACCTGCCGAACTGAATCATCGGTATAGTAACTCAGAGAGCGAAACGTACCCTGGAGATAGGTTGGTAGTTTGGGACATTGAGTGAGGCGCCAAGACGGTCGTGGGGGTCCGCAAGAGAGGTGTACCAGAGCTGTTGCACAGTCCGGAGACTGGAGGCACTCCGGACACGCTTCTAGAAATACAAGAAAGAACCGCACAGAGATACAGGGTCACCTGGCACGGGCAGTGCTCGAGTACATCATCTCCCGATATTTTTGGCCGTGTCTTGACATATGCACTGCATTCAAGGGCCGAACAGCGAAAGCCCCGACGGCGCCCGCCCTGTTGTCGGCAAGGTGAGCGCGGTAGGTAGGTAGGTAGGTAGCATTACTCAAGGCACGGTCCCGCTTAGGAACACCGGTTTCGAGAAGTATCCCGGAGTACTGCAGGCAAGTTATGTACTCCATCGTCCCCGACCTCTAAATACCTCCCGAGCCGAGCTCACGCACCCAGTCTCCTGTCACGCGGTAGAACGCGGTCGGTGTATTGAAAAGGTGAGAAGTTTCTTGCCTTCCATCGAGAAGGCGGACAACTTGTATTGAAAAAGCGGACGAGTTGTATTGAAAAGGCCGGGAAGGAGGGAAGGTGCCGGGATGCTGGGGTGGACGACAGCGACGTCATTGATAGGTATGATACCGGACATCACTTCGTGACAAGTCTGTGTCCCAATTGGAAATCCTTACTAGTCACTCAGATTTCACCGGAATGTAAATTAAACTGTGTAAATGGTACTACAGGAAGGCCCTTTACATATTCCCCGGGTCAAAAGTTTGACAATCCAATATTTTCTTTTTCTCAAACGGATTTCGCGCTTTTGATGGCGGGCCGGTAGTAGCCGAGGTAACCGGTGGCTGTGTATCCGTATCAATTTCCTTTTCGAGTTTGCTGGCGCACATTCCGAGATACAAAAAGTTGTAAAACACTCATTCAAGGGCAACAGGAATGCCAGTGGTTCATCGCTTCACTGAATCTGAGTACATGGCAGGTCAAGGTCATGCTGGAGGCCACAAAGGTACAGTAACATTGACTTTTGAAATTTCTGGCCAAGATTTCGCGTTTTTTTTTTCCCACGGTCAAACCACCTCCAAATTTTACCTATAAACCTGGCCATTCTGGATCTGAATCTCAAATCTTGGAGGGGAGGAGCCAAAATTCCAGGTTGTCACGAAGTCATGTCCGGTATTATAGCATTAACCTTTTGGACGAGTTTGAACTTAGGCAGCGCGAAGTACGGCATCACGTGACCGTGCCGCGACAGATCGTTCCAGAGACGCTCCGCCTCTGAGCGCGTCAACCACGCGCAATTCTTCTCAGAAAATTCTGGAACAAATGTGGGGGTGAAGAGTGCATTCAGGGGAAGAGATCCATGTGCGCATCGCGGAGAGCGAGGATGGTGTTGGCCCGCAGTGGGGCAAAAGGCGTGGGAAACACCGTTTTCTAACATGGGGTGACGGATGTGCGTGAATCTCTTTCAAAATGACCGCGCAGGGGCTGATATTTCGGACGCAGAATGCCCTGGGTGCTGGCTTTAAAATAAGATAGCCCATCTTCCAAAGGGGGGGGGGGGGCGAGAAGGCATCACTTGGCCAGGGCTGGTGCAAAAATTGCAGAAAACATGTGACTTCAGGACTTTTTGAAAAGCGGTGGAAAAGGCACCAACACGATCACGTGATCTTTACAAGGGGACCTCTAAAGAGGACCGGTGTTTATTGGTTTGGAGGTCGTGTCAGCGATTCGGACAAAATCCCTGATCTGCCCAAGCGATGTCAGTGGCAAAATTCGGACAAATCGGTCGAGCGCGCGCACAGGTCAGTTCAGAAGTTCGGACAATGAGAAAGGCAGCGGGGAAGGTCAGATCCCCGTTCGGACATCTGATCGGGCCACCCAAAAGATTTCCTCATCTAGCGGTTCTGGTGGCCACAGGAACGCAGAAATCACTCGCCGACAATGTACAATAGTTTTTGTTTTCAATAGACATTAGTCCCTGGTGCAATCCACATTATTTTGTCCATCTGCCTTCAACACGCCCGCCACTTAATTTCGCTCCTCCCCTCCAGCCATGGATCCAGACACACTCAGTGTTCTTACCTTATTGCTCGAAACTCTTCCGTCTAAAACCATGTCTATCTCTCAGCTCCTGCGATACGATTTGCCTCCACGGAGCGATGGTGTAGATGCCATGGACATGGATTGTGATCTATTCAATATGAACACACCCACGAGAAATATTGAAGAACTTCTGCCATTTCTGGCACTCCCACCACGTCCTCTGCTCACTCGGATGGTTAATATATTCGGTCAAGCGTGGTTCGACGGAAATAAATCCATACGCATCTAGGCGTTCCCTTTCTGGGTGCTCACGTATTGGGCGGAAATGCTGGAAATCTGCGAATCCAAGGATGCGTGGCTACGTGCAGAATCCTGGATGACTCGAGCAGCGAAGACAACGGAGGAGAAGAAGATGAACCTAACCGTTCGCAACCTCTGGAACGTCGTCGGGTGGCATGGTCATCTGAATGGATTTGGGAATGTCCCAGTTGTCGGGCTGGCCGCGTTGTTCTCGAAGAAATATCTCGGAAGCGAGATTGTGGATGCGCTGCTCGCGTTACTTTCATTCCGCCTGCGACTCTCCGAGGGCCACATCAGTGAGAGCACTCTCATTGTCGACACCACATTCGCGTCCGTCCTGGAACTGCCTTAACACAGTGCGCCGCAAGGGGAAGACGAACATTAGCCTCGTAGAGCTTCCGGAGGACGACGCAGTAGTAGAATGAATATATTTGTATTTTATTAATAAAACCGAGGTTAGACGCAAAGTTCGGACAAAAATCCGACTGAGGATCTGCCAGATGCGGAGTTCGGACAAAAAAAAATCTCTGACCTCGGTCAGAAGTTCGGACAAAAAGAAAATTGGCCATAAATCTGTACACGACCTCCAAACCAATAAACACCGGTCCTCTCTAAAGGCGCGTTTTACGACTTGCAGGGGTTCACACCAGGGGCAAAGTGCCACACACTTGACTTTCAAGTGCGTTTAGCGCATGTGCTCCGCACCCTGGGGAGCCTTTGTTAATAACGTGATCGGCAGACAAAGGGAAGCTTTGTTGCTTGGGGTGCGGCGTCAAAGGCCCCCTTTGTCCGCTGAACATGTGGTTTATTAGGTGCAGAACACATGTGTTCGACACACTTGAAAACGAAGTCCGTTGGCCTCTGCCCCCGGTGTGAAGAGACCTACATTCGGGTACCGGATTCATCTATTTCGGAGCAGAACTCAGGGCACAACGAATTGTTACTCCTGGAACAAATGAAAAGGAGAGAATATACCTAGGACGTCCATATGAATTCTCATCTTGGTATCAAATAGACTGGTGACGATTCTAGGTTTGGATTGGCCGCCCGTGTTTATTCCAACATGCTCCTCCACTCGCTTAAATAAGTGCCGAGGCCCTCGCGTGGCGATTTCTCCCCGCTGCAGAAATTGAGTACCTCAACTTCCAACCACCAATTTTATCCTGTGCTCTTAGTAATTCAAGTCCTCTTCCGACCTATATGACCCGAATAGTATTCTGCACTCTGCAATACCTGACGTCCCGAAACTAAATACAAAAAATGCGAGAACCCCCATTTCGGGCGCGGGGAGTCGAGCCCTGTCATTTTGCTGCAGACTCCCGTCTACATCATCAGTATTGAGTGCAGCCGTGCATCGTACACTACACCCGATTGATATCCTCCAAGTGTACGTGGTGAAATGCGCTCGGTTCTGTAGAGGCTAAGGACAACCGAATCAAAAAGAAAGGAAACATCGGGCACGGGGAGTCGAACTCGTCCTGCTGCTGCATCCTACAGAGGCAATGGATGGAAACTTAAAGCAGCGGTGCACCATACACCACACCCGATTGAATATCTTGTATGACTGCCTCAGTAAGTGGAATCCAATCTGCACCGAGCTGTGAGGGTATCCACACCTAAAAAGGTCAGTACTATTCGGGGGCGGGGAGTCGAACCCCGGTTTACTGCAATCGAGACAAGCGCATATTTCAGCTTCTTTAGGTGCGCTCATTATAGACTGCTTCCAAATAATGAGGGGTGGGATAGAAATATTGCCCATCGGTAATTCGGGAGGGGAGTCGACCCTCGGGGAGTTGCCGAATGGTCGATCTAAGCTTATCATGAGTTTATTCTGCTGCGAGGTAGGGGACACCAATACCTGCCAAAAAAAACGAGCAAAGTTGGTGCATTCGGCCCCGTCGCCGATCGGGCTGCCTGTCATGGGTGGCGGGATATGAATTGCAGCGCTGCGATTCAGTGATGAATCTTCTCGAAATAAACACCTCACACGTGAATTCGGGCAACCCCTGTCCTCCTTTTGACACGATGCATCTGCCGCGCTTTGATAGCCCTAACAGGTATAGAGGGACAGATTGAAGTATGGAAAAAAGAAGACAGAAAAGAGTGAATTCGGGCGCGGGGAGTCAAACTCCGTCCTGCCGCGGAAATCCTGCAGGTAGCAATGCTCAGACAACGCAGCGGTGCACTGTACACCGCGCCCGATTCCATACCGTAAATCGTATCTGGGTAAATGGACTCAATTCCGCACCAACCTGGAGCGACTCCACCCTAAAAATCGCGCATTCTCCAAATATTTGGGTGTGAGGAGGCAAACACCGGCTTGCTGTGGTCCGGCGAAGATAAAGTTAACGTGACGCCTCTCCCCCTTTGGAAGCGCGTTTTGAGCGCGCGGGGCGGATAGCCCCGTTTATATCACGCCGGGGGTAGCCATTCGCGCTGTCGAGATAGCGAACAGCGCAGATCCAGAGACTGATCATTGGATGATACAGGTTGATTCAGAGAGTTGAGATGGGGATCTAGAGACTGGATGGCCCTGGAGATTTAGTCCCACAGTCCTAGAAATGAGATTTGTAGAAGTGTACAGCTGGCAACTATCTGGTTTCCTAACACCTAGATGAATAGGGGACGATGTGGCAAAAAAAGCGATTCGCAATTTAAATCGAGGGCACAGACTACACCGAAGGGAATAGGTGCGAGTTGCATTTAGTTAGATGGAGACGCGGTGGATAGGTGGGTGGGAATTGCGAGCGCGATCCTTGCGGACGTCGGTGTGTTTTCAGTGCATGTGGGGGCCCATTTTTGCAGAGGCAATAACGTAGGAGGGTCCACGAGCAAACCCGGCTGCTTGTGTCGGAACTGTTCCGACACTGAGATGTGAAGCGGTCACTCTTCCCGCAGCATCGGCGACTGTGCATGCTTTTATGCAGTGAAAGCTAGAGACAAACCCGAAACGTCGATGAACCCTAAATTAGGGTTGAGGTTCAATTAATAACCCTAACCCTACCCAATGTCGGATGCGCCAGCATAATCCTCCCGTTCCCATTTCTGATCTCATCTCCCAGTTCTTCCGCTCTTGACTCAACGGACCTCTGGTAAAAAACGTTGGCTACCCTTGCACCAAATCCACACCATCTTTCTATCCTCACCCCCAAGGGCCGCCCATCGTTCGAAGCGCTGTGAGGCATAGTGCACTGCTACGTGCACCTCGCGCAATACACCCGGAATGTATACTCCTCGTGCCCGCGGATAGGAGCATAACAATCTTACCGGCTGTCTTTCAGACAACGCCGCACCGGAGTACGGGAAAGTCGATATTCGTTGATCTCTCACATCTTCGATGGTATCCCTACCATTCCCCGCGCTCCAGTCTCAGCCCACTGTACACCTCTGGCCCCATCTTCATGTCCAACCTCCCGTGCTCGCTGATTCACGTACCGTTTCACCTACCCAAATACGATAGTACGAGTCTCCAAGCCTTGTATCCAAGACCAAGCCGTGACGACGCCCACTCGATATTTGGACCTCGCCTTCGCACATTGACTCCTCAAAATCTCCTATCTCTTAAATCGCGGTCCTCACTGCTCGCATCCTCTAGCCGTTAACGTGGACCTCACGTCTTCTCCGTGACGGCGCCGGCGCACTCTTTTCTCCAACTGGAACATCCTGCTCAGCGCACGCCTTGTCGGATTCCCATCATCTGTGGTCGCCCTCCCAATTTATTCGTGTCTTGTCAAAATCTATGCTAATAACGCTCGTGTTCGTTGAACCTAGCACGTCTGCCGTTCTGACCAGGTGACGGCACGGTCCATTGTCTGGGGCTCATCTCGCATTGCTGTCTCAAGATCTACTCAATGTGCTGTCTTGACTCTTACTTATTCTCCTCCACGCCGGCGCCAGTCCCTTTTATGTGGCCCGCTGCACCGCACGATTCTTATGGATGCGCCACTTCGTCTCCTATCCCCAATCTCTTCGCCCTCCGGATTTCTCCGCGTCCTCTCTAACACGTCAATCAACAATTATGGCCTCTGAATCTCGATCTGCTCGATACGGCGTCTCTTTGAATTCCCTGCGCCTTTGCAACCGGATGCGTTACTGACTCACCTTTGTCCCGAGTTCAATATCTGCTTGCCCGGGCTCGGCTTGTATAGGCTTTCTTCAACTAAACCACAGTGTATAGGTTGTGGGCACGTTCAGCGAAGGCCCTCGTTACTTTCCCGCTCCGCCCTCCTGTGGTATAGGAGGCTTCCCCGCTCCATCGCCTCAGACTTCAGGCAATCCAAAACCATGAGCGCGACATACCTAATCCACCCATTGTGCGCGCAAGACTACTTGACTGCCCTCACCACGATTCTAGGCTCTGAAGGCGGACCACTTTCACCCGCGGAGGTGCGCCGTTGGATTCCTCAATTTGTCCCTGATCTCTTACTTCGTCTACGGGGTGCGTTGGGTGCTGCTTGACTTCAGGGAATTTGAGATATGTCTGTGTCTGCGCCTCCGTCGTGGTCCTCACGCTCGGATATCCTGCGTTCCACTCTACGTTCTTGTCGTACCCTCACTATAACGGTTTATGTTTCCCCTCGAATCAACCTGTCGTCCGTCAAGCCTCTGAATTCCTTCCAGAGCAGCACCTCAATTCGAACGAGGTCCTCGGGGCTAAGCATTCCAAAAATGTGCTAGGAGGCCCCTATGTGCATGGTACACCATACTGCTTTACCTCCTCTTTTGAACACTTGTTTTAGTGCCGGCTAAATTATTGAGTCATGGAATAAAATTCTTTAATGATTATACCCCAGAGCAGCACTTCCAATCGAACGAGGGCCTCGGGGTTAATTTTGCTGGGAAGCCGAATGAGAACCCCATGTGCGCAACGCACCATACAGCTTTTTTTCTTCTGTTTAGCCCTTGGTTTAGTTTTAGAAAATTGATGAGCCAAGGAATAAAAGTATGTACTCAGTGCCAATGCAGAGCAGCACCTCGATTCGAACGAAAACCTCGGGGATAATTTCTCTCTCTCATTTGAGGGAACCCCCATATGCGCAATACAGCTTACTGTGTAATATATCCTGTTCAATTTCGAGGTTGGTTCAGTGTTAGAAAATTGGTGAGCAAAGAACTAAAAATCTTGAGAACATCCAACTAGAGGCTGGATGGATCGAGCGAGACCCTCGGGGTACTATCTCCGCCTAAGGTGACCCCGTGCGCAAGATACATCATACTGCTTTTACTGTCCTGTTTTACCCGTGGTAGTATACTAGACAATTCTCGAGGGGTTAAAAACAATCCTCCATACAGAGCAGTACCTCGATTCGAAGAGGACCTCTATAAAATTGTTGAGCTGAGGAATAAAAAAGCATCAGTCAACCATGACCAGAGCAGTACCTCGATTTGAAGGAGGACCACAGGTCAATTTTGACTGAATTGTTACTAAGAGAACCCAGTGTGCGCAATACACCATACTGCTTTCCTTCTTCTGTTTAGCCCTTGGTTTAATCTTAGAAATTGGTGAGCCAAGGAATAAAAATGTACTCATGCAATCACAGAGCAGCACCCTGATTCGAATGGGGACTCGGGGGGTACTATTACACTATCCCCAATTAAGAGAGCCCTCGTGTGCACGATACATCATACTGCTTTGCTTACTCGGTTTCAGCAATGACGACTGGGACGAGACTGCGCTCACACACCTGAGATACCGGTCCGAGGTGCTGGGACACCAATAAATTGGTTCCTCGTGAATTTGGTACAAACCACCTCGACGCGCCTATATTCTGTTATCTGAAATACTGAAACAGCAGCCCCTTATTGTCACCAGCCACATTCATCCATTCTACAAATTATCCTCAGTCTCTAAATCTGCCCCCAATCCTGGAATAATTATATTCGAACCACGGATCCCAGAAATGGCAATCTTCTCCCACAATCAAGAAATCACTGTGAACCACCCAAACCAGGAGTGATCAGGCTTTATTTTTCATTACCAACTCCGCAGAGAACAATAAGCACAATAGGACCCCTGCCATGTGCCCTGACAACAACAATAGAGGATGTCGAGGTGACTGCGGAGTCATGTCAAGCTTATTGTCTTTCGCTGCAGAGTTTTCTTGTTTTCTGACTCCGTCTCCATTCTATTTCTGATGCTAAGCTGTTTTCCACCTATATGAACCCCCCTAGAAGTAGAGATTACCCATACCGAGTTCCCCCCACTTGTAATATTCCTCAGATAAAATCTCTCACCCAGTCAACAAACTTGCCTCGTTTACCACATTCATCCTCTGGTCTTCGTAAAGGTTGAAACCACTGAAACAGTATTTCAATGCTCCAAACCTTCCTGTTTCTCACATTTACAGACTCTTCTCGTACAGAACTTTGGCAGAAGCATACACCTAGCGTGTGTGTTCCTCAGAAACCGAAACTCCCAGAAGACTTTGATATTCTTCATTCTTCGGAATGAGACTTGTAAAGCACCGCTTACAGACTGATTCTGATTCTGAACCCACTCACTCATCCTATATATGAAGAGACGACGGACACAGCCACTTTGATAATGTCATGTGATATAATCACCTGTTCCCACGGGAGGCGCCGCGTGCCGCGAGCGTTAGCGAGCGGCAGTGCGACACCTCTCTCGGAATCTGCTGTGTGCGGGCAAGCTCGGAATCCGCTGTGTGTGGGCGAATTGCGTGTCAAAGACACGGGTCGAATATACTTGTCCTTCCTATATAAGGAGAGACAATGGACACAGCTTTTTTTTTGTTAGCCTCCGTCGCGGAAAACCGGAGAGAGAGAGATGAGATAGGATGGAAATAGAGACAGAGAGATTGGGATCAAATGTTTATTTGGGTCCGAAAGCTCTCGAGTCGATCCTGGATCGGACTCAAGCCAGCTACGAGGGACATGTAAATACTGAGTAGCTATAGTAGTAGAATGAAAATGAGATAAGGAATTGAAATAGGGACGGAGGGTGGGGTCAATTAATCGTAAGCGACGATAATGATCTAAACGAACTGCGAGCGCAGTGTGAGATGCGGATGGAGTAAGTGGAAAAGAAGGCTTACCTGCGAGCGCAGTGTGAGACGCGGATGTCTACAACTGCAGCTCGCAGGCATATATATACTGTACGGAATATAAGGGCATTTAAGGGGGATGAATGAAAGGGAAATATAGGAGATACCATGAATGTACATGAATGTACGCGGAGTAAAGGACAAGGGAGGTGAGAATACAATGCGCGAGTATAGGGGCCCGAGTGAATCACGTCGCGTAGTGAAGTCGGTTGGGCTTGTTTGCTAACCATGGGCAATCCCTACATCACCACACATTGCCCTTCCAATAATGTCATGTGATATAATCACCTGATCCCACAGGAGGTGCCGCGCGCCAAGAGGTGAGCGATCTCTGGATCACTCAATAATTCCCACAACCCCCCCCCCCCCCCCCCAAATCGAGAAGTGTGCATCAGTTGCCATCAGCTGCCATCATTTTCAAGTCGCCGTGTTTTTATTCAACCCAGGCTCAACTACACAAATTTTCACCAAGACTACTTCCTGTGGCCATTTCAATGACAATGCATTCTTTTCCGATGACCTCTGTGCTCCGAGGAACACACAAAAAGTGGTCGCGGACAACACCGGTTGATGATCAGCTGACATAATCCAATTGAACGATCCAGAGATCATTCACCTCTTGCCGCGCGCCGCAAGCGTTAGCGAGCTGCAGTGCGGCGCCTCTCTCGAAATCCGCCGTGTGCGGGCGAGCTCGGAGTCCACTGTGTGTGGGTGAATTTCATGTCGAAGACACAGGTCAAATATACTTGTGTATCATGATAAACGATACATTTAATCGGTACGTGATAGTATTTTTATACGCCATCACAGCGTGTTGCGGTGTCATCGAACACATAGCTGAAGCCTGAGTTCTCCTTCCCCAACTTCACAAGAAACGGGATATCCCCCTTGAACCTATGAAGCTCGTTGTGTGGAATGAGTGGTAGAGGTTTGGACTTTCCGAGTTGATAGATTGTGAGTGAGACAGCGAGCACGGCAGCCGCGCCGGTGACTACTGTGGCGGAATCCATAACGTAGTCGGATTAGGAGATGGAGAGTGCACTTTCTGGTGGTGATTATGGTTCAGGACAGATACTGAGGCACTGCGCCTGGACTAGACTGCGTGACATTTTGTCCTTGTAGCCTCGTGGCGGTGGGAGATTTAGAAATATCATTTCTCAGGATCGTCTTTTCAAAATCTCTCGCTGCGGATTCATTGCGGGCTACAAGCCTAATCAAGGCGAGGGGTCACTTAGCATATCACACGACAGATCCAAATTGAGTGAATCTGCTTACATGCGATAGGACCGGTGGAAGCTTTTGGATGGAAAAACATGAATAGCCTTATAAGCGACCTTCTCCCTCTTTATAAAACTATGTTCTCTGTCTCCGCAGCCTTTTTAAGCTCCGCCAACTCCGCTCTCATATCGACCTGCCGAGACATACCCCTAAAATCCGGTTCAACTTAGTTACTGAGTGTTCTAGATGCCAGGCCACCCTCAAGTTGACAAATATTGTCTCCCTCTTTATGAAATTCCGGGAAATAATGGGATGATGGACTTTCAGACTTTCGACTCGGCGGACCTGACGGTTGGCTCCCATTTAACGCAACTCCGCCGCTCCCGCACAAACACCCTCCATCTAAGTCCATCACTTCTCCTTTGATTAGACTCGAGTCATGGGTTCAATCGTTTTTTTACTACGAACCCTGAAAATCAGACCTAAGGGAAGAAAATATACTGCGGCCCAGTAACTACTTGCATCTTCTATAATTAACCGTTCTTTAACGATTACCTCGTCGATTCTAGCGGACATGGACTATCAGGGCGAGAAGAGAGTGGAATCGTCCGTGGGAGTCCATCTACATTCACATTCCCTGAATCTCACGTCGTTCTTTCTTGAGACACACAGCATGTGTTGATGCTGGGCTGAAGTTGATGTTCTATGATCTATTAGGTAGTGACTGGGGGCCGAGTCTGAGGGAAACATAACATGCAGTCGCCGACTGTATACCGGACGACGTTTATAAACGGCATCGTGGCAGGTTGATGGACAGGGCTTAGGGAAAGGAGCATTGATACAGGATGTTAGCCCAAATGCCCTCTCTCAGCACACCTGGTGTTTGCCCTATCAATAGGCCGACCATATGAAGGACGGGTACTAAGGCGACAAATATCAACTCCTCCGCTGCGCACCATCGGTTCAGCTTCCGTTATGTTATACGGTGTCTTGAGTCCACGGACAGTCGCTAAGGACATGTACGGGATGCCATTCATTTTCTCGTCTGGTCGATCACGGGCGACGTCCTTTCTCCCGGGAATTCCATAGAGGAATTTCGCGATCGCGGACCGCACATTGCCAACTGCAGATTCTGATATATCACCACAGTTGGGGTCCTGTCCACCACCTGATATATCAAAATCCCATATACGCCTGTATAAAGACCCACATAGCCTAAGCCATTTTAGGCTTCCCTTTCCTCTTACTATTAGAGACCCCTTAGTTGGCCACCCTACTTAGATGGCCACTTGACTCCTATAAGACCAGGGCTTCATAATTATGACTGGGCATAATGTATAAACAGAATACGACCTCCAACGAATGTTCAGACCAAATTTCAACCGAAAGTGATGGGTTGATCGGGAGCTACGGCATCGCGGATCGGGATCCGAAGCGTGGGAACATCAATTTCTTATCAATCGGACCCCTCGCCTCATTTGCCATCGCCATTTCTCCACCATTTCTTCCTCGATCCACGACTTTGGGAGCTCATTCGGATCCCCCGATGCTGGCCTTCCATCTGAAGAGATACTGGACGGCAACTGACTGAACTATCACTCTTAACACACCCGGGAAAAGCACGACTTCATTTGTAGGTCAGTCATGCTGGCACCGTCGCGGTCCACGACACCGCTATGCCATCGGTCTGGAACCTTACACAGGACTTCTCAATATACAATCCTTCATTCCGAGATTCTTTTCGAGATTTTATCCGATGACCTCTGATTGCTCTGGAGGCCATTGTCCAAAATCACCCAATTTCAGTCGTGCTGATAGTCGGATTTTTTGGAGGAGATATCAGCATCTTGGGATGGAGTTGGGCATCCAGGTACGTCCAAATACTTCCCATTAAGTAGCCTGGATCCTAATTTGGCTCATCGCGGCCTTTTTCTGAGTAGCAGAACACTCATTCATCCCGCGACCCCAATTTCGAGGTTTCCCGTCGATCGCAAGCATGTATTCTGCCCATTTCTATACCTCATATCTACACCATAACTGTTTTAAATAGTGAATATAACCTGTAGATATGATTCTGGGTGCAGGCCACCGCCATTTGAGAGCTCAATACGTTAGTTGGCGGGGTGGCCAACTAACCTGTTGTTTGGCTATGTTGGACTGCCGGTCAAAATAGATTCCTTACGCACTCAAATCTTCGAGTATTTCGGTGCTGGCGGACTCGAACTCTTCGTAGGATGCATGCCCTCATTCTGACATAGTTTGGCTCGCACCGGCACCGGTATAACACCAGGGCTGCGGCATAAATGCTTAAGTGGCCAACTAACTGGTCTCAAATAGTACACCCAGCCATGGGCAGTGTTTCATCTGCCCATCCCATAATTATTCGCCGCAAACGCTCAGCGAGATTCACGCGTGCCACCTTTCCATGCACGGCGGGACCTCTTCCCTTGATCATTCCCACGACGCCCACAGTCTATGCAACGAAAAATCGCGCTATAGAGATCAAGAGGAGCCACCGGAGAAACCCCACCACATTTCATTCGCAACCTATGCACCAACACAGGACAATATATCGGACGCCGCGACCATCGCCTACCAGGAATTTCTCAGTACATTTCCCGGTGCGTAACGCGTCTTTGTGATAAAAATGCCGCGTCTAATGCGCAGTAACAGAGTACCGCCTTACTTGGATCATTGATACCCTCCGCCGGAGCGATTACGGCAGACTCGAGACCACCGGAGAAACCTATGTCGATTATATGGGCGGAGCGATATACCCAGAGAGCCTCATCCGAGTTCTTACGGAATTTCTCAACCGTAGCATCCTTGACAACCACCCATGGTTCTAGGATTTAGACTGGTGGCATGGTACTAGCCAACGGATATGCTATCTATTGCCATGGCACTAGCCATGGATGGCTAGGTCCATGGCAATAGTCTTCAGGACAAGGGCAAAATAATAAAATACAGGGTAGGGATTGAACCCTAGACCTTGCGTATCACACCAAATACTAATAGCAGACACTAACTAACTGAGCTAGGCAAGCATAAATAAGCAAGTAGTGTATAAAGATAGAGCATCGTTCTCCAGTGCAGAATTAGCATGCAATACCCCCATTATGGCCCCGCCTTAGGGGCCAGTTAGTGCTTGTGGTTAGTGGTTAATGGTTAGTGGTTAGTGGTTAGGTTGGTTAAGGTGTAGGGCCCAGGTATATTGTCGAAAGCTGTTGAAGGTGATTTGTAAGCTTTTGATGGTTAGGTTAGTTCCATTTGGTTAGTGTTGGTTAGGGTTGGGAACATATTCAGAATACATACTAACCATGTTAATACAGTTTCGATGTGAGTCTACGGAGTTCTTGGATAAGAAGTCGTAGAACACGGTGATCCAAGTCGGTGGGAGTTTTACTTTGACTGGGAACTTGAGTCGGTAAAGCTCCGTCGTTGACGAGAATGCCTACTACAGGTAAGCTACTGACTATTTATACTAACTAGCTAACTACGGAATACTACGGGATACCTGCGGCAGCGCTGTGCCGCTGCCGCAACTACTGTGCAACCGCGCCGCAAGCCTGCGGCGCGCTGCGCTAAATCGGGCTCCGGCGCCGAGAGCCGACGCGAACCCTTACACTCGCCCTCAAGGATCGCAACGCGGTGCTTTCAAACGCGTCGTGTCTCGGCAAGCTCAATGATTATTGTCTTCGGAATTAGACGCATCGTGATCACTGTTTGATCCGGCCGTCTCTTCTTGTCCCGAACTATCTCCATCAACTCCCTCGGAATTCATGGTCTTCGTCGTATGGATGGCCTGGCTTCTCCTCGACGACCTGGGCGACAGATAGAGTTCTTCTGAGTCTGAAGAACTTCCATAATCAACTCTTGCTGCACTAACGGAAACACCACGCGCCAATTTGCCCTTCTGCCGATTCCTCCCGTCATTGTGCTTGAAGCGACTACTCTGGGCCCTTCCTTTGGCGTATAGGCCATCTTCCGAATCCGCGCCAACGTCCTCAAGGCCTTTATCCGTATCGCTATTCGCCCCGCTGGTCAAGCGGTCAATTATGCTCTGTGATCTCTCGAAGCGCACTGCCCATTTCACAAGACGCTCGATCCTTTTATCCTCGGGATTGAAGCCTTTCTCCAGCCATTTGACGCGTATGTACTGCGCCACACCGTCCCAGAATATTTGAACCAGCTGTCTGTCAGCTACATCTGGAATTCTCTTGACCAATGTTTGCAACTCCCTGAAGAAGTCTCGGACTGTCTGACTGCCTTGTTGCGCATTCTGCAGTCGCTCTCTTAGCTGTAGCTTAAAATCAGCCGGAAAGCAGTAATTGAATAGCGCGTCGTAGACGTCTTCAACCGTCCATTGCTCCAAGTTAGTGGCCACAAACTCCATGAAGAATTTCTTCGCCCTCTTGCTCATGAAACCTATTATTAGTTTCAAGGCCAATGAATCGCTCAGTCCGTTGAGCTCAATCCAGGTGTCCACTTGGTATTTCCAAGCTTCGAACTCTTCCCAGTCCGTCCGTCCATTCCAAGTGAAAGGATGCTTTATTTTGATACCTTTCAGCGCCTTCTTCTCGTGCTTCTCCTTTCGACGCTGATCCTTTCGTTTCAGATTCGTCTTCAACGCCGACTTTGAGTGTTTTCTCGTGTGTGACGAATCAATAAAGCTCTCTGAATGTGAGTCCGACTCCGTCGAACTGTTTGAGGACGTATAATTGGTATTGGTTGTCGATGGCTCCGGAGAAGCAGGGGGCGGGTTTCGATTCTCACTTAGTGTCTTACTGAACCACCCGCCCTCAGGAATCTGCGAAGGGGCTCGTTTGAACATTTCTGGCCCCACACTAGCTGTCCGCTCTTTCGCCTGTCGCCGCGCCTCGTGTTCCGCTGCCTTGGCAGCTTCTGTGGCGTCCGATCGGCCTGTGCGCACCTCTTCAAGGTATCCTGCAAGACCCGAACGCTTCTTGCGCCGAGAGTTCCTCTTACCGGTCCCAGAGCTCCGCTTAGAGCTCGCAGGTGGTCCCTCCGGCATTCCTGCTCGAACTGCCATAATGCTGACGCGTCCAGCATAACTTTTGTTCCTTTCGATACCATAGGGCTGGCAGTTCACCTTCTGATTCAGAAGAACGATGTCTTCTTGTGCAACGCCACGGAAGGTCTCGTTATCCGTCGGAAATCCACTGTGCCCATCAAGACTCGATGAAAACCACGCAGGGAAGTATTTACATTGCATTTCCACAGGTTTACTAATCACTGAAACCTGTCTAGCCGTCTTCTTGGGGACAATAAATGCGCCCTCCGGACCATCCGTGTCCACGGCTTTCAGCAGCGAGTCAAGGTACTCAATAGTACCTTTATTGTCAATCTCGTTACATCGAGATTGGGCTCGCGGCACCTCGTCTTTCTGACCTTGGGGCCCATGCTGGCCATTCTCAAGGCAGAGACATTCTAAATGAGGCTCCTGGCTTGCGCGCCACGTGCCGCCGAGCTCAGCGGTCGTGCTTCCAACATGAAGCTCGCCCTCCGCTGTAACGGGCCGGTCTCTATGCTGGACCTGCGCCCTCGGTTCGGCCGTGTCCCCCCATGAATTGTTCCGGGAGGTCCGAACACCAGCACTCTGTACGTCGAGCGCTGCAGCGGTCGTGTTTTCCATTTGCAACACGCCCTCCACTGCAACAGCCAGGTCTACAACTTTGACCTGGCCTGCTCCTTCGGCCGCCTCCCCGCGTATTTCGTCGTGGGAGGTCCAAGGATTCTGCGCAACTGAAGCGTCCTTCTCGCGCAAGTTCACCATACTGTACGTTGTGTAGTGAACAATAAACTGGTTCAATTGGATGATCAGTCCAATCGAAAAATCAACGAGGATAAGAAAAAAATCGACTCAAAAAAAATGTGAGTCTACGGAGTTCTTGGATAAGAAGTCGTAGAACACGGTGATCCAAGTCGGTGGGAGTTTTACTTTGACTGGGAACTTGAGTCGGTAAAGCTCCGTCGTTGACGAGAATGCCTACTACAGGTAAGCTACTGACTATTTATACTAACTAGCTAACTACGGAATACTACGGGATACCTGCGGCAGCGCTGTGCCGCTGCCGCAACTACTGTGCAACCGCGCCGCAAGCCTGCGGCGCGCTGCGCTAAATCGGGCTCCGGCGCCGAGAGCCGACGCGAACCCTTACATTCGAAGACCTAGGGCAGCTCGCCTGCCCTAGGTCTGGGTATTAGCAGTTCCAGGTAGGGTAAGGCTGGCCTTAGCCTAGCTGAGAACCAAAATAACTACAATATGGCCACTCTAGTGTAGATGGTAATGGTGAGGATGAGATCAAGAACTGTATTCAGAAGGTTCCTGGTTCAGCCCTGCTTGCAGTCATTTGTTTTGCCATTAAATGGTAATTAAACACCATTAGACTAAATACATGGCACCAGCCATTGCCATGGCTGGAGCCGTGGCAATAGATAACGTTTCCTATGGCTAGAGCCATGTGCATTAGACTAAATCTTAGTGCTATGGCTCTGACAACACTCATTCAGTCAGCAATAGGCGAGTTTAGCGCCAACGAGGTAATCTGGCATACTAACGCTAGACACAGCTCTAAATTATCCTCAAAATGCGCCGATGATGCTCGAGCAGCGGTGCTATCATTTTTTCGGGCGTCCGCTGACGAGTATGCGGTTATTTTTACTGCCAACGCTACTGGGGCCTTAAAATTAGTGGGAGAGTCCTATCCCTTTACTGGCGGCGGCAGCTACGTGCTCTCGTGCGACTCTCATAACAGCGTGAACGGCATCCGAGAATACGCGACATACCGAGGCGCCCGGGTTTGTTATATTCCGCCAACGTCAACTGGGGGTTTTGAACCGTCGGCCGCAAAGGTACCCTCATAATACGCGCTTTGTTTTTCCATTACTAACCTTTCGCAGAATATTTTATTGGGAAATCGCCCTCCCTCAAAAGACTCCCCGCCATGTCTCTTTGCCTTAACCGCGCAATCCAACATCTCAAACACTAAAAATTCCCTCTCAATAATTGAGTACGCGGCGTCCTTGGGATACCACACTCTCCTAGATGCCGCCGCCCTCGCCGCCACATCCACCATCTCCCTGTCAGACTGCCGTGCTGACGCGATGGCCGTATCCTTCTACAAGATGTTTGGCTTTCCGACGGGTGTCGGAGCCCTGGTCGCGAAGAAATCATTCCTGATGCAGCTGAAACGACCCTGGTTTGCGGGCGGGACTATCGACGTAGCTCAGGTCCCTGGCAGGATCGTTACTCGTTCTCACGAGCTTCACGAGCAGTTCGAAGTACATTTCCCCCGAATCAACGTCGCCTTTCTTAACTACAGCCTTACGATAGGACGGTACCATCAATTACCTGACACTCCCGGCCGTCACAGACGGGCTCAGATTTCTCTCCGTGTATCTCCCGTTCCTCCCGTTACGGCTTTCCTGCCTCATGCATCATCTCGTTTCGTCCCTATCCAAATTGCGGCACGACACCTCCGGCGCCCCCGCCGTCCGCATCCTCTCCGCGACACCTTCACACCGACTCAAGTCCGTCGGAGACCAATTCGACACAGGCTCCATCATCTCTTTAATTTTCCTTTCCGTGCGTACCATTTAATTTCTCCCCGAATTTATTTATTTATTTTTGGCTCCTCAGCCCACCGGCGAGAGGCTCCCCAACTCCTTCATCGAGTACTCCGCCTCGAAGCTGAACGTCTCCCTGCGGACGGGCTGTATGTGCAACCCTGACGGCGCAGCGGCGATCCTCGGCATCCAAGACGACATGCAGGGCCTGTACGACGGCATGACGCTCAAAGACTTCGAGCGCGCCATGGGGCACGAGCTGGGCGTCGTGCGCGTCAGTCTGGGGCTCGCGAGCAACTTCCAGGACACATGGACCTTTGTCAACTTCGCAGGGCTCCTCGCGGCCGAGACGACGCGGACGGTGTCATGGGATAATTATATGGACGCGTCGGGGATCGGGGTCGGCCAGGCAATTTAATCATCTCTCTTTCGGATTTTCTCTCTCTCTCTATCGTGGATGGATAATGGACAACATATTTACTTATGCAGTTCTGTCTCTCACGCCTATGTTTCACCGCGCACGCACGTACTGTATCCCATACCTCCCTGCTGTATCGCCCTCATTCAACGCTGTCCTTGTCGCTTGTCGCCATCTATCTTAAGTTACGATTATTTAGTACATATGTATATATCCTTGTTTAATTATCACAACGGATTGGCGGTCGGAGGATTCCCACTGCAGAGGTTGAAGAAGTGTCTAATAGATGGTGGTCAGTAAGGGTAGTAATTACTCGTCAACACTATCGGCATCGTCGTCGTCCGCCTCGTTCTCTGAGACGTCTAATCCAGCAGCCAGTAATCTAACCTTGTCAGCCTTCCGCTTGGCGCTGACATCGTACTAGACAGTTCTCGAGGGGTCCAAAAACCCGATCCTCCGTTCACAGAGCAGTACCTCGATTTGAACGAGGACCTCGGGGATAATTGGGTTGGATTCAGAGGCAACTCAAAGGCCCCTGTTTGCACGATACACCATACTGTTTCCCTTGTCCTATATTAATTTTGCACTTGGTTCCGTGAGAAAAAACTGGTGAGCCAAGAGTTAAAAAAAGTGGACAGCGCCTTGAAAGAGCAGCACCTCAATTCGAACGAGGACCTCGGGATAATTCCTCCTAGTAGCATAGTAATGTATTAAGGGAACCCCGTGTGCACGGTACACCATACCGCTTCCTTTATCCTATTTTGCACTTGACTTCGTGCCAGAAAATTGGTGAGCCACGGAATAAAAATCTTGATCCAACCAGAGCAGCACCTCGAATCGAACGAGGTCCCCGGGGATAACTATGGGTCGACTCCTCTAAAGGAACCCCGTGTGCACGATGCACCATACTGCTTTTCTTGTCCTATTTTGGGCTTGGTGTGCTAACAGAACTCGTGAACAAAGAAATAAAAATCATCAGCACTTGCCTAGAGCAGTACCCCGATTCGAACGGGGACCTTGGGGATAAGCATGTGGAGGAAGGCCCCAAGAGACCCCCGTGTGCACAATACACCATACTGCTTCTATTCCCTTGTTGGGGGTTGGTGGGGCGCTAGCAAAATGGGTGAGCTGAAAATTGAAAAACACATAACACCAAAGCGCAAGGGCAGAGCAGCACCTCGAATCGAACGGAGACCCCAGGGATGACTGATGACGGACACCTTTAAGGGAGCCTCGCGTTCACAGTACACCTACTGCTTTCCTTGTCCTATTTTGGGCTTGGTGTGCCAACACAACTCGTGAGCAAAGAAATAAGAAGATCAATAGACCAGGGCAGAGCAGCACCCCAATTCGAACGAGGACCTCGGGACTAATGGCCAGAGCCATAGCTCACTGATGTGGACCCTCGTGGGCACAATACACCATACTGCTCTCTGTATCCTGGTTTAGCTTGGTTTAGTGTTAGAAAATTGGTGAGCTCAGGAACGAAAAATGGAGGTTGAAGTCTTGAAGAGCAGCACCTCGATTCGAACGAAGGCCTCGAGGTAATCCCTACCTGGGACATTCTCAAGAGAGCCCCTTGTGCAAAATACACTGTACTGTCCGTATCACCTTCGGTAGTGTACCAGACAATTCCCGAGGGAATCCAAAAAAGGACTGTCCTGACACAGAGCTGCAATGTGATTGCAACCGTGTATTAGCCATTAGTTTCAATTTGTATCCCGCTGAAATATATTCCTATTCAAAGCAATTGTGTGTCGCTTATGTAAACCTCTCCTGCATTTTACCACGATGTGTACGCAGTTTTGGTGAGGTCGACACTGTTCCCGAAACGGAAGGTTTCGGGAACGTTATCAAGGCCCCCGAAACTCCGGATTTTCCAAAGGGCTTACGACTCCGACCTGCCGTGGCTCTCATCACACGTTACGACGTGAGCCATGGAGATGTGGCGTATAATCCAGGCGAGCCGTCACAATGGCAGTTGCTAAGCCAGGGCTGGCCGGCACCCTGATTATATGGTCGAAGGCCAGGTCAAAAAAAACTGGGATCCTCCAATTTTTGTCCGCGGCGGTTTAGACGCATTTGGAGCATTTTTGTCCGCGCCGGACCTAGCCGAGGATATAATCGCACCAAAAATGGTGATTGCCTCTTCCCACGAGCCAGAAAATCGTCAAATTTTCTGCCCGATACATTTGTCTGCTGTTTTGGGGCAAACCATCACAGATGGGCGACATTTCATCAAGTTTCACCCCGGAAGAATATGATTTGATGGATTTTAGGTCCTCAAAGTCGACCGAACTGGGTGATTTTTGTCCGCACCCGACCTAGGATTTTCGCTCCCAGGACCCCATTTTTGTCTGCGCTGGGCCTAGGTTTGAGGATCAAAATCCCAAAATTTGTCCGCACCCTGACCCTGCCTTTGACAGTGTAATCAGGGGTCCTGACTGGCCAGGGTTTCCTCTTTTCTCCATCGTGTTTACACTCTGCAGGGTCCGGGATTCAACGTCAACATTGTTTTGCTTCCCACGAAATTCCCGTGTGTCCCTATTGTACGTCAGCTTCGGCGATGCCTTAAAGATCCTCATTCATATGCAATTTCGGCACTCGCCCGTCCATTTATTGCCCTTGACCTCTCCGCACTATAGTATTTTTTCTGTTCGTGTTCATACCGGCTATGGGGGAGTACGATCAAACTATCGGTTCGTTCTACATTGCTTGGTTCATTTCGCGGCTAACAAGGTCTTCACCTTTACTTTCCAGGGCTTACCCTGATGGGTGTGACCGGTGAGTTTCTGGCCGCCTCCCCGCTGAAAGAACCCTGAGTGTATAACTTCAGTCAACACGTACCTCACGGGGTTAATCATGTCCCAGTTTTTTACATACTGGATTGCAAGTGCGTTTTCTGGCGATTCTTGATCCACACATTTCGAATCCCAAATCTGGAAATGTCTCAGGGTACCAAGATCCATGGTGGATCAAGTAACCAATTCCTTGTCTGTCGTTCGCGCAACCTCATGAAGTTGCAGATTATTGGTGGCTTTTTTGTTCATAGTCAACACTACCCAGGCTGGTGCCGTCGTGTACATGTCGTGGTAAATGTCTCAAAACGTCGCTGGATCGATTGTTGACTGTTATTCCATCCAGGTTCTACTGTATTACGTTCGTAAGACATTTGAGAGCGATGGTGGGGGAGCTCATCTATTTGTATAGGAACTTTGCAAATCCTCGAGTGGTTGCCAGTAAGAATTCTTTACCGCAGAAGAGAGCCCATCTGAATCCGTTTATTCAGTGATTCCATGGCCGCATCCCTTCTCAGGTCTTAGTAAGACAAAGCCCATTCGCCTCATTCATACTCAACCCCTTACAGTAGGGGCCATCCTCGCAATCACAAATCAAATGTTACAATCGTGGAGGATATATTTGTTCACCAGAAACAAAATTCTCACCGGGTTTTTGGTGGTAACCTCTGTGGCGGCCTGTGGAATGGGCGTTGCCGCTGCAATCGAGGCGTGGACATTTTCCGAGTGCGTACATACCTTCCTAACGGCGCGACAGTTATCGGGACCAATGTCATTTCAACGCTACAGACAGGCCCCTGGCAAGCTCGTATTGTTGCAGTCAATTGTTATGGTCAATTCTGCGCTTCAGTGTGCCATCGACGTGATCATCACTGGTGAGCTGTATCTATTCCTTGTCGCATGACACTGCGGGCTAAGGTCCTAATTTGAGTTGTGCTCACCGTTGTTTACACAAAATCGAAAACGACGTTCCCAAGGACGGATAAGGTGTTCGATCGCCTGATTCGTACCGCAGTGCGATCAGGTTTCTTCACCGGTGAGTAGTCTGGCGCTCCATAGTGAACCATCTAACCTAGTATCAGCCGTATTTGCACTGGGAACCCTCTTTTCCTTCCGCTTCTCGGCTGACACGTACATGTTGACGCTGTTTACCCTCCCAATCGGGCGAATTTACACACATGTTAGTCTCCGTATTCCAAGTGAACAGATAACGCTAATATCCCTCTTTGTCGTTCCAGACAATAATGGATCATTTCGTAAGCCGTGAAAAGCTTCGGGACACTATAAACTCCTCTATAATATAAGAGTCTATACTAGAAGAATGGGACGGGGACTCGCCCAGCCCTATCATCAGTACGCGAGTCCCATCGAGGAAAAGAGATCGCCGTTGGACGGACCATCAACAGGCCATCACCGCCATCACCGTCGGCAAGTCACGGGCATCATTATGTGACCATTATCACACGAAGTCTCACCACTGCATTCCTCGAGTCGCGCGCGGCGTGGTGTAGACAGAAATATTATGCGGGACTTCTGACTCGTGGATATTAATTTTAGAGTAGTAATTACCACCTTACTCATCTACCTCCCGGCCGGCATTCAAGTATTCCGAGTCATGAAATGATACAGTATTTATCGACACTGAGGCTCACTCACGCCTGTGAGCCTTGAGGGCCTCCAGACCGGAGCAACCAGGTAAAAGATTGCATTGAGTGTTATTCATGGTTGACCCTGACGCTGTATTGAAGGAACATGTCAGGTCATATCGGACACCGCAGTTGACGAAAGTTGAATTCCATAATATTTACTCTTCATAAAGTTGAATTTGGGAACGCGGTTCTTCGCGTGGAGGAGCCGCGCGTGGAGCGCCAGCGAGGGACCAGCTTATAGAGCCGCGCGGGTGAGGTCGCCGCGATCCTCGGGGAGATGGGCTGCGTCGGAATGGAATTATGGAGCGCCGGTGATCTCGCGTGCGGGGGCGACGCAGCGCGCGTATCGCTGCGATCGTCAGGGGAATCTATTCCGACTGCTGCTCCCGCCTCTGTATGCACCTGTGATCTGCCAGCTCGGCGCACTCTTCCTCGAGCTGGATGCGTACAGGCTCGAAAACCCGCACGTCTTCGGAGCGCGACCCGAGCGAGAAGCGGTGCTTGAACTTCATCAGGCATCATGGACGGGCGGTCCATTTCCTCCGGGCTTGGGATGATTTGTCAGTAAGGTGCCTCCACCTGCGTTGCGGTCCTTCAACTTGACCTCAAGTGTAAGCTGACAGCGGAGCCAGTGCTGACGGATGGCGCGCCATACCAACCCCGCATGCCGCACACCCGGAGACGGCAGCGCGTTCGCCGTTTGTTGCGCGTGTGGCTCGCGGGTCGGTGCAACAATGTCCACCAATTCTCAAGTTTCAAAGCGCTAGAGTAACCTATCAAGTCCCCGATGTCCCTGATCTGTGCAGCTACGTAGCTCTAGGTCCCGTTGGGGGCTTCTACGCCCGCTGCAAATTACCCGTTCGTCCGTGTTAAATGGGAAGGCCTCAGAAGCACCTGTAGACTGACTTTCATTTTCAAAGTACACCTAAACTAAGGATGATATGGAAAGCGCAGGATCAGATCGACGAAGATGTGGCGCAAAATATTCTCCAGGTCTCAAACATTTCGCGGGTTTCAATCGATCTAAGCGCGCGAAATCAAGGTGAGGGGGCGCAACATATTCTAGTTCTCAAATATTTAGGGAGTTTCAGTAGAGGTTGACTTTCCCTACGCACGCTATTTCATTGAGCCCGCCAGGCCGGATCCTATACTCTAACAGTCGGCTGCATGTGCTGGTTTGGCACCGAGATCATTGAAAATCGCTGCTCGAACCCGTTTCTTGTGTTCCTTCCCCTGTTTCGAAGCTGGTGGGGTGTTAGAAAATCGGCGAGCCAAGGAGTTAAACCGAGCAACAATTATTCAGAGCAGTACCTCGGATCGAACGAGAATCTCGGGAAGAAGTGGGGATGAGACCAATAAGAGACCTTATGTGGCTTACACCGTGACTACTTTCCTTCGCCTGTTTCAAACTCCAGGGGGTGCTGTAAATCGGCGAGCCAAGAAATAAAACGTGCAACGATTCACCAGATTCGAATGAGGACCTCGAGGCCAATCTTCCACACCTTTCTAAAGGGAGCCCCGTGCACACAATACTCCATACTGCTGTCTGGATCCTGTTTCAATGTCGGTGAGGTGTACTAGCAAAATCCTTCAGTTGAGGCATAAAAACCAACCAGTCTGCCATACTTAGCAGCACCTTGAGTTG
This sequence comes from Mycena vulgaris, assembly GCA_029204335.1. Classification (NCBI taxonomy): domain Eukaryota; kingdom Fungi; phylum Basidiomycota; class Agaricomycetes; order Agaricales; family Mycenaceae; genus Mycena; species Mycena vulgaris. The sequence continues at coordinate 536,937 of JARGYA010000046.1, forward strand.
AACGAGGACCTTGGGGCTAATCTGTGCACGATACACCATACTACGTGTTTTACCTTGTTTTGAGGTTGGTGAGGTGCTAGTAATATGGTTGGCGAGCAACGAGACAAAAAAGATCTAATGCGAGTCGCAGAAGAGCAGCACCTCGAATCGAACGAGGTCCTCAGGATTAATTTCTAGATCGACACAATTACACTGTACAGGAACCCTGTGTGCATGATACACCATACTGCTTTCCCTGTCCAGTTTTTCAGTTGCTTTAATACTAAAAAAAATCGTGAGCAAGGGGATAGAAATGGTCGGTGAGCAAAGGAATAAAAATGATGCTACACTCGAAGAGCAGTACCTCGATTCGAACGAGGACCTCGGGGTTGATGCATGTTCACTTTCAACCCGACACGGGAGCCCCGAGTGCACGATACACCCTCCTGCTTTCTTTATCCGGATTTGTGGTTGTTGGGGTACTAATAAATTGGTGAGCTGTGGGTCAAAAAAAGTTTGACCCGCACCGAAGAGCAGTACCCTATGGTAGCCCCATTCCAACGGGGGCCTCGGGGATAACTGGTGACAGACACCTCCAAGGGAGCCTCATGTGCACAATACACCAACCATACCGCTTCCCTTGTCCTGTTTTGCACTTGGTTTCGTGAGAAAGAATGGGTGAACTGGAGAATTTAAAAAAAAAGTGGACACAGCCTCCCTAGAGCAGCACCTCGAATCGAACGAGGACTTGAGGTTAATCTTTTGCGTGATCATGCTCATGCTAAGGGAACCCCATGTGCACGATGCACCATGCTGCTTTCCTTCGACTGTTTCGAGGGTCGTGGGGTGCCATAAAATCGGTGAGCAAAGAAATGAAAAATCTCACAACAGGCTACCGACTCAAAGCAGTACCTCGATTCGAACGAGGCCCTCGGGGTTAATTTTCGTGGAAAGCCGAATGAGAACCCCATGCGCGCAATAGACCATACTGCTTTTTTCCCTCTGTTTTGCAGTCGCTTTAGTGCTAGCAATGGGTGAGCCAAGGAATGAAAATTGCTCAGCAAAAGAAATAAAAATGATGTAGCTCCAGACTCAGAGCAGCACCTCGAATCGAACGAGGACCTTGAGGTTAATCTTCTGCGTGACCATGCTAAGGGAGCCCCGCGTGCACAATACACCATACTGCTTTTCCTGTCCCATTTCACCCGTGGTAGTATACTAGACAATTCTCGAGGGAATCCAAAAAAGGATTCCGATTGTCCTGCAACAGAGTAGTACCTCGATTCGAACGAGGACCTCGAGGTTAATCCTTGGAACACGGCATACAAGAACCCCGCGTGCACCATACTGCTTTTTTCCTGTCCCGTTTCACCTGTGGTAGTATACTAGACAATTCTCAAGGGGATCCAAAAAAAAGGCTCCTCAACAGAGCAGCGCCTCCAATCGAACGAGGACCGGGGTTGGTAATCTGAAGACAGCGCAAGGTAACCTCGTGTGCACGATACACCATACTGCTTTCCTTCCTTTGTTTCTGACTATGTGGGGTGCCAGAGAATTGCTGAGCTGGAGGTTTTTAAAAAAAAAGAGAGGCACCAGAGGAAGAGCAGTACCTCAATTCGAACAAGGACCTCGGGTATAACTGGTGACAGAGACCTATAGAATAAACCCGTGTGCACGGTACACCATACTGCTTTTCTTGTCCAGTTCCTCCTCTGTAATGTGCTGGCAAAATTATTGAGTCAAGGAATAAAATTTAACCAAGATACAGAGCAGTGGGACCCCGATCCGAACGAGATCTCGGGTGCGTGATACATCACACTGCTTTACTCACAGGGTCCCTGTTTCGATGAGGCTGAGGTGCGACAAATTGGTGAGCCCCCCCCCCCGAAAAAAGAAAAAAAAAAGACTCAACGTACAAGAGCATAGCAGCACCTCGAACCGAACGAGGACCTCGGGATCACTACAATTCAACTTCTGCAAGAGAATCCCGTGTGCACCATACACCATTCCACTTTTCTTAACTCTTTTCACAGTTGGTGGAGTCTTAAAAGAATCCCTTCTCGGGCGACGAGGTTTAAGCCACTCTGACGGCAGCCGAGGGTCGGCATCATAGGGCGGCAACACGGAGGACCTCAGGGTCAATTTTGCCTGAATTGCTACTACGCCGTCGGCGGGCTTGGTCATACTGAGCACGCCATTTCATTGATAGGGCTGGCCTGCGGGATGGCGGAGGGCTTGGCGGGAGAGAACCCAGTGTGCGCAATACAAACTACTGCTTTACCTCCTCTGTTTCGCCCTCGTTTTAGTTCTGGGAAATGATTGAGTCAGGGAATAAAATTCTTCGATGATACCCCAGAGCAGTACGCCGATCCGAACGAGGGCCTCATCTCGGGTGCATGATACACTACACTGCTTTACTTTACCCTGTTTCGATGAGGCTGGAGTGCAATAAATTGGTGGGTCCCCCCCAAAAAAAAATTGATCTGTACAAGCTCATAGCAGCACCCCGAATCGAACGAGGTCCTTGAGGCTGATTTCGGTCCAGTCTTGAGAGTATCCCGTGTGCTCCATACACGACGCCGCTTTCCTTAACTTCTTTCACGGTTGGTCGAGTGCTAGAAAAATCGCTTCTCGGGCGACGAGGTTCAAGCCGCTCTGATGGCGAGCGAGGGTCGGCAGCACACGGCAACACGGCGGCGCATCACAGCTCGCACGAACGTGGACGGAACGGGTCGAATGGAGACTGTCAGTATCCGCAGTCCAGTGGAAGTCAGCGCAGCTTACGAGGTGAATCGAAGAACTTGGGCTGAGCTGGAGCAGTGATTCAGAGAAGTATGAGACCTAGACCGAGCCCGCGACGAGTAAATGCAAAAATACTGTATCTGCGCGGGAGTGGAGCGAGTTCGCTAAAGTGAGAGGCCGATCCCGAGGTCGCCGTCGGCAGATGTAATCACGAGCATGACGCACCGCTTACAATTCTTTTGTTGCCACTCTCTCCCTTCTCCGTCGTCGGTCCCAACGACAAGACACCGCCGACACCGTCGACGACGACGACGAGCTCACTGCTGCAGACGAGCACCACCTGATATCTAACGAGGGCTTCTGTTACCCATCACGACCAAATCAAGACCACTAAAGGACTCGCTCGCCTCACCGCCATGTCTGCGTCCTCAAGCCGATCCACACGGCGCTCGTCGACCTCGGCCGCGGCGTCGGTGACCCCGTCCCCGTCTGCGAATACCACAAGCTCGTCCGCCCCGTTCAGCTTCTCGCAGACATTTACCGACCCCGTCCCCTCGCTCCCCACCGGCGGCCCCCCTGCCGACCCCAACGCGAACAGCGGCCCGCAGTCCTCTGCCCAGCTCTACCGTGCGTCCCGTATCGCCCTTTTCTTTTACTGCTAATTCTGACATCTCGCAGTATACACATTCCTCGCAACGCTCATCCTCCTCCTCGGCGTATCCTCCGCGATCGTGGCGCGCTCGCTGCTGCTGCGGCGCCGCCACCGCCGCATGGTCGAGGAGGCCATCGCGAACGGGACGTGGGTGCCCCCGGCTCCGCGTGTGAAGGTCGATTTAAGGAAGAAGCCGCGCCTGTGGGACGCGTACCTCGCGCCGCCAATGAATGTACCAGTGGGCGGAGGGGGAGGGGAAGGGGAGAAGGACGATTGGGAGGCTATCATGGTACGTTGCCCTTCCTTTCTTTCCATCCATCCACATCTGCGCTCGATACATATCACCCCGTCGGCGCCCCTTCGCCCTGCGTCCCATTCCCTCCCGTGCTCATCCAACCCTTCCGTTCTCTTTCCTTCCTCGCAGTCTCCTCGCCTCCTTCCCTTCCCGTTCTTTGCCGCCTGCGTTGCCCCGAATCCTCTGTGCTCCCCGCCGGCATTGCACTCCCTACATCCCCACATCGTCATTGCTGCTTCCTTCCTCTCCGCATCTGCATCGCTCCTTCCTTCTTCCCGCAGTCTCGTCGCTGCATACGCACGCACGCAGTCCTCCCCTTCTTCCTCCCTCCGCGTTTGCGTTTGCGTTTCCCTTACTGACGCCCCCTCCCTAGCCATTCGCAGCGTCGTACACGCCGCCCTCGCCCTCACCCTCGCACGCCCCGCCCCCCTCTACCGCCTCCCTTCCCTCCGCTTCCGCCGCGTCCTCCCCATCACACCCCCCCGCAAACGCACTAACCGGCAAAGCAGCGGACGCGCAGCCGGGGCCAGAGCTGGAGCAGCCGCACGTGCGCGTCGCGGTGCTCATCGCTATGCCCGTGCCGCCTCCGCCTCCTACTTCCTCCAATCCGCCCTCAGCGTCACATACACCGACGACACCGCAGCGCCCGACGTGGGCGGCCCTCGGCGTGGGGCTGGACGCAGACGGCGAGCCAATGCTGCCCCAGCTCGAGGTGGGCGTCGTGAGCGTGGGTGTCGTGCCGTCTGCCGAGGCGGATGAGGGGGCGGGGAGCAATGGGGGGAAGGGGAAGCAGGGCGGAAGTGGGGAGGGGAGTGTGGAGTAAGTAAGCCTCTGCGCGGGAGAGGCGAAGGGAGGGTGAGGAGAAGGAGAGGGGAGGAAAAATTTTAGACGATGATATTTAAGACTAACGAGTGTATGGTGTATATATATATAATATGTACATATGGGTTGACGTTTCCTTAACGCTTTAGAGGAGAGACGTGCATATGTGAGGAGAGTGGGCTTTGGGGCCGCGCGGTGATCCGAGTCATCAATTGGCGAGCCTTCGAGTCAAGCCTCTCGGTGTACCGTGACACCTGTCTCCTTTTCTTCGACTCTCTTCGACTGCACTCTTGGGTTCGGTCGGCCTCGCTAGCGCTGCTTGCACGCTTGGCCCTCGCGAAGATATATAGCATGAGTCCGACTCGGATTCGGGCGGCTTCCCTAAGGTCTCGAGACTCAAATTGCGCCGGCGCCACGGCGGTGATCAATGTGAAGGCGAACGCGCTCGCGGCTGGATTCATGGGCACGGGCAATGCTCGGAGCTCGTCAGGCAGGCCGGTAGGCACTGCGACTCGGAAGCCCGAGGGAAGACGGGACCCAGGAGACGGAGGATGGAATGCTGGAAGACTCGGAGGCAAGACACGATAGCCACGCTCTGAAGCGCAGCGCAAGGAGTTCTCGTTTGCGTTTGGTGTTAACTTCAAGGGCGACCGCGGACGGGCCTCGTACACGGCACGCGTGGCTAGTCTGAGTAGGTCGAAGGGCCCAGCTTTTGGCGCGGAGGCGGAACTCAGAATCGGTCGGGCTCCCGCGTGCGCTCTGCTTCTCGCTCAAACCGCAGCGCCGACGGGCGGCGTCCTTGCCCGGGGCGGCGTCGTCTTCCTGCCAGGTCGTCTTCACCCTGCAACTGTAAATGGCCTGGAGGCGTGCCTGTACTGGTCGTGTGGGCTGTGCTCTGTGGACTACCAGTATGTGTGCGTGACTCGGCGGATCTCTGCAAGTCTGGCTCGGCGGGGACGGTTCCAACGCACACGGACAGGCGGAGAGCGCTCGCGTCTCCACAACGCGGAACTCGGGCATTCTGACTCCTCAACGGACCTTCTGGAGGTTTAGCTCGCAAGGAAGCTCGGCATTCTTGGATAAAGGCTAGCAAGACGAATGGTTCTTCTCGGTGTTTTTCGTAGGGTGTCTGGGGTGCTTGGGCGTCTTGCGTCGACGGCAGACGAAATGCGGTAATTCTCTACATATTCCATCGTCGAATCGAATTTATTGAAGATTACCAGCATGGCGCTTGGCTCGGAGGACTGCCGCCGCACGGACTCGATTCGATCTCGGCAAGTCTGGCTAGCGGGCACCCACGGACAGACGGGCGAAGGAGGACGGAGAGCGCTCGCAGTTATTCGCGTCTCCACATGACACGGAACTTAGGCATTCTGATTGCTGAACGGAACTTTTTGGAATGTCAATTTGGTTTGGCGCGCAAGGAAGCTTTATTCTGGGAGCACGGCTGGCAGGGCGATGGTTCTTCTCGGTGTCTTTCGTCGGGCGTCTGTAGTGCTTGGGGTGGCTTTGCCGCGTCGACTCGGACCCCGTGCAGACGAAATACGGCAATTCTCTGCGCATATTCCACGACCTTGCCTCAGCCATAATTACCAGATTGAGTTTCCCGTCGCCGTTGATAGATCGAACCTGATTGCGCGTCCCTGATGTACATAATTCACAAGGTCTCCTGTTCCGATCCGTGGTTCTCCCTTGGTTCTCCCGCCCATCTACAGCCCCCAGCCATCATACGGCAAGTGTGCATAGCCCGAAGGATAGGCGCGCGCCATCGTCGCTGTGCACCCATGAGAAGACCGCGTGTCCATAGAAGCGGCTGGTGCGAAACTTCTGGACTTGATGCACGGGGGAGAATGATCCTCCAGCGAATGTGTGCTCTCTACGGTCTGACAGGTGACATTTTCAGCGTCTAAGTGCGTCAATAAAAGACCAGCCATCGATTAGCATGTTCTGTCTACACACACTCGCGCGGATGGCCCTGCAAGCAATGCGGAATTTTTTCCTAATGTCCGACATGGAAGCCAACACCAGAGTGAGTTCATGGCCATGTGGGTGAGAGACATTGAAGGCTGAAGCTGTATCGGGATTGGAAGAGCCTGCAGAAGACTGCTGACGTCTATCTCCGACGTTATCAAAAACAAGGAGAACTGAGTGATCTTAGCATTGCAATCCAGGCATCCATGGACGCTGTCCATCTCACCCCAGACGGGCATCGCACGAAGCCCGACCGTCTACTTCAGCTTGCTACATGTCTCAGGGAACAGTTTTTCGACTCGAAAAAAGAGGAGGATCTTGAACTTGCATTCCAAACATTCCAAGATGCAGTGAAAGCTGCCCCGGACGGGCATGCCTCTAGAGCAAGGTGTCTACAGGGGCTTTCAGCAAGTTTTAAAGATAAATACGAAAGATTTGGAGACAGACTGGATTATCTTAGGGCTGCATTGCAGAATAGCGAAGAAGCTGCAGGCCTTACCCCAGCAGGGCACCCCGAAAGAGCAGTAAATCTTCACAATAATGCCAGCTGTTCCAGAGAGCTCTTCCAAAAGGATGGAAACCAGGTCAATCTTGAAAAATCCCTGAAGAATGCCCAGGAAGCAGTGGACCTGACAGCAAGAAAAGATCCTCAGTTTTTGCACAGCCTGGCTAGGTCTCACAGAGAACGTTATCAAGCACTTGGAGCTGAAGCAACAGCACAGGATTTAAATGATGCCATTCAGATCATGGAAGAAGCCCAGTATCTCATCTCCGAAGGCCCAGAGAACCAAGACCTGAGAGCAGAGGTTCTGCATGGCCTTGCATTGTGTTTGGGTGATCGATACACAAAGCAGGGAACACGCTCTGATCTTGAGAAGGCACTGCATATAAGCCAGGAAGCAGTGGACCTCACCAAAGAACATCATCCAAAAAGACCAGTATACTTGGGCAACCTTGCCATGTATTTCCAGGCCCGATATCATCAGTGGGGAAATATGGGTGATCTTGTTGCTGCAGTGGATAAAGCCCGGGAAGCAGTAAACCTCTCAGAAGGAAGTCCTAATTGGGTCACCCATATCCGTAACCTTGGTGTGTGTCTGCACGAAAGATATGGGAGGTATCATGACCTGAGAGATCTTGAAGAGATGTTGCGGGTAATGGAAGCAGCGCTGGCAGTAGACCTCATACAAGGTCCAGATAGAGCAGCTTGTCTACTCAACCTTTCAGCAGCCCTTACAGATCGATATGAGAGGTTGGGAAAACTGGATGATCTTGACACTGCACTTCAAAAAGACAAAGAAGGATTGGAGATCCTCCCAAAGACCCACGGTGATAGAGGGAAGCACCTGGCAAACCTTGCTTCCGGATATATGCTGCGCTATCAGAGACTGGAAGACCTACGTGATCTTGAGGCTGCTTTAAAGATATACCAAGAAGCACTTGAGTTTACCCAAAACAGTCCTGCAGACAAGGCACATTTTCTCCATCTGATGGCTATAGCAGTCACAGGTCGATATATGCGATTGAAGGAGGTCAAGGATCTTGAAGATGCATTGAAGATGGACCAACAAGCAGTGTTTCTCATCTCCAAAGTTGATTTCCACAGAGTGTCGTACATCATGTGCCTTTCTGTGTCCTTTAGAAATAGGTACCAGAGATTCAGAGACCCCAAGGATCTCGAGTCTGCAGTGCAGTATGGACAAGAAGCATTGAACCTTGCCTCAGAACAAGACCACCCTAATCTAGGCCTATGTCAACGAACTCTTGCTAACTCTTTGCTCCTGCAATATCGCAATTCTGAACTCCCAGAGGACCTTGAAGCTGTTCATACTCATTACAGTAATTCCTTCAAAACATACACTTCCCAGCCAGAACTCTCCTGGACAGCTGCCTTGGACTGGGCTTCTATCTCAGAGGAATACCAGGGCCCACACTGCAAAAGTGCCTATGCCATTGCTTTTCGCCTGCTCCCTGAGATCCTCTGGATCGGTCATGCTACCCCTGTACGACAGGAGGTAATCCGCAGACTTAACATTGGACAAGCAACTTCTCGTGCAACAAGAGCATGTATCAATCTCTCAGATCTTCGTTCTGCTGTGGAAATCATGGAGCAAGGACTGGCCACAGAGTTTCAGCAAAGGCTACAGCTGAACACAGATATCAGTGGAGAACATGGGGAGGAGCTTCGGAGACTGTCAGCTCAACTGTCTAGTGGGAAGGCTGCCAACCCACAACGTGTTGTGAATGAAAGAGATGAACTTCTCAAGAAGATTAAAGAGGATCCCCGCCATGCACACCTTTTCCTTCCAAAACCGTATGATATCCTTTGCAAGGCAGCAGAAAGAGGTCCTGTGATAATTCTCAATAGTCACAATGATCAATGTGATGGGATTATAATTCTTGCTTCAACATCGAACCCAGTCCATGTTCCACTCCCAAATGTGACCCTGGACCAGCTTAAATCACAGCAGACTACACTCAAGCAATTGCTGGGTTCCAACGGTCGGACTCAAGGAGAATCAGAATCTTCTGGACGGCTTGGCAAGCGAGAAAAGTTCACATCCAAAACTCAACAGGAGGGTCTTGAAGATCTACTCAAGTGGCTCTGGACTTCTGTTGTTTCCCCGATCTACAAAGCTTTGGAATTGGCAAGTGTAATAAATTACATTTTTTCGAAAAGAACTAACAGCTATCATGTAGCATAACATTCATAATGGCAGGCTATGGTGGCTACCAACTGGATCATTCACCGGACTGCCTCTGCATGCCAGCCCCCCTGATCATGATCTATTCATTCATTCATACACACCAACATTGGGATCACTTCTGGAGTCTTATAACAAGAAACAACCTGAAAATGTCCTCAAACTGGGTATTGTCGGTGTAACCCACTCGGGGCCTAGTATGGTGAATACTCTTAAAGGAGTGAAAGAAGAAATCAAAAAGATCCTTTCCATTGTGAGACCAGCGCAGTGCCTACTGGGCGAAAAAGCTACTGCAGATGCTGTAAAGCACCAGCTGCAGGATTGTTCCTGGGTTCACCTAGCCTGTCACGGAAAACAGGATATAATTGAACCATCAAAGAGCCATCTCCTGCTCTATCAAGGGACCTTGGAATTGGAAACAATTCTCCGGATGGCTCTTTCAAATGCAGAGTTTGTGTTTCTTGCTGCATGCCAGACAGCCATGGGAGATGCTGAGCTGGTGAATGAATCATTTCATCTTGGTGGGGGATTCATCGCTGCAGGGTTCCGCAGTGTCATTGGAACTCTGTGGGCAATGGATGATCGGGATGGGCCAGTGGTGGCTGAGATGGTTTATTCACACCTGTTTAGGGATGGTCGACAGCCTCAGGCAAGTGATACTGCAGAGGCACTGCATCTTGCAGTGAGGGAATTGAGGGCTAAGGTTCCGCATGTACGTTGGATCCCATTTATTCACATGGGAGTGTGATGATTGTGTATGGATTTTCTCGTAGTTCAACATTGTCATTGTTCTGTAGTTTGTGTAACAATACCGTTGGTTCAGATATGTCAAATTGAAGGTGTCCGCTGCCAGCGCCAGAATAGGTGGAGGGTGAAGCAAGGATAATAGCAATTATATTCTTCAAAGGTAAAGTATTAGTGGAGGACCAAGTGAGGCACCACAGATCCTAGACAGATGGTCATGTAGTCTGAAATCTGTCTGGAGCAGTTAGCCGTGCAGGTGCGAGCCATGGGGAAGCCAGCACATCCAGCACGAATACCAGTGCTGTACCTGCAATCCTAATCCTAATCGCAGAAATAGGCTCAGGGCCGCATGGGGCAAGAGACGAGTAACCTGGTGTCTTGTGTGTTGATTGGCTCGGGAGTCAGATGTACCTAACGGGATGCTGAGGGCCAGGCAGTTTCAGCAGCATTAGTTCGGCTCAGTTAGCAAGGCCAAAGAAGTTGACTCGTAGTGAGGGCTAGCCAGAAATCCTATCCACGGCCCCAGAACTTCCGTGCTACGCTGCAAGAAAAAAGCAAAAGTGCTTAATCACATGAGCTGATCGCTGATCTCTCGCAATCACGTTGAGTTCACTGGCAGAATAAGTCTGTCACCCCATACGTAATATTTTTCTAGCACCCACCAACTTCAAAACAGACCAATGAAAGCAGTATTATGGGTGTATTGTACAGGCGGGATTAGCCTGATAGCTAGGAAAAGATTATCCCTGAGGACCTCGTTCGAATGTTCTGATGTGAGGTGCTGCTTTGATTCTCTCCCATGTAACATTTTTATTCTTGCTCACCATTTGCTTAGCACCTAACTACATGAAGCAGGATGAAAGATGAAGTATGCTGTATCATGCGCATGGGGTTCTCTTAGGAGGGAGAAAATAAATTAGCCCCGAGGACCTCGTTCAATTCGAGTTACTGCTCTCAGTGTGTCGCATGTTTGTTACATTTTTTCTTTCTTTCCTTACCAATTGTCCAGCATGCACCTATTCAGAACCAGCGCAGAGGATACAGTACGGTGTATCGTGCACGCGGGGTTAAGTTGATCCCGAGGAACTGACTCACCCCCAAGTCCTCGTTCGATTAGAGGTGCTGGTCTTCAATGGCATTTTATTCTCCAGCTCACCAAGATGGAAAATGAGCCATGGAAGAATCACCCCTGAGGTCCTCGTTCGAATCAAGGTGCTGCTCTTCCGAGTCTGCGATTACGCCTCATTTTTTTCACTCCCCGACTCAGTGACATTGCGGCGGGGTTCTCTTGGTTCCAATGCAAAAATTAACCCCGAGTTCCACGTTCGGAATTGGGTTAAACATGATGTTCGACCCGATTCCAATGCACACATGAAGCGGTACGGTGTCTCCTGCACACAGGGTTCTCGTACAATGCGCAGGGGCACACATTAACCCCGAGGTCCACGTTCGAGCCATTTACTAAGTGCTTCCCAGTATACATACTTCCCCCAGGCTTCAGCTACGGTTCTGACTCAGGTTCCTACCCAGCCACGGTTTCGAGGCTCACAATCTCAGTACGGTAGTTGATAGTTGATATAGAGAAAATGGACTTACCGGAAATTTCTGCCGCGGAGAGGATAACCCCCAACTTGAAGTCACATACAACACCACGTGAGTTCAGTCACAGGTCAAAAATAATCCCATTTCTCTGTATTTAATTATAATACCGCTACTGAGATTGTTATCCTCGAAACCGCGGCTGGGAAGGAACCTGGTTCTGACTGCGATTCAACTGAGGCCATCACAACTGGCCGAAGTGATCCGATCACCGTCCACGTGCCAACACTCCCACGGTTGCCTCCAAGTTAGTTCAACCTTATTTTCGGACGATGTGGATGCAATTCACAGTTCGTGATCCGGCTTTCATGGTATGATAGTGCTCGCATCAAGTGCCCTTTTGATGAAGTCGCAACCTGCACGTTATCCAATTCACAACCCGCCACTCGGGGATACCAGTTAGACGGCCTGCCGTCGGGGGCTTTCGTCGCTGCAGGAACACGACGAGTCAATGACTCACCCAATTAACAGTTTATCTCTGCAACGTTCAACGTGCGCTGGACCCCGAGGAGGAACAAACCACAGTATATACAGACGGCTCGGCCGTGAATAACGGCCAAGAGAACGCGCAAGCGGGTGCGGGGATATACTTCGGGGACGACGACCCAGGAACAGGAGCATAAGAATCCCAGAAGAGATAGGAAGCTCCAAGAATGTCGGAGAAATGGTAGCTATTAAAGAGACTTTGGAAATCTGCCTGATTGACTCGCCGCTGGAGATCTCCATAGATGGGCTAGCGAAGAACCTTCGGAAGTGGGAAGATGGTGGCTTCTTCGAATTAGCAAATGGGAAACTGATCCAAAAAACAGTCACGAACCTATGCAGGCGCAAAGCCAAAACATCCTTGAAGTGGGTAAAAGGGCATGCAGGTAACGAGGGAAATGAAGCAGCAGATGAGCTAGCTGGTGAAGGAAGATCAAATCACCATGAGGCCAAACCCGGCGCTCATGCTCCCTGGAGCAACACTACAAGCAATGACTCAGTCGCGAGCATACAAAATAATAAGGCAGATAAAAATGAACAAGCCGGTGTACCAGGAAAAACTTAAGCGCAAGCCGACACTGAGGAACATGGCCTATGCAGAAGCGGCTATAACAGACCTAACGGAAGAAATGCTGATGGACAGCAAGATATGGAAGTCAACGAAACATAAAGATGTCTCTAGAAACATAAGATTTTTTATGTGGATGCTCATCCACGACGGATACAAGATAGGTAAATACTGGGAGAAGATTGGGGGCCATGAGGAGAAAGCCACCTGCAGCAAATGCGGAATAACGGAGTCGATCAGCGAAATGCGACCTCCCGGGGCAGAGAGAAATCTGGGAGCTAGAGACTGAATTATGGAAACTAAAGACCAGGGAGGACCAACCTGCGCCCACCATGGGCCAGATCATGTCATGCGCGGCAATCAAACGACGCAACGCAACTCCTCCGAATCCTTATCTCGGAGTCAGCACACCTAATATGGAGGATGAGGTGTGAGAGAGTCATACAAGAAAAAGACGCGGCATCCACGCGCGAAATAAATAACTGCTGGCTCAGAGCGATAAACAACCACCTAGGCATAGACTGCGCACTCACAAATGGAAAGAAATATAGCAAGAAGGCCCTGAAGAAGTCGATAGTACAGAGAATCTGGAAAGGTGTTCTGAAGAACGAAGGTAACCTCCCCAAAGACTGGACGTGGAAGGCCGGGGTTTTAGTGGGTATCGGATGATTCAACAATGATGGGGACGGCGGCCTAGTGCTGACGTTCCTTGAGTTGAAGAAACCGTAGCCCCACATGACGTGTCACCATGAATCAGGCACAAGTGCGTATGCACATTTCCTTGGGTGGTATTATTCCTTCTGGCCGGGTTCCAAGTCCAAGGCTTCAAATTAACGGGTTGCGAGCGAACGACTATGTCGGTCCGAAAAGTCCACGTGTCGCCTGAGGACACTGGGCTGATCGGGAAGCAGCAATCCTGTCGCTCAAAGCTAACCAAATGTTCCACAAAAAAAAAAAAAAGGAAATGTCCGCAAGATAACACGATCTTGCTGACAAATCGCCACGATCCCGGATCAGCTCCTCGATCGGGCCGCGTTCTGAGTCTATCGACAAGAGGCGCCGTCACGAAGACGTGCTGCTCGACCCTCGACCCTCGAACCCGTAGGCGTCCAGCTCGAGGAAGCGCCCGGCCTCGTGGATGCGCTTGCAGACCTGATCTCGTCGTGACATGGGCCATGGCGTCCGGATCCGGAAACGAGTTTCCTCGGCGGAAAGAGTTCTGGGATATTCAGCTGAACGTCAGCTTGGGAATCCGGGAGAAGAGAGAAGGGGATCGCGTACTTTGAGCTGTCCCTCCCAGGATGATGACGGCCATCCGACACGGGCTGGCGCGCCGGCGAGGCCACGCCGAGGTCGGAGGCAGTTCATATCGCTGATCCTGCACGCGCCGCTCCCATGCACGAAAGAGAACCGCGCACCTCGAACAGGCTCGTCGACACGGTGGCGGGAGGTGTACGAATCGGATGGCGTCCTCGACCGAATCCAAGGGTGCGACGCCGGTGCCGCGGATAGGCTCAGGGCTGTTACTCGCGCTCGTCCCCGGACCCCACCTCGAGCTGCGGCAGCATCCGCCCATGTCGGGCGCTGCGGGCGATTTTTCGCGAGCCGACATCTGCCGACGGTCACCTCGGGATCATCCATCATCCGCGGTGATCCCTCGGCGCTTTAGCCTTTTACCGAGGGTACCTCCACAGTCGGCATGCTGCCCAGACCACCGAGCAGCCACTGAGATGCTTGTAACCATGGCATTTGGCTGGTCCTTGGAGACTCATTCGTCCCGCCATCATCATGGCTCAACGGCGCGCTCGCCCAGCGTCGACTCGAAACTCGCCTAGGCTGAACTCGCCACAGATCAATCTAGACGTTCTCGAAGAGCTGATTGCGCAGGCCCAGGTAGGACGGCGAAGCGCCGATGCCGTCACGTCGCTCGCAGCGCAAACGCCCCTCGCCCAAGGCCCCCGACGCGGATCCGCCTTCTCTGCCAGTGGATGCTTCACTTGTTACCCCGCCCAAGCCCACCAGCAAGAAGAAGGCCAAACCGAGCCCACCTCACCGTCCCTCGCCGCAAGTCAAAGTCAAAGCCACAATTGGTACTGGAGCGAACGCGAACGCGAACTCGTACGACGTCCTCGTAGACGCGCCCGACAGGGTCCTTTCCGATGCACTCCCCCCAGATGTTACTGCAGACACGCGCGCAGGCCAGGATGGTAGCGGCGCCCGGGGAAAGCGCGGGGGGACAGTCACCGAGCCCAAGCCTCGTGGTCTGTCCTCGCCCCACGGAGACAGGCAAGCAAGCTCGACTGTCCCTCCCGTAACATCTGATTTTCATGTGCCCTCAGTAGACCCCGCTCCCCCGTTCGCCAAGCCAGGACGCAAACCTTCACCGAAGAGCAAAGAGAAGGAGGAAGCCTTTCAAGTCCTCAAAACTCGCATGGAGGCGGTATCTACGTTCGAGATCTCCTCAGGCTCATGAAGGACTACAAGTCAAGCGCACCTACCTCTGCTTGCTTCGATGCTCTGAACTGTCTCCTCGCCCGTCTCGAGCGTTACCACGAAATCTTGCGACCATCGGAGGCCCCCGACTCGTTCAGCGCTCTATTGACTAAGGCAGTCGTAGAACCGGTTGCCGCGCTGTCGGCGCAGCTTCAGAGCCATCACAAGTCGATCCAGTTGCTTTCCCAAGGAGTGAAATCCCTGAAGTCCTCTCGAACAGCGGCACAAATCTCGTTCGCGACTGCAGCAGCGGCTGCCCTACCTCCGCGCGCGTCTCCAGCATCCAGATCGCCGCCTCTCCTCGGTCTATCGGACGAGCGCATCCTGGTGCGCTGCGACTCTGGTACCCTCCCCACCATCCTATCACTTCCATACCACGAAATAATCCCCCGTGTTAACTCGGTACTCACATCGCTGTTGTTACCCTGTGTCACGCACGCCCGTCGTCTCAATTCGAATAGTATTTTCCTCGTGCCCGAGTCGAAAAACCCCGCGAAGATCCTTGTGGATGAATGGACGAAGTGGGGTCCAACGCTCTTCCCGAACGCGCGGATAGCTCCGTCCGCAATGCATTGTCGTATCCAGGTAGACGGGATTCCGTTCGCGGCAGTCAAGTCCATGAAGGATTTGAAGCAGGAGTTCGAAGAGCGCAACCCGCGTGCGGGGCCGGTAGTCAGAACACTAACGTGGGTGAACAAACCTCAAAGCAAGGCTGTCATCGCGGCGACTCTGGCGGGGGGCAGGAAGCCGCGAGTAGCGGGTTCCTTGTTCATACGACTGGCGTCGAAGGAGAAGGTCGACGAGGTGGTAGCGGAGAGTCGTGTTATCCTCACTGGTTCTGCTCCCACGGTGGTCCGCGGTTTCCCGCACCTGAGAGTGGTTCAGTGCTGGGGGTGCTTGAAGTACGGCCACACGAAGCTGCGATGCGGGCTTGGTGAAATGAAGTGCGGAGGCTGTGGGGACAAGGAGCACGGGGCGGTATGTTCCCTGAAACTAAGGCTCCAACCGTTTCCGTTTTTAAACGTTTCTAAATGTTTCTAAACGGATTAATAATCCTTTTAGTTTACAGGCCCCGGTAAACGTTTCAAAAACAGTTTACAAATGGTTTAAACGGTAATATTATTGCAAGGACTTTTGGCTGATCTTGTACCTTAATTCAGTGTTGAGTTTCATTCTGAAACTACGTAGCAATGAGTGAGACTTCAATTTGAACACAAATCTAGGCTGGTTCTGTGCTATGCTTCCTCGCGCTCGGTTCGATGGTGACTCCGGGCATCTCGGACTTCAACTTGCCAATGGCAGTACACCTACGTCGGGGAAGCCCGCCCGGCCATGCAGGCCAACATGGTGTGAAAACCATGTATGGAGCTCACAAAGGGTAAGAAACCTCCAGTTTCTTTATTCAAGTCAAAACTGCAGTCTTCCACACCCAATAAATATATTTGGTCAAATATATTCGTTTTTAAACGTTTATAAATGTTTGCAAACGTTTTTGAACCGTTTACCGTTTAGTTTACGGGCCTTCATAAACGAAAACTAAACGGTTGGAGCCTTACCTGAAACCGAAGTGTGTCAACTGCGGGGAGGCCCACAGGTCGGATAGCTTCGGCTGTTTGGTAAGGAAGTGGATCGCGGAGAACCTTCGGCAACGCGCCGTTGAGCTGAACCGTGTTCTCGACGACTCATCAACCGTTCCTCGCCGCCAACATCCTCCCCCTTTCCCCTCCATCACTACCAGCCCCTCAAGTCCCACCTCTCCATCGGCGCCTCGGCTGCCCGACAGCTTTTAGATGCTTCGGATTGCACAACTCAACGCTTGGAAGTCACGTAACCCGCTCGAGATCCTCGCGGGTGAAGGGGCTTTTGACATAATTTGTTTACAGGAACTATACCCCGGGTACATGTTAATATTCCCCGACGCCGCCGATAGCCACAGAGTCTCAGTTTACGTGAAGAAATCAACCATCCCCCGCTCATCCATATGCCCTCGACCGGAGCTTTCACCTTCTGGCGATGTGATGGTCGTGGAGCTCACCCTTGGCACGGTAAAGTTCACTCTCATAAATCTCTACAATGATTGTGAAACACGCGCTGGAGTGTCATGGGCATCCTCAGGGGCATATTACTTCGACTCGATCCTGCCTCCAAAATTCTCCTGATGGACTCAAACTCTCACCATCCGCTCTGACATTCCTTAACCAAGACTCCCGTGCGCGAAGAAGATTTCGAGCTCCATGATCTCTTCTGTCTCGCCGGCTTTTCCTCGTCACCCCTCCGGACGTGGTAACCCATTCCTCGGGCAATGTGATTGACTTGGGCTCTGCGTCACCGTCTCTCTTCATGCCAGTTCTCAAGGCCACCGTCGACCCTCAAAACTGCGTAGGAAGTGACCGCCTCCCTATCTTCTACACACTTGACTTTGACGTATCCCGGATGGAGTCTTCGCGCTACAACGCGGAGAAGATGAACCTGGATCGTTATCTGGCGGTGCTCAGGCACACCCTCGGACTGCAGCCCGTTCCGATGATCTCCACGCAGAAGGATCTAGACGGCGCTACTAAGCTCTTCTGCGAAGCGCTCTCGACGGCACTCGATGATTCGACCCCGAAATATCACCCCAGCTCCCTGGCCAAGAGGTGATGGTCATCTCTTTTATCCTCCCTGTGTCGAGCGGTCCGATGGGCTAGGCGATGATTCCAGTCTTACCTCACTCCCTCCACTCGTACAGCTTGTCTAGATGCTCGCAGAGACTTCTACCGCGCAATTGTTAACGCCAAACAGGCTGCGTGGTACGCGTTTGTCAAGGACTTGGAGCGGATCAATGTCTTCAAAACCCTCAATCGACTCAGAGGAAAACGGTCGTCTGTCTTCACTCCGATACGTGATGTTGTGAGCGGGGAAGTCGTCCTCTCTCATCTCGAGCGGGGGCGAGTCCTTGGTCACGTTTGGTTCGGAGATTTCGCAGTTGATATCGGTGCTGACGCTGTGGAGACACCGACAAATCCGACCCCAGAAGTGACACCGGTTATGCGCGTAGACCAAACTGGCAACGGCACCCGGCGAGAGCAAGGGGGAGCATTCACCGAGGCGAGTACTCATGGTTTGTCTCAGCCTCGTGCGGACAGGGAAGATCATTTGCCTGCCCCCGTAAACATTTCTGATCCACCGGATTGCCCGAACGTAGCCCTGATTGATCTTACGGCCGCTATCCCGATCAGCAACGAACGCCCGTTCATCGAAGTCACCGATGCTGAGGTCAATCAAGTCATTCGATCCGCGCTCCCACGGAAGGCGCCCAACAGCCAGGGAATAAAGATGGGCTATGTTCAACCGAGATAGAGTGTCATTGGCGATTGGACTCGGGAGATATTCAAGGCCTCGGTTCGTCTCGGGTTAAAACCAACGCTCTTCAAGGCCAATACTGCAGCCCCGATACACAAGACCGGAAAGAAAGATAAACCTTCGACAAAGGCTTGGCGTCCGGTAGAAAATTACGAACATATCCTCGCGAAGCCGGAGGAGTGCAGAGGGAGGAGATTCTTGTGCCGCTCGGAGGTGGACAAGTGTGCGAGGGGGAAATGGGGGGATTACTCAGCGCAACGGAAAAGGCACTACTGGATGAGTTCTTCCGGATCCTAGTGGTTCTGATTCGCGCGCAGCTCTATTGGGGATCTTGTCGACCGTGGCGCGATCCGGTCAATACCGTGCAATCCTCTATGACAAGCTGATCCGCACGGCCCTGGCCCTTCGCCCTGATCTCCGTATCACCAACCTGTGGACTCCGGCTCACATCGGCACGGTCGCCAATGAACTTGCGGATATGGCGGCAAAGGCGACGACCAGACTGCAAACTGATCCAACCATCCCTATTTCCCTCACCACTGTCAAACGACGCATTAAGTTCTCTTTCCCCGGAGGCGATGGCGACACAAGAGCGCTGTTCCGCGATGGGAAGCCGATCTTGTCTCTTCCCGAGCCCGAATCAGCGTTACACGGACTGCTTTGTCTCGCGTATCCGGCGCCTGCCTTGCGAGGTGCCCGGGCATTTTGACCATGATTGGCACCATAGCTGTCGGGGTTCACAGCTTTTGAACCGTTGGGGAATGGAAAAATGCGCGAAACATGCGCGAAACGCGAGCATGCCTGGATCGCAAAGCCAGATCACATGAGGACGAACGGTCAGCGGAGGAGAATGACTAACTTCATGAACAGATATAAATATGAGACAAGGTCAACCATTTCCACCATTCTCCGATGCTTCTTCAAGGCTATTTCAAGTTCCTTATCCTCACCCTCTCTCTGCTTCCCAGTACGCTGGGAAGCAGTGGGCCAATTGTCAGCACATCCTCTGGCTCCTATATTGGAGCCCACGACGCGCAGAATAACGTCGATGTATTCAAAGGCATCCGCTTTGCATCCCCGCCGAAGCGGTTCACGCCCGCCACACCCATCGCAACGGCGCCCGAGCGTTTGCAGTACGCTGTTGCGTTTGGCGCGGACTGTCCGCAGCCTCCGCTCCTAGAGACCGGCGGCGTCGCACTTGGCCCCCCGCTCCAAGCGGCGAACCAAAGCGAGGACTGTCTTTTTCTCAATGTCAGTATCATTCGAGTCTTGGAATGCTCTTTTGCTTAGTGTCGCTATTGCAGATTTGGCGGCCTGCATCGACCTCGATCAAGAAGAAACTACCCATTCAGGTTTACCTTCATGTCCGTATCAGTTTACTATTGGCATTCGCTTCCTTCTTATCATTTTATCAGGGCGGTGGGTACTTCGAGGGGTCTGGCTCCGAATGGGACGGCACCGGTTTGGTCCGTCGTAGTATTGCGACACATAAGCCAATCATCTTCATAACATTCAACTATCGCCTGGGAGTTCTTGGATTCGTGAGCACCCGGTTTCAGCTCCTCAGACAGTAACCCTTAGATATATTATGCAGATTGGCAGCGCCCAAGCTCCAAATTCAGCTTTGAACGTTGGACTCCAGGATCAACGTGACGCCCTTAGATGGATTCAAGATAATGCCGCGAATTTTGGAGGCGATGCTTCGCGCGTCACCATCTCGGGTGAATCTGCCGGTATGTTCGTTCATGATCCTCCTCTTTACAAATGTTCACCTGTTTTGATATATAGGCGGAGGTAGTGTTCACATGCATTACCTCTTCCCCGACTCCAGGAAGACATTCCGCGCTGGGATATCCAGCTCCGGTACTTCGCAAGTTCTCGCCACTGTACCGTGCGAGTGGCATGATCGCCCAGGCGGTGGCTACACCATTTTGAGTAATATTACAGGCTGTAGTTCCGATGCAGCATCGTTCAGGTGTTTGCAGGATCTTCCGTTCGATGTACGTTGAGCGAAGAATTTACATCTGAGCAGCAATCCTAAATTCAACTTTGTAGATATTCTGGCCATTGGCACTGTCCACCTACCAGCCTCCCGTTGGCAATCAACCGCCATGGTCGATGACTTGCAAAGGCCCTCAGGGCTCCTTCATTGACGAATACCCCGCCAAGAAGGCCCTTGACGGCGACTTCCTGAATTTGCCTATCATCACTGGCACGAATCTTAATGAAGGCAACATGTGAGCTCCTCGATTCATTTTCTCCAACTTCGCTCATTGACTCTTCAAGTCTGATTGGCGTGTCATTACTTGATCTTTCCCCCCAGCCTTCCATCGAAGAGGAAAATTCCATCTTGAGCGGCTTCATCGCCGGACAATCAATTAGGAATGTGTCTCAGGATACTATCACTCAACTCCTCGGTCTGTACGCCCACCCAGAGAGAGTATCAAATAGTACACTATACGACCGTGCTGCTGAGTTCTTCAACGATAATGGGTTCCTGGCTCCTCAGCGCCAATTCCTCAAGGTTGCATCGGCCAAGCAGCGGAACCAGGACGTGTGGGCATATTCTTTCCAGCAACGAATTCTCGGCTTCCCGGCCTTCCTCGGAGGCAAGTTCTTGTCCCAGCCTAACTCCTCGCTTCCCGCTGGTGTTCATTCCTTTTTTTTTTTTTGACAAATAGTATTCCATTCCAACGACCTCTACTATCTGGATATAGGGCCCAAACCGGTACCCGCTCAGAAACTCGTGACGCAGATGCAAGACTTCTACATCTCCTTTGTCAACGATCTCAATCCAGGAACCTTCTGGCCCAAGTATACCGAGGAGTCGAAAATCGTGATGCGGCTTCTTGATGGGAAGGTTGGGCCCATTGTGGACACGCTCAGGCGAAATCAAACGGACTTCCTCAGCCAGTTTGAGGTCATGGAGGAATTCGGACGATTTGGTTTATAGGAAGCTATTCGTCTTGACAGCAACAACAGTGCATGTCTTCTCTATCTCTTTCCTGCCTTACTTCGTAACAATTAATCGTTTCCCCAGAATTTTATCTTCTTGAAGCCTCGTATCATCTATGCTGAAACAAGTTCAAGCAGCGATGCCCATCCCGACCAGACTGCTCAAATATACGTGCATGGAGTAGTCAACCAGCTCAACGTAACCGTCCGTTTAGAAACTCCCAAAATATTTGCGAGCTGTAGAATATGCTGCGCCCCATCACTTTGATTTAGCGTACTTGGATCGATTGAAACCCTCCGAGCCGTTGCCCCACATAAAAGTCGATCTGATCCTGCGCTTTCAATGTCGTCTTTACTTTACTGTCAAAGTGAAAGTTGAGTTTACGCGGCCTTCCTGATGAACGAGAGAGTAGTTTGCGGCGCACGTAGACGCCCCCACGCGACCTAGAATTACGTAGCTGCACAGACCATGGGACGGAGATAACCAACTTCCCAGGCTTCTCTCAGCGCCTTAAAACTAGAGCAAAGTCGTCGACACTGCTGCACCGACCATCCGCAAGCCCCACACACGCAACAAGCGACGGACGCGCCGCTGTCTCCGAGTGTGCGGCATGCGGACCGCTGTGGCGCACCATTCGGCCGGAAACACAGAGTATTTCTGGCGGCAAGGCCAGGTTATACTTGACAAGAAGTAGCGGCAGGAACGCACGGTGTACTGAAATGTCCGCAAGATACCACGGTCTTGCTGACAAATCGCCACGCATTTTGCTGACAAATCACCGCAGAAGTCCAGCTCCTCGATCGGGTCGCACTATCGGCAAGAGGGACGCCGTCACGGAGACGTGCGGGTCCTCGACCCTCGAGCCCGTAGGTATCCAGCTCGAGGAAGCGCACGCCCCCGTGAATGCGTTTGCAGACCTGATCTCGCCGCGTCAAGATAATCCATCTTGCTGACAAATCGCGACGATCCCGCGCCCGCGATGCCGCTGGGCCCAAACATATTCCCACTGCGAAGAAGGGCAGCTTGTGAGGGTCACGCTCTCAGAGAGAGGAATGCCACGAAAGTGCACGCCCTCGCGGAGAAGTTCGCAGATCACGGATTGCGGCGTCGGAATACGAGGGGCGAGCCTCGTCCCCTGCCGATCACACCCATCCCGTCCGCGCTGCGTCGCCGATGAAAAACACTCGCGCTCCGCGTCGAGGACTCCACAAAGCAGCCCACCGTGCTGACGATCGCGGCGACCTCGCACGCGCTGGTGCCGCCCGATGAGCATCGCTAGCGCGCGGAGAAACTGCTCGTCGCCTCCATCGTATAGAAATGCGATACGAATGTCGTCCGTGTTGTAAACGTACAAGCTCTACCGGGTAATCGTCGAGGACCTCGCAGATCCCGGAGACAAATTTCTGCAGTGGGGTTAGCGCGAGAAGACATTCACGAGCCAGATATCACGTACCTCGAACGCCTACAACTCAGGCTTGTGGGATACAGAAGGCTCATTCTCGCCCTCCGCAGACGGCACGACCCTCACGCTTACGACGCCCACCTCGAGCTGCGGCAGCAGCGGCTCGCCGTCCGCGTCCAGCCCCACGCCGAGGTCCGCCCACGTCGGGCGCTGCGGCGTGCGGGGTGTTTGCGGCGTCGGTGGCGGGGGAAGTGATACTTGAGAAGAGGAAGTAGGAGACGGCATGGGCATGGCGATGAGCACCGCGACGCGCACGCGCGGCTGCTCCAGCTATAGCTCCGGCTACGCGTCCGCTGCTTTGCCATTTAGTGCGTTCGCGCGGGTGGGTGTGCTGGGGAGGACGCGGCGGAAGCGGAGGGAAGGGAGGTGGTGGAAGGAGGCGGGGCGTGCGAGGGCGAGGGCGAGGGCGAGGGCGGCGTGTACGATACTGCGAAAGGCTGTGAAGGGGTAGTCAGTGAGGGACGGGGTGAAATGTATCGAGTGCAAGAACGAGGGCAGATGTGGAAAGGAAGGGTAACGTACCATGATAGCCTTCCACTCGTCCTTCTCTCCTTCCCCTCCACCTCCCCCGACCCCACCGCCGCCCACCGGCACGTTCGGCGGCGGCGCGAGGTACGCGTCCCACAGGCGCGGCTTCTTCCTTAGGTCGACCTTCACACGCGGGACCGGGGGCACCCACGTCCCGTTCGCGATGGCCTCTTCGACCATGCGGAGGTGGCGGCGGCGCAGCAGCAGCGAGCGCGCGACAATCGCGGAGGAGACGCCGAGGAGGAGGATGATCGTTGCGAGGAATGTGTACACTGCTAGATATCAGAATTAGGAAGAGAAGAGGGAGATATGGGACGCACGATAGAGCTGGGCAGAGGACTGCGGGCCGCTGTTCGGGTTGGGGTCGAGAGGGGGCCTGCCGGTGGGGAGCGCGGGCGGCGAGGGGACGGGGTCGCCAGTATATGTCTGGGAGACGATGAACGACGCGGACGAGCTTGTAGCGTTCGCAGACGGGGACGGGGTCACCGCCGCCGACGCCGAGGACGACGAGCGCCGTGTGGATGGGCTTGAGGACGCAGACATGGTCGTAAGGCGAGCTATCCTTTAGTGGTCCTGATTTGCTCGTTATAGGCAACAAAAGCCTTCGTTAGATATTAGACGGCGCTCGTCGGCAGCAGTGAGCTCTTCGTCGTCGTCGACGGTGTCGGCGGTGTCTTGTCGCTGGGACCCACGACGGAGAAGGGGAGAGAGTGGCAACAAAAGAATTGTAAGCGGTACTATTATAGGCCCCCCTCTGACAACGTTTTTTGATGGCAGGCTGGGTTCTTGCTCTGTACCACCGTTAGCTTGGATATTTCGCACAACCACTCTCCAACATGCATCCAATGGTCTGTCAAAGTTTCATATTTCTTGGAGAACTCTTGCGAGAGTTAGAGAGATGCCGGCGGCACCGTCACGTTTGACCCCCGTTCTGACAAAAATGTTACCGATTTTTTTCCGCTTCCATTCTTCATCTTATAGCAAGTCTAAATCGACGGATACATTTGAAACACATATATTATGCCTCGAGCACTTTCTTTGAGGGAAACGGACGCCTGGGTATAAAGATATAGCAGAAGTGATACGTAATTTGATCAAATTTGATCAAATTCGACTAATTTCGAGTATTTCGATTTTCTAACGGGCTCAGTTTTGCCTCGAATAATGTATAAGCCTGGGGAACTGTGAATGCTATAGTAGGGCAGTTGTTCACTTTTTCGCTAAGGAATTGATCCAGAGGTACGGACGGCATCAGCTTTTTTACCACATCAGGGTGCAATGTTAGAGGGGGGCCTATAATAGTACATCATACTCATGATTTCACATGTGCCGACGGCGACCTCGGGATCGGCCGCTCAGAACCCTCGCAGATATTTTCCATTTATTCGTGGCGGGCTTTGTCTCACTCGGTCTAGGTCTCCCACTTCCCTGAATCACTGCTCCAGCTCAGCCCAAGTTCTCCGATTCACCTCGTAAGCTGGGCTGGCTTCCACTGGACTGCCAGACAGTCTCCATTCGACCCGTTCCGTCAATGATCGTGCGAGCTGTCAGGCTATGCGCCGCCGTGTTGCCGCCGTGTGATGCCGACCCTCGCCCGCCATCAGAGTGGCTTAAACCGAGAAGAGATTTTTCTAGCACTCCACCAACTGTGAAAGAATTTAAGAAAAGCAGCATGGTGTATGGTGCACGCGGGGTCCTCTTTGGGAGGTAGTAGTACTTACACCCCGAAGTCCTCGTTCAATTCGGGGTGCTGCTCTAAGGCCGAGTGAAGGACTGTTTTTATTTCTTTGCTCAGCAATTTATTTCAATTTTGCAGCATTCTACCACCCTTGAACCGGATTTAAGAAAGCAGCATGGTGTACGCCGGGTTCTCTTGTGAGAGGGGAGGACATTTAACCCTGAGGTCCTTGTTCGAATCGTGGTACTGCTCTCTGCGACGGGGCTCTCCTTTTTGAAGTTTGTTATTCCCCAGTTCTCCGGTTTTCTAGCAGACCACCGACTTCTAAACAGAGGAATGGAAGCAGTATGGTGTATTGCGCACACAGGGTTCTGTTACACCGCTCGCAATGGTTAGCCCTGAGGTCCTCGTTCGATCCGAGGTACTCCTCTATTGAGGCTGCGTCCACTTTTATATTTATTCTCCAACTCAGCAATTCTTTCTCACGAAAGCCAGTGCAAAATAGGATAAGGGAAGCAGTACGGTGTATCGTGGACACGGGGGTTCTCTTTGAACGAGGGAAAGCTCATCCCCGAGGTCCTCCGAGGTGCTGCTCTACTTTGATGTTCTCGAGGTTTTTATTCCTCAGCTCAACAATTTTCTGACACTACACCAGGGGCAAACGGAGAGATGAAAACAGTATGGTGTATTGTGCACACGGGGCTCTCTTAATCGGGGAATATCATACACCCCGAGGTCCTCGTTCGAATCGAGGTGCTGCTCTTCAGCACAAAGGTTTTCCTTTTATTCCCCAGTTTACCAGTTTTCTAGCACTCTACCGAACTCGAAACAGTGCAAGGAGAGCAGTATGGTGTATTGTGCACCCTGGGTTCTCTTAGCTGGAATCGAGTCAGGATTATCCCCGAGGTCCTCGTTCGAATCGAGGTGCTGCTGTGGGGGTATTTGCTTGCACATTTTTCTTTCTTTGCTTACACATTTTCTAGGACTAAACCCGGCTGGAAACGGAGTAAGGAAAGCAGTATGGTGTATCGTGCACACGGGGGTCTCTTAGCTTGACCAGGCATTTATCCCCGAGGTCCCCGTTCGAATCGAGGTGCTGCCTTAAGTCTGGAGTTACATCTTTTTCTTTATTTTTCTTTGCAGCACTAGACCAAGCACGAAACAGGGTAAGGAAAGCAGCATGGTGTATCGTGCACATGGGGTTCCCTTAGAGGGAGTCGATCCATAGTTATCCACGAGGACCTTGTTCGAATCGAGGTACTGCTCTTCTTGAGGCCGTCTACTTTTATATTTATTGTCCAGCTCCACAATTTTACAGCACGAAGCCAAGTGTAAAATAGGATAAAGGAAGCAGTACGGTATATCGTGCACATGGGGGTTCCCTGAACAGTTCTCACAGTGGTTAGCCCCGAGGTCCTCGTTCGAATCGAGGTGCTGCTCTTCTGGTCTTTGTGATTTTTATTCTCCAGCTCACCAATTTTCTAGGGCTAAGCTATGTGCAAAGAGGACAGGCAAAGCAGTATGGTGTATCATGTACGCGAGGTTATCTTGTGAAGCTGTGAACGAATTGTCCCCGTGTGGCTCGATCCGCAGGCCTCGTGAGAGTAGACCACAGAAGACAAATCCGTAACTTTACCAACTGAGCTAAACTGGCACAATGAATGTCCCTACAAGATAATCAGCTTACATGTCGTTGAATCAATTACATTCAGCCACAGGGCGAGGTCACTGAAACAAAAAAGGCTTTCTATCGAGCTTGTATCATAGTACATGAGTCAAGCTATGTAGATAAACGACCAGATAAATATTGTTCCTCCTTCATCCGTTCCCCCTTGATAAACTTGATCACATTTGCCGTTAGCGAGAGTAATGCCTGGTACCTGCCCAGCCTGACCAAGTTTCGTGCATCTTCCGCCCACCGCTCATACATCCACGCCTTCTGACGAGCGTAAGTCGCATGTCCGGGCTGGTTGGCATGTGAGTCCCCCAGTTGACTCCATACCGACTGCATCTTGACGTGACTCCGAATTGTCCAGAGCAACTCAACAAGTTTCTGCTCTTTCTGTTCTTTCCATCGCTGCATCTCCGCCTCTGCGCGAAACCATTGAACTTGATCACCTAATAACAGATCTAGAGAATCAAGGCTGTCGGGGAGAAGTTCAGCAGTACCTTTGTTTGACCATTCCTCCATTTTACTCTGAGAAAGCCTCCCCATCTTCCCCAGCTGCCACAACCATCCCTCCGGCCGCCGAGAATCGAGATCTTTTTGCTCCTCTGGAGTGATCATATGTTTGCATGTGGCAATCCCGACGCTTGATGGTATCCTGTATATTATCGCCGGTCCTACTATTGTCCTTTTGTTACCTTTCATTCTTGTCTTTGTGGTTGTATAGTGTTGTGAGGGCCCTGACAACATTTTGCACGGTGCGGAGAACCTGACACTCCCTCCATCCGACCTCCTCGACTCCGAGATCGACTAGATCAAGTTCCAACTGCTCACCTGGGGGCGCTTCTGAGACGTTCCATACCCCCACTCCACAGGATTTCAACCTTGCGCAATCCCAAGCCGTCCATATACTAGTCCCACACACTGATGAAGACCTGAGTAAGTGAAAAAATGTTTAAGTCTTTGTATGTGTTCTGACGATATGATAGTTGATTCCACTGCTCCGATTCTCCCCAACAACGGGTACACTTCGCGGTTTTACCTGTGGGGACACCTACACTTATTGCATGAACTTCGGTCCAATTGAAACTAGTGAAACATCGGCACCTCAAGATATTGTGCAGAATGTAAAATGCTCCAAGCAAGTGTTCTACTCCGTCTTGGCAGTTACGGTACTTATGTTCTTTACTAGCCACGACGAGCACTCGGAGATCACAAAGCCCCGGAAAAAAGAGCCAAGCAAGCATCATTGTGGGATCTCTACATGTAATTTTCTCAGTGTCTTCCAGTCAGGGCAACGAGAATCACCCCTCAGAGCCCGAAAATCCTGTACTGTAAGTCCACTTTCCCCTGGCCATCTGTGGAAATTAATATCTGATCATCGGAAGCGATGGCCATCGGCAGAGCCGCAAGGGCAGCAAATCTGCCATTGCCTCCGCAAGCAAGGCGCTGCGGAGATTGACACGCCAACCGGCAGCCAAAGTGTCCACGGCAAATAGCGGGAAGAAGGGTGGGAGGCCCGCTCGGCGCCGAAGAACTCTATGTGTACATATAATTTTCTGCACGGTCAATCCTTGACTTTCCAATGGAGGCTTTGTGTATGGCGTTGAGAAGTCGGAGACGTTTAATGAAGATTAAATTGGTAACTTCTCTTCTTATGTACGACCCTCACAGACTGAATCATTCCATTGAAGCTCGACTTCTTCTGTCAATCGGTGTCCAGAAGACACCCAACTCAACTCTTATTTCTACTCTAACTTGTCTTATTCGTCATCACTGAGCCTCCTGTGGTCGTTGGTATTCATCCGCTGTTTAATCTGTGTTCATCAATCCACCTCGTTTAAATCTTCCTCGTTGAGCTTACTTTTGTCATTGGGATTGATCTGGTGTTTAATCCGCATTCATCCATTTGTTTAATCCATCCACTTTGATTTGATCGGTTGGAGTCTTGCAGCAGTATTCAAACCCCTTGTTCAATCCTGCTCAATAACTCAATGAACTGCCTGTCCTTGCTCAATTGATGCACATCATCCTGAACTGTCGTGGAGTTGGTTTAATCCTCATTAATTATGCTCAATTGATCATTGATTAAGCACCTCTGATGCAGGGGTGTACTGTACAATTGTGCAGACAGTAGGATGGTAGAGGATGGGAGGTACAGGTGGACTCAAAAGTTCATGTCCCTGTCATCGGTCAAATAGCCTACTTGGAACCTCCATCTCCCTTATCAGCTGGTTGAATTCAAGAGGTCTGGTGTTCGACCCCGCCTGGTGCCCTTTGTTGAGCTGAGACCTGCCTAAACTTTAAACCTGCTTAAAGGCAATGCTGTTCAAACACCTGCTCGCCACTGACGGCATTAATCTGGATTCGATAATCTCTGCTTTCAACCCGGATTAATATCTCAACGCCCCATAATTAAGCCAAGCTCCTAGGGTTGCTGGTGTTTAATGCATGTGATTTCCACATGCGTCAGTCTTTGCCCCCAGTGTGAATCATAATTGGTTTTTATTCCGCAGCCCAACAATTTTGCCAACACACCAACAACATCCGAACAGGAAAAAGAAAGGAGTATGGTGTATTGTGTACACGAGGTTCCCTTAGTGGGAGCTATCCCCGAGGTCCTCGTTCGAATCGAGGTACTGCTCTGTTCAGGGTATACCAAATCTTTTTACTTCTTTGCTCACCAAATCTGTTAGCACACCAAGCCCAAAATAGTACAAGGAAAGCAGTATGGTGTATTATACACGGGTTCCCTTCCGTACCCCAAGGTGCAATTGGTCCGAGGTCCGCCTCGTTCCATCCGAGGTTTCAGTTGGATGTGCACGTGGTTGACGATTATCCTACACAGTAGGTTGACACAGATTCTGCCAGTGGTCTCTGTGACTTCGACTTCGACTTCGACACCACAGCCAACAAAACACCTTGGTCTGCCGTCCGGGAACATACACAGTTAACCAAGTTGAACTGGAATTTCGGAGTTGACAAGCAAAAATTATAATAGAGAGTTTGCGCTGCAGCCATCCAAGCCGTCAGTTGGCATTTTTGCAGTGCGCAATTTGATGTCTCATGGCTCGGATGGCTCTGATAACTGAGATTAATTTGGACATTATTATGTCGCTTCAAACAAGGACTATACATAGCTGGGGGGCTCATTCAGGGTTTTTCTCTGTCACAACACCAAATTTAGGCACCAGTTTTGGTATTTCGGGGAATTTATATGGGCAGAGCATGTTACTTCGGCCTTTTTTGAGGCAGACATTGTTATTGACTGGCATAGATGTCTCCCTGACTTGGGGGATGTATTTATTTAATTGGTTGACTCAGCCATCTATTTGCGCACTGCAAAAATGCCATCTGTTGGCTCTGATGGCTGCAGCGCAAACAGGCTAATATCTATGGCCTCTAATTTAACTTTACTGCTGCGTCGCGAACGGCTGGTCGGTATGCCCGGTGGGAACATTTTGTCCCGGCAGATAAAAAGTGGAACGGTCGTATGGGTGCAGGGGAATATTCTTCTCCAAGCGCAGCGGCAAGTCGGGCTAAAAGGGAGCGATCAGTTTTCCGTCGATCGGGAAGAAGAACTCATACATTGGCGATGAACGTCCGACCACACGCCACGAGCGCATTTTTGCGCTCAGCCAACTTGATGGCTGTCTCGCGTGTATCCCCCTGCGCAGATGAGGGGGCGGTCACCCCAAATGTCGCGGATGAAGCCGTTCGATTGCCGGGCGTTGTCCTCCGACGGGGCTACGCTCTCGCTCCCGCTGATTCGGGGCTCGATGAGATGGATGTAGGCGAGCTTGGGGTGGAGACGCTTGATCTCAGAGACGATGTGGCTGAACGTTGGGATGGGGTTGGTCATGCCCATTCCTGGGGAAGACACTAGAAGGGTGGATGTATAACGTCGACCGAAACGACCTCACCACCGAGAGGACTCCAAGGGGAGAAACGGATGGCCGTCCTGTCCTCACCAACGACCTCGGCGACAGCCTTGATGACCTCGAGCGAAAAGAGAGCTCGCTTCGCTTCGCTGCCGTAGGCGTCGGTGCAGTTGTTCGAAACATCTTGAATAAATTGGTCCAAGATGCAGCCGTTGGCGTCTGTGGGGGAAATAAGCGATGAAATATGAGGACGTCAAAATTTAGAGCGAACTGTGCATTTCAACGCTGTCAAAGTCAGCCCCCATGGCATTTTGGCAGCCTGCACGTACAAACCGACATATTCCTTAATCTCGGAAACGGTAAGTGAACGGGGTTTCTCATCGCCCTCCACGATTGGGATTTCCGAACCAGAGACAAACGGGAAGGTCGGATCTTCTGAATTCAGTGTTGCTGGGAATTGAGCGTCCCAATGCCAGCAGTTGCAGGAAGATAAAGGATCCTTTTGCATGGACGGCCTTGACAACCTGTACCCGAGAGTTAAGTGAATTTTGCATTATGAGCACCGGAAATCTCACCTCCTTCCACGCGTTAATGTGATCCCGGCTCCATATGCCACGCATGTTGGGGAAGTCCCCTGCTTAGGCAGCGATGAGGGTGGACTCGGCGATGAGGAGGGTACCTGGCGTGCTTGCGCGCTGCGCGTAGTAGTATTTGACCAAGGGGAGGAAAGGAACATGGTTAGCGTCGGCTTTCAGTCGGGTGAGCGGGCAGAGAACAACTCGGTGGTTGAGGGAAAGAGGTCCAATATTAACGGGTTGGAAGAGCTGAGGCGAAGTTGCGTTGGGTTTTTGTCTTGGAATGTCCGCCTACCCACCGGGCTTTATATCTGTGGCCCATGCGATGATTCATGTCCGAGTCGCAGGAACTCTCCTATGCCACTGAGCAGGCTCGGAATGTCATGTTTGGCCGCTAAGGCCGCCGATTCTCTATCGGATCGTTAGCTTTGAGTTATTTGGGGCTGCCAATTTGCCGATTCTCGGTCGGGCGGCGTTGCAATCAGCGGGGGTCGGGAATTGCTTGCTTGGCCCTGATCCATCAATTAGTCAGCGGGATTATCCGGTGCCATGCTGCCGAGAGCAAGCCGAAACACTGCCATTGATCAACGGCTTCCTCCCCACTCTCATTTGCTCATTCTGAGCAGGTCGGACTCAGCCGAGTCTTGGTTCAACCAGCTCTCTGTTTCGTCGGCGATCCGGCTGCTATGGCCCATGATCCCATCCCACAAGAGCTTATCGATCTCATTGTCGATAATCTCCACGACGATATTCCCGCTCTCAAAGCCTGTTCCCTCGCTGCACGCACATTTGTTTGCTCAACCCGGACCCACATATTTAAAAAGATCGAAATTACGCCGCCTCCGGTTGGCAACAATCGACAAAGCCCCTGCCAGAAGCTATACAAGCTCCTGACTTCGTCTCCCCACATAGCACCGCTTGTCGACGAACTGTGCATTGTACTGGTCGGTCAGTACCCAGCAGAGCCCCATGCGACCTGGATCATGGCTGGACGGACACTCTCCCTTGTCCTCCCTCTCCTTGATCTGCGGCGGTTATCCCTTGTGGAAAATTCGCCAGCGGATTGGAACTCCGCCGGAAAATTCAGCATGAACTGGAATAAAATGGGGCGCGCACTGAAATCCGCTCTCGCGGATGTATTCTCCTCTCCGAACCTCGAGTCCGTTCAGCTGCGTGGGATCGTCGTCGAATCTCCCTTCCAACTGCTATCCCTCTTCAGCAAAGCCACTTCGCTGAAGGGGTTGTCACTGTCGCGTGTGCACTTTACACAACAGTGGGACGAGCTCAAACCTTGGCCTGACTCAGATCCATGGCGCCCCCAGCTCCGATCCCTCCTCGTTTCTGACTCCTCCGGCGAAACCTTTTCTCCCTGTCTATTAAATCCACGAATTGATTTAGCCCACGTCAAATCACTGTGCGCCGTGACGGAGTGGAGAGACAAGATAGTATCCCAGACAACTGCGGTGGAGCATCTACGACTGTGTTACCTGAGCGGGCCTTGTCAGTGCCCCACAGCTGCTTCCCAAGAGTATCCTTAACTGTTTACAGGGGCTCCAGAGTCAATCGCGCTCATTTTCAGCCCGAATCTGCGCTCGATCCACTTATTCACGATCACAATTTTCCAGCTGCTATCTGCCCTGTTCACGGCCTATCCGCACAATAGTCGCCTCGAAACAATCATTATCGAGGGACCTGTACAATCGCGTGTTAACTTCTTCCGCTGGGACCGGTTGGATCGTACGATCGACCAGTTGGTTGTTCATCTCAGCTCTTTGAAGATGGTGGAAATAAAGGTGTTTGTCGGACAGGGGAGACCCCCCTTCTCAGAGTGGTCGGGAGCGATGTGGTCTTTACTTCCTTCGCTTGTGCAACGCGGAATGTTAACCTTGACAGAGATCCCAGGTGCGTGACGTTGCCATTCCGTTCCGAGCGATTTCGCTCACCGTTATGTCTGTAGTCACGCACGGGGTGGATCATGGTTGGGAGTAGTACTAGTAGCGTCTTGCTATCGATCTCAACGCCTCCGCGACTGTGGATCATGTTTACACCGCTGACCAAGATAATTACCACGACTGTGTCCAGTCAGTATTTACACGGGAATCAGGTATCTATACAGTCTATAGGATCGTCCACCGGTGTGCGTACGCTTCACGCTTACCACAGCCGCCAGCCAAGCGCCAGGAAAAGGCCGTTCAGTACCCACAACTCCAGCCTCGGGCGTGTCGCTCCGCCCGCCAGGGCCGTAGCGCTCGAACCGGAACCCGAACTTGAACTGTTGCCAGCCGCGCTCGGTAGACGGGATAGGGTGGTCCAGAGGGAAGCGTGGGGAAGCGTAGATAAGAGCAAGAGGATGGGAGGGAGTGGATAAAGAAGGGTGACGGTATACCGGGGGGACGGCGGTGCAGCGCAGAGGGATGGAGGCGGGGGGACAAAGGACGAAGGTGGGCAAGGGTTATGCCGGAATGAGATGTGGGACGGAGTGCATGTACCGAGTCGAACGAAAAGAAAGGAAACGCACCATAATCGCCTCACACTCGTCCTTCTCCCCCCATACCGCTCACCGCCCATCGGCACGTTCATTGGCGGCGCGAGGTCCGCGTCCCACAAGCGCGGCTTCTTCCTTGGATCGACCTTCACACGCGGGGCCAGGGGCACCCATGTCCCGTTCGCAATCGCCTCCTCGACCACGCAGCGATGGTGCCTTCTTAGCAGGAGTAAACACATGACGATCGCGGAAGAGACGCCGAGCAGCAGGATCAAAGTCGCGAACAAGGTATAGATCGCGAGATGTTAGGCCACTTATCGACTAGCGGGAGAAGAGTAAGAAAAGACACACGATAGAGCTGGGCAGAGGGGACCCGCCGGCGCCGGTGGGGAGCGGGCGGCGAGGGGACCGGGTCAGCGAACGGCTGCGAGATGCTGAACGGCGGCGTCGAGCTCGTGGCGTGTGGAGGGCCTTGCGGACGCGGCAGGAGTCAGAGCCTACCTCGTTAGATATTGGATGGAGCTCGTCGGCAGCAGCGAGCTCGTCGTTGTCGCGATCGTCAACGTCGTCGAGGGTAACAAGAAATGTGATTTCCGTGAGCCGACAATGCCGACAGCCGCCTCGGGATCCATCATCCGCCTCTGTGCTTTTACCGAATTCACTCCACTCGTGCACAGATATTCCGCATTTATTCGTCGCCGCCTTGGCTCACTCGGTCTCGCCTTGCCTCGATTCCCCTGGTGGAACTCCAACTCGACGATGCATCCCGGTCCTCGGAAACACCGTAAGCTCGCTGACTTCCAGACCCTCCGCTCGGGCTGCGGACACCCACTTCAGTCTCCACTCGACCCATTGTGAGGCTCCGCCGATCCCGCATTCGCA
Source organism: Mycena vulgaris (assembly GCA_029204335.1). Lineage (NCBI taxonomy): Eukaryota > Fungi > Basidiomycota > Agaricomycetes > Agaricales > Mycenaceae > Mycena > Mycena vulgaris. The sequence continues at coordinate 571,445 of JARGYA010000046.1, forward strand.
GTGAGTTCGGAATAAATGTGTGGCCCCATAAGTAAGATTTTTCAAGCACTCTATGTGTACCACCATCGAACGGAAGGTAAGAACGGTAGCATGGTGTATGGTGCATGCGGGAATCTCTTAATGGTGCCTGGATTTCTTCCCGAGGTCCTCGTTCGATTCGAGGTGCTGCTATATCCTTGGACTTTCTATGTTTTTATTTCTTTTGCTCACCGATTTATAGCACCCCACCGACTCAAAGCAGGGTATTTAAAGCAGTATGGTGTATCGTGCACGCGGGGTTCCCTTATACGGCATTTGACTGTTATCGCCGAGGTCCTCGTTCGATTCGAGGTACTGCTCTTGATGTTGAGGGTTTGTCGATTCTTTTATCCCTCACCTCCCCTTTTTTTCTCACACTCAATCCGCCTCGAAATAGGGTAATGAAAGCAGTATAGACTAAGTATGGTGTATTGTGCACACGGGTTCTCGTGGTAATACCGAGGTGAGGTCCAATTACCCCCGAGGTCCTCGTTCGAATCGAGGTGCTGCTCTTCCAGTGCTTTGAACTATTTTCTCAGCTTACACAGAATTTCTTTAGCAGTGAACCAAGTCGGAAAAAAGGTAGAGCCGGCAGTGTGGTGGATTGCGCACCGGGGGTTCTCTTAGAGAGCACGGTATACTTATCCCCGAGGTCCTCGTTTTCGATTCGAGGTCCTGCTCTCAGTAGTGTTGCGAGATTTCTTATTTCGTTACTGACCAATTTTGCTCGCATCCCACCGACCTCAAAAGAGGACAAGGGAAGCCGTATGGTGTATTGTGCACACGGGGTCTCTTTTGAATTGCATGAGATAGTAGTACACCCTGAGGTCCTCGTTCGATTCGAGGTACTGCTCTAACCGATCCTTTTGCTCTTTTTACTCCCCAGCTCACCAATTTTCTAACAGCTCACCAACCATAAACGAGGGTAAGAGAGGCAGTACGGTGTATCATGCGCACGGGATTCTCTTTGAATGAGGGAAAGCTCATCCCCGAGGGCCTCGTTCGAATCGAGGGACTACTTTGAGAAAGGTTTAAGTATTTTCATTCCTTTGCTCACTAATTTTCTAGCAGCTCACCAAGCACGAAACAGGATACGGAAAGCAGTATGGTGTATCGTACACATGGGGTTCTCTTAAGGGAGTCGATCAACAGTTATCCCGGAGGACCTCGTTTGATTCGAGGTGCTGCCCTGATTGGCTTGTACACTACGATTTTTATTTCTTGGCTCCCCAGTTTTTTGGCATACCACCGAGCACAACATGTGGTTCCTGTCGCGGTTATTGCAATGAGCAGCCCCGAGCTTTCTCCTTCGAATCGAGCTGCTCTGGATTTGCACGTCCTATTCTTGATAGCTCAAGTTCTAATCGCCCCGAGGTTCTTGTTTACTCACCCATCTTATAGCACTAAACCAAGTACGAAACAAGACAATGGAAGCAGTATGTATGGTGTATTCCGCACAGGGGGGTCTCTTACAGGCAGGTTGAGCCTAGATCAACCCTGAGGTTCTCGATCGAATCGAGGTGCTGCTCTTTCTCGGCTGTATCTTTTATAATGAACTATCCAGGTCAGGACTTTCTAGCACCCCACCTGCCTCTAAATAGGGCAAGCAACGCCATAAGCTGTATTCTTTACACGGGGCTTCCCTTTGCAGAGGATCAATTCTTTTTTTGGGAAGGCCCCGAGGACGTGGCTCGATAAGCTGGTCCCGCGCTGGCGCTCCGCGCGCGGCTCCTCCACGCGAAGAACCGCCTTCACAAATTCAACTTTATGAAGAGTAAATATTATGGAATTCAACTTTCGTTAACTGCGGTGTCCGATATGACCTGGAATGAATTGACATTGTTCCTTCGATACAGTGTCAGAGTCCACCATGAATAACACTCGCTGCAACCTTTTACCTGTCTGCTCCGGTCTGGAGGCCCTCACAGGCGTGAGCGTCGATAAATACTTTATCATTTCATAAATGCCGGCTGGGAGGTGGATGACTAGTAAGGCGGGAATTACCACACTAAAATTAATACCCATGAGTCAGAAGCCCCGCATAATATTTCTGTCTACGCCACGCCGCGCGCGACTCGAGGAATGCAGTGGTGAGACTTCGTGTGATAATGGTCACATAATGATGCCCGTGATCTGCCGACGATGCGGCGGGCGTGGGTGATGGCCCGTTGATGATCCGAATCCTACTAGTATTCTCCAACGGCGAGTCCCATTCTCCTTTCCTCATCGATGGGACTCGCGTACTGATGATAGGACTGGGCAAGTCCCAGTCTCATTCTTCTAGTATAGACTCTTATAGAGTGTCCCGAAGCTTTTCACGGCTTACGAAATGATCCATTATTGTCTGGAACGACAAAGAGGGATATTAGCGTCATCTGTTCACTTGGAAGACAGAGACTAACATGTGTGTAAATTCGCCCGATTGGGAAGGTAAACAGCGACATCATGTACGTGTCAGACGAGAAGCGGGAGGAAAACAGGATTCCCAGTGCAAATACGGCTGATACTACGTTAGATGCTTCACTATGGAGTGCCAGACTACTCGCCTGTAAAGAAACCTGATTGCACTGCGGTACGAATCAGGCGATTGAACACCTTATCCGTCCTTGCGAACGTTGTTTTCGATTTTGTGTACACAACGGTGAGCACAACTCAAATTAGGACCTTAGCCCGCAGTGTCATGCAACAAGGAATAGATACAGCTCACCAGTGATGATCACGTCGATGGCACACTGAAGCGCAGAATTGACCATAACGCTTGACTGCAACAATACGAGCTTGGTCTGTCTGTGGCGTTGAAATGACATTGGTCCCGGCAGCTGTCGTGCCGTTAGGAGGGTATGTACGCACTCGGAAAATGACCACGCCTCGATTGCAGCGACAATGCCCATTCCACAGGCCGCCACAGAGGTTGCCACCAAGAACCCGGTGAGAATTTTGTTTCTGGTGAACAAATATATCCTCCACGATTGTAGCATTTGATTTGTGATTGCGAGGATGGCCCCTGCTGTAAAGAGTTGAGTATGGATGAGACGAATGGGCTTTGTCTTACTAAGACCTGCAAAGGGATGCGGCCATGGAATCACTGAATAAACAGATTCAGATGGGTTCTCTTCTGCGGTAGAGAATTCTTACTGGCAACCACTCGAGGATTTGCAAAGTTCCTATACAGATAGATGAGTTCCCCACCATTGCTCTCAAATGTCTTACGAACGTAACACAGTAGAACCTGGATGGAATAACAGTCAACAATCGATCCAGCGACATGTTGAGACATTTACCACGACATGTACACGAGGGCACCAGCCTGGGCAGTGTTGACTATAAACAAAAAAGCCACCAATAATCTGCAACTTCATGAGTTGCGCGAACGACAGACAAGGAATTATTTACTTGATCCACCGTGGATCTTGGTACTCTAAGATATTTCCAGGTTTGGGATTCGAAATGTATGGATCAAGCATCGCTAGAAAACGCACTTGCAATCCAGTATGTAAAAAACTGGGACATGATTAACCCCATGAGGTACGTGTTGACTGAAGTTAAACACTCAGGGTTCTTTCAGCGGGGAGGCAGACAGAAACTCACCGGTCACACCCATCAGGGCAAACCCTGGAAAGCAAAGGTGAAGACCTTGTTAGGCGTGAAATGAACCAAGCAATGTAGAACGAACCAATAGTTTGATCGTACTCCCCCATAGCCGGTATGAACACGAACAGAAAAATATTATAGTGCGGAGATGTCAAGGGCAAGAACTGGACGGGCGAGTGCCGAAATTGCATATGAATGAGGATCTTTAAGGCATCGCCGAAGCTGACGTACAATATGGACATACGGGAAGTTCGTGGGAAGCAAAACAATGTTGACGTTGAATTCCGGACCCTGCAGATCGTAAACATGATGTAGAAAGGGGGAAACCCTGGCAAGCCCTGGCTCAGCAACTGCCAATGTGACGGCTCGCCTGGATTATAAGCCACATCTCCATGGCTCACGTCGTAACGTGTGACGAGAGCCACGGCAGGTCGGAGTCGTAAGCCTTCCGGAGTTTCGGGGGCCTTGATAACGTTCTCGAAACCTTCCGTTTCGGGAACAGTGTCGACCTCACCAAAACTGCGTACACATCGTGCAGTATCATGGTAAAATGCAAGAGAGGTTTACATAAGCGACACACAATTGCTTTTGAATAAAAATACATTCAAGTGGGATACAAATTGAAACTAATGGCTAATACACGGTTGCAATCGCACTCTGCAGGTCCCTAGTTCGTCAATCCTTATTAAGACACCAGGTGGGAGTCATAGTTCGATTGGTCTAATTAGATCCCGTCACAATCGGACCTCCGGGCTGATTTCTGGTGACCGCCGGCCAATATCGCCCTGAGTGAATTTCAGTGATATAAACCATGCCGAGACCTCGGACCTGCTGATTTGTCCCCCGGAAGGTGACCGTATCCCGTACCGTACCCTATTCGTACGTGATCCGTAACGTACCGTCGGCCGCCGAAGGCTCCCGGATCGCGGCCGTACACCACCGTTTGCGATCCCATAATGATTTGTCAAAAAGTGGTGTATAAAAAATGCCTATGAATGCGGCATACTTCGCATCCAATTTCGATGTAGAACAGATATTGAAACAAAAACCTCTATCTTACAGCCGTTCAATGCCGGTCCCACAAAACCATTTTTGGCTTGGATCTGCAACGCTCCATGGCCGAAATTCGGCATCATGCCGACAACTTCACTCCGACATCGGATAGACGTTGGCCACAACATCTGTCTGAGCAGCTGCCGACAACATCCCTCTACGTCGAGGTCAATTTTTGAAATTTCTCTCCAAGTCCGCGACTTCGCTTGTTTCTTCATCAGAGCTTCAAACTCCGCTGCCACGTCACACTTTTTCCGATCGTCGTCTTTTGCTTCCTCCCACCATTCCGACTCGCACTCATCCTTTACCCCATCGCAGTCATTGGTCTCCCGGGCTCCTCAAGTCAAACTTTTAGGTCGCCAATACTTCTCCCCCGCAGTGAGCAGTGCGTAAACCTCCCGCCACCATTGTGCCCTCCTGACATCCCGTTTCCTGCCATCACGCGTCGCGGCGTCGCCCCGGGCTTCTCCGCAGCGGTGCTGCGTGAAGGCCCTCCCCCTATGTATTCCTTGGCCTACGGGCCACCAGTTGCCTCGCTACAGAGCACTGTTCATCCATCCTCGCGCCGTATCGTGTACCTACCTTGTACCTATGTACCAGAATGCGCTATAAATACAGCTAAGTATTCTGTCCGATTATTGAAGAAGCAAAATAATAAATAATAATAATAATAAAATGGGCCCGAATGGGTCGGTGCAGGCGAGTGGCTGTCGAGAGGACATGCAATACCCATGTCGGACCAACATTGGATCTTTGACATTGATTCGATCCAGCCACTTTTTGTAAAATCTATAGCCTAAAACATGACCATCAGATGTCGGCTCCTCCCACCCGGGTCCCATGCTGGAACGAATCGGTGGTGTACGTATGCGGATCTCTTTCCGTATTCACGTATTTGGTCACGTACCGTATATGGTACGTACGTTGCGATTCCCTACTTGCCGTCGAGATCCTGCCGTTAATGCCAGTGTAAGCCGACAACACGATGAAGTACCGCTCTCACCTCGAGGATATGTTTGCCTAGTAAATCAGTAGGCTTTTCTCCTCGCATTAAATGTTGGAATTCACAATGCCCATCCCAATTTTAATCAAAGGTGGCCAGTACTATTAGTGCCCTCTCTGTCAATATTAATTTGGAAAATATAATCAAGAAAATAGGAAAACAAGATGAACAGTCCCCAACATTCACCCGTGATTCCATCAGCATCGTAGAGTCCAATAATACCTCTCAGTATCCTTTTCTGCCCGAATTCCATCCAGGATGGAAATTCGAACTGACGGGGAGGCCTACTCTTGCCGATACAGTTGAGCGGTTCGAATTTGAAGGTCCGCTCCGGCCAGAGCGAGTCAGTAGCCTTTGAACGAGTGAGGGCTAATATTCCGCTACCAAGTATACACAGTATCATATGAGATTTTTGAATACGCTGCTGCAAATCAAAGCACCCACAAACTGCGAATTTCAACTGAATTCAACATTCATTCAGCACTCGGATATTTCCGGGAACAGCGCAAACATGGCTTCCCACATAGACCCAGGTGACATGAGTTGGGTGACAATCCTTCGGAAGGTACAGATTTCATTGCGACATATATGGACACGGATTCTAGGATGAACGAAGGTACTTGAATTAAAAAGAAATACTTGCCGGAGCCACGTCCGAGACGTGCGCCGGGGAGTCGCGTAAATTTCCTTTCGGGGGAGTCTAATTAGACCAATCGAACGGTTCCTCCACCAGGTGGCGCAGGGGCGGGCGGCGGTGATGCGCGAGCGGGCGGAGATGTGGGCAGCGTGGGACGGCGATAAGCAGGCGGCGGAGGGCGAGCGAAAAGGTGCGGTGAGGACGCGATTACACAGGGGCCAGGACTCGGAACTGGAGGGCGCGTGTCAACACCGCGCAACGTGTCCCAGTAGGAATGCAGTTTTGAACCGACGATTCAGTAGGCCCGGATCTGGCTCCCGAGATGCCGTCAGAATTCAGAACGCGAAGGTTCAAAGTTCATTCGTCAAATTCGCAATCCTAGAGGCTGTTGCTAATCCGAAAAGAGATTATCCGTTTGTTCGGCATGTTGAATTTTAGGTTTCCCCACGTAGCTAGCGGGTGGCGAGCTGCAAGGCGAACTGCGCCTTAGCGAGTGGTGCTGAGAGACGAAATGTTCGCACCCACGATTCACAATAAAGCCCCGTACATCCCATCCGTCGGTGACCACGCTCTCGTCATTACCGCCATGGATACTATTGCTGTAGTTTCTACGGATCATGCCTCCCTTCCAGTTCTTCCAGAGATTGAGGAGCTGAAGAAATTTATCGAGTAAGAGAGTCATGATGTTCAATCAGATGTTCATGGACGACAATGGTTTACCTTTGGCACTGTGGCTCGCTAGCTTGAACGCCGCGAGGGACGAGGACGCATTCGCTGGGCACTTCTACCGAACGGATGGCTACGAGGTCTGAGACCAGCCCATGTTTTAGCCCTTTCTGATCCATAATAGATCTGTTATGCTTCTCTTGGGATTTCAGAACCATGGCTGGGCGGCCTAAAATTGCCGAGTTCCTCTCTCGAAAGTCTGTTGCTGGTGCCCATTCCAGGTTTGAGCATGCAGGCTTGCACGACTTCCAAATTGACGCAAATTCCACAATCGGACTCCTTACGACGTTCCCTCTTCATGAAAACTCCGCGGCCCACAGGATCTCTGCCACATTCACCTTCTCTATTACTTCGCCTCCGGGAAAGGGTCGCGGATCTTTCCGCATTGTGCCAGATCCAGAAGGCGATTGGAAGGCGTTCACTCTTCTCACTGATCTGCAAGGCCTGATTGGCCATGAAGACCCCTCTGTATCTGGAAACCACCTGGGAAGAAAATCACGCCATTAAATTTGCAGAGATTGAGAATGATCCGACTGTTCTGATTAGTGCGCAAATTTCCTCACGCATATCTGGTGGAATGAACATTCACATTTAGTCGGAGCCGGACAATCCGGCCTCGTGTGTGCCGCGAGATTCGGCAGAATGGGAATCCGCGCTTTGGTGCTCGAGAAGACAGCACGGGTTGGAGACGTATGGAGGAACCGCTAAAGGTTGTGTGTATCGAGGATATTCATAGGATTAACCCTATGAGCCTCGCAGATACCCCAGCCTTTACTTCACACCCCAGCTCACCATTCGTCCAGTATGTATTTCCTTCATTTATCTTCGAGCTTAATGTTCACGTTCATTTCAAGTTCTGTACCAGTCCTGGCCGTAGGTTTTTGTGATTGAATACTGGCACCGTTATATCGATCTTCACGCAGGAAAATTTACCCCCAGTACCTCCCGAAAGAGAAGATCGCAGATTTCCTCGAGGCTTATGCTGTTGGACAGGAGATCGACGTCTGGATTTCGAGCACAATTCTGCCAAATCCACCTTACGACAAATCAACCGGACGCTGGTGTGTTGAGGTTGATAGCGCCGGCAACCGTGTCGCGCTTACTCCGAAGCACATCGTAATCGCTACCGGGAATGGGAACGCAAGAATCCCGAAGTTGCCCGGAACGGACTCATTCTCGGGTTCTCTTTATCACTCGGATAACCACAAAGGGGCAGGTCCATTCAAGGGGAAAAGAGTCATCGTCGTTGGCGGGGTGCGCGAACCGTCCGCCCACTTGTAAAATACTGATACGAAGCAATGTAGTGCAACGCTGGGGCCGATATCTGCCAAGATTTCGTCCTCAAGGGTGCTGCAGAGGTCCGTTCCAAATTATTGCCATTACTTCTCTTCTGTGAACCTCCACTACTTTAGGTGACCATGGTTCAACGCGGCGCAACATGTGTGATATCGGCCGGCACAGCAGACAGTTTTATTCGCTCCTACTAAACATATGGCTAGAGAGGACGGCGACCTCCTGAATAATTCAATGCCCTATGCATTAGTACTGAAGCTTGCAGCTGGAGGTGGTACGCAGCGCCTCAAAAATCTCGACAAAAAGCTCCACGATGACTTGGCCAAGACCGGTTTTAAATTGACGTGGGAGCTCACTCCAGGGGGTGAGCAAGTTGGGTTCCCGGGATTCTTTTTCGAAGTGAGTGCGAGCGGAATCTGTCGGTGCCCATCCACGAGCTCATATATTGTCTAGCGAACAGCTTCTGGAACTAGTCAGTGAATTTTCCTGGATATATCGCTCAACTAATTATTTCCTGGTCGCCTTCGACAAGTGCTGGACACGGGTGTCGGTCAACTAATCATAGACGGCAAAATCAAGGTGATTGTCCGTATTCGTTCCTTTGGCTATGTTGAACTCCCGAATTATTTCCAACAGGTCAAGCAGGGCGTCGAAATCGAGAGGCTGGAGGCAGATGCCATGGTCTTCGGAGATGGTTCTCGAATTGCGGCGGATGTTATCGTTCTCGCGTACGTGTGCTCAACGCTGCTCGCCTTTCACCTACTCAACTTGATATAGCACGGGAAACGAACCAATCATTGCCAACGCCGTCTCCATCTTCGGCGAGGGAATCACAGACAAAATCGGATCCAAAATCTGGGGACTGGATGATGAGGGAGAACTTACACTTTGCTACAGGCCCACAGGAGCGCCTGGGCTCTGGTTTGCCCCTGGAACGTTTCAACACTCTCGCTTTTTCAGCAGGCATCTGTCCGCTTGTTTGCAATCTAAAGTCAGGTTGATAACAGTGTGTTCTTAGGCGATCCAGATTTTGGCGGAGGAGTTGGGGCTAAAATCTTAATATAACGCGGCCAGAAATTACTCGTGCGCCTTTTGATAACCGCTCGAACATAATCTGTGTCCGATACATATAATTATTCCATCGGCTGTGGAACGGAACCATGTTCGGCAATATTGCCATTTGGTGATCCTGCCTCCGACGAATCAGTCGCCCGGAGTGCTTTGCGCAGGGATGATCCGGGAATAAACCGGCCGGTGAACCTCCTCTACATCGTCATCTAACCCCACCATCATCCTTCGATACATTCGGAGCGATTTTTACGTGGACTGATCCACACCCCACCCCTTCGCTAGCGGAGGCAAGGCATCTCGGAGCTGGGCATGGGTGGTGCGCATCAGGCAGAAAATGAAATGCCCCCATCCGGCGTCCGCGATAACCACGACATGGAGTTGCATCTTGCCGCCGCTGCGCGCGAGGCGTGCGATCTCGTGCCGCCCCCGAACGCTGTCCGGCTTCGAGATGCGCGCTGTAAGGGCACTGATCGGCAGGACCTTTATGTTGAGAAAATCGTCGGCATAGCTGAACTGCGTGTAGCAGGGCTGCCTCTCGCCGAACTCCAAGAAGAACTCAGTGGAGCGTTCGATGATTGCGTCCTTGCGTCTGAGGTAGTCTTGATGGACGAGGTATCGCAGGAAGGCGCGTTCTCGTGCAGAGAGATGAGGAAGTTCGGGATCTGGATGTCGAGTCCACCATGAGTATCATTTAAAACTGACAGGCGAAACGAGGAACCTTTCGATTGCGCTTGTTTACACACGCTGCGATGCTCTCCAGAGGTCCAGTCTTTCTTCTGACAAATAGGAGAGCAGTAGGACACGCTGCGGCAGCGCGAACACCGTCGGAAATCGGTACGAGCAGAAACTTGAATGCACTGCGAGTGACATTGAGTTATTGCAGAAAGGGAGGAATGGAATGACTCGAACCTCGATATTGTCACAGGACTTGATAGATGGGCGCTCCTCATCAAATTTCGATTTGACAACCAGTCGTTCCTCGGCGAACTGGCGGAAAGCTGCCCAGTCATTCCATGAGGTTGAGCGGCGGAGACCTGGCGTCAGATTCAAGCTGTCGACCTGGAGCAGTGCCTTCTCGACGCGACCAAGAACCGAGTAGAAAGTGAGGGTCCCAGATAAGACACCTCGCAGTATATTCTGGACAGCATTCTCGTTGTTCCCGACGGCAGCAATCGCACAACGCGCTACCAACACGATCAACTGGGTGTCAATGGCTTCTCTTGCTCCTGGATAGATCGCCAAGTGCGATTCAATTAGTGGAAGACATTGCTCGATTATCTGAGAGGCGAGGCGTGGACTTTCCGTTGACCAGAGCCAGTTGCGAGCCTCCTGAGGGGAGCCACAAACTCAAGGGCATCGAGCACGGTTATCATCTCGTATGACTGTACGAGCCCGGCGTGAAGAAACTCGACAAAGTGTAAATGTTCGTCCTCCACTGTACGGCTCACGGAAATTATGGATGCTATCATGTTGGTATGGGCGATTACAAGGGAGGCCACGTCGAGGAAACTTCCTCCAGCGCCCTCGACGATGTCCGAAGAAATGCAGTCCTCGAAGAAGATAGGCCAGATGCGGCTGATATCCGCACCAGCACTCGGACTCGTCCACCACATGTCTTCGTGATGCAGGAAATATGCCCAAAGACGGGCTAGATGCGCCCGGGTTCGGCGGAAAGATTTCTGGAATTGAACACGGTCAGCTTAGGAATCCAGGAGAAGGGAAAAGAGCAGCACGTACTTCGAGCTCTCCCTCCCAAGATGATGACACGCGCCGACGCTCTGGCGAGGCCACTCCGAGGTCGGAGGCAGTCCATATCGCTGGTCCCCGCGCGCGCCGCTCGATACGCTGGTCCCGCGCTGGCGCTCCACGCGCAGAAGCGCGAGAATGGCCGCGTCGCCGCATGCGGCCGTCAACGTGCTCGCAAATCACGCCGTGAGCCGAGTATCTGCGGCGAGTTAGCACGGGAGGGCTTTGAAAGAGCCCTGCGTACCTCATCGAAACGGTGGCGGGAGGTGTACGACTCGGCGCGAACGAATCCAAGGCGGTGTGACTCCGGTGCCGCGGATAGGCTGTTACTCGTGCTCGCTCCCGGACGGCACTGCGCTCTCGTGCTCCCGCTGCGTGAGGGGTGGACGCGGCGGCGGCAGCGGAGTGGTGATTCAAAATGATGATTCAGAAGAGGAGGGCGGGGCGGGCATGGCGATGAGCCCCCCGACGCGCACGACGCCCACTTCCTTCTGGTCCGCTGCTTTGTTGTTTAATGCGTTTGAGCTTGCGCTGGGATTCGGGGAGGACGAGGGTGAGGAAGCGGCGGAAGCGCAAGGGGGAGGTGGCGGAGCTGAAGGTGAGGCGTGCGAGGGGGAGTGGGAGGGTTAGGAGACGAAGCGGGGGGAGAAGGGTAGGATAAGGATACCACTGTCCGCGAGCAAGGTAGGCAGAGGGAATGACGGAAGCCGAGCGCGCGATCTCGATTGGGACAATGCAGTGGAGATGGAGCGTGAGTATGACGAACGAGCGCGGGGACGAGTGGACGGGATGGGGTGGCAGAGAGGGAAGCGTAGATACGGGCAAGAGGATGGGAGGGAGTGGATACTCGGAAGAGGGTTGGTGATGTATCGGGGGACGGCGGTGCGGCGCAGAGGGATGGTGGGGGGAAAAAGGACGAACGCGGACGAGGATTGTGATGGAATGAAGATATGTGGGACGGAGTGCATGTATCGAGTCGAACGAAAGGAAAGCAAACGCACCATAATCGCCTCACACTCGTCCTTCTCCCTGTCCCCTCCTCCTCCCCCACACCGCACACCGCCCATCGGCACGTTAATTGGCGGCGCGAGGTACGCGTCCCACAAGCGCGGCTTCTTCTTTGGATCGACCTTCACACGCGGGCCGGGGGCACCTACGTCCCATTCACAATCGCCTCCTCGACCACGCGGCGGGGGCGCTTTCTCAGCAGCAGCGAGCGCAGAACGATCGCGGAAGAGACGCCGAGCAGCAGGATTAAAGTGGCGAGCAAGGTGTAGACTGGGAGATGTTAGGCCACTTATGGACTGGCGGGGAAGGGTAAGAAGGGACGCACGGTAGAGCTGGGCAGACGATTGGGCCATTGTTCGCGTTGGGTTCGGTAGGGGGCCCGCCCGTGCCGGTGGGGAGGGCGGGCGACGAGGAGACCGGGTCGGTGAACGTCTGCGAGAGGCTGAACGGCGGCGTCGAGCTCGTGCGCAGAAGCTGAGAAAAACGGCGGCGGATGTGGAGGGCTTCGACGCTGGGTTGACGGGGATGCTGTTTGGGAAGGGGAAGACGTACATCCTCATGTTCCCGGGCGGCTTCCTTGCGGACGTGGACGACGATGAGATTACCTCGGGGCCTGAGGAGCACCCGTTGTATAAGGTCCGTGATGTTGTGCAGTTATTCGAGGCATTCATTCATTCATCCAATCATTCCGTTTTCGGTGTTCACTATTAGGTGCTAGTGGAGCACCGCGACGGCTGGTGCATCGAACGCGGCTCGACATTGTGCTTCTACGACTCGAGGTACTTCTACCTCAAGTTCAAACGGCCAGGGGAGAGCGAGATCCAAATGCATTGGAATCTCCCGCCCAATATGAATGCAAAATTGGCGGAGCTAATTGAGGAGGCGCAACAGCCGGAAGACCAGATCGGTGAGTGCCGTGACGCGAGAAGGAAGGATCCGCAATGGGGCATGCAGGTTCTCACGAGAATTATGATTTTAGCATTGATGCAGGATGAGCAGAGGTGGATGCAAGTGGCGAAGATGAGGATGGTTCGTACACGTCCTAATTGTGATGGCCGTTGGGTCAAGGCTAATGAAGATTGGAACCAGACTACAGAGATTGGGTCAAACAGTATGCTGTTGCATCAGTACCGTCGTACTGTCCGGTATTATTGAATGCGGACTTTTTTTCTTTTTTTTTGGGACGGCTTTCAACGGCAGTCGGGAATTGGTTCTGGCGGCAACCTGCGGCATGAAGGTTTATCAGACGTCGGAGGCCTTCAACATCCCCTGCATTGAGGCAACGGTCGAGCTAGGCAAGAAAGAATTTTGAGGCTTGAGGCGGAGGTGTCATTGGTAATTGTTGCAACCATTGCATTGTCTTACCGCGCCACGGAGTTTGACATCGGAAAGGAAGAGTCAAAGATTACGCTGACATTGAAGGGCTGAGGCCTTGATTGATGTAACAACGTTAACGACGTGGGAAATACGGAATTGAAGCCATAGAAATGTGGGCGAAGTTGACAGTTGGACGCGATGTTGGGACGAAGCTTCGAGCCACCATTTGGTAGTCCGTCTTGATGGTGAGGTGCGCTTGATTTAGAGGACGGCCATTGAACGGGCGCTTGTTAAGTTGATGCTCGTAGTATTTTGTAGAGGGCTTGAGGTATCCGAGCACGGTGATTCAGCTCCAAATGGAGGGGAGGAAAGCAGTTGGGATTGGGCGATGATAATCGGGGAAGGAAAGCGAAGCAAGGATAGACAAGCTTGCCTGTTGAGCGGGCCCGGAACGCTCGAAAACGGGCCGCATGTCTGCTCAGAACGGTTTAGCACGTAATAAAACGAAGTTGCCGAGAGTTAAACGGAGATTGCCGTCTTTGTCTGAGAATAGACCTGAGAAAAACACATACAATGTGGCGGGCTCGGGACGAAATGGCTCGAGTGTCATGTGGATGGGAGAGAAACGTCAAATTGAGGTGATGGAAAACATGTGCATACTGATACGAGGGATGTGCTTAATACACGAGGTATGGTCAAGAGAAATGTGCGCAACGGGCGAGAGGTGGGGAGCAGCGAAATCCCCCTCCCCGCGGTTTCAAAACCCACTGCTTGCGTAGGAGGACCCCGCACCTCCAGTTGGATAGTGCCCGCCTGGTGGTGGAAATGCACCGCCGCCGGATGAAGAGTGGTCTGCGGGGGGGGAAATGAGATGGCATCCGGCGGGGACGCCGGATGCCGGGGCGAGTCCTCAACGCGTCCCAGCAAAAAATAACGGTGGTAAAAGAAAAATCGAAAAAATAATCGTCGCAAGGCACAGCCACATCCCGACGACGACGACCAGCTCCAGGACGATGAGGAGCAGCCAGGAGCAGCCCAGAATCACGCGGGTGGTGCATGGAGGTATCGAGCTCGTATTGATATAGTCCACAGGGAGATGGAGGCAATAGCAAGGAAACGCGAAGTGAAATGCGAGCTCAGTCGTCCGTCGGTGTATGCGTCCATCCAGCGAGTGACAGAAAACAACGGGGGAAGGCTCGGGGTTTACAGCGCGTACGGATGAGGGTGGAGAAACTCCTGTAAGCGAGAATACATGTCTCGCTTTTTCGCAAGACAGCCAGAGTGCCCCTCTCGCAGCAGGATCAGAATCCCAGCGAGATCACCGACATCTGCGAGCTCCAGATAGGGAAGTGCAGTACGCGGAGCAATCTGTAGGAAACTCGAAGGGCAAGGGCACAAAGCCCAGACGGGACCCCCCGCGCAGCGGGTAGGGCGGGTCAAAGATAGATGGGTCGCCGTCCGCGCATCCACAGGCAAGCGTGGGACCCCGACCCACGATCTCCGCGTCCACCCCGCAGAACGACACCCCTCCCACGCAGGGAAATGCTCGAAACATGCAAGAGAGAACCCCCAAAATTCCGCATCGCCACAATCGAAAAAACAAGGAAGAAGATACTCACCCACAAAACAACTGCCCACTTCCACCGCAGTGTGTGGCCCGGATGGGCGTGAGCAGCGGAGCCACTGAGAAAGGACTGATATCGGTGCAGTGGTGCTTGAGGGCAAACCGCGCGTCGTAGTCTTGCGCTTGGGCTTCAGGCGCGCCTTCGTGCGCAGCGGCACGATGCTCGTGCTGTGGTGCTGCGCTGGTCGCGGGTGGTGGTGACGGAGGAAGAGGTGGCGTTGGCGGTGGTAGAGGGCCAGTCCTCCCGAAAGGAGCACGGCCCGCGGCGGGTTGGGGTCTGAGGAGCGGGTGTCAGCGATGTACATGCTGGTAAAGAGAGACCGAAGAGAAGGAGGAAAGGGCGAGGAGGAGTGGATGGTGAGAGGGTGTATGAGAGAAGGAAGGTAACTAGAACCTCACATAATCAAGATCCATATATGCACCCGCAGCGGCCTCGTACCCGTCGAGGTTCCGGCACGCAGAGAACTCTGCGTAGGGCGCATTCGAGAGTTGCTTCGCGCACCGGAAATGGAAGAGGGTCGACGGGTCCATGACGGAGTGCGCCTCCTGCGATGCGTGTAAGGCGCCAGCGCGCGAAGGAGGAAGTCAAGCTGCTAGATGGGAAGTAGACGGCGGCGGGTGGGATGGTGGGGAGGCACGGGGAGCCGCGCGTGCAGATCGTGCGTATCGATCTTCGCCAGGATACGCACGCTCGCTCAGCATCAAAGGAATGCCATCTTGCCTGCGGGAGTCGTGCGGGAAGGTGTGTCGAGTGCGCATGGCGCACCGCGGGCTGTGGCGTGGGCGTGGGTGCTCTAAATCTGAGTTAGGTGCTAGCGGAGATTCGAGCGGCATGGACCGAGAATAGAAGACGAGAAGAGGACACGGTGTAATGCGTCTCCAGTGCCATCGATGGTGCCTAAGTACGATGAGTGGACGTCCTCTGAATCAGTGGATGATTCGGAGTCGAGATGAGCATGTATATTCGGTCGGAACTTGGACAGCTTGACATCAGCTAATACGATGAGTGGACGTCCTCTGAATCAGTGGATGACTCGGAGTCGAGATTCCGCTCGGAACTAGGGTAGCTCGATATCTGCCTGCCCGAGCGATTGATTCCTTGGGACAGAGGCTTTGGATCCGCGGGAAGAGAGAGCAGTGCTAGCACACCCCGTGGGCCATGGACGGCATCGGAGGAGGGACGACAACTTTAGTAACATAGGCATTCAATTGATGGCTTGATGCCTACTTTTGCACGATTTCGAACGCGTCGCGATGCTCGGCCATCACTGCATCAAATATGTTTAAGCCCCGCTGAGTTCGGCACCACGCAGTGGGCCCCGCGGCGAGCGAAAAGCTCCACGCAGTGGGCCCAGCGGCGAGCGTCATGCCCCGCGCCAGCGGTCGGGATCCGGGGTGGAAACCCCGGCCGTCCGGGCCGGCGCCCGAAAGAGATCCCCTGAAATACAGAATAGGCTCCAAAAACGCGAAGAAACATCATAATAAATGCGGAAAAAATCAGGCATGAAAGAAACTATATCCACTGTGCTACTCCAGTCTCAGACACGCCGTCAGGCCAAAGGAGGGGGGCCTGGGGGGAACACCGTTCCCCCCAGCTGAAAGTCCCTGCCGAATGATCTCTAATACGGCACGTCCCTTCAAAGTAGGCATCAGAGGTCAAAATAGGCATCAACCGGATGCCTACGTTACTATTACTGTATGTACTCGCATCGGAGATGAGGCTGGTTGATGCGATTGGTTGACAGCCTGATCGGCTGAAATCCCCTGATCTCAGATCTCAGATCTGCCAGTGGTTCAAGACGACACTATCAAGATCGAGCACCAACCACCCTTGGCTTACCGGCCGCGATAGCGAGACTTCACTTAAGCTGCACCCGCGGACCAATTTTAAAAAAAATCCCGGGCATTCCATTCCTTAAAGTCCTTTTTACCCCTATTACTCCCGCACGCCGGTCAAAGCGTGGGTTTTGGAGCGCGAATTCAAGAACCCTGTTAGCGCGGAAGCACAAGTATGTCAGGATAGCTATCGCCGCCACAGAGTGACGTGGGACCTGGAACTGAGCGTCGACCACACGTTGCAACGTCTTCTCCACCTTGCTTTCCACGACGTCCATGTCTGACCCCCCAAAGCAACCAAAGCCCAACCGGCGCCACAAGCGTAAGGAAGAACGGCGCAAAAACACTCAGAAACGCACTCCGGCACCCTCTCCGCAGCCGTCTCGAAGCACAACGCCAGCGCCATCTAACAGGCGAGGATTGTCACCCGGTGCTACGGGGAGTGAGTCTTTTTGTTCGCGTTCCAGCCACTGCTGATTGCTTCAACCTAGTCTTGCCATCTAACCCTAAAAGGGCACCCAGGGGCTTCGATAAGGGGGCAGATTCGTTGAAAGGAGGCGATACCGCTAAGACTGGTGTGTCTTGTTATTCCACATAAATGTACCTGCAGCAATTCATAAACAAACCCAGATAAGTCGGATACTGCGCAGTTCATGCCTGGTGAGCTATCTCCAGATATCTAATTCGTATTTGCTTGCCCACTCAGAACGATTCGTTATGCCAGGTGGGGCAACTTATAATGTGCATGGTATTTGTCATATTACACGAATCTAGGCCGAAGTGATGGCTCATTCATTGGTCATTAGTTTATGGTGGGACCGGGGGTTCCGGAGGCCAGGGTGGAGAACAGGGTGGTCCTGGTGGACCAGGTGAAGGACCCAGGTTCACATTCCCCTACAGCAATGTCAATCTCACAAATCCCGATGAAACTGGTATGCTCTTCTACGGCTTGTAAAAATTTTGAAGCTGATGAACCAATTCAAAGAATTAAAATTTATCAAGGAGAAGCTCGCCAACCATATTGCAGCACAGCATAAATTTACAGATCAAAGCAAGAGTCTTTGTGCACCTGGTACTCGTGTGGAAATCCAAGAGGACATCTTGAAGTGGCTATCACCACAGCCTGGAACCAAGGAATACATCTTCTGGATCACAGGTATAGCAGGCAGCGGCAAATCAACTCTCTCTGCAACTCTTGTCGACAATCTTCGCAAGAAGGATACACCTGTCGCAGCTCAGTTCTTTATCTCTCGTAACATCCCCGAAACGATTGATCCAGCCAAAATTATTCCCACTGTTGCACAGCAGCTTGCCGAATTCTCTCCAGCTGCTGCTCACATCATCCAGGGGAAATTGAAGAACGGCTTCCCTCCTACCCGGGGAGAGCAAGTAAAGGCACTTCTTTTAGCTCCGATCTGGGAACTTTCCAAATCTCGCGATGCGGTCATCATCCTCATTGATGCGCTGGATGAGCTCGAAGACGCGGCTGACAGTGTCATGGAGATCCTGGAATCAATTGCGCCAAAGGGCTATCACCTTCCTGAAAATGTCCGATTCCTCGTTACTTCTCGACCAGAGCATTGGGCCGACATCTCCAGGTCTAGCACTCTCGAGCTCGCGATGTTCACACAGCATTCCCTTGAGACAGAATCATCCGTGGATGAAGTTCACAACTTCATCATCGCAAGGATGAAGGAAATTACACGCTGGAATGATTGGCCAAGTGACGACGAGGTGCAGAAGTTATCGGACAAAGCCAATGGCCTTTTTCACTATGCCGCAACTGCTCTTCAGTGGATTGAGGGGCAGATTAACAATAGGGGGACGGCCTCTCGAAAACAGGTTTTCGAAAAATTTACCCAAATGGGTATTGGTCAGCTGGAGGATCTATACAGGCTCATTTTGACCTCGTTCGAGAACATAGACGGTCCAGCACAGGATGCAGACTGGCGTGCAAGTCAACTACGCGGCTTTCAGCATGTTATTGGGACCATTCTCGTGCTTGATGAGCCATTAACCATTCATCAAATCATTGCTTTATTGGCCGATATCCCAGAGGACGACTTCGATGTCACCAACTTCCTACAGCGGTTTCGCAGTGTCTTAATACCAGGCACGACTACATTTTTTAAGGAAGCAACACCGCAAATGCACAAGTCCTTCCGCGATTATATCATGGATGGGCATGCACCAGCAGAATTCCGTATCCTCACGGGCCATGCACACTTCGTAACAGCAAGAAGCTGTTTGGAGGTCATTGTCAAGGCAGGGAGCCAGTCGGATATCAGTTTGCAGTATTCTGTTCGTCATTGGCATCGACACTTGCGAGCAGCGGTGAAAGAAGGCACGACATGGGAGGATGAGACAATGTCGAACTTGTTTGGACAGATGGTGGAGAAAGCAGTCGTCGAAATCTGGGCAAAAAGAACAATGAACGTGGTGAATGTATTTGTTGATGTGGCCACTGCAGGGTGGGAACTGTTGAAGGTGAGATCAAAATATGGGAGAGAGAGCGAAGTGAATAATGATTTTCCAGCAAAATACCAATAAACACCGGATTGAGACTATTTCGAGCATATTAATGAAGGCGAAAGTGCGTGGCAGGCCATTGTTGAATGGCACAAGTATGCTAATGGGAGGCAATTCCGGTGGTCCATAGGAAGTGCGTGCTTTTCCTCCGTCGCTGCGGCTGATCTCGCTCACCCCTGCCTCGCCTTCTTGTCTCTAGTTTGTGCGTGCTTTACCTCTGTCACCGCGGCTGGTCTCGCTCACCCCTGCCTCGCCTTCTCGTCTCTAGTTTGTGCGTGCTTTTCCTCCGTCGCCGTGGCTGGTCTCGCTCACCCCTGCCTCGCCTTCTCGTCTCTAGTTGGTGCGTGCTATTCCTCTGTCGCCGTGGCTGGTTTCGCTCACCCCTGCCTCGCCTTCTCGTCTCTAGTCGGTGCGTGCTTTTTCTCTGTCGCCGCCGCTGGTCGCGCTCACTCCTGCCTCGCCTTCTCCTCTCTAGTCGGTGCGTGCTTTTCCTCTGTCGCCGCGGCTGGTCTCGCTCACCCCTGCCTCGCCTTCTCGTCTCTAGTCGGTGTGTGCTTTTCCTCCGTCGCCGCTGCTGGTCGCGCTCACCCCTGCCCTGCCTTCTCGTCTCTAGTCGGTGCGTGCTTTTCCTCTGTCGTCGCGGCTGGTCGCGCTCACCCCTGCCCTGCCTTCTCGTCTCTAGGAGGTGCGTGCTTTTCCTCTGTCGCTGCGGCTGGTCTCGCTCACCCCTGCCCTGCCTTCTCGTCTCTAGGAGGTGCGTGCTTTTCCTCTGTCGCCGCGGCTGGTCTTGCTCACCCCTGCCTCGCCTTCTCGTCTCTAGAGAGTGCGTGCTTTTCCTCTGTCGTCGCGGCTGGTCTCGCTCACCCCTGCCTCGCCTTCTCGTCTCTAGTGGGTGCGTGCTTTTCCTCTGTTGCCACAGCTGGTCTCGCTCACCCCTGCCTCGCTCACCCCTGCCTCACCTTCTCGTCTCTAGTCGGTGCGTGCTTTTCCTCTGTCGCTGCAGCTGGTCTCACTCACCCCTCCCTCGCCTTCTTGTCTCTAGTTGGTGCGTGCTTTTCCTCTGTCGCTGCAGCTGGTCTCGCTCACCCCTCCCTCGCCTTCTCGTCTCTAGTTGGTGCGTGCTTTTCCTCTGTCGCTGCAGCTGGTCTCGCTCACCCCTGCCTCGCCTTCTTGTCTCTAGTTTGTGCGTGCTTTTCCTTCGTCGCCGCGGCTGGTCTCGCTCACTCCTGCCCTGCCTTCTCGTCTCTAGGAGGTGCGTGCTTTTCCTCTGTCGCCGCGGCTGGTCTCGCTCACCCCTGCCCCGCCTTCTCGTCTCTAGGAGGTGCGTGCTTTTCCTCTGTCGCCGCGGCTGGTCTTGCTGACCCCTGCCTCGCCTTCTCGTCTCTAGAGAGTGCGTGCTTTTCCTCTGTCGCCGCGGCTGGTCGCGCTCACCCCTGCCTCGCCTTCTCGTCTCTAGTCGGTGCGTGCTTTTCCTCTGTCGCCGCGGCTGGTCGTGCTCACCCCTGCCCCGCATTCTTGTCTCTAGTCGGTGCGTGTTTTTCCTCTGTCGCCGTGGCTGGTCTCGCTCACCCCTGCCCCGCCTTCTCGTCTCTAGTTTGTGTGTGCTTTTCCTCTGTCGCCGCGGCTGATCTCGCTCATGCCCGCCTCGCCTTCTCGTCTCTAGGAGGCGCGTGCTTTTCCTCTGTTGCCGTGGCTGGTCTCGCTCATCCCCGCCTCACCTTCTCGTCTCTAGGAGGCGCGTGCTTTTCCTCTGTCGCCGTGGCTGGTCTCGCTCATCCCTGCCTCGCCTTCTCGTCTCTAGTCGGTGCGTGCTTTTCCTCTGTCGCCATGGTTGGTCGCGCTCACTCCTGCCTCGCCTTCTCGTCTCTAGTCGGTGCGTGCTTTTCCTCTGTCGCCGTGGCTGGTCGCGCTCACTCCTGCCTCGCCTTCTCGTCTCTAGAGAGTGCGTGCTTTTCCTCTGTCGCCACGGCTGGTCACGCTCACTTCTGCCTCGCCTTCACGTCTCTAGTGGGTGCGTGCTTTTCCTCCGTTGCCACGGCTGGTCGCGCTCACTCCTGCCTCGCCTTCTCCTCTCTAGTCGGTGCGTGCTTTTCCTCTGTCACCGCAGCGTCGGTGCGTGCTTTTCCTCTGTCACCGCAGCTGGTCGCGCTCACCCCTGCCTCGCCTTCTCCTCTCTAGTCGGTGCGTGCTTTTCCTCTGTCACCGCAGCTGGTCGCGCTCACCCCTGCCTTGCCTCCTCATCTCTAGGAAGTGCGTGCTTTTCCTCTGTCACCGCAGCTGGTCGCGCTCACCCCTGCCTCGCCTCCTCATCTCTAGGAAGTGCGTGCTTTTCCTCCGTCACCGCGGCTGGTCTCGCTCACCCCTGCCTCGCCTTCTCGTCTCTAGTCGGTGCGTGCTTTTCCTCTGTCGCCGCGGCTGGTCTCGCTCACCCCTGCCTCGCCTTCTCGTCTCTAGTCGGTGCGTGACTTCCCCTTCTTCTTCAACCTCAGTCTGATTTCTTTTGTTTCCATTGTTATCCAGATTGTGAGGCTTTCCGTTCCTTTTATCATCACTGACTTCCTCCGCTTCAAGCCTTACACAAGTATCTGGGATCATGGCCTCTTTCAGGCATGGGACAGCAACCAATCCCCCTGTCCTCCAGTGGCGTCACCTCATTAAGTATCAGGAGACAACATTTAGGAAGTGGAATTTTGCCTTGAGGGCATCCCGGGTGTTTGCAAGCCATTGAATGTACAAAAACAAATTGTAGTCAAATCATTACCCACTTGAGTTTAGGCTCCAATCCGGCCTGCCGATCGAAACTTCACTGTGTTGTGTCTATCAACAGCATTCATAGACAGACACTCTTACTTGGCCGATAACAATAAAAAAAACTCCAACAGTACCAGACAAACGAACCCCGCACCTGACCGCGGGTCGGTTGCCCCAACTTGTCCGAATCCCGGGCCGGAGATCGGTCCACTTCAAAAAGGGTTCGAGTCGGGTTCTGAAGAGGTTCGAACCCGAATGAACCGCAACATGTTGATAAACCAATTTTGTTTCAGTTTTCTGTGTTCCACGTCATACCACAGCACCAAATGAGATTTATGTACGCAGCAAGTTCATCAGGTCAAACAACGGTTGCTGAATTGCGTACCTGATCTAAAATTATTCACATTGAACGCATCCTTTCCTCTGGAGTGGTGTGCACACCGAGTCTTTGACGAAACGGTGCGCAATCACCCTTTCCCGTATCTACCGCTCATACTGACTTCTGCGCCCTGTGATAGCGCTACGCCGTCTCCCACCCCATCTCTACACCCGCTACGCGCCGCTATACCCCTCTGCTTCCGCTGCACAACGCCCTCCACCGCGTCCACTATCCTCCTTCATCCGCACCGCGATCCCCTACGCCGCCGCCACGCTGCACGGCAGCAACTCTCCCTCTCACACTCCCATCGCGTCCATCGTAATCATCATACCCATCGCCTTCCATTTTACCCTACGCTATGCTTACACCTGTGGGCTGTCTCTCCAACACGTTGACTTCGCCAGTGGCGTCCAGCTCAAGCCTCCGCATCCACCGCACCTATTCCAAACACAGAGTCGCTTTTCTTATTCCTGGGCCTCTCTCTGACACAGGCCCCGCGTCCCGCTTGCGCCTCCAATCCAATATATTTGGTGGGGATACCGTGCCCGACGAATCTTGACAGAGGTGCGCAACCGAGACTGCTCTATCCATCACCCATCCTCGTTGAAACTCTTTCTACTCGGGCTGCCCGTATGCACCCCGCGTTTCTAGCCCTCGTCTCTTCAATCACCCCGCTGATCAACGCCCGCGTTCTCCATCCACCGCGGCTCTAGGTACGTCGCAGTCTCGTTTCTTCGGCAGAAGATCGATGTCACTGCAGTGTACGTACCGTGGCCCCCACATGCGCAAAGGTTGGCTCCCCAGCACGCCCTCGCGAGCGCGTGCAAGACTACACCATGCCGCAAGCGCAGAGTCTCCTGCGAATCCGCGGTTCGCTCCGCGCGTGCGGCTTGCTCTTCCGCGCCAGTCTCGGTTAGCGCCGGGTCTCTGCCTGACGCGCCGGCCGTTCAAGGCATGCAACAACACATCTTTTGCGTTTGCTGGCGTGAGCGGCGACGACGTGGTGTTGTCCCCGTGCTTTCCCCCGCCACCCCGCCGCTGTACCTCGACCTACCACCTCCCGACCCGCACCTATCCACCCTTTCTCTATGTCGCAATCACCACAGCAGACGCAGACGCAGAATTCACCGTGGGGTACCTGTCGCGCGGTGATCTCTTCGGCCGACGCGCAGACGGCTCCCCGTTACCCGCTTCTTCTCGACGCGGCGTCGAGTGGCTCGGCGCCTCCAGTCCATTCAAGTTGCCAGTGGGCCATCTCCGCGACCTTCGCCTCCCGATCTCCCTGCATCTAGATATCTCGCATCGGTACCGCGCTCATCACCCATGTCTTCCAAATTATTTATTACCTCCGTAAGCTGGGTTCTTCGCCTGAGCTGGGTTCTTCGCCTGTATTTCTTGTGTCTTTCGCATATTATTGCCGACTATTCATTCCCGATTCATTCCTGAATTCCATGATTCCAGTCATTCTAAACTTATCACATAGGCATCGAGAACGAATAATACAAATATCCGGCGCCGCCAAGACAGGGAACAACCCTCGAGGCACCCGGCAAGTAAGCCCATCCCCAGTGTCATATAAGACGCCAGAATATTGAATGATCAACGTTTTATCCGACTGATAAATGACATCTCAGTCTGAACCAACGCAACTCGAGCGGAACGCAAAAAGGTCCACATAACCTAGTAGCCATGAGGTTAGACCGCTACTGACCCCACAGATATATAGCTACAAATCAAACGCAAGCCCATCTAACTGATCCCCAATTCTAGGCAGAAAAGTTGAGTGATTCAAGTTTACATTCAGCCGCAAGGAAACATAGATTTAGAGCAGGACGGTGCGTACAGAGCCCAAGCCACCAGAGACACGGAAAACGAATCAAGAGACCAGCTCAAATTTGACTTGAATGTTGCCCATGGAAAATTCTTTCCGGGGTTAGGGGATTTATTGCCGGAAAGCTCTCCTCCCCGCCATTCCCGGGAGGATCTCCTGATCGTAGCACTTGTCTGGCAGCCAGTCCAGTTCCCCGTCATCCCCCAGATCCCTTGAAAGCAAAGTGAAACCATCGACCGGATACCTCTAACTTTAAACAGCGCCCAACTGTCAGTTACTGTGAACAAATCCTCCACACCTACTATTCTGGGCTATTCGTTTTAGGCGGTCCTCTAAGTGTAGCCGACAAGCAAACACAACTGACGTTCCAAATCGGGAAAAAATCTCGAAACAAGTCTGCTAAGCAGCGTCGGGAAAAACATAGGCAAATTCTGTCCCTAACATTTTGTGTATAGACATCTAATTCATGTCCCTGCCAAGTCGATTTGACTCAAACTCGGAACTGACAAAGTTTAAAGCCTCACAAGTTGTCGAGCGGCTGGTGAGAAATTTTTCGTGATCCCGACTTAAATCTGCATAAACTTTTTTTCCTTGCTCACAACGGAGTGGTGGGATGGTCGATAAGGCAGCTAGAGCATCTCTCCATAAAATGTTAGGAGCCGATTGGGCCAATCTTGCTACACGATAATCTGATGCATTTATTTTATCCATTTGCCCATATTCCCGCTACCTTTAGGTAAGGTTTCTTATGTAGTGCATCTTGGCCCGGCCCTTTCCAAAAATGGGCATCCATATCATTTCATCAAAATTTGTGAGAGAGAAAAAAAAAATGTGTGTCTCAAGGTTGTCGGAAACGACTGTAAGACACCAGGTGGCGCAGGGGCGGGCGGCGGTGATGCGCGAGTGGGCGGAGGTGCGGACAGCGTGGGACGGTGATAAGCAGGCGGCGGAGGGCGAGCGAAAAGGTGCGGTGAGGACGCGATTACACAGGGGGGGCAGCGTGTCAACACTGCGCAACGTGTCCCAGTAGGAATGCAGTTTTGAACCGACGATTCAGTAGGCCTGGATCTGGCTCCCGAGATGCCGTCGGAGCTCAAAACGCGAAGGTTCAAAGTTCATTCGTCGAATTCGCAATCCTATAATAGAGGCTGTTGCTAACCCGAAAAGAGATTATCTGTTTGGTCCGCATGTTGAATTTTAGGTTTCCCCACGTAGCTAGTGGGTGGCGAGCTGCAAGGCGAACTGCGCTTTAGCGAGTGGTGCTGGTGCTGAGAGACGAAATGTTCGCACCCACGATCTACAATAAAGCCCCGTATACGGCGTACATCCCATCCGTCGGTGACCACGCTCTCGTCATTACCACCATGGATACTGTTGCTGTAGATCTTACGGATTATGCCTCCCTTCCAGTTCTTCCAGAGATTGAGGAGCTGAAGAAATTCATCGAGTCAGACAGTCAAATGTACATGATGTTCAATCAGATGTTCATGGACGACAATGTTTTGCCTTTGACACTACATCTACACAGTTTTTTTCTCCGCTGGAACTCGCCGCGAACGACACCTAGGTTCCGAATTATCAGTGGATGCTCCAGATAATCAACAAGTGGCTTCAGCAATCAACGATCTATTTCGAAATCGACGACTCTTGTCCTCACCCACGTCGGCTTCAGCGCCTTGCTCAACAAAGAGGTCAACGGCTATCTGAAGCGGTTGTTCGATAGAGGGGCATTTACCTTACGACGCCCGCCTCCGCCAATGTCCTCACTGCGGGCAAGGGCGGTGGGTTCAGTAAACCCGCACTCGCAGGCATGATGGAGCATTTTACGGGGCTCACCTTCGAGCAAGTCTTTGTGTCCTATCCCGCCGCGCCGCACTACGGGTTCACATGCTGGAACGACCTTTTCATCCGCAAACTGCGCCCCGGTATCCGCCCCGTCGAACACCGAGAAAGCACAGACATCATTAGCACATAGTCTCTCGTAGACAGACACTCTATATGAACGCTCGTACCTCGCTGTATAGAGTCTGTTAGTTACCGCGGGGTCGTGTATGAAGTGCTCTCTTATTACGTGATCTTACATAAGTTTGGTAGGCCGTGGTTCGAACCCGGGCCAAACAGTCGTTTTTGTTTTTAAGTATTTTTTGCTCCGCAGCCTTCCGTACCTCGAATTCGTGTTTCCAGGCTGCATTGAGGCTCTGGGTGATTTCTGATTTTTTTCTAGTCCATTTCAAGGTCAACTCTAACCATTTGTTGTTTCTGGGCGAAGGAATTGCATACCAAAGTTGCGACCTTTACACCATAGGTTCAAGGGCTTGTTTTAACATTCTGAATTGACAGAAAGGTAGTCATAGATACTAAAGCCCCATAAATCTCCAAGTCTCACTGAACATTATGTTTCCCGTGCAATGGGACGCGAATCGGAAAATGATTACCTAAGATTATGTAATAACAGCGCACTACATACACAAGCCCGCGGTAAACACTAGACTAATTAGCACAGCGTGTGAGAGCCAGTATTACAATGTTGCCACGAACGTGAAGGAGCGCGACACGTTCTGGCTCGATGGCCACTCGTACTGGTTGCGGGACATGCTGGCCCACGATGAGTTGGTGCCGCACTTCGTGGGCGGGATGGTATATCAGGGATACCTGCGGGTCACCTACTACCACCGCAGGCACACACCCGTCGCCGTGGTCGTCAAAAAAATCATTGCAGTTCCCGGAGCATACGTTTCCCAATCGCCTGTGATGCTTCAGTCGCCCATCCCGCTGGATGCACCGTTCGACACCCTCCCGATCTCCAATTCCCTGTCCTTCTTGCCATAGTGAGTGCACGTCTCATGTTCATCGAAGCAGAGGACCCGCGGGTCGGCCTGCACTGCTTCATCGTCGTTGGGATGCAGGAGATTTCTACGGCGGAGCCGGCGGTGAAGGAGGGACAATAGGTGAAGCGAGGGGCCCGGGAAGAGCTGGGGACGATTTTCTGTTGGCGCAGGTACAGGTGTGGAGGTGCTCGAGCATAGTGATGCCGTGGGCGTGCATGGGCGCAGGAAGGAGGAATCTGTGGGTCGGTTGTGGACGAGGTCGATGTCCGTGGCTGTGGACAGATGCCTCCTGCGGGCGCAGCCTCGAGCGCTTCTCCATCGCCCGACGAGGAGACGCTGTCATAGGGCTGCCACCCGTTGCCGTGACAGCAACGGCCGTCGAATCGACGGGTATTCGACGGGCACGGGCCGTCTCGAGACGGCCCGTCGAGAGGTTGAAAAAATCCTTGACGGGACGCCACGGTCAACGGCACGACCGTTGACGGTACCACGGGTATTAACGGGCGACGTAACATTGAATTTTGGCTTGGGAGTCCAAGTAATAGTGTCACAGATTCCTGTACAACCTTGGGGTAAGTGCGCATCGTTGCCTCGTTTCAAGTTGAACACGCGAGACGGCACCTTGCGTGCCAAACCAAGCTGAAGAACTTGAATACAGCAAAATTGAGGCTTTGGATGACCTGGAGCTACTCGGCTATCCTTGAAATTCGGAATCTAATGCCAGAAAGTTTTCACAAACTCTTGAAAGACGTGAGTTTGGGTCAGGTCCGGAAGGGGAAATGCCGTTTCGGCATTGCCCGGGTTAAGATTCCGTCACCATAAGTCGCCACGGTAAATCACAGAGGTTCAGGCAAGATTGAGTATCGGTGTGGGTTGTTTCACATACCCATATTTACCAGTTTAGAGACAGAAATAGCTGAAAGACACCAAGTTTGGGGACACCCGTCGAACGGCCGTGACGGCTGTTTTTCAACGGCAAAAAACGGCTCACACCCGTGCCGTGACCGTGCCGTCGATGAAGGTTCAAAATGGTCGACGGAACGGGCACGGCACCCGTTCGACGGGTGCCGTCAAACCGTCTCGACGGCCACGGGCGGAAGCCCTACGCTGTCACCTGCAGATGCGGATCCTTCGGAAGTACATGGCGAATCTTCCGCGGATAATTCGGTGTACGACCACGGCGCGCGTGTGGATAGCGAGGACGCGCTCCTTCTGACAGTCTGCGAGGAGGAGCCATACTGACCGTCGCCCGCGCGCTCAAGCCCATGTCGGAAAAATCGAAAACAGCTAATGCGGCCATAGGAGGCCCTGCATGGCCTGATCAGGCTGTCAGGGAAATAAAGCCCTGTCAGGTTTAAATATGTACCAAAAGGCGCATATCGGGTCTGGCACGGCCTGACGGTCCTTATACGGCCTGAAGGGGGATATCAGGAGCCGTCAGAGCCTATTAGGTTTGGGGTATTTTTCAAAGAAAATGAACGAAAAGCTAGTGCACCAGCTCTAAGGCTGGTGCACCTTGTACTAGGTCCTACTAATGGTTGGTTTTTGATTTTCTAATGATTAGGGTCTGCAACGTAATGACAGTGGAGCGGTTCGAACTCAGCCCAGTAAAAGGACTGCTTACCAAAAGACACATGCTAGACCACTTTGCCAAAGGAGCTATTATAGGTCTTGTCTGTGCGCTCATTTTATAGCTACGTTCCCGCCTGATATGGCCTGACGGGACTCTACCATGTCTTGTCACCGCCTGTCGCGCCCGACAACTTATCATAACTTCGAGTAAATTGCAATATTCAAGAAGTAATACAGCTAGTTCTTGCGTCGGCGTCGGCGGCCTCCAGCACCCCCTGCATCAGCTTCACCATGACCACCACCCGCTTCATGCTCGTCGCTGGCGGGCTCATCACCGCCGGCCGCCGGTCCATCACCGCCAGCTGTCTCCTCCTCGACATCGGCATCAGCGTTGAGCGCTGCCATGACATCGGTCACGGAGCCGCCCTCTCTATCGTCGGCCCTGCCTCCCAATCCCGCGCCTCGACCGGGGAAGAAGATGTCGTCCCAGACCCGGAAAATATTAAATACCGAGGCCTTCCGCTTTTCGAGTCCGGTGGTAAGGTATTTGACGTACAATTCGTGGTCGGCCGCCCAATTGATTCCCGTTACCGTGCCATTTTCACGAAGGGAGTCATCTGCGGACAGGCCGAATCGAGCCTAAATCGCTGCATCAGCGCCAACGCAAATTTCAATGCTCAAAAACACTCACCGCGATGGCAGATGTGGCGATATCACCGGGAGTCGTGTGCTGCAAGCTCCAAATCTGGTCGTTGGTCTCCGCATGGACAATCGGCGGTTTTCCGGCCTTCAGAAGAGGGACCGCGCTGGGACCACGGATAAGCGCAGCGAATACCTGGCGCCTAATTCAGCAGACGTGCTACAGGACTGCTGGAAACATACTAAGTGCAGCTTCGGGTTTAGGAAGATCGTGTCGATGTCGAATTCGCCTCGGAAGTCCTTGTGGAGGATTTCGACAACCCACGGGTCGTACTTCTTGTCGGTGGTCCAGCCAATCTGGCGCCGGAGCTCGTCTTTCATGCGAGATGCGCTGGACATCAAATCTTCGTCGGAACAGTCGAAAATCGCGGGGCCGGCAGTGCGACGGACTCGATGGGAAATATTGGAGCGCTGGTCGCTCATCCCAGCCCGGAACTACCCCCCAGCTCGGTGAGTTCAAGGTCGCGGAAAGTTGTGTAAGACTCACCTCGTCCGCCAGACCATTCTTCTCCATTTCCGCCATCTTGCTCCGGAGCGCCTGCGGTAAGACCTCCCGCAGCTCCACCAGCTGACCCTGCATTTTGCTGGCGTCGGTATCGAATCGCTCGAGGGGGTTATACTGCTCGTCGACTGCTGTAGTGAAAGCCTGCTTCTTGTCGCGGAGCCAGAGTGAGCTTGTAACTGTGAATTTTCGACCGAGGATTTTAATGTCGGCGAGGTCACGGTCGTCTGCTGGCGCGGGGTGCTCTTTCTTATGTTTTTTGCGACCCCTGCGCGGCCGATCTTTGTTCGTCACGTCCGCAAGGCGTCTGCGCACGGTCTTCGTTTTATGCTTGGCCTCATTCACGAGCGCTTGCTGTTTTCTCAGCGCCTAAAATAATTGTGAGTGGTTTGGAATCAAATGAAGCACCCCGAACTCACGCGATAAAGGGCCTCGTGGGTTGCGTCGGGTCCAATTTGGGGGCTTGCCTCACGTCCAGACTCGGAGGATCCGCTTTCCGAGTCCGAGTCCGAGCGTTCCTCGCCACTGTTCTCGCCCGAGTCGGAGCCGCTACTGGGGGTTTCTTGCCGGCGAGAAGCGCGACGACCGTGGTGGGGGCTGCTGTGTCTTCTTCTCTTCGACATTGGGCTGACTCGGAGATGTGGGTGTGGTTACGTCGTCGGTGCAAATATTTGTTTTTGGAGCGCCCACGTGATTCACGTTTGTCGCGTTCTCCTCTGCCTCTCGCACAACATCGATGGTACGCCAGAAGAAGCCGACTAAGCGGTGGTGCAAATGGTGCTCTGAAAACCGGCACATCAAACTGTTCGACAAGCATGTGGACGCCTGTAAACGGAAAGCAAAACAAGATGCGAGGAGGCGGCGCCAAAATGTGCAGCTATCCCAGGTTTCTGGGGCCAGCTCTTTTTACTGAATAATTCCTCAGGAAGGGGTCGATAAGCTACAGATAAACCGGCGCTCCAATGCCCGGGAGGCCTGGACCAAAGCGCGGGATGAGATACCAGATGATGGTGAGTACAATTGATTTACATCCACTGTGATTGACCTCCTCTGATTCGGCTACGAAAGACGTGGAAATGGGAGATCCTGGGCCTTTTCCGGATCTCGACGAGCACGCTCCCGAACCTGCCCCATCGCTGCCGGGCAGCAATTACATCGAGATTGTTTCACATCCACACAGCGGTCGCAAGTCCACTATTGTCCCGCTGGATTCTCACGCACCGGAGCCCGAAGGACCAGAAAAAAATCTTCTTGAAGAGCTGCAGCGGCCCTGGGCGCCATTTCGAACTCGCGCCGACTTTGAGTACACGGCTACGGCTGTAGTCGGCGGTTTGAGCAAGGAAATCATTGATCTCCAGCTGCGCGGGATCACCGGCCCTTGGTCGGTCGGTGGCTCAATGCTCACGATCAACAATTCGGCTGAAATGGCCCAATCTCTGGCCACCGCACGGGAATATGTTGTTCAGGTTCGTGCATTCACTTACATGATTTCGCTTCGACTGAGCTCCTGTAGTTTGAGACTGTAAAAATCAGTGCTGAATTCGAAGGTCGAGAATACCAATTCGAGTTTCAGTATCGCGATCCGTGGAAATGGATCCTCGAGCTTGTCACCGACCCATCGCTTGCCCCGCATTTCAATTGGTACCCAGTTCAAAAATTCCTCCATGATGACGGCCGCACCACGCGGATTTACGACGAGCCTAATACCGGGGATCTGTGGTGGAGAGTTCAAGACTCTCTTCCGTGTGTCGCTGACCTCCCACATTGTTTTGTACCGAGCATTCTATGGCTGGACAAGGGAATTGTTACGAAGCATGTGCGCAAACACCCTATCGTCGGACGCCTCGCTTCCTTGCCATCTGCGATCCGGAATGGTTCCGGGAACGGGGGTGGTGTTCTGTTCGGGTACATGATAATAGTAAGCTAATTTTTTTTGCCTTCTGTCGTAGCATTGCTGACATTCGGGGCAGATTCGTGATAGATCTGACCCGGACGACCGCAACACGGCAGAGACAGTCGCCTGGGCGCGCTTCAGGCGCGAGGTCTATCACAAAGTGTGCGGAATAATTTTCAAATCACTCCTCCGACCTGCGAAAAATGGTGAAACCGTAAAATGCGGTGACAAAGTCAATCGAGTATTGTTCCCTGGTATTCCGTACCACTCCTTGGACGGAGAGGAAGCTTGCAGCATGTGCGCGTGCCGGGCGGCGCTGGCGAACTTCCCTTGCCCGCGATGTCTCGTTCCGAAGGCGCAGCAACATGCATTGCTCAAGGAATTTACCCCACGCACAACAGAGTCAATGAAACGGGTGTATGAAGCCGCTTGCATTGCTACTACGAAGGCAGAACAAGAACAAATTCTACAATCTCATGGGTTGCATCTGACCGAGGTAAGCGTAAACATTCGATCGGCCAGCACGAGTAACCTTTTTTCAGAACTTCTTCTGGTCTCTGTCGAACTCGGATCCGTATCGAGGCTACACATACGATGTCCTGCATGCCGACGATCTCGGAAAATGGGGTAAACACCTCTGGCCCCTAGTTCTCGATGTGCTGAAAGAGCGTGGGTACAAGGGTCGTTTAACAATGAAGTAAGTTTCATTTTGTTGGGCCGGATCGTTCTGAAACAATTATAGTATGGCTGCAGTACCATCCTGGCCGGGTCTCAAACATTTTCCGAACGTAACGACAGCTGAATACTTCGATGGGCAAGCATTTTTCGACATATTAAAGGTCTCACTAATACATATTCAACGCGGTTGAAATGCTTACCCCATTTTTAGTGCTTACTTCCTTGTATTGTGCAACTTCTCCCACGGAATTCAGCGCTGGTTCATTGCATCAGGGCGTACACACAGTGTCGCATGATGGTTGGACTCCGTTGCACGACTGACGAGAGGATCACCAGATTCCGCGGCTACATCAAGAAGTACGAGAAATTTTGCTCGGTGAGTAATTTAATCAACCAAGGTGCTCTTTCTCAATTCAATCAGCGCGTCTCGGAGGAATATGGGAAGAGCTTCGATTTTCCGAAGCAGCACGCGACGGCGCATGTCATCGATGACTTACGCGAGAAGGGCACAATGAATCATCACACTACTCGCCTCGGGGAAGGATTCCATCAAGAGGTCAAAGCCGCGTACGCTCAAACGAATGGGAAAAACGAGGATTCACAGGTGGGTTCGATGATTTTAGGGTACGTCCGGTGTTGACTAAGGAGCACTGCAGCTTGCTCGGCTAGACGAAAATCACGAGGCCATTGCTCTCATTCGCATGCGGGTGGACAAAAGCGACGAGGCTCTTCGGCAGAAAGGCAGCGAGGATGAAGCTGATCGCGACAGCATGTCCGACCCGGGCAGCTCCGAAGACCATTGGTCTTGCGGTGCTTCGTTCACATGGACGACGTCCAACGTTCTGGAACATGAAATGAGGGGTAACCGCTTCTACGCAAATTTCGATGCAAAACTTCGCAAATTTATGGCGGACGAGCAGTCGGAACGCTTCGGGGACACGGTTAAGGTACACAACTTATTCAAACTGCCGCTCGTTTAACAGAAAATTTCACTAGATTTGCAGACATCGCTGTCTGTACCTCAATTATCAGTCCACTGAGAATTGGACTGAAGCACGCGACATCCTGCGGTGCAGTCCAAAATTTCACGGCCAGGAACGACACGACTTCGCACTGGTCAATATGACTGGACCCGGCACAAATTTGACCTGCGCGCACATCTTGGATTTATTTACCTGCAAATCCCTCGATGGAACCAGCCACGACGTCGCGTTGGTAAGCATGTTGAAACCCAGCTCGTGGAAACCTAACACAGTTTGGGATGGATGTCGCGTGTACGAGGAACCGAAGCAGACACAGCTGATATTCATGAAGTATTTGATACGGGGAGTATACATGTGTCCCGTGTTCGACTCCAAACGGGACAACTTGGTTTACCTCCTTGATACAGTCGACTACGACATGTTTTTACGAGCAGGAAATTAACTACGTCTCAATGTAGCCAGCCCTCCGACGACCACCTTATCTGGACTGACGTGCCCTGACAACGACCTTTTAGTGCCTTATAAGGCACCCCAGCAAACCTGACAGGGCCTTGTAAGACCGTCAGGCTCTGGGATGCCTTATAAGGCTTTTTCGATTTTTCCGACACAAGCCCGATCTGAGGAGCCTGAGGAGCCTGAAGTGACGCTAGAGATTCCGCCGCATGTCCTCCTGGAAGAGATGCGGCCTCCGTGCCCGTCGAGGCCGTGTCCTTTACCTTTGCAATTTTGGCAACACTTCAATGCAGTCCATAGCGTACGATAATCAATCCATCAATCGACTTGATTTCCCCAATTTCGGTACTACGTGCCGGAATTTAGGTCTGTGATTAGGCTGTCCAGGGAAGGGAATGAAGAGAAACGGCGGGGTGAGGGGGACGAAGCAAGTATAAAGCAGGAAAAGCTACGGAGGAGACAAGCCTCGGATGGGAGTCGGAGAGAAACATACGAGGAATGAAGCACGCAAAATACACCTCGTCGACCGTGACCCGCCTCCTCAAATCCACCCGCGCCACTTCATCGTGGCACACAAATCCAACCAGCATGCTCGTGTCAAGCTCCGACAGCGGTATCTTGCGCACGCGCGCGCAGCTCGGCCGTGCGCCGCCTCAGCCTCGGCGCCTGCCTGTGCCCCTGCGCGTGCACAAAGTCTGGGCTCATCGACCCCCCGTGCGCGTACCGTATTCGAGACTCGCGCTAGCCCGTACTCGGGACTCAAGGACCCGCCGCGTCGGGGCTCATAGACCTGGCGCACGCGTACGCCTCGGCTCAGCGGGCAGCGGGTGTCGGGGACGTGTGTCGCGTCGTGTGTCCTCGGTGCGCCGGCGGTACAGACGGGCGGTACAAGGGCAGACACCAAAGGGCTGCGAAGTAGAGCCGCACACAGCGAGCAAGGAGGAGCGCGCGGAGCACGCATCCCCGACGCGTGCAGGCGCATGCCCCGAAGAAACAAAAAAACAGGTATGCACCTTAATCGTCTCGTAATACACGAGCTTCACGCCATCCAATCGCAGCCAGATATCAAGGAGGAGATGCACCGAACGATCCCCCATGGACGCGTCTCTGCTTCCCGTGTGTTTTTCTGTCCTTCTAAAGTCTGACAAGGACGATCCGCGGCCGTGTGAGGACGCGGCCGAGCGGCGTCCGTGCGCCAAGTTCCACCGAGATGTTTCCGTGTCCGTGCCCCGAAGAGGGAGGAGGGCGCTGGGTGCTGGCGTGGCAGGCGAGCGCGACGCGGCGTAGACTTTGGTTTGGTAGAGCGTCCCTTCGGTGGCGATGGACACCAGGACCGCACACGGGGAGCGCATTAACTAGAATTCTGGAGGGAGAAACAGAGTACATGGTCAGTAAGAGCTTTTGAGTCGGAAAGATGAGGAGACGGGAACGTGAAAAGCCAGAAAGAGGAGATGGGGAGGGGGAAGGAGGGAGGAGGAAGGGGGGAGGAGGAAAGGGGAATAAACGAGGTGCAGCGGAGGAAGGGAAGGAGGGCATGGAACCCATATGGACGAAAAACAAAAACGATGAGTGAAAAAGGTCAAAGTGCGGCCTGACAAATGAATCCATCCCGGGATGGACGAGACATGGACCTTACATTCATTTCAGAGGTGGCACATTATGATCAGTGGCGGCACATTTCTCATCAATGTGCCGCCTTTCTCAGGTACATGTGCCGCCTCTGAAACAACAGCGGCACATTGGATGTGGCACTTTTGCCGGCGATCCGACAGGATTAATTGATCATCAATCAATGCCGTGGCACGGTACAAACCGGAAACGATTTCCGCTCACCGAGAACATAGCGGAGAGCAAAGATTGTATTCACTAAAGTACTGAACAAAATCCTATGTACACCTCCTGCATGTTGAAATCACATCTATTTGAATGAATTTAGTAGTTATACAGACCAAGATAGCCACTAAACAGACCTTGCGCAATCTAGGTTTCTTTTTAGCCTGCGCCGAACTCGAAGCCTCTTCCTCCACTAGCCGTTTTCGCGCTGTTGGCTGTCTGGAACGCGAGGATCCGGATGCAAAGATATGGGCGGGGTCAATCCCATCCAATTTGTCGCGCCGTGTTGTTTGCGCACCAGAGGGGGCGAAATCTGCAGTCGAAAAATCGTCAAAAAACTGAGATCAATTCAGAGGGGGCGCTGTTGGTACTGTAGGGCGGCTTGAGCTTAAGCCACAACGTTGCCAACGTCAACATGGCTTAAGCCACTGTGGCTTAAGCTGGCTTGAGCCAGATCTATAGGCAGACTGACTCTCTATAAGGTGTGCATGTGTTGTTTGAGACAGACTGTGGCTTAAGCCATGGGTGAATGTTGGCTTAAGCCAGCTTCAGGTGTGCATGTGTTGTTTGAGACAGACTGTGGCTTAAGCCACCATGGCTGAAGCTGGCTTAAGCCAACATGGCTTAAGCCGGCTCAAGCCATGGGTGAACCAAAAGAGAGAGAAAAAGTTAATTCAAAACAGCGAAATTTGATTGAGTTCTTTGATCAGAAATTTTGATTGAAATAAACAAGTACATTCAGCCATCCTATTCTACATCAGCTGTTCAATCAATACTGGGATCCGGCCGCTCAGACTTGATATGTTGTGCCAGACTGACTCCAACCATGGGCCAAGTACCACCAACCTTCTCAAACTGTTGACACATATTCTTCTCCATCTGTTCATACATGCTTGCCACCTTTGATGCATAAGCCTTTCTTCCTGGGTCGTTTTCGTGGTCATCAGCAAGTGCAGTCCAGACTGAGTGCATTTTGTTGAATCCCTGTACTGCACGGCGAAACTCCTGCCCAGCAATTTCGAGCTCTTCTTGCCATCACTCCACATCTGCCTGAGCACGGTGCCACTGTACTTTTGCAGCCATATAACAGTGAACTTGAATGGTCGACAAATGAGATAGAGAAACTTACAATCTTGCACATATTTGGCTTCTTCTTCATCTGTCAAGTTTCCATAATAACCCTGTCGCCAAATCCAACCTTCTGTCTTTGCACCATCACCCACGTTGTGTGGCTCATCAACTCTTTTTGGGTAGAGGTCCTCATCCTTGAGTTCAGGAAACCCAAAATTTGGGTCTTGTGGGTCGCATCCAAGTGCAATCATTGCATTGCGAGCATGTCGATATTTTTTGACATATTTATTGATTCTTGTTTGAATATCTCTGATTTTTCTAACTGCACGTGTGTTTTTAGCTTGACCCCAAACAGTGTTATTGCGAGTGTTTTTGTGCTGTCTGAGAGCCTGGCTATGCTGGATGTGCTCGCGCAAGCTACGCAGAGCATCATTTGCTTGACCTTGCCGCAATTTGAGCTCCTCTGCTCCCAAGGCCTCTAGTCCCAGTTCAGCTCGCTCTGCACTAGTAAAGTCGGATGGTAAGAAAAGTTTATCCAGTTCAGGGGATGTGTAGGCTCTGCCCCAACAAGTGGGATGACTTGAGGACAGATATCCTGTCGTTGCTGATGCCATTTCTTGATATCTGCTGCTAGCCGCTTTCTATCACCTGCACTACCTTGCTCCTCATCATCACTGTCTAGGTGGTCTTCATTTGCTCTGCATCCGTGGCATGGTGTCCCTGCTGTTGCATGCCTCGCGCTGTGTCTACCTCCCCAACTATGCCGTCAATTCGTTGTCATCTCCATATCCCCCTCACATCCATCAATACGCCGCTGTGTTACTCGCATCAAGCAACTAGCGGCTCCCGCCCAGTGCACGCCAAGGCAATGGTGAGATCTCCAGGTTCAGCCAGGATATAAATGTGATTGATATCACATTGGTAGAGGATGTGGGTCACACAACTTCATATCTGTATTCCTCCTTCATAATATTTATTATCCCTTTATATCCTGTACAGTAGCAATGCAAAATTTGTTTTTTCTGTGATGTGAAAAGAACTGAGCTGAGAAAGGGATGCACTTTTTTTTTGGCTGAAGCCGGCTTAAGCATGATGGCTTAAGCCACGGCTCAAGCCGGCTTAAGCCACGGTTTGAACTCGATCAAAGTCCTGCCAAAGCGAAGCCAAGCTGGCTTGAACCCGGCTTAAGCCAGCAGCTTAAGCCATGCATACCTCCAAGTCTGGGGGATGGCTTAAGCCACCCCCAACGTTGGAGACGATGTGGCTTAAGCTTGAGCCGCACCGTTGCTGGCTGTTGGGCTTCGAGTTTCACGTGAAGCGGATGAGATGGGGCAGAAGGAAGCGTCGAAGCGACCATATCGGGATCCGGCATGCTCCGGGTGAGAAACTCCCTCAAAATGGCAACATCAATCCACTCGTGGTTGAGGAATCGGCCCGCGTTCGATGCGATGGACGTGGGGGAGTAAAGCTGTCATCTGGCGCGTTAAAAATATGCGGGGACGCGACTAACACGATGTACATCGTCCCGGAAATCCATCAATTGACGCGCCGAAAGGCCGTCGAGGAAGTCCCGGTCGGCGGGGGTATGCTTCGATGCTCGGAAACCATCAGCAGGCATTTTGACGCGCTTTTCGACGCGTGGGGAGAGGGTGTGGTGGTGGTAAGAAAAAAATGTCGGCCAGCAGGGCACCCGCCACATATCATGTCCCGAATAGGCACCGTTCCAAGGGCGGCACATCTTAAAAAGGCAAGTGCCGCCTCTTATTGAAACGCGGCACATTGATGAGAAATGTACCGCCATTGATCATAATGTGCCACCTCTGAAATGAATGTAAAGTCCATGCTTTGTATATCCTCAATCCACCTACACCTCCACCTGAAACGCCGGTGCCCATAGCCCCGGGAGGAGCAGCGCACACCACCCGCGCACCGAGTGAACCCAACGAAATGTGCCGAAATGAGCAGAGTGACTTGGCGCAAGAAAGGGAAGGTATGTCGTGTGGTTACATAATCGATCGCTGGGAGCGGATGGCATGGGCGGCGGTGGTGAATGGGTAATGCAAAGGTAGAGAGGGAGGGGAGGTGAGGAGGCAGTGTTAGTTGGAGGGAGGGGGGATGTGGGGGAGGAGCGAAGAGAAGTTGGACGGAAAGAGCGACGTGAGGAGAGGGTGCGGGCAACAGCAAGGGTGCGCGGCGACGAAGGAAGGACGACATAAAAAAGAAGGGGGACGGGAGGGCAGGATGGGGATGTATCGACGGAAAGTGTATGAAGTGTCGTATCGAAAGATATCCGCAAAAGAGAGTAGAAAGTAATAAAGCAAGGGGCGATAAACGGAAATGAAAGGGAGCCGAAGGAGAGACGAAGACGAGCGCCATGCGGTGCCGCCTAGGCCGAGGAGGTCACGGATGGGCCCGAAACCCGCGCGGTAGGCGCACCAAGTGCAATATTAATGTACATTGGTAACCGATCTGCCTACGAGAAAGGCAAGCTTGTCGGAAACGTCATCGTGCAAACCACGCCAAGTGCCCATCAACCTGCCCTGAACCCAACCAAACAAGCCTAACCACAGTTCAAAATAATCCATTCTCGGCTCCAGATGCATAATAAAAGCTCGATAATTCGCTGAGACCTCTAATATACACATAGGCCGTCTGGAACACGTTCCCCCAGCATTAGTACCTCATTTCGTCCATAGAGCATCTTTTTGTGTAGGATATTAGAGGGAAGTCCAAAATGAAGACCCGAAGAAAGCGGAAAAAGTGAGAGAAAGGTATAATATCCCTTGCCAACATGTCTTAATCTTTAAGCCGGGCATAATATGACGAGGGGACATGTTGGCAGTGGTGGGCGGAAACTGCCGAAGAGTTTAGGGCAGGTTGATGGGCACTTCACGTGATCTACACGATGACGTTCGCTCGTCAAACAGATTTAAACTCAGATCGACCGGTCTCCCTACGAACGATTTGTCTTCGTACGAGAGATCGGTTACCGGTCTAATGTCGTCAGACCTCATGAATGTCGCCCGCTCTGTAACCTATCACATTCGCAATTCTTGGAAGCCATTTCCCGTCTTGTGCTGTCGTCGATCAGTCCGTTGACCTCTATTCCCTCTTTTGCGTGTTTCCTCCCCCCTCCCTCATGCTGTGCATACGCCCATTCCCCTTACCTCAACCGAGTTCCAACGGTCTTTTCCTCTGACTTCACGGAAAACATTGCTTCCTTTCACAAATAGGGGTGAGCAACCACGCGCTTTTTGTTGTCGGCGGGCGCTTGCGTCTGATCGGTGACCCTCCACAGACTTCTGCTCCCCTCACGCGGCATGGACATATGTCAACGGAAATCTGACGGTTCTTCTCTCCAGCTTTACGAGACGAAACCTCGTTGCGTTCTTCCTTCAAAAAGGAGATGATCCTTTTCGTTCGTCGGTGTCTAATGTCCTCCAGATTCCTGTCTCTCTTGCGACCCTCCGTGGCACGATAAATCTGTTTCACAGTCCAAAGTTCTGACTCACCCAGGTCGGATCCTCCAGAACGTCTGAGCTGCTCGCAGAAATCGGAAGCACGGAGTGAGAGGGCAAGCGCCGGCCTTGTCTGCGGCACACGACGCCAGAAAACACGCTGTCTTAGCAAGGATAACAGCGATCGTTCGTATCTACACGAAAACGGGACAT
The DNA here is from genome assembly GCA_029204335.1 of Mycena vulgaris. Lineage (NCBI taxonomy): Eukaryota > Fungi > Basidiomycota > Agaricomycetes > Agaricales > Mycenaceae > Mycena > Mycena vulgaris. The sequence continues at coordinate 612,042 of JARGYA010000046.1, forward strand.
CCAAGTGCGAAAATTGCCGAAACTAGTACTCATCACCTGGACATCGACGGCGATTCATCTCCCTCTGCAAACACTGGCCGCATATTCGATGCCACAAATCGCTGGAATTTCCGTGGATTATGTAGAAATGGCGGTTCGAGATTCGCTATCAATTTCCAGACCTACGTGTTTATCCACGAGCCTACATGCATGAGCAGGTAGGACCGCTCCGCGCCGCCACCTGCCTTATTAGGGTCTCCAGAGACACCCCCCACCAGGTTTCCCACTGTGGAGTGGGACAATTTCATCTATAACCAACCGCCCACCGGTCTTGGGAGTCAACTAATCAGTCTATATGTTCACTACCGGCAGCGATCCTGCATGCTGGCTAGCTGCGCATGTAGGTCTGGTGACACTTGGGTGTCTGTCCCTCTGAATCTCTTGATAAATTGTAGGGCAAAAGCAAGAGGACGGACGGTTTGTGGCGTCTTCTGAGTGCCGCCTGGGATAAATGGAATGGGGGGACGTGAATGGATACTTTGTGAGCTGGCGGTATAAATGTGAGTTTGCTCCATCCATCGTCCAGTTCGCACTCTCGCCACTCGGGTCTCTCAAGCCAACCTCTCATAGTTTTCTTCTTGTTCTTCTCATCCGACAGTGTCTGGCATTCGCACCCGGAATTCACCCACACCCCCCTGGAACAACAGCCGTCTCAATCTTGGTCTGCACGGTAAGACACCGATGAAAGTCTTTGGCCGTGCGTCGAAGACTTCCCTTTATGGCGCAAGCACTGCTTCCGGTCGTTCTTTGCCTTTTAAATCAAACCCTTGACTTTGAGCGATTCTAGGTTCGAATCCAGCCTGTCTATGAAAGCAAGCTTGTCGATAGACAGGCTGGTCGACCTGGGTTTAAATTAGCGGATCAAAAAAGTTACCAAAAAAGGCTATTGGCTAACTCACTTGTTTCTCCATGAAATTCCAGGATTCCTTCGCGGGTCTCATGGCCTCGTATCTTAAAATGTATTTAGCTCTATTTGAGGGTGGATGGCTAAGTTTGAGTCCGCTAGATGAGAATCCGTGGCTTTTGTTGTTCTTTGTGTCTGACGTCACCCCGCTCGGAACCCGGTCCGGAATAGCTTTTTTTGTGAGATTTTTGTATTCAACTGGTCTAGAGCGATTCCCACTCATCCCATTGACTCCTGTAGAGTTCTTGAGTAAATTTCCAGATTCCGAGCCCCCAGGCCTCAGAGTGCGATCCAAGTGCGATCCACAGTTTTCTGGGTACTATTAGAGACCCCTTAGTTGGCCACCCTACTTAGTTGGCCACTTGATTCCTATAAGACCAGGGCTTCCTAATTATGACTGGGCATAATGCATAAACAGAATACGACCTCCAACGAATGTTCGGACCAGATTTCAGCCGAAAGTGATGGGTTGATCGGGAGCTACGGCATCGCGGATCGGGATCCGAAGCGTGGGGACATCAATTTCTTATCAATCGGACCCCTCGCCTCATTTGCCATCGCCATTTCTCCACCATTTCTTCCTCGATCCACGACTTTGGGGGCTCGTTCGGATCCCCCGATGCTGGCCTTCCATCTGAAGAGATACTGGACGGCAACTGACTGAACTATCACTCTTAACACACCCGGGAAAAGCACGACTTCATTTGTAGGTCAGTCATGCTGGCACCGTCGCGGTCCACGACACCGCTATGCCATCGGTCTGGAACCTTACACAGGACTTCTCGATATACAATCCTTCATTCCGAGATCCTTTTCGAGATTTTATCCAATGGCCTCTGATTGCTCTGGAGGCCATTGTCCAAAATCACCCAATTTCAGTCATGCTGATAGTCGGATTTTTTGGAGGAGATATCGGCAGCTTGGAATGGAGTTGGGCATCCAGGTACGTCCAAATACTTCCCATTAAGTAGCCTGGATCCTAATTTGGTTCATCGCGGCCTTTTTCTGAGTAGCAGAACACTCATTCATCCCGCGACCCCAATTTCGAGGTTTCCCGTCGATCGCAAGCATGTATTCTGCCCATTTCTATACCTCATATCTACACCATAACTGTTTCAAATAGTGAATATAACCTGTAGATATGATTCTGGGTGCAGGCCACCGCCATTTGAGAGCTCAATACGTTAGTTGGCGGGGTGGCCAACTAACCTGTTGTTTGGCTATGTTGGACTGCCGGTCAAAATAAATTCCTTACGCACTCAAATCTTCGAGTATTTCGGTGCTGGCGGACTCGAACTCTTCGTAGGATGCATGTCCCCATTCTGACATAGTTTGGCTCGCACCGGCACCGGTATAACATCAGGGCTGCGGCATAAATGCTTAAGTGGCCAACTAACTGGTCTCAAATAGTAATCGCAAGCGGCGAGGGTAAATAGCCATGTATATATATATATGTACAGTATATTCGTCGAGCAGCCCTGAGATATCCGGCCTCCGGAGTCCGCAATGCAAGATGTAGTTGTGCTTCGCAAAAGAGGATACCATATGTAGAAGCACGCGAACGGGCGAGATATTTTGGGTAGGATACAAAACGACGGCTGGCAGATCGCAGTGAGGTACAGGCCACAGGAAAAGGGAATGAATATATCAGGATTTAGAAGTACACATTGTATCGGGATGAAAGAATAGAAAGGAATAAGTCGTGCCTTCGCTTCGCTCCGGCTGAGGTTTGTGACGACCTTGTCCGGTTTACAACAAATTTTCGAGTGCCACCAATTGAATATTATGTTAAGGAATTTGGCATCGACGATGATTTAATACAAAGGCTACATACGCGCTACATCCAGTGGAGTTGGTTGTTTCATGGCGCATCTTGTTCGTGTGTGGAGAACTGAAAGCACAGGTATGAACCTCCCAGTATTACATACAGACGCAAAGTCGAGTTACGCACCGTTGCAGTTTGAACATGCTGAGAAGAGAGAAATAGTCAGCCAGCGAGGTTCGGAAAGGGCGAGCAACCGAGATGGATGAACTACCGATGAAAGGAAGAAAAGAAGCAACAGTCGGAAAAGCTCTGAATATTCCGCGTCGTGTGCGACCTTCTCAGACATTCGGTAGAGCCTTGGGCTTGAACGGCTTGGAGTTCTTGTTCCGGGTCGGACGTCCAGCTCATTGTCGTGCAAAACCGAGAAGTCTTGAAGGTTTCATCGAACGTCGGAGGCCTTCAACATCCCCTGAATTGAGGCAACGGTCGAGCTAGGCAAGAAAGAATTTTGAGGCTTGAAGCGGAGGTGTCATTGGTAATTGTTGCAACCATTGCATTGTCTTACCGCGCCACGGAGTTTGCCATCGGAAAGGAAGAGTCAGAGAGTACACTGACATTGAAGGGCTGAGGCCTTGATTGAAACAATAACGGGGTGTGAAATACGGAATGGAAGGCATAGAATTGTGGACGAAGTTGACAGTTGAACGCGATGTTGTGACGAAGCTTCGAGCCACCATTTGGTAGTCCGTCTTAATTGCGAGGTGTGCTTGACTTAGAGGACGGCCATTTCACGGCGCTTGTTAGGTTGATGCTCATAGTATTTCGTAGAGGGCTTGAAGTATCCGAGCACGGTGATTCAGCTCCAAATGGAGGGGAGGACTGCAGTTGGGATTGGGCGATGATAATGGGGGAAGGAAAGCGAAGCAAGGATAGACAAGCCTACCTTTCGAGCGGGCCTGGAACGCTCGAAAACGGGCCGCATGTCTGCTCAGAACGGTTTAGCACGTATTATAGGGGAGTTGCCGAGAGTTAAACGGAGATTGCCGTCTTTGTCTGAGAATAGACATGAGAAAAACCCATACAATGCGGCGGGCTCGGAACGAAATGGCTCGAGTGTTATGTGGATGGGAAAGAAACGTCAAATTGGGGTGATGGAAAACATGTGCATACTGATACGAGGGATGTGCTTAATCCACGAGGTATGGTCAAGAGAAATGTGCGCAACGGGCGAGAGGTGGGGAGAAGCGAAATCCCCCTCCCCGCGGTTTCAAAACCCGCTGCCTGCGTAGGAGGACCCCGCACCTCCAGTTGGATAGTGCCCGCCTGGTGGTGGAAATGCACCGCCGCTGGATGAGAGTGGTCTGCGGGGAGAAAATAAGACGGCATTCGGCGGGGACGCCGGGATGAATCCTCAACGCGTCCAAGCAAAAAATAACGGTGATGAAAAGAAAAGTCGACAAAATAATCGTCGCAAGGCACAGCCACATCCCGACGACGACGACGAGCTCCAGGACGATGAGGAGCAGCCAGGAGCACCCCAGAATCACGCGGGTGGTGCACGGAGGTATCGAGCTCGTGTTGATATAGTCCGCAGGGAGATAGAGGCAATAGCAAGGAAACGCGAAGTGAAATGCGAGCTCAGTCGTCCGTCAGTGTATGCGTCCATCCAGCGAGTGACAGACAACAACGGGGGAAGGCGCGCGGTTTACAGCGCGTACGGATGAGGGTGGAGAGACTCCTATGAGCGAGAAAGCATGTCTCGCTTTTTCGCAAGACAGCCAGAGTGCCCTCTCGCAGCAGGATCAGAATCCCAGCGAGATCGCCGACATCTGCGAGCTCCAGATAGGGAAGTGCAGTACGCGGAGCAGTCTGTAGGAAACTCGAAGGGCAAGGGCACAAAGCCCAGACGGGACCCCCCGCGCAGCGGGTAGGGCGGGTCAAAGATAGATGGGTCGCCGTCCGCGCATCCACAGGCAAGCGCAGGACCACGACCCACGACCTCCGCGTCCCGCCCCGCAGAACGACACCCCTCTCACTGCAGGGAAATGCTCGCTCCGCGGAGCCTCCCGCACCGAAACATGTAAGAGAGAACCCCCAAAATTCCGCATCGCCACAATCGAAAAAAACAAGGAAAGAAGAGACTCACCCACAAAACAACTGCCCACTTCCACCGCAGTGTGTGGTCCGGGTGGGCGTGAGCAGCGGAGCCACTGAGAAAGGACTGATATCGGTGCAGGGATGCTTGAGGAAAACCGCGCGTCGTAGTCCTGCGCTTAGGCTTGCCGCTTCAGGCGCGCCTTCGTGCGCAGCGGCACGATGCTCGTGCTGTAGGTGCTGCGCTGGTCGCGGGTGGTGGTGACGGAGGAAGAGGTGGCGTTGGCGGTGGTAGTGGTAGAGGGCCAGTCCTCCCGAAAGGAGCACGGCCCGCGGCGGGTTGGGGTCTGTGAAGAGCGGGTGTTAGCGTTGTACATGCTGGTCAAGAGAGATCGAAGAGAAGGAGGAAAGGGCGAGGAGGAGTCGATGGTAAGAGGGTGTATGAGAGAAGGAAGGTAACTAGAACCTCACATAATCAAGATCCATATATGCACCCGCAGCGGCCTCGTACCTATCAAGGTTCCGGCACGCAGAGAACTCTGCGTAGGGCGCATTCGAGAGTTGCGTCGCGCACCGGAAATGGAAGAGGGTCGACGGGTCCATGACGGAGTGCGCCTCCTGCGATGCGTGTAAGGCGCCAGCGCGCGAAGGAGGAAGTCAAGCTGCTAGAAGGGAAGTAGACGGCGGCGGGTGGGATGGTGGGGAGGCACGGGGAGCGGCGCGTGCAGATCGTGCGTATCGATCTTCGCCCGGATACGCACGCTCGCTCAGCATCAAAGGAATGCCATCTTGCCTGCGGGAGTCGTGCGGGAGGGTGTGTCGATTGCGCATGGAGCACCACGGGCTGTGGCGTGGGCGTGGGTGCTCTAAATCTGAGTTAGGTGCTAGCGCGGAGATTCAAGTGGCATGGACCGAGAATAGAAGACGAGAAGATGACACGGTGTAATGCGTCTCCCGTGCCATCGATGGTGCCTAAGTACGATGAGTGAACGTCCTCTGAATCAGTAGATGATTCCGAGTCGAGATGAGCATGTATATTCGGTCGGAACTTGGACAGCTTGAGATCAGCTAATACGATGAGTGGATGTCCTCTGAATCAGTGGATGACTCAAGAGTCGAGATTCCGCTCGGAACTAGAGCTCGATATCAGCCTGCCTGAGCGATTGATTCCTTGGGACAGAGGCTTTGGATCCGCGGGAAGAGAGAGCAGTGCTAGCACACCCCGTGGCCATGGACGGCATCGGAGATGAGGCTGGTTGATGCGATTGGTTGACAGCCTGATCGGCTGAAATCCAGATCTCAGATCTGCCAGTGGTTCAAGACGACACTATCAAGATCGAGCACCAACCACCCTTGGCTTACCGGCCGCGATAGTGAGACTTCACTTAAGCTGCACCCGCGGACCAATTTTTTTAAATCCCGGGCATTCCATTCCTTAGCGTCCTTTTTAGCCCTATTACTCCCGCACGCCGGTCAAAGCGTGGGTTTTGGGGCGCGAATTCAAGAACCCTGTTAGCGCGGAAGCACAAGTATGTCAGGATTGATTGAGATAGCTGTCGCTGCCACAGAGTGACGTTGCAACGTCCTTTCCACCTTGCTTTCCACAACGTCCATGCCAAAGCAACCAAAGCCCAACCGGCGCGACAAGCGTAAGAACAAACGGCGCAAAAACACTCAGAAACGCACTCCGGCACCGTCTCCGCAGCCGTCTCGAAGCACAACGCCAGCGCCATCTAACAGGCGAGGATTGTCACCCGGTGCTACGGGGAGTGAGTCTTTTTGTTCGCGTTCCAGCCACTGCTGATTGCTTCAACCTAGTCTTGCCATCTAACCCTAAAAGGGACACCCAGGAGCTTCGATAAGGGGGCAGATTCGTTGAAAGGAGGCGATACCGCTAAGACTGGTGTGTCTTGTTATTCCACATAAATGTACCTGCAGCAATTCATGAACAAACCCAGATAAGTCGGATACTGCGCAGTTCATGCCTGGTGAGTTATCTCCAGATATCTAACTCGTATTTGCTTGCTCACTCAGAATGATTCGCTATGCCAGGTGGGGCAACTTATAATGTGCATGGTATTTGTCATATTACACGAATCTAGGCCGAAGTCATGGCTCATTCATTGGTCATTAGTTTATGGTGGGACCGGGGGTTCCGGAGGCGAGGGTGGGGTAGATGGTGGTCCCGGTGGAACAGGTCAAGGACCCACATTCATAATCAACGGCAATGTGGTCACTTTCGGATTTAGTATGCTTTCTATGACTTGTAAATTTTTTGAAGCTGATGAACCAATTCAAAGTAATAGAATCCATCGAGAAGAAGCTCGCCAATCATGTTGCAAAACAGCATAAATTTACAGATCAAAGCAAGAGTCTTTGTGCACCTGGTACTCGTGTGGAAATTCAAACAGACATCTTGGAATGGCTATCACCACAGCGAACCAAGGAACATATTGTCTGGATCACAGGTATAGCAGGCAGCGGCAAATCCACTCTCTCTGCAACTCTTGTCGAAAGTCTTCGCGAGAAGCACACTCCTGTTGCAGCTCAGTTTTTCATCTCTCGTAACATCCCCGAAACAATCGATCCAGCCAAAATTATTCCCACTATTGCACAGCAGCTTGCCGAACTCTCTCCAGCTGCTGCTGCACTATCATCCAGGAGAATTGAAGAATGGCTTCCCTCCTACCCGGGAAGAGCAAGTAAAGGCACTTCTCTTAGCTCCGATCTGGGAACTTTCCAAATCTCGCGATGCGGTCATCATCCTCATTGATGCGCTGGATGAGCTCGAAGACGCAGGCTGACAGTGTCATGGAGATCCTGTTATCAATTGCGCCAAAGGACTGTGACCTTCCTGATAATGTCCGATTCCTCATTACTTCTCGACCAGAGCATTGGGCCGATATCTCCAGGTCTAAAACTCTCGAGCTCGCGGTGTTCAAACAGCGTACCCTCGGGACAAAATCATCTGTGGATGAAGTTCACAACTTCATCGTTGCAAGGATGAAGGAAATTACACCGAGTAATTGGGGTGGTTGGCCAACTCGAGACCAATTGTTGGAATTATCCACAAAAGCAGATGGCCTTTTTCACTATGCTGCAACCGCTCTTCAGTGGATCAAGGTGCAAATCAAGAAGAAGGGGAAGGCTTGTCAAAATACAGTCTTTTATCAATTTACCCTCCTGGGTATTGGTGAACTCGAGGATCTGTACAGGCTCATTTTGACCTCATTTGAGGATATAGACGACGATTTGGACCAGAATACAGACAAGCAAGCACAAGCCGAAATGAAACTAAGCCGCAGGAATCAATTATGCGGCTTTCAGCATGTGATTGGAACGATCCTCGTCCTTCGGGAGCCATTAACGATTTCTCAAATCATTGCTTTACTGGCTGATATACCCATGGGGAACTTTGATGTTGGCCACTTCCTGCGGCAGATGCGCAGTGTCTTGATTCCAGGCATGACTACATCATTTGAGGAAGCAACACCACAAATGCACAAGTCTTTCCGTGACTATATCATGGATGAGCATGCACCAGCAGAATTCCGTATCCTCACGGGCCATGCGCACTTTGTAACAGCAAGAAGCTGTTTGGAGGTCATTGTCAAGGCAGGGAGCCAGTCTGATGTTGATGTGGAGTATTCCGTTCACCACTGGGATAAACACTTGCGAGAGGCGGTGGAAGGAGGCGTGACATGGGAGGATGAGACAATGTGGAACTTGTTTGGACAGATGGTGGAGAAAGCAGTTGTCGAGATCTGGGCAAAAAGAGCAATGGATTTGGTGGATGTATTTGTTGATGTGGCCACTGCAGGGTGGGGACTGTTGAGGGTGAGATCCAAATATGGGAGAGAGAGCCAAGTGAATAATGATTTTCCAGCGAAATACCAATAAACACCGGATGGAGACTATTTCGAGCATATTAATGAAAGTGAAAGTGCGTGGCAGGCCATTGTTGAATGGCACAAGTATGCTAATGGGAGGCAATTCCGGTGGTCCATAGGAAGTGCGTGCTTCTCCTCTGTTGCCGCAGCTGGTATTGCTCACCCCTGCCTCGCCTTCTCGCCTCTAGTTTGTGTGTGCTTTTCCTCCGTTGCCGTGGCTGGTCTCGCTCACCCCTGCCTCGCCTTCTCGTATCTAGTTGGTGTGCGCTTTTCCTCCGTCGTTGCGACTGGTCTCGCTCACCCCTGCCTCGCCTTCTCGTCTCTAGGGCGTGCGTGCTTTTCCTCCGTCGCCGCGGCTGGTCTCGCTCACCCCTGCCTCGCCTTCTCGTCTCTAGTCGGTGTGTGCTTTTCCTCAGTCGCCGCGGCTGGTCTCGCTCACCCCTGCCTTGCCTTCTCGTCTCTAGCCGGTGCGTGCTTTTCCTCTGTTGCCGCGGCTGGTCTCGCTTACCCCTGCCTTGCCTTGTCGTCTCTAGTCGGTGCGTGATTTTCCTCAGTCGCCACGGCTGGTCTCGCTCACCCCTGCCTCGCCTTCTCGTCTCTAGTCGGTGTGTGCTTTTCCTCAGTCGCCGCGGCTGGTCTCGCTCACCCCTGCCTCGCCTTCTCGTCTCTAGAGGGTGCGTGCTTCTCCTCTCTCGCCGCGGCTGGTCTCGCTCACCCCTGCCTCGCCTTCTCGTCTCTAGTTGGTGCGTGCTTTTCCTCTGTCGCCGCAGCTGGTCTCGCTCACCCCTGCCTCGCCTTCTCGTCTCTAGTTGGTGCGTGCTCTTCCTCTGTCCTCGCGGCTGGTCTCGCTCACCCCTGCCACGCCTTCTCGTCTCTAGTTGGTGCGTGCTTTTCCTCTGTCGCTGCGGCTGGTCTCGCTCACCCCTGCCTCGCCTTCTCGTCTCTAGTTGGTGCGTGCTCTTCCTCTGTCCTCGCGGCTGGTCTCGCTCACCCCTGCCTCGCCTTCTCGTCTCTAGGAGGTGCACGCTTTTCCTCTGTCGCCGCGGCTGGTCTCGCTCACCCCTGCCTCGCCTTCTCGTTTCTAGAGAGTGCGTGCTTTTCCTCCGTCGCCGCGGCTGGTCTCGCTCACCCCTGCCTCGCCTTCTCGTCTCTAGGATGTGCGTGCTTTACTTCCGTCGCCGCGGCTGGTCTCGCTCACCCCTGCCTCGCCTTCTCGTCTCCAGGAGGTGTGTGCTTTTCCTCTGTCGCCGCGGCTGGTCTCGCTCACCCCTGCCTCGCCTTCTTGTCTCTAGTGGGTGCGTGTTTTTCCTCCGTCGCTGCAGCTGGTCTCGCTCACCCCTGCCTCGAATTTTCGTCTCTAGTCGGTGTGTGCTTTTCCTCAGTCGCCGCGGCTGGTCTCGCTCACCCCTGCCTCGCCTTCTCGTCTCTAGTCGGTGCGTGCTTTTCCTCCATCGCCGCGGCTGGTCTCGCTCACCCCTGCCTCGCCTTCTCGTCTCTAGAGAGTGCGTGCTTTTCCTCTGTCGCCGCGGCTGGTCTCGCTCACCCTGCCTCGCCCTTCTCGTCCCTAGGAGGTGTGTTGCTTTTCCTCCGTCGCCCACAGCTGGTCTCGCTCACCCCTGCCTCGCCTTTTCCTCTCTAGTCGGTGCGTGACTTCCCCTTGTTCTTCACCCTCAGTTCTGACTTCTTTTGTCTTCCATTGTTCTCCAGATTGTGAGGCTTTCTGTTCCTTTTATCATCACTGACTTCCTCTGCTTAAAGCCTTACACAAGTATCTGGGATCATGGCCTCCTGCAGGCATGGGACAGCAACCAATCCCCCTCTCCTCCAGTGGCGTCACCTCATTAAGTATCAGGAGACAACATTTAGGAGGTGGAATTTTGCCTTGAGGGCATCCGGGGTGTTTGCAAGCCATTGAATGTACAAAAACAAATTGTAGTCAAATCATTACCCACTTGAGCTTAGGCTCCAATCCGGCCTGCCGATTGAAACTTTACTGTGTTGTGTCTATCAACAGCATTCATAGACAGACACTTCAACTTGGGCGATAACAATAAAAAAAAACTCCAACAGTACCAGACAAACGAACCCCGCACCTGACCGCGAGTCGGTTGCCCCAACTTTTCCGAATCCCGGACCGGAGATCGGTCCACTTCAAAAAGGTTCGAGTCGGTTTCTGAAGAGGTTCGAATCCGAATGAACCGTAACATGTTGATACACCAATTTTGTTTCAGTTTTCTGTGTTCCACGTCATACCACAACACCAAATGAGATTTATGTACGCAGCAAGTTCATCAGGTCAAACAGCGGTTGCTGAATTGCGTACTTGATCTAGAATTATTTACATTGAACGCATCCAGTCATACTTGGGGCATCAAATTTTGCCAGACTGCAGAAGAAGATGCAGGCATGATCAGTTTTGAAATGCCTCCATGTTCGAATCCTACGATGGCGTCTATTGCCCGGTAAAATGGATGAATTTGTGTTCTATGGTCTCGGTTTTCATCCCTCACTCGTCATGGTTTCACTTGAGGTCCATATTCACTGTGTTCATTTTCGGATTTTCTGCATGTGCCAAGTTGGGTAAAGATGACCCAAACTAAACTTGCTGAAACCAGGTTCGGAAGCAGGAAATTCTACTATGATACTCCGCTGCCAGATGATGAGCTTGGTGAAGCCGTTGCAGCCAATAGGTTCAACGGTCTTCTGTTTGCCCTTCTCAAAGTGTTTTCCACGCTATTCTGTGACCAGGGGACAAAACAGTATAGAACTGTCGATACAGATGCGAAATATGAGTCCTGGGGGTACAGGGAAGACAAGGCGTGTTTGTTGGAGGGACCGGCACGGACGACATGTATCCAGACTGTCCGCGGATGTCATCCGCCGATCATCATCCGTGCGGATTCTAATCCATGGATCAACTTTCCCATGGATATGGAACGGATGGTATTCTCTGGTGTGCGCTCCTCTGAGGGATAAATATCATTTGTACAATTCGAACTCTTTTTGTTGTGAACTGCCCTCTCGGTCCGGACCAAGTTGTTGCAAATAATGCCCTGACCCCAAGAAGTAATCCAATAAATCTGATTTTTGGAGGACATAGCTATATCTCGGAGATTCATGCCACCCTAATTGGCCACACCCTCCCACCCGCACCCTTCCACGGGAAATAAATCAGCCACAAGCCATCAGAAATCCGAGTGGCCGTATTTTCCGTCTTCCACCTTTGGCATGGTTCTTTGCTAAATTGCCAAACTCACCTTACCCGTCCGGTTTGAACCAAACTAAGTGCCTGGATGTCTTCCGCACATTAGGAACTCACTCCTCCCCGAATTACATGTCCAGCGCCCAATAATTGTAGACACTCTGGCGTCCCGAAAAGTCCTAAAATCCGACTTGATCCGGGCCACTCGAGCCTCACAGGAGGAATTTCGCTGCCGATTTTGCCATGCCTGAAAGCCCTGTTCCGTAGATTTCCGGTGGTATTTATTCCAGAACTATCGGCGGAGGCCTCATTGAGCTGTACTTTAATCATTCGGCGGAACTTGTCTGCGATTTCTCCCTTTTACACTTTCCCACGGACCAAACAAACCAAACGACGCGATCCCGGGGGTTTCAAAGCCCGCTGCCACTCGTCGTCGTCGTTCTAAACCTTGTCTTTGGGCCTCTGTCACTAATCCAGCCACCAAGCCACTTGCCACGGCCCGCCTGCCACTCCCGCCGCCTTTCAACTCCGCCCGCCCATCACCATGCCACAAGCCGCGAATCCGCGGTTCGCTCCGCGCGTGCGGCTTGCTCTTCCACGCCAGTCTCGGTTAGCGCCGGGTCTCTGCCTGACGCGCCGGCCGTTCAAGGCGTGCAACAATACATCTTTTGCGTTTGCTGGTGTGAGCGGCGACGACGTGGTGTCGTCCCCGTGCTTTCCACCGCCACCCCGCCGCTGTACCTCGACCTACCACCTCCCGACCCGCACCTGTACCCCCTTTCTCAATGTCGCAATTGCCCCAGCAGACGCAGACGCAGACGCAGAATTCACCGTGGGGTACCTGTCGCGCGGTGATCTCTTCGGCCGATGCGCAGACGGCTCCCTGTTACCCGCTTCTTCTCGATGCGGCGTCGAGTGGCTCGGCGCCTCCAGTCCATTCAAGTTACCAGTGGGCCATCTCCGCGACCTTCGCCTCCCGATCTCCCTGCATCTAGATATCTCGAATCGGTACCGCGCTCATCACCCATGTCTTCCAAATTATTTATTACCTCCGTAAGCTGGGTTCTTCGCCTGTATTTCTTGTGTCTTTCACATATTATTGCCGACTAATTCATTCCCGATTCATTCCTGAACTCTATGATTCCAGTCATTCTAAACTTATCACATATGCATCGGGAATGAATAATACAAATATCCGGCGCCGCCAAGACGGAGAACAACCCTCGAGGCACCAGGCAAGTAACCCCATCCCCAGTGTCATATAAGACGCCAGAATATTGAATGATCAACGTTTTATCCGACTGATAAATGTCATCTCAGTCTGAACCAACGCAACTCGAGCGGAACGCAAAGAGGTCCACATAACCTAGTAGCCATGAGGTTAGACCGCTACTGACCTCACAGATATATAGCTACAAATCAAACGCAAGCCCATCTAACTGATTCCCGATTCTAGGCAGAAAAGTTAAGCGATTCAAGTTTACATTCAGCCGCAAGGAAACATAGATTTAGAGCAGGACGGTGCGTACAGAGCCCAAGCCACCAGAGACACGGGAAACGAATCAAGAGACCAGCTCAAATTTGACTTGAATGTTGCCCGTGGAAAATTCTTTCCGGGGTTAGGGGATTTATTGCCGGAAAGCTCTCCTCCCCGCCATTCCCGGGAGGATCTCCTGATCGTAGCACTTGTCTGGCAGCCAGTCCAGTTCCCCGTCATCCCCCAGATCCCTTGAAAGCAAAGTGAAACCATCGACCGGATACCTCTAACTTTAAACAGCGCCCAACTGTCAGCTACTGTGAACAAATCCTCCACACCTACTATTCTGTGCTATTCGTTTTAGGCGGTCCTCTAAGTCTAGCCGACAAGCAAAACACAACCGACATCCCAAATCGGGAAACAAGTCTGCTAAGCAGCGTCTGGAAAAACATAGGCAAATTCTGTCTCCAAGATTTTGTATATAGACATCTAATTCATGTCCCTGCCAATCCGATTTGACTCAAACTCGGAACTGACAAGGTTTAAAGCCTCACAAGTTGTCGAGCGGCTGGTGAGAAATTTTGCGTGATCCCGACTCAAATCTGCATAAACGTTTTTCCTTGCTCACAACGGAGTGGTGGGATGGTCGATAAGGCAGCTAGAGCATCTCTCCATAAAATGTTAGGAGCCGATTGGGCCAATCTTGTTACACGATAATCTGGTGCATTTATTTTATCCTTGTCCATATTCCCGCTACCTTTAGGTAAGGGTTCTTATGTAGTGCATCTTTGGACCACTTTTGGCGGAGCATCACATTTTTGCCATTCCCGCTACCTTTAGGTGTTCTTATAGGGCGCCCCATCAATGCGCATTTTGGCGGACGATCACATTTTTGTCATTTGTTTTTGCGTCAGCACCTATTCTCTCCGCCAAAATTCTCCGGCTTGTTACCAGCCGAGCTGTGTGCCGCAGCCGCAGTCGTAAACATGCTGAGTCATTTCTTTGCAAACGAGAACTCAGCATCCACAGGATGATTCACTTCGGTGCCAACCATACAAAACAAAGGAAAATCTCATCCATGCACCTAAATTACACGAGGATGTTGAAAATTAGAAATCAAGGTGGAAGAGTTGAACGGTCAAGTGTAATTTCCCGTGGCCCAATGTGAGCTGGTCGCCGTCGCGGGACGCCCGTGACGGCGACCGAGCGAGCGTTGGGCCGCCATTATTTAATATTGATATATATCATCTTGAACTCTGGGCATAAGGAATTTGCAAGGTTTGATGTTTACATCTGCGCAAAACTCAAACCAGCTTGAAAGACCCCAACAATTAATTGGTAGCGGGCTGTGCCGCTTGTCGGCCTCACCCGCTTTATTTCTTTTGTTTAAGCAGCTTTCTCCCCTGCCAAAATGTGTCGGCCAACTCTCGGCTTGCACAAGGGCAATGATTCGCGAGGTGAGTCTCATAATCTGGCTTATTCTGCTTCTAGAATGTTCTCCGAAAGGGCTTTTGCTGGCGATGTTACGTGGCAAGACGTAGCAGCGGCTTTCTTCCTCCCACCATGACTTCGACTGCGACCTTCCGCAACATCCCTCTGTCCACCACCTTCGACCGCGACAGAGAAAAGTCCTCCTTATCTCTCGAGTGGCTCTTGGAATCTGGCTCTCCTGCGGTCCGTTCTGTTGCCTCCGGGATCCTGACTCTTCCCTACTCCAATGGCGTCTTCTCCATCCATATGGATCTCTCTATCGAGTCTTCTCTGCCTGCTAATCTGGTCCTTGGCCGGGACTGGTTACAGTACTCCCGTGAATCTATCCCCGAAGCCTGTTTCCATCTGTCCTCTGGCCTTATGGATCTTCGACGCGCTCCGATTGGTAGGCCGCCCTCCCTTTTTCTGTTCCGTCTTTCTTTCAAGTAGTTGTAGCATACCCGACTCCTTCCCAGTCCAATCCTGGTCAGACTACCGTCGACGACGAATTTATCGACATTGATGAGACTGAGCGGGCTTTTGAGGCCGGTGCGGGTTTTTTTCCTCGTTTGCATTTTGGTCTCTCACCTGCCATTCAGATACACAATCAGACTGTGTCTTTATGGACCAGTCTCTCTGCCGTTGCGCATCATCTTCTACTACCCCAATGAATAACATGTCTATGAATCACTTGAATATTATCCGCGATATTTTCATTGGCCATCATACCACGCGCTCGCGCACGTCCGTATTCCATGCCGATTTACCTGCGATCCAACATCCTCTTGCATTGCATGGCATCCACCACCATGATGTGCCACTCATTGACTGCCACCGTGCACTGATCCATCACATAATCACTGATGCTTATTTTGATAATCCGACTAACACAGGGGACGTACCTGCTTCATTTCCCCGGCCTGAACTTGGGACTTGCCAAGCAATATCCCAAGGATATTCGTCAGCGGCTGATGTCTCCCAGGCGGCATTGAATGTAATTCTAGATGCTGATCGAACGCAAATGTCAACGGAAAACTATTGCCATGTTGCAGCCGCAATGAATATCACCGCTTCAGGGACTCGAAATCTCCGTTTTAAGCTTCGTGCAGCCATCCGTCAGCACCTGCTTACCGTTACTGCCGCAGATTCAGACAATCGCTCCTCTGCATCTGTCGCAGATTTCTTCAACTCCTTTGAGAGCCATCGAAAGTCTGTGCTCGTTTTTATTGCCGTGTTTCATCGCATACAACTTCCGAACAAAGCCACCAGCGAGCAGATTAAAATTAAAATTACAGAACACATCATATCCGGTCAATGTGCACAATTTGCAAGCAGCCGTTCCTCTTCTGTCCCTCCTGATGTATCACTGCCCGACTGTGCCGACATCTTGGATGAATGGCGTGTTGCTCTCATTCCATTTGGATCCAACGTCCCAATTGGTGCGGATACATCGGTGGTTACCTTGATCAATCCTCCGACAGTGCAGATTGATCAAGACGACTCTCCCAATGATTCCGAGGACGAGGACATGGTAGAAGTCACTGGTGCCACACGGGGTACATTCAACGAACACCTCACCACGCACCTGGCGACGATCCGGGAATTTTGTCATGGGCTCGAATATCAGCGCCAGTTCAGGGATTCCCGGATGCTTGATGCACTCGAGAGGGACGGCGTGGCATTCCTGCGCCTCGCACAGAACTGTTTGAGCCGGGAGCGTCGGCAGAACTCCAGCAGGAGTGCTGCGCCAACCACCTGGGAACACTCAACCACCTGGGAACGCTCAACATCGAACGCGATGTTCTACAGATCCAGACCCACCCTTTCCGACCGAGATACTTAATTAAGTTGGATTTTTCTTGCCCCTTTTAAATAATGAGGTAGTATTTGAGACCCAAGCATGTGTATATATACAGTAAGAACGGCCAAAATAAATTAAGTGCACCTCTGCGGTCGACATTATTCAGATACGCATCGCGTCCCGGACAGACAGGGCCTGCTTATGTAAGTGCACGTGATGTCTCGACGGGGTTGACCAAGGGCCTTGCCAGCAAGGAAATTTCGATGAGGAAAGGAGAATAGGACTCGTGCCAACAAAGATAGGACTCGCGCCCTCAAGAATGGGACCCAACATCTGGACAATCAGAGTAGCCATCAGATGTGTGACTGCAGTTCGCCTGACCGACGGGCGGTAAGTATCAGGCGCTGTGCCGGGTTCATATCTTTTCCTTGTGCCCCCATGTTCAAGGCAGCCGCCGATATATCACAGGGTGAGATTAAAGCTTACAGGAAATTCGTCAGCATTCTTTATCCCAGGGTAATCCTAGACGTACAGTCGCGGACAAGCAAAAATGACAAAGATGTTTGACCTCTATTTCTACCCCCGAAAACCATCGGAATCGAAAGATCTCTTCAAAAGATGTCTAACTGTACCCAAAGCAAGTGAATTGCACAAGGCAATCATCAGCAAATGGCGGTTGATTCAGGTGAGGGTCCAAAATTTTGGTCGTACCCCCATATCTGCCCCAAAAATAATGGTAAAATATGGAAATGATGCCTTTTGAAGAGTACTTTCTGTTCCCAATGACACTGCAGACATGGAGCAATATAACAGCCCTGTATATTATAAGTATATCCTAAGAATATTACAAAAATCCACAACATAGACTTGCAATATCCTAGGGCTGTATATGCCCAGTATATTTCATATGTCCTCAGGAAATGTGAGTGGCTCGACAGGCGGCTCGCATGATTACAGAGTCCATACAACGCACAGGATGCCCTAGTGGCCGGTCGAGCAGAAGGAGTCCATGCCAAGGATGTGAAACGAACATGGGGTATCAAGAAGAGTGGAGTAATGTTGATATAGTATGTCGAGGGACGGTTCCGCGGTCAAGAGATGAAAGAGAATGTCTAAAATAGTCAGATTTAATTAAAATAGTAGTTAACTGCAGACGGCATCAATCCAAGGCGACGGTGGATTCGGGGCAGCGGTGGTGATAGAGCGGTAATTTACTGTGCATCAAACGTTTGGACGCGAGGTCTGACTTGACATCGAGTAAACGGGTTTTGTGCAGGATTGGACTCAGACACGACTTTGAGTAGTTTGTGACACGGAGACCACATAAATCGGATCCGGATGAGGGTTGAGTCGCCAAGGGTTTTTTTCCCCAGTGTCCTGTGCTGTCATCACGGCGTTAATTAAATCATACCTAATTTAGCGCCGGGCCCAGAGCAGCGGCAGAATCCCAGACTCATATTGAGCTGGAGATTATCTGGTGCCGACGGTCAGTGCTTTCTCTCGTTATGCATACTTAGACCGGGCACCTTGCAATTGAACATATGAAACGGCAGATGGCCGGCGGCCTAGGGATCCAAACCCTAATGATGTGTCTAGATGATTGTCAGGTGCGCTTCTTTCGCTAGAGAATGTCCCTCGGAATGCTTTGCGACGCTTTGGAGCTTCGGAAAGTAATTAAAGGATTATTGTTGAGTATAGAGCTTTGTCGACCAAATCCATGCGGTACATGCGTGCCACTAATACCCTGAGTATACACAAGGACCCTAGAGTCAGTGAGTCGTACGGGATTAGGTACGTCAAAAGTCGGGTGACGTTCAGCCACAGAACAGAATTCCGCGATGCAACATGTAGTCCACGAGACAACATCGCCGTAAGGAGCGGTGACGCCGCATATCCTTTGTCCTGATATTTGGTAGACTCTTGATTGACAAGGAGCTTCTGTGCCTATATAGAAGCTCTGACGGATGACATTTATTGACTTTTGAGGTAAGTGTTCTAATCCTTTTATAGGTTGGTTGGTCACAATATCCTTACAATATCCTGAGTCCAAATATGGTAGCCATCAGGCCTCAGGATATTGCAAATATATACTTGGGATATTAGCTAATATACTGGGCATATCCTGACCCTGCATATTGTGGGTATTTCCTTGGGATATATGAAATATACTGAGTATATACAATCACAGGAGATTGCAAATATATGCTGTGGATTTTTGTAATATACTTAGGATATACATACAATATACAGCCCAGTTATATTGCTCTATGCCTGCAGTGTGAGTGTGCAAAAATCTAATGAGCCGTTGTAAAGAAATAAATTGTGCAAATCTTGCTGATCAAGGTCGCGTGATCCCAACGTGACCCCGACATGTGATCAGAGTTGTTCGCACCCCTGACTTCAACCCGATTTTTGCGCCAGGTGTATCAATGCATTTTGACCGCCTGCGACACATTTCATATCTCTGCCCTGCCTCTGGCCCCAAGTTTACCAGTCACAATTGTGTTGAACCGGTCCAAAATATTGGCTGTTCCTTATCTCTCGTGGGAGAAAATTGAAAGGGGACTCAATTGGCTCAGTTTTTCACGCTAAATCTGATTCTGACCTTACTGTCGTTTGCTTAATTCCGTGAAAACACGAAAAAGTTTCGCGGCCTCACGTGATTGTCGGCAGACAATGCCGGATAGTGCCGTGCACCTGGAGTACTGGGAAAGGGATTTCGACAGGAGTTTATAGCATTAAAAAGCTGGTAGAATTTTCTTCGACCCCGACACTTTGGAAATAAGAGAGATTTGAACATTTTCGAACTTCGGCATCGTCTGCCGACGATCACGTGACGCCGCGAAACTTTTTTCGCGTTTTCACGGAATTAAGCAAACGACAGTAGATTTTCCCTGGAATCGATATCTCAGCCACAAATTCAGTTGTCATATTTGCTTGTCCGCGACTGTACTAGTATCTTATCGGGTCTGCAGGCATTCCCAGCGCTCTGACTACGATTCAACTGATCACAACTGGCAAAGGTTGCGGAAGTGATCTGATCGCTACCCACGTGCCAACACTCCCACGGTTGCCTTCAAATTGGTTCAACTTTAGTTTATACAAGAGCGCGGTGGGGCGCGGAGCGCCCCACCACTTCGGTTGAATAATGAATCCGGAATCTTGAATCTTTGCTGAATCTGCAGAAGATTGTGTACTCAGAAGAAGTTGCTGATAAGATTCACCCATATCTCAACGGATTCTACACGGATTGAGATGAAACATAGCTAGATAATTCGGCATAATTCGTGCGCAATTAGTGATAGAACAATCTTGCCAAAATATTATATATAGTTGGTGAGCTGGGTTTGTGAGCGATTTTGGGGTCAATTCAATTTACCGGCATCTAGGCATGTTCAAATAACCTAGATTTTTGCGAGGGAGGCGTTTTATTCATTCCTAAACTTGTGATAGATCCACAATCTACAATATTCTAGTTTATCATGCTTGTAATGACATTGAGACAACGGCAATCCACTGCAATCAGCAATCAGTGTGATATTTGGATCCACTGCTGAACTCTTTGCACATCTGACTCTATCACATCTTCCAAACTGTATTCGAGCCCTTTCTGATAAAAATCTACATCATTTGGATATGTCTAGATGCCTGTAAACTGTATTCATCCACAAAATGGCCCCTCAAGCAATGCCACTGAATATATAATATCTTTGCAAGTTTCTTTCTATCACTAATTCCACATGGATTAGTGGAGTATTTATATCCAGGTTTCACGCGAATCGGTGCAGAACCCACTCAGATACCGGGAATTCTTTGAAAATGTCCCAAAACAGAATATTTCTGATCCGCGCCTTCGGTACTGACAACGGCTGTAAGCCAAATCGCTGGGGGCCGCCAAGGTCTGTGGAGGTACACTAGGATACCTTGTTCCCAGGTCTGTTGATCTACACTGGGCAAGGTCAGCGAAGGTTTGTCGACTGTGTATTTTCCAACCTCGGCAGAGCCATCGGAGGTCGCCTCCGGGCATCTCGGCCGAGGGGTGGGCTGCCCAGCAGCAGCCGCAGCAGCAGCCGAGGTCTGCCGAATTCAACTGGCAGGCTCAACAGAGCCACCAATCGGTGCACCCTTTACACAGGTATGTCTAGATAGGCTCCGCTCACCTGCACTAACTTGGTCTAGGTTTGTCTTAAACACAGTGACTAAGCTTGAGTCTTCTAGCTAGCCTTCGCTGCAAGAGTACGCTCATCCGATGGGCAGTTTATCACTGCCACGTGCGACTTCCACAATGCAGTGCCGCAGTGCCTCCACCACTCAATTTTACATACTATCGATCGCGGTCTTGTGCGATCAGATGGTCTTATGTAAGATTTCACTTTTCCGGTCTCATTTCTAGCCCAATGGCCTCGGGGAAAGGGTTCAGGCACCCAAAAGGATGTAGATATGCGCTCTTCTTTCGATATTATTAATGGCCGAGTTTTGAGCTCTGTGAAAAATCAACAGTCGGATTTTGATGGCCCGCCAAATTCGGATGTAAAAGATCTTGCATAAGCCCATCTCGCCTCGGGAACTTCCCCCGACCTCAATTGCGCTTCAAAAATTAAGGCACTCCGGACTACTCGTATTCACATGCTATAAGTCCTTCTCGCACAGCCCGAAGCTTTATAGTTAAAAAATGAATGTGTGCGAAGTCCATCACAGTGCCATCAAAATTCTGCTGCAGAAGACCGCGATCGATAGTAGCCTTGACTCCAATGACCCCAATCAATGATTTGGGGGACCACCTGTGGCGTTACTGGCATATCCCTCGGAGCTATAAAAGCGTCAAGCTTCCACGATTCACTTTCAGGCACTGACCTCGAACGAAGAAACAGACAGCACTATCCTCAGCAGCTCATATATGCCGTATCCAGATTTCGTCAGCACCACTTCCTCGCGGCCTAGGGATTCAGAGCCAAGGTCCACTCGCCCCCTCACCCAGGCGCTGCCGGCTGCTCAGGCTGCTCGGGCTCAGCTCCCCGCTGTTGTCCCCGAGGATCGACCCCCGGCAAGCAGCTCAAATAGGGGAGGTGCACAGCGGGCCAACGGCTTAACGTTCCTGACGTCTGCCAAGTCGCAATCCACGCGTCCGGTCTCCCAGGCGCAGCGGGCTGCTCAAGCTGCTCGGGCTCACCTTCCCGTTCCCAAGACGCCACCCCCCTTCCAGCAGTTCATATATGGGAGGTACACAACAGTTCAACAAATTACCTTTCCAGTTTCCCACTGGCAAGGCGAAGGCCACTCGCCCCGTCTTCCAGGCGCAGCTGGCTGCCCGGTCTCAGGCTTCCACATCGAACTCTAAGCCCACAACACCATCTCCTCCAAAGCTGAAATCCACTCGCCCAATCTCGGCCCAGTGCGGTGGCCGCCGACCCCCTATTCCAACGACACCACACTCGCGAGGCAAAGACGATGACGAGGCCACGCTCGTGAGCTTCGAGTGATCAGATGGAATGATCGTTGGACTCGGACTGCAGTGAGGAAGGAGGTTGAACAGGAGGCGGAAGAGGACAAACAGAGGGGGTCTAGATACATCTCAACCCGTATGTCGCAAAAATCGCTTTTGGGTTATAAGGGGTTAGGCAGGCTTACAGAGTTATAGGCCTCTTATAAGTACTTATAGCCAACTTGCAACCCGGGCATAGCTGCCTGTAACCGCCTATGTTATAAGTCGTCACTAGGACCTTGCGTCGCCCGTCGAAGCTCAGTGTTGGCTTTGTTTGGTTCAGAAGGTGAAGTCGTTGGTTGATGCCCACTAGCTACTCTTAAATACTCATGGCGAAGTCAGTTTCAGTCCGCTATGGTATTGGCTCTGTTAAGAGATGTATCTGATGGTTTAAAACCAGCTGTGCTATATCTTCACTCCCCCGAAACCTCCCCTGGATCGGTATTTCAACTTGTCTTTGCGACCGTTTTGGGTTATGTCATTGTGACAGCAGGCGCGTACGGCACTAAAACTGCAAAGCTTGCGGACATAGTTGGATATTAATTTCCAGCTCATAATAACCAGTCGAAGTCTGCTACATCATCCAGATAAAATGTGTGATCCGACTTTGTGCACCCGAAACAATTAACCAAGTGAGCACCACATATAAGATACCGAGGCAATATGAACTTGATAGTGCAGCTATCTCGAGCCACTTTCGAAGCCTGAAGATGTTCTGTTGTGCTCTAAAAACATGCTAATGGACGCCCCATAATGAGACCGATAAGTTGAACGCACTTTAGTCTTTGGGACCTCAGCGCTGCAAGCGCGACTTTGATCTCCGCAAGATCTCCTTCCATGGCCGAGAGGTGGCAGTCGAGAGCACGCCGTTCCGCAGGTTCAGCGACCGGCAAAGTGTTCGAGACAACCGAGAATGTTATACGTTGGGGCGGAGGCGAGTTGGGTGCGGAGGAGGCAGTCGACGAGTGGGAATTGTGGCGTGCGCGACGGCGAGCTTCGCACTCGGGTTCGGAATCGGAGACGTGTGTCGTATCGGAGTCTACGCGGTGAAGATTTGGAGGCATTGGGTTGCTGGTGAATGTGCTCGAGTTGCGGGGGAGCGTGCGGCACGGCAGCAGTGGAGTGAGTGGAGTAAATGATGTCATTTGCGTATATATTCTGCAGCACCGTGACACCGTGACACCACCTCTCTCTCTCTCCAACCACCACCTTCGCCCCGCTCCCCATGCCCACCCGCCACCGATGACCGCTGCCCGCCCCGCTGCCGGCCCCTCCGCTTCCAGACCGCCATTGACACGACCTCGACTCCCCTCCTTTTATGAGCGCTCGGTGTGTCGTGTTACCTCTTTGGCCTACTCTCCTCTAACTATCCTCGTAGTCCGCTATTCGGCTGTCCTCGTAACTTCGAGTTAGTGTTCGCTTTCCTAATCATCAACCTACTGATTCCTTTGCAGGTCTGCGTTAAAGGATTTCGTCGCAGGATCGTTAGGTACCTCGTCCAAGCTGCCTGGATTCCTTTTTAACCATCACAACCACAGTACTCATTCGCGCATTCGATGTGCCATCGGTGCTCGCTCGGTCCATTTTGTACCTCTTATCCATGTACCTTACATTTTTTGCAATTCAATGTTGTTCTTCTTCTCGATTGCTTCATAAGCAGCTGAGGGTGGCGGCGGAGGGGGGGCGGGCAATTTTTTTTCTTTTGGCCGCCACCGCAGATTACTTATAAGCCTCAATAAATGCCTTAAGCACTTATAAGTGCTATAAGTTCCGTAACTACTTACATGTAGAAATAGGGGCATTTCGAGCCTTATAGACCCCTCCGCATTCTTACAGGCTTATACGACCTTATAGTCTCCCATACAAGCATATAACTTAAAAGGGATTTTTGCGACATGTCATTCTCTCGTCGTATCATCTATGCTGAAACAAGTTCAAGCAGCAATGCCCCTCCGGACCAGACTGTTCAAATATACGTGCATGGAGTGATCAACCAGCACAACGTACCTGTCCGTTTAGAAACTCCCAAAATATTTGCGAGCTGTCCAATATGTTGCGCCCCTCACCTTCATTTAGCGTACTTGGTTCGATTGAAACCCCTCCAAATATTCGACAGCCGTAGAATATTTTGCGCCACATAAAAGTCGATCTGACCCTGCGCCAATATTAATATCGTCTTTATTTTACTGTCAAAGTGAAAGTTGCATCTCCGCGCCCTTCCTTATGAATACGGACGAGAGAGTAGTTTGAGGCGCACGTAGACGCCCCCAACGAGACCTAGAGCTACGTAGCTGCCCGTGGATAACTTCCCCGGCTTCTCTTAGCGCCTTAAAACTTGAGCGAAGTCGTTTACACCGCTGCTCCGACCATCCGCGAGCCGCACACACGCAACAAGCAGCGAATGCGCCGCTGTCTCCGAGTATGCGGCATGCGGAGCGCTGCCGCACGCCATCTATCCGAAAACACAGAGTATTTCTGGCGGCGAGGTCAGATTATACTTAGTACGAAGTAGCGCCAGGAACGTACGGTGTACAGCAAAACACGATCTTGCTGAAAAATCGCCTCGATCCCGGAAGCATCTTGCTGAAAAATCAGCGCAGCCTCGATCGGGTCGCGCTGAGGGACGCCGTCACGAAGACCTGCGGGTCCTCGACCCTCGAGCCCGTAGGTATTCAGCTCATATGTGGGACGGAGTGTATGTATCGAGTCAAACGAAAGGAAAGCAAACGTACCATAATCGCCTCCCACCCGTCCTTCTCCCTGACCCGTCCTCCTCCTCCCACACCGCCCACCACCCATCGGCACGTGCATTTGAGGCGTGAGGCACGCGTCCTACAACCCTACAACCTCCTTAGATCCACCTTCACACGCGGGGCCGGGGACACCCACGTCCCGTTCGCAATCGCCTCCTCGACCACGCGGCGGTGGCGCCTTCTTAGCAGCACTGCAACAGCGAGCGCATGATGATCACATCACGGAAGAGACTGGAAGAGACGCCGAGCAGCAGGATCAAAGTCGCGAGCAAGGTGTAGACTGCGAGATGTTTGGCCACTTATCGACTAGCGGGGAAGAGTACGAAGGGACGCACGAGGGCAGTTATTCTCGTTGGGGTCGGGAGGGGTCCACCGGTAGGGAGCGCGGGCGGCGAGGCGACCGTGTCGGTGCACGTCAGCGAGAGGCTGAACGGCGGCGTCGAGCTCGTGGTGTTCGCGGACGGGGACGGGGTGACCGGGGTCGACGAGCGCGTGTGGAGGGGCTTGTGGACACGGTCGAGTCAGAACTTAGTAGTGGTCTCTAGGTAACAGAAGCCCTGCTTAGATATTGGATGGAGCTCGTCGGCAGCGGCGAGCTCATCGTTGTCGTCAACGTCGTCGAGGGCAACAAAAGATTATGCGATTTCCGCGAGCCGGCATCTGCCGACAGCCACCTCGGGATCCATCATCCGCCTCTGTGCTCTTAGCGAACTCGCTCCACTCGCGCACAGATATTCCGCATTTATCCGTCGCCGCCTTGGCTCACTCGGTCTCGCCTTGCCTCGATTCCATTAGTCAAACTCCAACTCGATGATGCATCCCGGTCCTCGAAAACATCATAAGCTCGTTACTTCCAGACCCTCGAGCTGCAGACGCCCACTTTAGTCTCCATTCGACCCGTTCCGTCCACGCTGTGAGGCTATGCGCCGTGTGATGCCGACCCCCGCCGATCCCGCATTTACTGATGAGTTCAGAATAATTCTGTCGCCATAGGTAAGATTTTCTAGCACTCTATCTATATCACGGTTGAACAGAGGCTAACAATGGCAGCATGGTGTATGGTGCACGCGGGGGTGCCATAGGTGTTGTGACTCAGGAATTTCTCTGAGGTCCTCGTTCGATTCGAGGTGCTGCTCTAGGTCTCGCTGGTCATTCATTTTTATTTGTCAGCCCAGGGGTTCTCGTTCGAATCGAGGTACTGCTCTGCTTTGGGTCAACCAATCTTTTTTTCTTTGCTCGCCAAATTTCTAGCACCTCACCCACTCCAAAATAAGATACAGGAAGCAGTATGATGTAGTGTGCACATGGGGCTCTCTTCGCATGAGATAGTAGTACACCCTGAGGTCCTCGTTCGAATCGAGGTACTGCTCTGCTTTGGGTCGGCCGGTCGTTTTATTTCTTTGCACGAGTTATGTTAGCACGCCAAGCCCGAGGTCCTCCTCCTTCAATCCGAGGTGTTACTCTGTGGTTGCGTTGAGTACATACATATTTGTATTTCTTTGCTCGCCAATTTTCGAGCACCTTACCCACTCCGAAAGAGATACAGGAAGCAGTATGGTGTAGCATGCACACGGGGCTCTCTTAGGATGAGATAGTAGTACACCCGGAGGTCCCCGTTCGAATCGAGGTACTGCTCTTCCATCTCCACTTTGTTTCATTCGTCGTCTCACCAGATTCTGCTAACACTCAACCAAGTTCAAAACCGGGGAATGAATGCAGTATGGTGTATCTTGCACACGGAGCTCTCTTGGGAAAGGTCCGAGAAGAGTAACCCCCGAGGTCCTCGTTCGAGTCGAGGTAGTGCTCTGCTGGTTGGCTGATATCATTTTGACCAGGACCCAGCAATCTCGCTAGCACCCCACCATCCTCGAAACAGAGCAATTACAGTATTGTGCATTTTGCACACGGGATTGCCTTCAACTGGTACGAAATGATTATCTCTGAGGGCCTCGTTCGATTCGAGGTGTTGCTCTGGATCTATGTTCCGGTTATTTCTTTGCTCACCTCAGCAATTTTACTAGCACCCCAGTCCCCTGGAAGGAGCGGGCGAAAAGCAGTATCCGTCTATTCCCAGCTCAGCAATTTCCTAGCACCCCACCAAGAGAAAGGAAAGCAGTATGGTGTATTATGCACACGGGATTCTCATGTTGGCGTGGAGAATGAATTCACCCCGAGGACCTCGTTCGAATCGAGGTGCTGCTCTTCAATGTTTGTCGCGTATCTTCATTCCTTGGCTTAACAATTCTCTAGTACCCCATCGACCTCAAAACAGGGTAAAGAAAGCAGTATCGTGTATTGTGCACACTGGGTTGTTCGTACAATGGATGTACGCGATAATCACCCTGAGGGCCTCGTTTGGATTCGAGGTGCCGCTCTGTTGCCGGAGGAAGTTATTTTTCTCCTCTTGAGAATTGTCTAGTTCACCAGCGGGGCTGAAACAGGATACTCCAAGCTGTAGGGTGTATCATTCACACATGGTTCCATGTTTCTCATTTGCCAGGACGAATTGATTCACCCTGTACAGATCTTCAAATGCCTTCATTCCTAGGCCACCACTTTCGCTAGCACACCGCCAACCGCGAAAAAGCAGTATGGTGTATTGTCCGTATGGGATTCCTTTGGCTGTGACGAATCAACAAATTATCCTAAGGTTCCAAGGTGGTTTTTATTTCTGGGCCCACCAATCTTTCTAGCACTAAATCAAGGGGGAGAGAGTGTGAGTAAAGCAGTATGGCATATTGTGCATACAGGGTTCTCGTGCAGAATCTGTCAAAGATGAATTGATCCTGAGGTCCTCGTTCGAATCGAGGTGCTGCTCTGGAGGATCCTCTTATCCCTTGGCTCACCAATTTTATAGCACACCACCAGCCCAAAAACAGACAAATGAAAGGAGTATCGTGTATTGTGCACACGGGGTTCCATTAAACTATGTCCCAGTACATTTCCCCGAGGTCCTTGTTTGATTCGAGATGCTGCTCTTTGACACCATCCCACAAAATTTTGTCTCTCGGCTCACAGATTCTCCTAGCACTCCATCCCATCAGAAACAGAGGAAGGACAGCAGAATGGTGTACCGTGCACCCGGGGCTCTCTTCATTGGTTTTCAAGTAGTTTAACCTAAGGTTCTCGTTCGAATCACGGTGCTGCTCTTCTAGATCTGCGATTAGGTATCACTTTTTTCATTCCCCAACTCAGTAACATTGCCGCGGGGTTCTCTTTGTTCAAATGCAGAAATTAACCCTGAGTTCCACGTTCAGAATTGAGTCAAACATGATGTTCGACTCAATTCCGGTGCACACATGAAGCAGTAAGTGTGGTGTCTCCTGCACGCAGGGTTCTCATACAATGCGGAGAAGCAAGAACTAACCCACGCTCGAGTGCTGCCCAGTATACATACTTTCCTCAGGCTCCAGCTACGGTGCTCTGACTACGATTCAACTGATCACAACTAGCGAAGGTTGCCGAAGTGATCCGATCGCTGCCCACGTGCCAACACTCCCATGGTTGCCTTCAAGTTGGTTCAACTTTAGTTTATACGTGAACAGCGTGAATCTAATTCGCAGCTTCTCATACGGCTGCATAGTTCAATATGATGCTCATAAATTTTGATGGAATCTCACCCTGCACGTTAATAAGGCAAGCCCCACCACTCGAACACTAGCGCTGCATTTAAGACAAATCTAGCCGGGGGCCGCCAAGGTCTGTGGAGGTACACTAGGATACCCTGTGCCCAGGCTTATCGTTCTAAACTGGGCGGGGTTAGCGAAGGTTTGTCGAGTGTATATTTTCCAACCTCGGCAGAGCCATCGGAGGTCGCCTTCGGGCATCTCGGCCGAGGGGTGGGCTGCCCAGCAACAAGGTCTGCCGAATTCAGCTGGCAGGGCTCGACAGAGCCAGAAAAAGGTCCAATCGGTGCACCCTCTACACAGGTGAGCGGAGGCTATCTAGACACACCTGCACTAACTTGGTTTGGGTTGGTCTTAAACGCAGTGCCTAAGGTTAAGTCTTCTAGCTAGCCCTCGCTGCAGGAGTACGCTCATCCGATGAGCAGTTTATCACTGCCACGTGCGACTTCCACAATGCAGTGCCGCAGTGCCGCCACCATTCAATTTTACACGCTATCGATCGCGGTCTTGTGCAATCAGATGGTCTTATGTAAGATTTCACTTTTCCGGTCTCATTTCTAGCTCAATGGCCTTGAGAAAAAGGTGCAGGCACCCAAGACGATGCAGATATGCACTCCTCCTTTTATATTATTCATGGCCGAGTTTTGAGCTCTGTGAAAAATCAACAGTCAGATTTTGATGGCCCGCCAAATTCGGATGTAAAAGATCTTGCAAAAGCCCATCTCGCCTCGGGGACTTCTCCGCGACCTCAATTGCGCTTCAAAAATTAAGTCACTTTGGATTACTCGTATTCACATACTAGAAGTACTTCTCGCACAACCCGAAGCTCCATAGTTAAAAAATGAAGTCCATCAAAGTGTCATCAAAATTATGTTGCAGAGGACCGCGATGATCGATCGATAGTCAAATGATCCCGATCAATGATTTGGAGGACCACCTGTGGCGTTACTGGCGTAGCCCTCGGAGCTATAAAAGCGCCAAGCTTCCACGATTCATTCTCAGGCACTGACCTCGAACGAAGAAACAGCACTATCCTCAGCAGCTCATATATGCCGTATCCAGATTTCGTCAGCGCCACTTCCTCGCGGCCTAGGGATTCAGAGCCAAGGGTCACTCGCCCCGTCACCCACGCGCTGCTTGCTGCTCGAGCTGCTCGGGCTCAGCTTCCCGCTGTTGTCCCCGAGAATCGACCCCTGGCAAGCAGCTCAATTAGGGGAGGTGCACAGCGGGCCAACGGCTTGACTTTCCTCACGTCTACCAAGTCGCAATCCATGCGCCCGGTCTCCCAGGCGCAGCAGGCTGCTCAAGCTGCTCGGGCTCACCTTCCCGTTCCCAAGACGCCACCCCCTTCCAGCATCTCATATCTGGGAGGTACACAACAGTTCAACAAATTACCTTTCCAGTTTCCCAGTGGCAAGGCGAAGGCCACTCGCCCCGTCTCCCGGGCGCAGCTGGCTGCCCGGTCTCAGCCTTCCACGTCGAACTCTAAGCCCACAACACCATCCCCTCCAAAGCCGAAATCCACTCGCCCCATCTCGACGTGGCAGCGCGGTGGCCGCCGACCCCCTATTTCAACGACGCCACACGCCACCACCCCGCAAGACAAAGACGACGACGAGGCCACGCTCGTGAACTTCGGGTGATCAGATGGCATGATCGTTGGACTCGGACTGCAGCGAGGAAGGAGGGTGAACAGTAGGAGGAAGAGGACGAGTAGGGGAGATTTAGATGCATCCCAACCTGTTATTCACTCTCGTCGTATCATCTATGCTGAAACAAGTTCAAGCAGCGATGCTCATCCTGACCAGACGGTTCAAATATACGTGCATGGAGCAGTCGTCAACCAGCTCAACGTAACCGTCCGTTTAGAAACTCCCAAAATATTTGCGAGCTGTCCAATATGTTCAGCCCCATCACCTTGATTTACATAGCGTACTGGGATCGATTGAAACCCTCCAAATATTCGAGAGCCGTAGAATATTTTGCGCCACATAAAAGTCGATCTGATCCTACGCTTTCAATATCATCTTTAGTTTAGGTGTACTTTCAAAATGAAAGTCAGTCTGCGCGCGCTTCTGAGGCGTTCTCATTTAACACGGATCTCATTTAACACGGACGAAAGAGTAGTTTGCAGCGCGCGGACGCCCCCATCGGGACCCAGAGCTACGTAGCTCCACAGATCGGGAGCACGGTAACTTGACAGATTACTCCAGCGCTTTCAAACTTGAAAGAACTCGTAAAAGTTGTTGCACCGTCCCGCGAGCCGCACACGCGCAACAAACGGTGAACTCACCGCTGTCTCCGCGCGCGCGGCATGCGGATTGTGTGGTGCGCCACTCGTCTGAAAACGGAGTATTTCTGGCGTTAAGGTCAGATTATAGTTGACGCGAAGTGACGCACAGAACACGATCCTGCATCCGCCGTGCGCATTTTTCCGACCACACGACACCGAGTCGCGCTTCATCATCACGAGCGACAGGATGTGCGATTCCCCGACCCAGGTCGCCCTCGTGGATGAGCTCGCAGATCCCAGATGGAAATGCGAGAACGGCCGCGTCGACGACGTACGAGCTCGCGCGAGCTCTACGGCAAGAGCCTACTTTCTGCAAGGGGGTCAGCGAGAGAACATCCACCAGCCAGACAGCACGTACCTCGAGTGCCTACAGCCCAGGCTTGTGAGCACCGCGACGCGCACGCGCGGCTGCTCCAGCCCTACTTCCTCCTGTTCCGCTGCTCTGCCATTTCGTGCGTTTGCGCCGGCGGGCGGGGGTGCTGGGGAGGACGAGGAAGCGGAATGGAGGGAGGCGGTAGAGGGAGGCGGGGCGTGCGGGGGCGGGGGCGGGGGCGGCGTGGACGAAGCTGCGAACGGCTGGGGAGGGGGCGTCAGTAAGGGAAACGCAAACGCAAACGCGGAGGGAGGAAGGAGAGGACTGCATGCGCGCGTATGCAGCGACGAGAATGCGGGGAGAAGGAAGTAGCGATGCAGACGCGGAGAGGAAGGAAGTAGCGATGGCGATGTGGGGGTGTGGGAACGCAAGCACAGGAGACCGGGGCAACGCAAACGGTAGAGAACGGGGAGGGAGGGAAGCGGGGGGATAGCGAGGAAGGAGAGAGAACGGAAGCGCTGGGTGAGCATGGGAGGGAATGGGACGCAGCGCGAAGGGGCGCCGACGGGGTGATATGCATCGAGCGCAGATGTGGATGCATGGAAAGTAAGGAAGCGCAACGTACCATGATCGCCTCCCACTCGTCCTTCTCCCCTCCCCCTCCCCCTCCGCCCACCGGCACATTCATTGGCGGCGCGAGGTACGCGTCCCACAGGCGCGGCTTCTTCCTTAGATCGACCTTCACACGCGGGGCCGGGGGCACCCACGTCCCGTTCGCGATCGCCTCCTCGACCATCCGGCGGTGGCGGCGCCGCAGCAGCGAGCGCGCGACAATCGCGGAGGAAATGCCGAGCAGGAGGATGAGTGTTGCGAGTATCCTGCGGGACATTAGACTATTATCGACTAGCTGTGCAAGGGAGAGCAGGGACGCACGATAGAGCTGGGTAGAGGACTGCGGGCCGCTGTTCGCGTCGGGAGGGGGCCCGCCGGTGGGGAGCGCGGGCGGCGTCGGTCGGGGACGGCACTAAATGTCTGGGAGACGCTTCACGGCGCGGACGAGCTCGTTGCGTTCGCGGACGGGGTCACCGACGCCGACGCCGTGGCCGAAGTCGACGAGCGCCGTGTAGAAGGGCTTGAGGACGCGGCAGACATGGTGATAAGTCGAGCGAGTTAGAGTTATCCTTTAGTGGTCTTGATTTGGTCGTTATAGCCAACAGAACTTAGAGAAGAGTGGCAACAAAAGAATTGTAAGCGGTGCATCATGCTCATGATTTCCGCAAGCCGACATCTGCCGACGGGATCGGCCTAGGCCTCAAGAGTCAACGAGAACTCGGCGCTCCACTCCCCGCAGATATTTCTCATTTTTTTCGTCGCGGGCTTGTCTCACTCGGTCTGGGTCTCACACTTCTCCGAATCACTGCTCCAGCTCAGCCCAAGTTCTCCGATCCACCGAGGTCCTTCAAAAATTGTAAGCTGGGCTGACTCCCACTGGACTGCGGATTCAGACAGTCTCCATTCGACCCGTTCCGTCCACGTTCGTGCGAGCTGTGAGGCTATGCGCCGTCGTGTCGCCGCCGTGTGATGCCTACCCTCGCCCGCTGTCAGAGTGGCTTAAACCTCGCCGCCCGAGAAGGGATTTTCTTAGCACTCCACTAACTGTGAAAGAAGTTAAGAAAAGCGGCATGGTGTATGGTGCACACGGGATTCTCTTTCGGAAGGTCAACCCTAGTGATCCCGAGGTCCTCGTTCGATTCGAGGTGCTGCTCTGGGGCATTGTCGATAAATTTTATTCACTGACTCAATAATTTTGCAGGCACTGAAACAAGCGCTAAACAGAGGAAGGAAAGCAGTATGGTGTATTGTGCACACTGGGTTCTCTTGCTTCGGGGTTGCGTAAGAATTGACCCTGAGGTCCTCGTTTGAATCAGGGTACTGCTCTCTGCGACGAGGCTCTCCTTTTTGAAATTTGTTATTCCCCAGTTCACCAGCTTTCTAACAGACCACCGAGTTCTAAACGGAGGAATGGAAGCAGTATGGTGTATTGCGCACATAGGGTTCTGTTACACCGCTCGCAATGGTTAGCCCCGAGGTTCTCGTTAGATCCGAGGTACTACTCTATTGAGGCTACGTCCACTTTTATATTTATTCTCCAGCTCAGTAATTCTTTCTCACGAAACCAAGTGCAAAATAGGATAAGGGAAGCAGTACGGTGTATCGTGGACACGGGGGTTCTCTTTGAACGAGGGAAAGCTCATCCCCGAGGTCCTCCGAGGTGCTGCTCTACTTGAGGTTTTTATTCCTCAGCTCAACAATTTTCTAACACTACACCAGGGGCAAAACGGAGAGATGAAAGCAGTATGGTGTATTGTGCACACGGGGCTCTCTTAATCGGGGGATTTCATACACCCCGAGGTCCTCGTTCGAATCGAGGTGCTGCTCTTCGGCGCAAAGGCTTTCCTTTTATTCCCCAGTTTACCAGTTTTCTAGCACTCTACCAAACTCGAAACAGTGCAAGGAGAGCAGTATGATGTATTGTGCACCCTGGGTTCTCTTAGCTGGAATCGAGTCAGGGTTATCCCCGAGGTCCTTGTTCGAATCGAGGTGCTGCTGTGGGAGTGTTAGCTTTGCACATTTTTCTTTCTTTGCTTACACATTTTCTAGGACTAAACCGGGCTGGAAACGGAGTAAGGAAAGCAGTATGGTGTATCGTGCACATGGGGTTCCCTTCGAGGGAGCCGATCCATAGTTATCCACGAAGACCTCGTTCGAGTCGAGGTACTGCTCTTCTTGAGGCCGTCCACTTTTATATTTATTGTCCAGCTCCACAATTTTACAGCACGAAGCCAAGTGTAAAATAGGATAAAGGAAGCAGTATAGTGTATCGTATACATGGGGGTTTTCTGAGCAGTTCTCGCAGTGGTTAGCCCCGAGGTCCTCGTTCGAATCGAGGTGCTACTCTTCTGGGCCTTTGTGATTTTTATTCTCCAGCTCACCAATTTTCTAGGGCTAAGCTATGTGCAAAGAGGACAGGCAAAGCAGTATGGTGTATCATGAACGCGAGGTTATCTTGTGAAGCTCTGAACGAATTGTCCCCGAGGTCCTTGTTCGAATCGAGGTACTACGCTGTTCTGGGTAGACCAAATCTTTTTTTATTTCTTTGCTCACGAAATCTGTTAGCACACCAAGCCAAAAATAGTACAAGGAAAGCAGTATGGTGTATTATACACGGGTTCCCGTCCGTACCCCAAGGTGCAATTGGTCCGAGGTCCGCCTCGTTCACTTCCAGGTTTCGGGGATGTGCGCGCGGTTGATGATTATCCTACACAGTAGGTTGACACAGATTCAACCCAAAGTAAACCTATAATAGGTTGAAAGTTGATATTCAACCTATGCCCTGTTGAAATTCCTCCTGGGGTAGCTCCATAGTGTGCGCTTTTGTTTCTTTCGCTTACCGATTTTGCTAGCACCCCATCAACTTCAAAACAAGCTAAAGTAAGCAGTATGGTGTATCGTGCACGCGGTGTTCTTACCGGTCTTCGAAAATTAACACCGAGGTCCTCGTTCGATTCGAGGTACTGCTCTGTTACTGCATTGAGTATTTTCATTTATTTTTTGCTAGCACCCCAACCACATCCGAACAGGAGAGAGAAGGCAGTAGGGTGTATCACGCACACGGGGTTCACTTTGAATGAGAAGAAGCTCAAGTTGTAATCGCCCCGAGCTCCTTGTTTGCTCACCAATCTTACAGCACTAAACCAAGTACGAAACAAGACAAGGGAAGCAGTATGGTGTATTCCGCACACGGGAGTCTCTTAGAGGCAGTTTCAACAAAGATTAACTGCGAGGTCCTCGTTCGAATCGAGGTGCTGCTCTTCCTCTGCTGTATCTTTTTATAATGAACTATCCAGGTCAGGACTTTCTAGCACCCCACCTACCTCTAAACAGGGCAAGCAACACCGTGTGCTGTATTGGCTTCCCTTTGCAGAGGATCAATTTTTTTTTTGGGAGGGCCCCGACGACGTGCTGCTCTAGTACCGCTGCTGGTGATTCTTTGAATTTGTGGACATTGTTACACCGACCATCTACAAGCCGCACACGCGCAACAAACGGCGAACGCGCCGCTGTCTCCGGGTGTGCGGCATGCGGGGTTAAAATGGCGCGCCATCTGTCGGCACTGGCTCCGGCGTCAGCTTACACTTGAGGTCAAGTTGAAGGACCGCAACGCACGCCGGTGTACATATAGCAAGAGGTGGAGGCACCTTGCTGACAAACCACACCAAGCCCGGAGAAAATGGACCGCCCCGTCCATGATGCCTGATGAAGCTTAGGCACCGCTCGTAGCTCGGGTCGCGCTCCGGCAAACGGGACGTCATCCTAAGGACGTGCGGGTCCTCGAGCCTGTACGCATCCAGCTCGAAGAAGAGCGCGCCGAGCTCGCAGATCACAGGTACATACAGAGGCGGGAGCAGCAGTCGGAAGAAATGCCCCTGCCGATTGTGGCGATCCCGCGTGTAAGATGCTGCGAAGGGCTGTCGGGAGGAAAATCAGCAAGTCAGATACGTAGGGTCAGGAGACGAAAGCGAGGGAGAAGAGTAAAGGAGAAGGGTAGGATAACGATAGGCCATACCGTGGGAAAGGTAGGCTAGGCAGAGGGAATGACGGAATGACGGAAGCCGAGCGCGCGCGATCGCGATGGGATGAGAGAAATTCACGCCTGGCCGTCTCACACTCACGCAGAATGCATCCAAAAACTTCGATCCGGTCAAACTGCACCCAGCGCTGAACTCG
The DNA here is from genome assembly GCA_029204335.1 of Mycena vulgaris. Taxonomy (NCBI): domain Eukaryota; kingdom Fungi; phylum Basidiomycota; class Agaricomycetes; order Agaricales; family Mycenaceae; genus Mycena; species Mycena vulgaris. The sequence continues at coordinate 647,939 of JARGYA010000046.1, forward strand.
ACCGGCCAGATGGTATTCAATTGGCATGAAGATGACGACCTCGGGGATCACAACACGGTGGACACTCAAATCTTCGAACTCACAGATGGAGGGAATGCGACTCTGTCTCTGACAACGTACGTGACAGTCCCTGGTAACTGGTTGCATAATTATCGGTCTGACAAGTGTCCGCTCAGTCGACGGGTCCTTATGTTATCGAAACCATGGCCGTGCAGTTCAACAAGACGCACTTTGCGCAGAGCGCATCCTCTACGCCCTGGGTCGCCATCTTTCCTTATGAGCGGAATGACTCTGCTGGCAACACGTCAGATTTGATTAGCAACGCGCAAAAATTGGGTGCGCGTGCGATTCTGGTACGTGTCAATGCCTCAGGAATAAATCATCGCTGGGAATTCATATGTTTCTCTTGGGCGTACGCCATAGATTCCTCGACGTACTCGTTCTGTAATCTGACGGACAACAGGCCTCCGGTGACGATCCCAATTTACGTGACGGAATACTGGAACAGCGGGTCCCTGATCTTCTCCGAACAACTGCCCAACCTCGTTGGGTGAGTCCTACCTAGTGCCTCGGAAAAAGGAGACTTATCTGACAGGATATCATCAGCCCGAGCAAATCAAGTTCTACAATGCCACTGCGATGACCAGCGTCGCGGCGAATATCACGAGTGATTTCAAGGCCCTGAGGGCCAGCTCGTCGAGTCTGGCGCAAACAGATGTTCTTCTGATGCGGACTCCGGCCATCTCCACAAATATGCCAGTGGTCTCTGTGACTTCGACTTCGACTTCGACTTCGACTTCGACACCACAGCCAACAAAACGCCTTGGTCTGCCATCCGGGAGCATACACAGTCATCTACGGTTTTTCCCCTGCTGCTATCATTGTCCCTGTTGATTGGACAATGCCTGATGTCCAAGTCCCCTCCGTTGATGTATTTAATTTATTTTAACCAAGTTGAACTGGAATTTCGGAGTCGATAAGCGAAAATTATAATATCTATGGCTTCTAATTTAACTTTCCTGCTGCGTCGCAAACGGCCGGTGGGTATACCTGGTGGGAACATTTTGTCCCGGCAGATAAAAAGTGGAACGGTCGTATGGGTGCAGGGGAATATTCTTCTCTAAGCACAGCGGCAAGTCGGGCTAAAAGGGAGCGATCAGTTTTCCGTCGACCGGGAAGAAGAACTCATACATTGGCGATGAACGTCCGACCACACGCCACGAGCGCATTTTTGCGCTCAGCCAACTTGATGGCTGTCTCACGCGTGTATCCCCCTGCGCAGATGAGGGGGCGGTCACCCCAAATGTCGCGGATGAAGCCGTTCGATTACCGGGCGTTGTCCTCCGACGGGGCTGCGCTCTCGCTCCCGCTGATTCGGGACTCGATGAGATGGATGTAGGCGAGCTTGGGGTGGAGACGCTTGATCTCAGAGACGATGTGGCTGAACGTTGGGATGGGGTTAGTCATGCTCATTCCTGGGGAAGACATTAGAAGGGTGGATGTATAACGTCGACCGAAACGATCTCACCACCGAGAGGACTCCAAGGGGAGAAACGGATGGCCGTCCTGTCTTCACCAACGACCTCGGCGACAGCCTTGATGACCTCGAGCGAAAAGCGAGCTCGCTTCGCTTCGCTGCCGTACGCGTCGGTGCGGTTGTTCGAAACATCTTGAATAAATTGGTCCAAGATGCAGCCGTTGGCGTCTGTGGGGGAAATAAGCGATGAAATATGAGGACGTCAAAATTTAGAGCGAACTGTGCATTTCAACGCTGTCAAAGCCAGCCTCCATGGTATTTTGGCAGCCTGCACGTACAAACCGACATATTCCTTAATCTCGGAAACGGTAAGTGAACGGGGTTTCTCATCGCCCTCCACGATTGGGATGTCCGAACCAGAGACAAACGGGAAGGTCGGATCATCTGACTTCAGTGTTGCTGGGAAAGCCGAGCGTCCCAATGCCAGCAGTTGCAGGAAGATAGAGGATCCTTTTGCATGGACGGCCTCGACAACCTGTACCCGAGAGTTAAGTGAATTGTGCATTATGAGCAGCGTAAATCTCACCTCCTTCCACGCGTTAATGTGATCCCGGCTCCATATGCCAGGCATGTCGGGGAAGCCCCCGGCTTTGGCAGCGATGAGGGTGGACTCAGCGATGAGGAGGGTACCTGGCGTGCTTGCGCGCTGCGTGTAGTAGTCTTTTACCAAAGGGAGGAAAGGAACATGGTTCGCATCGGCTTTCAGTCGGGTGAGCGGGCAGAGAACAACTCGGTGGTTGAGGGAAAAAGGCCCAATATTAACGGATTGGAAGAGCTGAGGCGACATTGCGTTGGGTGTTTGTGCTGGACTGTCCGCTTACCCACCGGGTTTTATATCTGTCGCCCATGCGATGATTCATGTCCGAGTCGCAGGAACTCCGAACTCTCCTATGCCACTGAGCAGGCTCGGAATGTCATGTTTGGCCGCTAAGCCCGCCGATTCTCGCTAGCTTTGAGTCATTTGTGGCTGCCAATCTACCGATTCGCGGTCGGGCGGCGTTGCAATCAGCGAGGGTCGGGAATTATTTGCTTGGTGATCCATCAGGTGGTCAGCGGGATTATCCGGTGCCATGCTGCCGAGAGCAAGCCGAAACACTGCCACTGATCGACAGCCTCCGGCCAGCCACCGACTTCTCTCATTTGCGCATTCTGAGCAGGTCAGACTCAGCCGAGTCTTGGTTCAACCAGCTCTCTGTTTCGTCGGCGATCCGGCTGCTATGGCCCATGATCCCATCCCACAAGAGCTCATCGATCTCATTGTCGATAATCTCCACGACGATATTCCCGCTCTCAAATCCTGTTCCCTCGCTGCACGCACATTTGTTAGCTCAACCCGGACTCACATATTCAAAAAGATCGAAATTACGCCGCCTCCGGTTGGCAACAATCGCCAAAGCCCCTGCCAGAAGCTTTACAAGCTCCTGACTTCGTCTCCCCACATATTAGCACCGCTTGTCGACGAACTGTGCATTGTACTGGTCGGCCAGTACCCAACAAAGCCCCATGTAACCTGGATCATGGCTGGACGGACACTCTCCCTAATCCTCCCTCTCCTTGATCTGCGGCGGATATCCCTTGTGGAAAATTCGCCCGCGGATTGGAACTCCGCCGGAAAATTCAGCATGAACTGGAACAAGCTGGATCGCACGCTGAAATCTGCGCTGGCGGAAGTATTCTCTTCCCCAAATCTCGAGGCCGTTCAACTGCGCGGGATCGTGGTCGAGTCGCCCTGCCAACTATTGTCCCTCTTCAGCGAGGCTACCTCGCTGAAGGGGTTGTCGCTGTCGCGTGTGCACTTTACACAACAGTGGAACGAGTTCAAACCCTGGCCCGACTCAGACCCATGGCGCCCCCAGCTCCGATCCCTCCTCGTCTCTGACTCCTCCGGCGACAACTTTTCTCCCTATCTATCAAATCCACGAATTGATTTAGCCCGCGTCAAATCACTGTGCGCTGTGACGGAGTGGAGAGACAAGATAGTGTCCCAGACGACTGCGGTGGAGCATCTACGACTGTGTTACCTGAGCGCACCTTGTCAGTGCCCTACAGCTGCTTCCTAAGATTATCCTTAGCTGTTTACAGGGCCTCCAAAGTCAATCGCGCTCATTTTCAGCCCGAATCTGCGCTCGATCCACTTGTTCACGATCACAATTTTCCACCTACTATCTGCCCTGTTCACGGCGTGTCCTCACGATAGTCGTCTCGAAACGATCATTATCGAGGGACCTGTACAATCGCGTGTTAAGTTCTTCCGCTGGGACCGGTTGGATCATACGATCGACCAGTTGGCTGTACATCTCAGCTCTTTGAAGATGGTGGAAATAAAGGTGTTTGTCGGACCGGGTAGACCCCCTTCTCAGAGTGGTCGGGAGCGATGTGGTCTTTGCTCCCTTCGCTTGTGCAACGCGGAATGTTAACCTTGACAGAGGTCCCAGGTGCGTGACGTTGCCATTCCGTTCCGAGCGATTTCGCTCACCGTTATGTCTGTAGTCACGCACGGGGTAGATCATGGTTGGGAGTAGTACTAGTAGCGTCTTGCTATCGATCTCAACGCCTCCGCGACTGTGGATCATGTTTACACCGCTGACCAAGATAATTACCACGATCGTGTCGAGTCAGTATTTACACGGGAATCAGGTATCTATACAGTCTATAGGATCGTCCACCGGTGTGCGTACGCTTCACGCTTACCACAGCCGCCAGCCAAGCGCCAGAAGAAGGCCGTTCAGTACCCACAACTCCAACCTCGGGCCTGTCGCTCCGCCCGCCGGGGACGTAGCGCTCGGACCGGAACCCGAACTTGAACTGTTGCCAGCCGCGCTCACTACCCGCGTCTCGTTCTCTCCACTTTGACTTTCTCCCACTCGTGCCGCTCTGCAACCCCCCAAACTCCCTCAGTTCACCAAGGACGCCACAGCTATATCCATCGGGCGTGGTCTACGGAACACCGCGAGTCTTCGTATGAAGATGGTGGCAACTTGCTCGCAGCGCGGGGTTCGACTCCGCGCCCGAACTGAATTTTCGGGCTTGTTCTTTTTCTTTCTCCGGCGTTCGACAGGGTTGAACTGCCCCCTTCCATTCTCACCACGGAGGAGTTGCAACTTGCAGGTTTTTCTTGCGTGTATGGAGCCCGCTTGGTGAGTTAAATCTACTCCACGGAGTGATCTTGCCGTCATTCAGCTCAAATCTCCATCCCATACCAGAAGACACCAGAAGGTAAACTCTGCCTGGGTTCAGGTAGGTTCTCTTGCGGTAAGGAATCGGGTGTAGTGTACGTAACACAGCGAGTCAGCGTGCAGGGGGAAATGTGAAGCATTCAGCTCGCAGGCCGGGGTTCGACTCCCCGCGCCAGACCTAGGCGGTGACCAGGTTTTCGGTCATATTTCACGGCGTTGAACACTGCATTCGGGCCGATTTCCAGTTTGCAACTCGACGGCGACTGCTCTTCTTCATTTGGATCGTGCCCGAGGAAAATCAACAAAACTGATCGATCAAGGTCTCCTCAGATTGTCTGTTACTCACCCGAAATCATCCCCTCTTGGCATAGGACACCAGAAAGGAATCCATCGGGTGTGGTGTACGGAGCATCGCGAGCTTGCGTGGAGCCTACTCAAGAACCATGTTACCAGTCACCAGGAAAAACCGAAATGCTATGATAGACACATTGACAACTATATCGGTCTTTCATGGTCTATCCAGGTCTATCGAATCAGCACGCCTTCTATATGCGTCTATGATTGTCTATGAGTTGCTATATATTTTGTCCCAGGGCTGGTACTCACCTTTGAGGTCTATGAACATCCTTCAGTTTCGCTGCACCGATTTGCGAGTTAATGGGCCAAGAATGGTAGTGATGAAAGTGAGTGTGGTATCAGAGAGTTTGTACTGGAGCCATCCAAGCCATCAGTTGGCATTTCTGCAGTGCGTAAATTAAGGGCTCATGGCTCGGATGGCAGTGATAACTGAAATTAATTTGGACTTGCTTATGTCGCTTGGGGGCGCACAAGGACTATAAATAACTGGGGGGCTCATTCGGGGTTATCTTCTGTCACGACACCAAATTTAGGCACCTTTTGGTATTTCGGGGACTTTAAATGGCCAGAGCATGTTGCTATGGCCTTTATTGAGGCAGACATTTTTATTGACTGGCATAGATGTCTCCCTGACTCAGAGGATGCATTTATTTAATTGGTGGACTCAGCCATCAGCCATCTGTTTGCGCATTACAAAATGCCATCTGTTGGCTCTGGCTACAGCGCAAACAGGCTATTACCTTGTCTGCTGCTCGCCAAAATCCGGCCTCTATATCTGTGTTACCCTTTGTGGTGTTTCACCTTGATTCCGTACACGAGGTGTACGACAACGGCCCTTGTCACTGTACCTTCCCCCGCGCACGACTCTCTGGGCCTATCATCGCGTGGAAATCACATATACGTCAAGCTAGCTGCCCATCCACTGGCACACCTGCGCGAGAGTTCTCCACCGTGACCTGGCAGTGTCACGGCCCACTGGCATTTCGAACGTGAATAATGTGTAACGGTGCGTTGATCTTACGTAGGAAAAAGAGCAGCAATTAGGTTGAAGAAGGAAGTAGTGTAACGACGCGGAGGCGCCTCTAGGACCCCCGTTTATACCTTTGGAGGTCGTATCCAGAAAATCACCCTCCCCAGGACGTTTGTCCGAACTAATTTATTTTTCCCACGCTTTTTGAGGAGTGCAAAATCGTTCTTTTCACAAAGCGGTCACTTTGGGATTTTTTTGGACCGAAATTTTCGCAAAATTTTGTCCGAACCAGGGATACGACCTCCAAAGGTATAAACGGGGGTCCTGCGCCTCTTCACTTTTCCTCTCGATCTCCCATCTTCATCTCCCTCGCCGGTGTTGGCCTCACGATGGAAACTTCAAGCACAATCATATCCGACGGTCACAGCTCCTACCGAGTGCTCCACGCGGAGTGCTTCCATCTTGCTAGTGTGCAACTCCCAGCCGAATCAACGATGTTTGTGGGGCGCGCTCTCTTCTTCCTCGGGTTATAGCTCCCGCCTCGGTCCACCGTCCCCAAATTGCAACACTGCAGGGAACTCCAAGAACCTGTCCTTCCAACTTGGACTCCAAGATATTGCCGCTTCTCAGGGCACTCGAAATTCTCCTCGTTTCGCCATCAACTTACAGGGCCATCTCAAGCAGTATTCCACTGATTCTCTCAAACTATTACCACCTGTTTCGGCCACCAATCCCCACGTCCTTTAGTACCAGCGACGCCTCGAAAGGACATCCTCCAAGCAGGACATCTCGGGCACAACTTCTGCCGCACAGCAAAGCGCAATCGCCAAATCTAATCAAGCTGAACCATCCGTGCAAGTACGACTCATCAAGGCCATCTGCTCTGCGGTCCTCATTTAGATTATCGAAGACGTCGGGGCCTCGAAGATATGCAAATCATCAAGCGAGGACTCTTTCTCCGCTGCAACAATATACTCATCGCGATAAATCCACAAGTCCGCACCCCTGCCTCTTGTCCCGCCCTGTATCCTCTGGTCGCGCCGTTCATCAAGTCGTGCTCCACTCCTCGAGCTCCCGCCCCCCTTCCCTTCGATGCCGGCCCCGCTCCGAGTCCCCTTCGCACAAGTCTAATGTCTAATTACGGAGCAGTATCCATGTGTACCTCAGTTGTTTCTATTGTGTTGCCCGAAATTTTATTTATTTGGCAATTGTTTTCGTGATCTATGCTTGACTATCGATGACCATGAGTACTATGAGATCTATTGCTCCGATGACTATAATAGCTGACATCTGAACTATGGCGGACTATGAGTGTCTAGATATTTCAAGAGATCCCTCCCACCTTTCTATGAGTTTCGTCCTCTGGCCATATCGACTATGTCCACTATATGGGTCTATATGGGGCTCTATGGCCGGTTCACTTTTTCCTGATGCGCCCATTCGCTCGCAATGCCGGTTTGACTCCTCGCCCCAGACCTGTTAGAGTGGTTTCTAGGTAGTTTTTTTGCCTTCTTCAACCCCCTTCGCGTCGATTATCTTGGATATATGAATAATAGGGCCACGCGACGAACGGAAGTGAGCAGAGATGAATTGTTAATTTGTTTCCCGCCATGCCGACTCTTGATCGGTTGATCGGCCCGGCTCGGAAATATGCCCGCTATCTTTAGTAGTGGGATTTGGGGGCCTCAAATCGACTTTCAGAAAAAAAATTGGCGCGGTTTCATACACCCTCATTGGGCCATCTAATATTAGTAAATATTTTTATTTTTTTCCTTTTAAAGTAATCCTTTGTCAGCATTTGTCAGCATTCTTGCCTTTTGCGCTCCGTCTTCCCACGCCCCTCTACGTCCCATCATCCCTTGATGCGCTCCTTTCCGCCACCCGCCTAATTGTATGCCCGTCGTCCATTATGAACTCACGTCGAGTGCTCCCCTGCCTGCCACTTGCCCCATGTCCCTGTTCATCCAAGGCCTCCCCATCCAGTCGGTAATCTTCGCCCCCATTCCTAGGACCTTTCTGTCTGGCTCCCTCGGTTCCCGACTCCCCACCCCTCGCGATTCCGCGTACTTGTTCACCTCGACCGCCGGCACATGCGGCCCGTTCTCGTTCCCCCTCGTACTCACGACGTCACCATCGGCTACGACTGGGCGGCCTCCTTTAGAGATTGCCTTCTTCATAGCGATCTGCGTCTGCCTGGGTCCTTCGACTCATGAGCATTTTTCTCATTATGTACGTACCTTTGGCTTGTCATCCCTAATTCCTCGTCTTCATGTCTTGGTAGCATCGGCACCTTCGACCTCGGTTTTACGTTGGTGTCTCCTTTTATTGTGTATGCCGCCCGCTTACTGACTTCCTCAGGCTTTAACTCCCAAGCCCCATTCGTTCCTGGTCCGTTTTGCTTGACCCACCTCTGCTTACTGTCTGATCCCGGTTGTAGTAATGCCAGCGCCCAGCCCAGCAGTGGACCGCAGCTATGATCTCACATCTGGCCTTCCAGGTGTGTATTCACCCAACCCCACCCTCCCCTCTGCTAACGCTGCCCCCAATTCCGTCTCTTCCCCTTCGCAGGCCGCCCTTTGGCACTTCGAGCGTCTTCCAACCTCCCCACTTCCGCTGCGCAGCATTTTGTCGGTTCGTCTCCCGGCGCAATTATTCCCGCTGCTGCTTGCCTGACTTCTTCCCTAGATATCAGAAACCCCCTCTATAAACCTGATGCATCCGAAACTGAAATTGAAACTGATCCTGATCCTGATACTCGTCGTGAGACCCATCGCCGATATTCGGCCAGGGGACGTCGTGATGATCAAGTGCGCGCTGTATAGGCGGGACGGCTTCGAGCACGGCCAAACAGCGAAGGTGTACGGAGTGCTGGCCGGGTCCATAAAAAAATTGTCAAGCTTGTCGTAGGCAAAGAATTGCATAGTAGGTTAAATGAAGATTGGGGCGATAGGTAGATAGCGGGCCATGCCGCGCAGCGGGCTACCCAACTTATTAATCATTTGCCGCCCGCCGCAAATCCCGTCATCTGCTTCAACGACAACTGGTGCAAATACGGACGATGGATGCACATTGCACCGTCCATTTCACCTCTTTGTCCATGATTTCTCCTGCGCCACTGTTCCCGCTGTTTACTTCGGGCCTCCCTCCGCATCGCCGCCTCGGAGAGAGGGTACGGAGAGGGTTTCCGGGCTCGGGATAGCTGGTACAATATTTCGACGACCTTGCGGCACTCACCAGCATCTGGCATTTGTAACATATGCTCTGGTTCTTTGGTTACACACAGAAGAGTCGGGATTTAACTGGCACTCTTCTCTTGTAACAAGCTGGGTTGCCAATCAAGGCGAGTATACGTAATGTCAGATCGTTCAACGGCCAGGCTGTCTACATAGACTAAGCTCCTATAGAGACGCTTCAATGGGGGGAGTGATCTCGTACGTCTTTTCGAGACCTGTCCAGAAACCGTGGGTTCAACCAATCGGAAGGCCGACTCGGACTTGTGCCTGCTCATTTGTCGACTTGTTTGTTCCGCTTGACGGGGCCAGACGGGGCCGCAGCAGAAAATCTGCTTCAGGGATCATACCATCAAGTCAGAGCTCTGAGTAGTAGATTTCGACATTACAAACAAAGCCAACAGTGGGCAGAGTCGGCAGACCGCCTCCAAGATTTACTCGGTCATATCGCTGACAGGCGCGGCTTACCCATGTTGGGCTGTCATCTAATCTTGGAACGTAAGCCATGTGCGCTGATATATAGTGGTTCCCTTTTTGTAGTTCTCCCCAACATGGCGACACACCACATCGTCACAATGCTTTTCCTAGCATGGGGACATAGTGTCAGCTACATCTACATTGCCACCCAGCTACTGCAGAAGGATCTCACTCTGGCTATCACAATGGTTCAGCACAATCTGCTTGGTTCGTGGTCCCCGCGCGAATGGACTGATAAACACGAGACTGCGAATCATCTGAAGCATCCCGTTGGGACCCATGATGCTCAAGGAGGCATTTTCCCAACTCGCTGGTGGCTGGATTGAAAATATCCTCAAACTCGCTCAAGGAAGCGAAGGGTGGCCTAAACCCCACACATTCCATGTGAGTTTGGCTGTACGAGGATGGTTTTCCATCTTAATTACTCCCCAGATGGACTTCTTCGGTGGGGGGATGGTCATCGAGCCCACCAAGCAAATCATGGGTCCCGAGTGTAAAATCCTTAGCTGGTACTCTTCTGCGCTGGTATCCATGCCAGCACTTATGAGCGATTATGATTTTGCCGCGATCGCTCACGAAATTTACTCCAACGATAAAAGACGACAGGGGCGGGCCCTTGACGAAATATTAGACTAGGTGGGCCTCCATCAACTCGTGTCTCAGATTTGATTTATTTTATGGGTTGTTCTCGCTTGGAACGGAACTGATACGCTTTCTGGCCTCGTTGTGAAGTGTCCCGGCATCCCCGAAATATACGATCAAGGACGCGTTACCCACACGGCCGGTCCTCCATTGCCAGGGCTGGGTGGTGGGCTCCTCGTTGCAGCCCCAATGTTAGCCAAGGTAGCCGACGGCTATATTGTTCCTACCGCCCTCTGCTTCGAACCCATTGCAGTGCCGTATTGCAGAGAATTCTACCAGAAACGCGGGCAGGACCTCTTTACCATCGGGATGCAGGCACACGAAACGAGGTTGTCAGGTCCTTCTTGGAAATCGCACTGGGCCAGTACGGCCCTAACTCTGTCCTCTACATTTCCTTCGGGTACGCGTTTATCAGTTCGTATTTCCCCTCAAGTCTCTCATTCCTGCCAAGGTCTTTTTTCTTCCCCGTCGCGACGCCACAGCTCGTCGAAGCGCTCGTGAACACCCTTCTCCATCTCGAGAAGCCTTTCCCATCCGTGTTCGCCCTCGGGGGCAAATTGGCATCGCTTCCCAAGCAACTCATCGAGACCGTGAAAGCTAGCGGCAAAGGACTTGGCTGCGACTTCTGGGTCGAGCAGCGCGCAATTCTCCAGCACGCCGCCGTCGGATGGTTCCTCACGCACGGCGGCTTCAAGTGCGCCGGGCCCACTCTAATTTTATCCAGAACTGAATGCTGATTTCTTCCTTCGTCTTTCTCTATTCAGCTCTATCTCAGAGTCGCTGTCTCAGGGGGTCCCGCTCATTGTGTGGCCGACGATCGCAGAGCAGCCCATCAACGCGGCACTTCTATCATCGGAGCCGAATCCCGTGGCGTTTGAGCTCCTGCAGATGAGCGCCATACCATTACGTTCAAACACACATTAATTCGCTCACCAGATTCGCACTGGACCACAACTCGGCCCGTCGCTCCGCGGTGGTCCCAAAATTACAGGCACTGTCGAGGATACAACGTCAGAATTTGAAGGGACGTTTGCAGCAGCACGAGGGCCCAAGGGAGCTATCCTGACAGCGAACGCGCAGAGGATGGCTCGGACGTTGAGAGAGGCGCGAGCGGGGGAGGTGTTCGATGAACTTATCAGACTGGCCCGATTTTAGAACCAGGGCCGGGGACGATAGACAGTAAGGTGGGAATTACTACTCTAAAATTAATACCCATGAGTCAGAAGCCCCGCATAATATCTCTGTCTACACCACGCCGCGCGCGACTCGAGGAATGCAGTGGTGAGACTTCGTGTGATAATGGTCACATAATGATGCCCGTGTGTCAAAGTAATGGCTCGGCAAGCCATAGAGCCGGCAGTCGGGCCTTACGCCCGACTGCGTAGACCAATCCCCCTTAATCTGTAACAACCCTGTTTCATTTTCCAATCGCCTAAATATATCTCCTACCTACCGAGACGCTCCTCAGTTGTTCACCTTGACGTGCTCAATTGAGGTCCGTCTGTTTACTTATCTATTCTCCGATATCTTACTTATATTCATATCTTAGCTTATACTTCTAACAGGTAGTAAATATACAGTTGTTCACCTTGACGTGCCCAACTGAGCTTATACTTCTAAGACCGTGATCTGCCGACGATGCGGCGCGCGTGGGTGATGGCCCGTCGATGGTCCGAGTCCTATTCTCCAACGGCGAGTCCCATTCCCATTCTCCTTTCCTCATCGATGGGACTCACGTACTGATGATAGGACTGGGCGAGTCCCAGTCTCATTCTTCTAGGATAAACTCTTATAGAGTGTCCCGGAGCTTTTCACGGCTTACGAAATGATCCATTATTGTCTGGAACGACAAAGAGGGATATTAGCGTCGTCTGTTCACTTGGAATACGGAGACTAACATGTGTGTAAATTCGCCCGATTGGGAGGGCAAACAGCGACACCACGTACGCGTCAGCCGAGAAGCGGAAGGAAAAGAGGATTCCCAGTGCAAATACGGCTGATACTACGTTAGATGCTTCACTGTGGAGTGCCAGACTACTCACCTGTGAAGAAACCTGATCGCACTGCGGTACGAATCAGGCGATCGAACACCTTATCCGTCCTTGCGAACGTTGTTTTCGATTTTGTGTAAACAACGGTGAGCACAACTCAAATTAGGACCTCAGCCCGCAGTGTCGTGCGACAAGGAATAGATACAGCTCACCAGCGATGATCACGTCGATGGCACACTGAAGCGCAGAATTGATCATAACGATTGACTGCAACAATACGAGCTTGGTCTGTCTGTGGCGTTGAAATGACATTGGTCCCGGCAACTGTCGTGCCGGTAGGAAGGTATATACGCACTCGGAAAATGTCCACGCCTCAATTGCAGCGGCAACGCCCATTCCACAGGCCGCCACAGAGGTTGCCACCAAGAACCCGGTGAGGATTTTGTTTCCGGTGAACAAATATATCCTCCACGATTGTAACATTTGATTTGTGATTGCAAGAATGGCCCCTGCTGTAAGGGGTTGAGTATGGATGAGGCGAATGGGCTTTGTCTTACTTACTAAGACCTGCGAAGGGTTGCGGCCATAGAATCGCTGAATAAACAGATTCAGATGAGTTCTGTTCTGCGGTAGAGAATTCTTACTGGCAACCACTCGAGGATTTGCAAAGTTCCTATACAAATAGATGAGTTCCCCACCGTCGCTCTCAAATGTTTTACGAACGTAACACAGTAGAACCTGGATGTAATAACAGTCAACAATCGATTCAGCGACATGTTAAGACATTTACCACGACATGTACACGACGGCACCAGCCTGGGTAGTGTTGACTATAAACAAAGAAGCCACCAATAATCTGCAACTTCATTAAGTTGCGCGAACGACAGACAAGGAGTTGTTTACTTGATCCAGTATGGATCTTGGTACCCTAAGACATTTCCAGGTTTGGGATTCGAAATGTAAGGATCAAGCATCGCCATAAAACGCACTTGCAATCCAGTATGTAAAAAACTGGGACATGATTAACCCCGTGAGGTACGTGTTGACTGAAGTTAAACACTCAGGGTCCTTTCAGTGGGGAGGCAGCCAGAAACTCACCGGTCACACCCATCAGGGTAAATCCTGGAAAGTACAGGTGAAGACCTTGTTAGCCGTGAAATGAACCAAGCAATGTAGAACGAACCGATAGTTTGATTGTAATCCCCCATAGCCGATATTAACACGAACAGAAAAAAAATACTATAGTGCGGAGAGGTCAAGGGCAAGAAATGGACGGGCGAGTGCCGAAATTGCATATGAATGAGAATCTTTAAGGCATCGCCGAAGTGACGTACAATATGGAGATACAGGAAGTTCGTGGGAAGCAAAACAATGTTGACGTTGAATTCCGGACCCTGCAGATCGTAAACACGATGTAGAAAAGAGGAAACCCTGGCCAGCCCTGGCTTAGCAACTGCCAATGTGGCGGCTCGCCTGGATTATACGCCACATCTCCGTCGTAACGTGTGACGAGAGCCACAGTCGTAACCCTCCGGAAAATCCGGAGTTTCGGGAGCCTTCATAACGTTCCCGAAACCTTCCGTTTCGGGAGCAGTGCCGACCTCACCAAAACTGCGTACACATCGTGCAGCATCATAGTAAAATGCAAGAGAGGTTTACATGAGCGACACACAATTGCTTTTGAATAAAAATATTCCTGGTACTGATTTAGGGAAAGGTCTCTCTCCAAAAATTCAAAACCGGGATCTGCACGTGATATGAGATCCTGTGATCCTCGGGAGATCCCTGGACTTTGGTCTAGACCCTTTCTTTTTCTGGCGCCTCTGAAAGCGCTAATGTTCTTCCTCGATCGTGCGGCAACTTCCGAGACCGGCCCACTTCCTTTCCTGGCGTCGCTAATAGCCGCGCTAATCTTCTCCTCGATCGCATGCAACTTCCGCGACCGCGGTCTAGACCCTCCCTTTTCTGGCGCCTCAGAAATAATCTTCTGTTCGGTCGTGGTAACTCGGGACCTACAATGTGGGCACCACTGTTTTTTCTTGGAGCGCGCGGCCCTTTTTTCATGTCCAACAAGTGCGGGCCCCGAGCCATAATATAAATTTGAGGCGGCTAAGAGGTACCAGGGATGCCCGAAGGGCCTTAGGAATATTCAAGTGGGATACAAATTGAAACTAATGGCTAATACGCGGTTGCAATCGCATTCTACATGTCCCTAGTTCGTCAATCCTTATTCAGACACCAGGTGGCGCAGGGGTGGGGGCGCTGATGTGCGAGCGGGCGGAGGTGCGGGTAGCGTGGGGCGGCGATAAGCAGGCGGCGGAGGGCGAGCGAAAAGGTGCGGTGAGGACGCGATTACACAGGAGGGGCAGGACTCGGAGCTGGAGGGCGCGTGTCAACACCGCGCAACGTGTCCCAGTAGGAATGCAGTTTTGAACCGACGATTCAGTAGGCCCGGATCTGGCTCCCGAGATACTGTTGGAACTCAGAACGCGAAGATTCAAATTTCATTCGTCCAATTCGCAATCCTAGAGGCTGTTGCTAACCCGAAAAGAGATTATCCGTTTGTTCGGCATATTGAATTTCAGGTTTCCCCATGTAGCTAGAGGGTGGCGAGCTGCAAGGCGAACTGCGCATTAGCGACTGAGAGACGAAATGTTCGCACCCACGATCTACAATAAGGCCCCGTATACGGCGTACATCCTATCCGTCGGTGACCACGCTCTCGTAATTACCGCCATGGATACTATCGCTGTAGATCCTACGGATTACGCCTCCCTTCCAGTTCTTTCAGAGATTGAGGAGCTGAAGAAATTCATTGAGTCAGACAGTCAAATGTACACGAATCAGCTGTTCATGATTGATTGATTGATTGATATTTCAGAGTTGTTACTGTATGTAGCCAGTAAGGCGAAGACAGTAGTACGAGTAGGGGTTGAGGTAGGTAATCGTTGGGTTAGTGGTAGGGTAATGTAAGATGAAGAGAGGAGTAACAGTGAAGTGGTGAAATTGGTGGGGTACGAATCACGAATTAGGTTATCATGGTGCGAGTTCAGATTGTGTCGGGGACGGGTTGGGGTTGTGAGGTTGTTATTAGTTGGGACGTAAGGTAGGGGAGATGGGGAACGAGGCAATGAGAGAGAGAGAGAGAAAGAAAGAAAATGAGATCACAGACATGTAGCTCGTAACCGGTCAACGGTGATCAAGGCGGGGGGCTAGGCCGCGAAAATCGTCCCGTAGACTTGATAAATTTTGACATGCTGGGGAGCAGTTTGGGGTGGGTGAGGAGCGATGAGAGATGTAGGGTACCGAAGTGGCCGATTGGACGACAACGGTTTGCCTTTGGCACTACATATACGCAGTTTTTTTTTTTCTCCGCTGGAACTCGCCGCGAACGACACCTAGGTTCCGAACCATCAGCGGATACTCTAGATAATCAACAAGTGGCTTCAGCGATCACCGGTCTATTTCGAAATCGACAACTCCCCAACTCTTGTCCTCACCCACGTGATGAACACCCACGCCGGCTTCAGCGCTTTCCTCAACAAAAAGCTCAACGGCTATCTGAAGCGGTTGTTCGATAGATGGGGCATTTACCTCACGACGCCCGCCTCCGCCAATGTCCTCACTGCGGGCAAGGGCGGTGGGTTCAGTAAACTCACACTAGCAGGCATGATGGAGCATTTTACGGGTCTCACCTTCGAGCAAGTCTTTGTGTCCTATCCCGCCG
Source organism: Mycena vulgaris (assembly GCA_029204335.1). NCBI lineage: Eukaryota > Fungi > Basidiomycota > Agaricomycetes > Agaricales > Mycenaceae > Mycena > Mycena vulgaris. The sequence continues at coordinate 664,046 of JARGYA010000046.1, forward strand.
CGCCGCACTACGGGTTCACATGCTGGAATGACCTTTTCACCCGCAAACTGCGCTCCGGTATCCGCCCCGTCGAACACCGAGAAAGCCCAGACATCATTAGCGCAGCGTGTGAGAGCCAGTATTACAATGTTGCCACGAACATGAAGGAGCGCGACACGTTCTGGCTCAATGGCCAGTCGTACTCGTTGCGGGACATGCTGGCCCACGATGAGTTATATCAGGGATACCTGCGGGTCACCTACTACCACCGCTGGCACACACCCGCCGCCGGGGTCGTCAAGAAAATTGTTGCAGTTCCCGGGGCGTATTTTTGCCAATCGCCTGCGATGCTTCAGTCGCCCATCCCGTTGGATGCGCCGTTCGACACCCTCCCGATCTCCAATTCCCTGTCCTTCTTGCCATAGTGAGCCCACGTCTCCTCATGTTCATCGAGGCAGAGGACCCGCGCATCGGCCTGTACTGCTTCATCGTCATCGGGATGCAGGAGATTTCTACGGCGGTGCCGACGGTGAAGGAGAGGCAATGGGTGAAGCGAGGGGAAGAGCTGGGGACGATTTTCTATCGGCGCAGGTACAGATGTGGAGGTGCTCGAGCATGGTGATGCTGTGGGCGTGCATGGGCGCAGGAAGGAGGAATCTGTGGGGCGGAGTACCCCAGCTGTGGACACTGGAGGAGGCGGTGTCCGTGGCTGTGGACGGGATGCCTCCTGCGGACGTAGCCTCGAGCGCTTCTCCATTGCCCGACGAGGAGACGCTGCCACCTGCAGATGTGGATCCTTCGGAAGTACATGGCGAATCTTCCGCGGATAATGCGGTGTACGACCACGCGCGTGTGGATAGCGAGGACGCGCTCCTTCTGACTGTCGGTGAGGAGGAGCAATCTGACCGTCGTCCGCGAGCTCAAGCCCAAGCACGATCTGAGAAGCCTGAGGAGCCTGAAGTGACGCTGGAGATTCCGCCGCATGTCCTCGTGGAGGAGAGACGGCCTCCATGCCCGTCGAGCCCGATGTGTCACCCGGGTGTCACTCTCACCATGCAAGCGTGTTTTCTCGCTTCGCTTTGCTTGCCTCGAAAGTCTAATATTTACTCTACCTTTAATTTTGGCAACACTTCAATGCAGTTCATAGCGGATGATAATCAATCCATCAGTCGACTTGATTTCTACAATTCCGGTACTACGTGCTGGAATTCAGGTCTGTGATTAGGCTGTCCGATGAAGGGAATGAAGGGAAACGGCGGGGTGGGGGGGACGAAGCAAGTATAAAGCACGAAGAGCTACGGAGGAGACAAGCCTTAGATGGGAGGGGGAGAGAAATATACGAGGAACGAAGCAAGCAAAATACACCTTGCCGACCCGCCTCCTCAAATCCACCCGCTCCACTTTATCGTGGCACACAAATCCGATCAGCATGCTCGTGTCAAGCTCCGGCAGCGGTATCTTGCGCACGCGCGAGCAGCTCGGCCGCGCGCACGTAGTGCGCCGCCTCAGCCTCGGCGCCTGCCTGTGCCCCTGCGCGTGCACAAAGTCTGGGCTCATCGACCCCCCGCGGCGCCGGCGCGTCAAGGAGCCAAGAACCAGGAAAAGACACGCGCACGCGTGACGCGGGGCGAGGACGGCGGGCGCACGCGTCTACGCAGCGAAGGAGATGGATGTGGGGGGATCTGGATGAGAAAGAGGGTGTCAGTATGTGGCGGACGATGAGGGAAGCGAAGAAGACGGAAAAATGGGCGCGAACGCAGCAAGGCAAGGGTGCAGAGGGACGCCGCATGGAGTACCAGGGAGGCGCGGCGCAGAGTGTCGAGCTCGTGCCCGCAGTCGCGACCGAAAGAGATAAAGAAGTCACCACACGCCGCTCGTTCACCCCTCTCGTGTCCCACCACCTCGTGCTGCTGGCCAACTGCTGGCACTGCTGATATCGTTGGAGTATGAGTTGATGCTGCTGTAGCTCGTGTAGGATGAACATCTGGAAACTGGACCTGGTCTATTCGTGTCTGTACGGTCTGTCACAGACTTCCCTAGTCTGTGACAGACCGTACAGACATCTACAGACACGCCACAGACACGGATAGTGGAGAGGCATTCCCAGATGAATGCGACGAGGGGCACTAATCGGATTCGCTGGGTGAATGCGGGCCGGCAGGAGAAGGAGAGGCTGGAGCGCGCTTAACCCGCGCGGTAGGCGCACCAAGTGCAATGTACGGCGAAGATTGGGTCATGAGACAGAACGAGGAACGAGAGATGGAGTTTGTCAAGAGAGACTAGACGAGGTGTGCGCGTGTTTGACTGGCGTGCGATCGGACCGATCGCCGACTTCTTCCTGCCGAATACTCCAATCGGGCCATTCCTCATTCTTGTCTACGACACGTCCTCTGTTCTGTGAGATGAACCGCGTCAAGGATCGGAAAAGCTGGAACCTCGGGCGTCGGTCGAAGGTTGGGCCAGTCACGTGAGGAAAAGTCTACCCGGAGCGTAAATGTCGGGGGGCCAAGCGGGATATCGAAAGAGAGGCGGAGAATATAGACACACGTGGGCGGGACGAATACCGCGCCAGGTGTAGAGCAGACGGGAGCGGCTGCGCAGGTATAGAGCGAGGGCACGTCCGTCTAAATGATCCTCTCTCCATGATAGTTGTTCGGCAGGGAACACTCGGATCCCGACGCATACACTGATGAGTTCAGAATAATTATGTCGCCCCATAAGTAAGATCTTTCTATCACTCTCTGTATACCACAGTCGAACAAGAGTTAGAAATGGTAGCATGGTGTACGGTGCGCGCGGGGGTCCTATATGCAATGTAGTCGAGGAATTTCACCGAGATCCTCGTTCGATTCGAGGCGCTGCTATATACTTGAGCTTCCCATGTTTTATTTGTTTCGCTCACCAATTTCTAGCACCCCACCGATCTCAAAACAGAATAAAGAAAGCAGTATGGTGTATCGTGCACGCGGGGTTCCCTTATGATGGGGCACTTGTCTGTGATCCCCGAGGTCCTCGTTCGACTCGAGGTGCTGCTCTCAGTCTTGAGGATTTTCAACTCTTTTATTCCTGGACTCAGAAATTTTGCTAGCACCTCACCAAGGTCAAAAAAAGGTAAGAGAGGCTGTATGGTGTATTGTGCATGCGGGAGTCTCGTACGGCGTAGGTAAATGGATTAACCACGAGGTCCTCGTTCGCATCGAGGTGCTGCTCTTCTGTATCGTTGCAAGAATTATTCCTTGACTCGATAATTTTGCCGGCAGTAAAACAACCTTCAAACAGGTCCAGTAAGTAGTATGGTGTGTCGTGCACACGGGGTTCCATTAAACAAAGTCCCATGGGATTTCCCCGAGGTCCTCGTTCGATTCCAGGCCCACCGTCCCACAATTTTTTGTCTCTCGGCTCACCTATTTTGCTAGCGCACGACCAGCTCCGAATGAGGGTAAAGAAAGTATGGTGTATCGTGCATACGGGTTTCTCGTCGCAGTAATTGAATTATTAGCCCCGGGATCTTCGTTCGAATCGAGGGTACTGATCTGGGTCCGGTGTTCGAAACAGTTTTATTTCATTGCTCACCAATCTTATAGCACTAACCCAAGTACAAAGAAAGGCAAGGGAAGCAGTATGGTGTATTCCGCACACGGGGTCTCTCAGTGGCAGGAAGAACCAAGATTAACCCCGAGGTCCTCGTTCGAGTCGAGGTACTGCTCTGCTATGAATCGACGTGGCCTCGCCTTTTTATCCCTCACCTCATCCATTTTTCTAGCACCCCATCAAGCACAAAACATGGTAAAGGAAGCATTATGGTGTATCGTGCACCCGGAGTTTCCTTAAACGGGTCGGAAAATGTACCCCCGAGGTTCTCGTTCGATTCGAGGTGTTACTCTGCCCTGAGTCTACCAATCTTTTTATTTCTTTGCTCACCAATTTTCTAGCACCTCACCCACTCCGAGATAAGATACAGGAAGCAGTATGGTACGGCGTGCACACGGGGCTCTTTTAGGATGAGATAGGAGTACACCCTGAGGTTCTCGTTCGATTCGAGGTACTGCTCTTCCATCCCCACTTCATTTTGTTCGTCACCTCACCAGATTTTGCTAACACCCAACCGAGTTCAAAACAGGGGAATGAACGCAGTATGGTGTATCTTGCACACGGAGCTCTCTTAGAAAAGGTCCGAGAAGAATAATCCCCGAGGTCCTCGTTCGAGTCGAGGTACTGCTCTGGTACGATGGCGGCCTCGCCTTTTTATCCCTCACCTCACCCATTTTGCTAGCACCCCACCAAGCACAAAACATGGTAAGGGAAGCAGTATGGTGTATCGTGCACACGGGGTTTCTTTGAACGGGAGGAAATATACCCCCGAGGTCCTCGTTCGAATCGAGGTACTGCTCTATTTTGGGTCGACCAGTCGTTTTATTTCTTACTCCGAAATAAGAAGCAGTATGGTGTAGCGTGCACACAGGGCTCTCTTAGGATGAGATAGTAGTACACCTTGGTTAGCACGCCAAGCCCGAGGTCCTCCTCGTTCAATCCGAGGCGTGATTGTGTTGAGTACATACATATTTTTATTCCTTGGCTCACCAATTTTACTAGCACCCCACCAAGTCAGAAATAGAGAAAGGAAAGCAGTATGGTGTATTGTGCACGCGGAGCTCTCATATACAATTGGAGAATGAATTTACCCCGAGGACCTCGTTCGAATTGAGGTGCTGCTATTCGACGTCTGTCGCTTCTTTTAATTCCTTGGCTCACTAATTCTCTAGTACCCCACCGACCTCAAAACAGGGTAAGGAAAGCAGTATAGTGCATCAAGCACACGGGGGCTCCCTACTAGGTCGGTGAAGGGTACACTCCGAGGTCCTCGTTCGATTCGAGGTACTGTTCTAGCCGAGCCTCTTGTTCTTTTTACTTCCCAGCTCACCAATTTTCTAACAGCCCACCAGCCATAAACCAGGGTAAGAGAGGCAGTATGGTGTATCATGCGCACGGGGTTCTCTTTGAATGAGGGAAAGCTCATCCCCGAGAGCTTCGTTCGAATCGGGGTGCTGCCCTGATTGGCTTGTACAGTATGATTTTTATTTCCTGGCTCACCTATGTTTTGGCACACCACCGAGCACAACATGTGGTTCCTGTAGTGGTTGCTGCAATGAGTAGCCCTGAGCTTCTCCTTCGAGTCGAGCTGCTCTGGATTTGCACGTCCTATTCTTATAGCTCAAGCTCTAATCGCCCCGAGGTCCTTGTTTACTCACCAATCTTATAGCACTAAACCAAGTACGAAACAAAACAAGGGAAGCAGTATGTATGGTGTATTCCGCACACGGGGGTCTCTTACAGGCAGCTTGAACCTAGATCAACCCCGAAGTCCTCGTTCGAATCAAGATGCTGCTCTTTTCCTGCTGTCTCTTTTTATAATGAACTATCCAGGTCAGGACTTTCTAGCACCCCGCCTACCTCTAAACAGGGCAAGCAATGCCGTATGCTGTATTCTTTACACGGGGCTTCCCTTTGCAGAGGATGAATTCTTTTTTTGGGAGGGCCCCGAGGACGTGCTGCTCTAATACCGTTGTCGGTGATTCTTTGAATTTGTGAACCTTGTCACACCGACCATCTACAAGCCGCACACGCACAACTAGTGATGGACCCGCTTTGGCCTGAGGCCAAAAAGCCGGGGCTTTTTGGCTTTGGTACCAAGGCCAAAGCCAAGCCAAAATGTTGGCCTGAGATGGCTTTTGGCCTGGCCTTGCATTTGGTCGGGCCAAAGCCAGGTCAAAAAGCCGTGGCTTTTGAACCTTTCCCCCTACACTGAAGAGACTCAAAAAACTAACAAAATGCCCACTCACATACAATGCACATAACACATTTCAACCAATTTCCATCATTCCGGCCGGCATATACGATGTTTCCCACCACAAATTCCCGAAGAAGACCTGAAGAAGAGCTAAGAAATATCAAATATCAAATTTACGAGCTCTGTTGGACTTTAAATCCATCCCAGGGTACTTACGTACCTTGGGAAAGACAGATTTCGGGTACCAACAATTATTTGTGACACTGTGAGTCTTCCATTTTGTACGATTTACAACTTGGTGAAAAGCCGTGGCTCAGGCCAAAGCCAAGCCGGACCAAGCTAAAGCTAAATGTGGTGGCCCGGCCTGGTAATTCACGGGGTCAAGACCACTTCAAGCCGGGCCAAAGCCACGGCTTCCAGACCAAGCCAAAGCCTGTCCACCACTACGAGCAACGAACGGCGAACGCGCCGCCGTCTCCGGGCGTGCGGCATGCAGGCGTATCTGAGGTTTTAATATATCGCGAGCCTCTGGTGTGAGGAAGCACCGCCGCCCACTGCCCGCGGCGCGACATGTCGAAGAACGCGTCCCAATGCCCTCAAAGCACGCTTCCGCCGACCAGAGATCAATCAACAGCCTGCCGACGGGTGTTATCGCGGCATTTTGAAGCACCGTACGCGTTCTCCCACCACGGATAGGCTTCCTTGACGCGCTAAATTGACCAGCATCACCTCCAACGCGCATCCGTTCATCGCCAACGACTGAATTCACATGCACCAGCTTCGGTAGAGCGCCAATAATCCGGATCCACGTTCCCCGCCCCCGAATCGCCGCCGAAACGCGTCAAACTTAAGTTTGACGCGTACACCACGCGTCTGGTGCCCAACGAGGCTCCAGCCAACACTCTCAACGGTAAAACTCGGACTCTCACCGAGGGAAACACGAAGTGCATGGAATCCTCTCCGATTCTGACTCGGATGTGTTATCAGACTCGGAAGAGCTTACTGGGCTTCGCGATTCGGGGGAGGGAAACACAGCCGGTAAGTGAACTGTTTATTTACCGAGTTCATGCGACCAATTTGCCAGATCCCCGTGAATCCTCGCCTCTCCCGTGTCTGAGATGCAAAGCGGAACATCTTAAACAGCAACAGGTATGCCGAATCACCCTTGCAGAATGCATCTGATTCTTTCGTCGCCTTGGATTTCGATAGCTCCTTCTCCGATCATGAGTCCGACGCGATGACCGGAGACCTCCGTGGCAAGATGAGCGCAGGGCACGTAAGGTGAAGTACGCTGATGCTTAGGTGATATCCCTTCTGTTTCCGTTCCATTTTCTTCACTCAATTGTGCCGCAGCTTACAGACAAGCGTTAGCGTAGAATGATTTCGGTTGAACTCCGTACTTGGTTCATACTCATATATTTTGGCGTATTGTATAGGATCTTCTAACTAAGGAAAACTGAGATATGTGGCGGATATTATCCTCGGTGTGAAGTAATTTTACGGTCTGAAACTCTTCCTGCAGGATGGACGCTCGTCGTTCACGGTTCAGCCCGTAAATCAGAGAGTCATGTGACAATGTGCCGAACATCCGAATATGTGCGGCACTAGTGCCGCACGCGGTGTGCCGCTGTTGGCAACAATGTGCCGTAGATGTCATCAAAGTGTCGCACATGGAATGCATGTGCCGGACTTGGCGTGTGCCGTGTGTCGCGTCTGGACAATCCCGGGCGAGTCCCAGTCCCATTCTTCTAGTATAGACTCTTATATTGTAGAGGAATTTGTAGTGTCCCGAAGCTTTTCACGGCTTACGAAATGATCCATTATTGTCTGGAACGACAAAGAGGGATATTAGCGTCATCTGTTCACTTGGAATACGGAGACTAACATGTGTGTAAATTCGCCCGATTGGGAGGGTAAACAGCGACGTCATGTACGTGTCAGCCGAGAAGCGGGAGGAAAAGAGGATTCCCAGTGCAAATACGGCTGATACTACGTTAGATGCTTCACTATGGAGTGCCAGACTACTCACCTGTGAAGAAACCTGATCGCACTGCGGTACGAATCAAGCGATTGAACACCTTATCCGTCCTTGCGAACGTTGTTTTCGATTTTGTGTAAACAACGGTGAGCACAACTCAAATTAGGACCTTAGCCCGCAGTGTCATGCGACAAGGAATAGATACAGCTCACCAGCGATGATCACGTCAATGGCACACTGAAGCGCAGAATTGACCATAATGATTGACTGCAACAATACGAGGTTGGCCTGTCTGTGGCTTTGAAATGACATTGGTCCCGGCAACTGTTGTGCCGTTAGGAGAGGAGGATATGTACGCACTCGGAAAATGTCCACGCCTCGATTGCAGCGGCAACGCCCGTTCCACAGGCCACCACAGAGGTTGCCACCAAGAACCCGGTGAGAATTTTGTTTCCGGTGAACAAATATATCCTCCACGATTGTAACATTTGATTTGTGATTGCGAGGATGGCCCCTGCTGTAAGGGGTTGAGTATGGATGAGGCGAATGGGATTTGTCTTACTAAGACCTGCGAAGGAATACGGCCATAGAAAGACTGAATAAACGGATTCAGCTGGGTTCTCTTCTGCGGTAGAGAATTCTTACTGGCAACCACTCGAGGGTTTGCAAAGTTCCTATACAAATAGATGAGCTCCCCACCATCGCTCTCAAATGCTTTACGAACGTAACACAGTAGAACCTGGATGTAATAACAGTCAACAATCGATCCAGCGACATGTTGAGAAATTTACCATGACATGTACACGACGGCACCAGCCTGGGTAGTGTTGACTATAAACAAAAAAGCCACCAATAATCTGCAAATTCATGAGGTTGCGCGAACGACAGACAAGGAATTGGTTACTTGATCCACCGTGGATCTTGGTACCCTAAGACATTTCCAGGTTTGGGATTCGAAATGTGTGGATCAAACATCGCCAGAAAACGCACCTGCAATCCAGTATGTAAAAAACTGGGACATGATTAACCCCGTGAGGTACGTGTTGACTGAAGTTAAGCACTCAGGGTTCTTTCAGCGGAGAGGCAGCCAGAAACTCACCGGTCACACCCATCAGGGCAAACCCTGGAAAGTAAAGGTGAAGACCTTGTTAGCCGTGAAATGAATCAAGCAATGTAGAACGAACCGATAGTTTGATCGTACTCCCCCATAGCTGGTATGAACACAAAAACAGAAAAATACTATAGTGCGGAGATGTCAAGGGCAAGAAATGGACAGGCGAGTGCCGAAATTGCATATGAATGAGGATCTTTAAGGCATCGATGAAGCTGACGTACAATATGGACATACGGGTGGTTCGTGGGAAGCAAAACAACGCCGACGTTAAATTCCGAACCCTGCAGATCGTAAACACGATGTAGAAAAAGAAAAACCCTGACCAGCCCTGGCTTAGTAACTGCTAATGTGACGGCTCACCTGGATTATACGCCACATCTCCATGGCTCATGTCGTAACGTGTGACGAGAGCCACGGCAGGTCGGAGTCGTAAGCACTCCGGAAAATCCGGAGTTTCGGGGGCCTTGATAACGTTCCCGAAACCTTCCGTTTCGGGAACAGGTGTCGACCTCACTAAAACTGCGTACACATTGTGCGGCCTCATGATAAAATGCAAGAGAGGTTTACATAAGCGACACACAATTGTTTTGAATAAAATAATCCTGGTACCTACCGATTTAGGGACCACCAAAAATTCAAAACCGGATCTGCACGTGATATGAGATCCTGCGATCCTCGGGAGATCCCCGGACTTTGGTCTAGACCCTTTCTTTTCCTGGCGCATCTGAAAGCCTTCCTCGATCGTGCGGCAACTTCCGAGACCGGTCTAGACCCACTTCCTTTCCTGGCGCCGCTAATAGTAATAGTCACTTGTCGAGTTTCCGCCTCCCATCAAATTACCCGATATGGAAGATATCCTCGGCAGCTTCGGCCTGTGTTCGACACTGCAAAGTTTCGACGGTACAAAGTCATTCAATGTACTTCAGCATCTCATAAGGCATTCAGCATGCATATAATAGTTATGGTAATAATTCTAGTGTATATTATTATTATTTTCCTCCAAGTGTACCAAGTGGAGTTTTCTACGCAACACGAAGTCGAGCGGGGCCCGGTTTGCGGGCTGCAGGTGCTTGAAATTGCATCTCAAGTCCCGAGGTGTATTTAGCTGGTGTCCTCAGGCCGAAGGGAGGGAAGGTACAGGGCGGGAAAGGTGCGAACGCACGTAGATAAAAAAGCAGCTGTCAATCGCTTGGACCGGATGCCGGGCTGCCGAAGATAATTTCCGAGTCGGGTAATTTGATGGGGGGCGGAAAGTCAAGAGTGCTAATAGTCTCTCCTCGATCGCAACTCGATCGTGCAACTTCCGCGACCGCGGTCTAGACTCACGGCTCCAGACCCTCCCTTTTCTGGCGCCTCAGAAAGAATCTTCTGTTCGGTCGTGGTAACTCGGGACCTACAATGTGGGCACCACTGTTTTTTTTTGGAGCGCGCGGCCCTTTTTTCATGTCCAACAAGTGCAGGCTCCGAGCCATAATATAAATTTGAGGCGGCTAAGAGGTGCCACCCGGAGGGCCTTAGGAATATTCAAGTTGGATACAAATTGAAACTAATGACTAATACACGGTTGCAATCGCATTCTGCATGTCGCTAGTTCGCCAATCCTTATTAAGACACCAGGTGGCACAGGGGCGGGCGGCGGTGATGCGCGAGCGGGCGGAGGTGCGGGCAGCGTGGGGCGGCGATAAGCAGGCGGCGGAGGGCGAGCGAAAAGGACGCGATTACACAGGGGGCAGGACAGTGGCAGGACTCGGAGCTCGAGGGCGCGTGTCAACACCGCACAACATGTCTCAGTGTTTTGAACCGATGATTCAGTAGGCCCGGATCTGGCTCCCGAGATGCCGTCGGAACTCAGAACGCGAAGGTTCAAAGTTCATTCGTCGCAATCCTAGAGGCTGTTGCTAACCCGAAAAGAGATTATCCGTTTGTTCGGCATGTTGAATTTCCGGTTTCCCCATGTAGCTAGCGGGTAGCGAGCTGCAAGGCGAACTGCGCTTTAGCGAGTGGTGCTGAGAGACGAGATGTTTGCACCCACGATCTACAATAAAGCCCCGTACATCCCATCCGTCGGTGACCACGCTCTCGTCATTATCGCCATAGATACTATTGCTGTAGATTATGCCTCCCTTCCAGTTCTTCCAGAGATTGAGGAGCTGAAGAAATTCATCGAGTCAGACAGTCAAATGTACATGATGTTCAATCAGATGTTCATGGACGACAATGGTTTGCCTTTGGCACTACATATACGCAGTTCTGTTTCTCCGCTGAAACTCGCCGCGAACGACACCTAGGTTCCGAACTATCAGCGGATGCTCCAGATACTCAACAAGTGGCTTCAGCAATCACCGGTCTATTTCGAAATCGACGACTCCCCAACTCTTGTCCTCAGGAGCACTAATCGGATTCGCTGGGTGAATGTGGGCCGGCAGGAGAAGGAGAGGTTGGGGCGCGCTTAGGCCGAGGAGGTCGCGGATGCGCCCGAAACCCGCGCGGTAGGCACACCAAGTGCCTCCTAGTGCAATGTCCTGCCGAATACTCCAATCGGGGTATTCCTCATTCTTGTCCACGGTACGTAATGAGCCATCCTCTGCTCTGTGAGATGAATCGCGTCAGGGATCTGAAAAGCTGGAACGTCGGGTGTCGGTCGAAGGTTGGGCCAGTCACGTGGAGAAAAGTCTACCCGGAGCGTAAGTGTCGGGGGGCCAAGAAAGAGAGGCGGAGGATATAGACACACGTGGGCGGGACGAATACCGCGCCAGGTGTAGAGCAGACGGGAGCGGCTGTGAAGGTATAGAGCGAGGGCACGTCCGTCTAAATGATCCTCTCTCCATGATAGTTGTTCGGCAGGGAACACTCGGATCCCGCATTCACCGGTGAGTTCAGAATAATTATGTCGCCCCATAAGTAAGATCTTTCTAGCACTCTATGGCAGCATGGTGTATGGTGCACGCGTGGGTCCTATATGCAATGTGGTCCAGGAATTTCTCCCAGGTCCTCGTTCGATTCGAGGTGCTGCTATATACTTGAACTTCCTATGTGTTTATTTGTTTCGCTCACCAATTTCTAGCACCCCACCGATCTCAAAACAGGATAAAGAAAGCAGTATGGTGTATCGTGCACGCGGGGTTCCCTTATGGGACATTTTTCTGTGATCCCCGAGGTCCTCGTTCGATTCGAGGTGCTGCTCTCAGTCTCGAGGATTTCCAACTCTTTTATTCCTGGACTCGGAAATTTTGCTAGCACCTCACCAAGATCAAGACAAGGTAAGAGAAGCAGTATGGTGTATTGTGCACGCGGGAGTCTCGTACGGCGTAGGCAAATGGATTAACCCCGAGGTCCTCTGCTGTCGCTTTTTATAAAGAATTACCCAACTCACCAGGACTTTCTAGCCCACCTACCTCTAAGCAGAGCAAGCAAAGTAGTATGCTATATTCTTTACACGGGGCTTCCCTTTGCAGAGGATCAATTCTTTTTTGGGGGTGGCCCCGAGGACCTCGTACAAGTCGAGGTGCTGCTCTAGTACCGTTATTGAAGATACTTTTTCATTCCTTGGCTCACAAATTCCTCTAGTAATCCATTTGCACTGCGAAACATGATACAGGGAGCAGTATGGTGTGTGGTGCACACGGGGGTCAATTCAATCATTGGAAAATGTGTTCCGCTCTGGGGTCCTTGTCCAATTTGAGGTGCTCTATTACAAAAGAAAGTCCCACAAGATTTCTTCGAGGTCCTTGTTCAATTCGAGGTACTGCTCTTCCATCTCCACTTTGTTTTGTTCGTCCTCTCACTTTCTTCTCTAAAACAAGTTTCTTTCAAAAATTCACCGCATAGTTGAACGACTGAACCGAGATCCGTCCATGCACTCCATTGGGAGTTCTGAACGGCCCATAATTTGGACTTGGAAAATAATGTTTTTTTCCGCCCGGAACTTTCGATATATTCAGGAGCGGACAGGATGTTTGTGATGTTCTATGTCGTAGATGTCTAGAAGGTACCTCTGTGTGTCCCATAATGGGCGAGTTTACCTTTTTCTGATTCTTGGTGATTTTTGAAACCCAAAAAAGATGTATTGTACAGATATTCATCTGCTCGGCTCGTAATTATAAGACTTTCTGTCAACTCAGAATTGTATTACACTCAATCCTAGCGCTCTAGGAAAGACAACTTTCTTTTTCAGATCTCCAAAACGGGTCTGTTTTGTGCGTTAACATCCGATCAAAATGACCTCTTTCGCCCGCTCTCCTCGTATCTCATGCTCCGTCGCACCTAGCCGTCTGAAACTGTGCGAGTGACCTCTCCGTGTATCCTCCTTGATATGACCCTGCAAACATTGCACTATTCCCGTGCGATGCGGCTTACCAGCGCCCGCTTTCGTGCTGCTACCACCGGCTTTCCTGCAGGTGAAATCATTCTTTGGGGTCTGGAAGATAGCATGAGGATGTTCCCTACCGCTGATGTGACAAATAGAAAGGTGCGCTACATTTGATTCAAGTTCTCGGATCGTATTTATATGTTCCCTATCGGGAGTGCGCGCTTCGCGCTCTCCCCGGTGTCCTGTCCATGGGAGGTGAGTTGTATCCTTTTCTCAACACACCCTCCATATATCATGCGATGATACGGTGTGTGGATCCGTGCACGGTTTGTGCAACGCGAACGCCGGGAGGAGCGGTGGACACGGTCAACTGCGCGCTGCGTCGACGGGAAGAGCCGTTTGGCTGTCCCACACCCGTAATTGCCGATGCAGCTTTCGGCTGGGGACGCATGATACCAACTGTTTCGGCGCGCAGCGAAACAGAGACGGTGTTATGCTGGGGCGGAGGATAGTGAGGCACGCGAATTCAACACACATTAAGTAATAAATAGTGCAGCGCACCTAGGTACACAACTCGCTCGCTGCGTGCTGCGGAAGCACCCCTCAGCGCCGTGGGGGCGCAGCACCGAGGGGCGGTACGGCTAGAGTCAAGCACGACGATCTGGGCGCGCGGATCATCATCTCCATGCCCCGCGCATCGAGGGGCGGATGTGTGCAGGCTCGCACTGACTCGTCCCATGAGCAGCGGAGTGCCACGGGCGATACGGCTAGCTCGCGCCGTTGCGTGGTTCACCCGCGCGACGTATGGACAGCTGTGGCGCGGTTTGCGGCGCGAAGGCGCGGGACACATGGGTACGCCGCAGCTTGAATCGTCGCGTGATTCGTCCTCGCGGTGCGTGAAGTCCTTGCTGCGGGGCGAATTGAGTGGTACACGTGCGCTGCTGCCCTGTCGGCATGCAAGGAAAGCACGCACCGACACGAGCGCGCAGTAAGGCACGGGATGCAGGGAAGAGCGCTGCGCAGCAGCTCGTTCCTGGCGCAGTTCACCTTTCCTGCGCGTGGCGCGTGAAGGGGGCTGCCGCGCGCCGGAATTGAATGGTACGCCCGCGCCGCTGCCCCTGTCGGTGTGCCACGGAACTAAGCACCTCCACGACGCGTTGACAGTGGGCAAGGCAGCCTTTGTGCGACGCAGGGCAGAGCAGACACGGGCAGCGCGCGCTAGCGGGCAAGCCCTAACGCGAGGTAAGTACCGATATTGGAGTGGAAATGATGCTTTTCCACCGTTCAATAGAAGTCCATAGATTAACTATTTTACTTAATAGTACCTCTATACCGGGCCTGGGATCTCAATTTTTCTCGTGATTTTTGGGGCCCAATTCGTGCTCGTCGTTGCAGACGACGTCAAGAACAGTTTGATGACTGTTGTCCAAATGCGGATATTAAGATCACGACAACGACGACGGCGAGTTCATCGTGTATGGCAGGCTGGGCACTGCCCACCTTCAGAAAGGAAGCCCTCTAAGGTGATACATCACCAGCTCTTCTGGTGAGAGCCGTGGATTCATCGCACATAGACCTCTCATTAGAGGTTGCGATGTATCACTCCCCCAGGATGTGGTGTCGAGCCTGTACGCATCCACCTCGAGGGAGAGCGCGCCGAGCTGGCAGATCACAGGTGCATACAGTGGGGGGAGCAGCAGTCGGAATAGATTCCCCTAGCGATCGCAGCGATACGCGCTGCGTCGCCCCCGCACGCGAGATCACCGGCGCTCCATTCCGACGCAACCCATCTCGCCGAGGATCGTGACGACCTCACCCGCGCGGCTCGATAAGCTGGTCCCGCGCTGACGCTCCGCGTGCGGCTCCTCCACGCGAAGATCCACGTTCCCAAATTCAACTTTATGAAGAGTAAATATTATGGAATTCAACTTTCGTCAACTGCGGTGTCCGATATGACCTGGAATGAATTGACATGTTCCTTCAATACAGTGTCAGAGTCAACCATGAATAAAACTCGATGTAATCTTTTATCTGTTTGCTCCAGTCTGGAGGCCCTCGCAGGCGTGAGCGTCGATAAATACTGTATCATTTCATGAATAATTGAATGCCGGCCGGGAGGTGGATGACTAGTAAGGTGGGAATTACTACTCTAAAATTAATACCCATGAGTCAGAAGCCCCGCATAATATTTCTGTCTACACCACGCCGCGCGCGACTCGAGGAATGCAGTGGTGAGACTTCGTGTGATAATGGTCACATAATGATGCCCGTGATCTGCGGCCGACGATGCGGCGGGCGTGGGTGATGGCCCGTTGATGGTCCGAGTCCTATTCTCCAACGCCGAGTCCCATTCTCCTTTCCTCATCGTCGCGTACTGATGATAAGATTGGGCGAGTCCCAGTCCCATTCTTCTAGTATAGACTCTTATATTATAGAGGAATTTATAGTGTCCCGAAGCTTTTCACGGCTTACGAAATGATCCATTATTGTCTGGAACGACAAAGAGGGATATTAGCGTCATCCGTTCGCTTGGAATACGGAGACTAACATGTGTATAAATTCGCCCGATTGGGAGTGTAAACAGCGACATCATGTACGTGTCAGCCGAGAAACGGGATGAAAAGAGGATTCCCAGTGCAAATACGGCTGATACTACGTTAGATGCTTCACTATGGAGCGCTGGACTACTCACCTGTGAAGAAACCTGATCGCACTGCGGTACGAATCAGGCGATCGAACACCTTATCCGTCCTTGCGAACGTTGTTTTCGATTTTGTGTAAACAACGGTGAGCACAACTCAAATTAGGACCTTAGCCCGCAGTGTCATGCGACAAGGAATAGATACAGCTCACCAGCGATGATCACGTCAATGGCACACTGAAGCGCAGAATTGACCATAACGATTGACTGCAACAATATGAGGTTGGCCTGTCTGTGGCTTTGAAATGACATTGGTCCCGGCAACTGTTGTGCCGTTAGGACGATATGTACGCACTCGGAAAATGGCCACGCCTCGATTGCAGCGGCAACGGCCATTCCACAGGCCGCCACAGAGGTTGCCACCAAGAACCCGGTGAGGATTTTGTTTCCGGTGAACAAATATATCCTCCATGATTGTAACATTTGATTTGTGATTGCGAGGATGGCCCCTGCTGTAAGGGGTTGAGTATGGATGGGGCGAATGGGCTTTGTCTTACTAAGACCTGCGAAGGGATGCGGCCATAGAACGACTGAATAAATGGATTCAGCTGGGCTCTCTTCTGCGGTAGAGAATTCTTACTGGCAACCACTCGAGGATTTGCAAAGTTCCTATACAAATAGATGAGCTCCCCACCATCGCTCTCAAATGCTTTACGAACGTAACACAGTAGAACCTGGATGTAATAACAGTCAACAATCGATCCAGCGACATGTTGAGACATTTACCACGACATGTACACGACGGCACCAGCCTGGGTAGTGTTGACTATAAACAAAAAAGCCACCAATAATCTGCAAATTCATGAGGTTGCGCGAACGACAGACAAGGAATTGGTTACTTGATCCACCGTGGATCTTGGTACCCTAAGACATTTCCAGGTTTGGGATTCGAAATGTGTGGATCAAACATCGCCAGAAAACGCACTTGCAATCCAGTATGTAAAAAACTGGGACATGATTAACCCCGTGAGGTAAGTGTTGACTGAAGTTAACCACTCAGAGTTATTTCAGTGGGGAGGCAGTCAGAAACTCACCGGTCACACCCATCAGGACAAACCCTGGAAAGTAAAGGTGAAGACCTTGTTAGCCGTGAAATGAACCAAGCAATGTAGAACGAACCGATAGTTTGATCGTACTCCCCCATAACTGGTACTATAGTGCGGACAGGTCAAAGGCAAGAAATGGACGGGCGAGTGCCGAAATTGCATATGAATGAGGATCTTTAAGACATCGCTGAAGCTGACGTACAATATGGACATAAGGGAAGTTCCTGGGAAGCAAAACAATGTTGACGTTGAATTCCGGACCCTGCGGATCTTAAACGTGATGTAGAAAAGGGGAAACCCTGGCCAGCCCTGACTTAGCAACTGCCAATGTGACGGCTCGCCTGGATTCTACGTCACATCTCCATGGTTCACGTCGTAACGTGTGACGAGAGCCACGGCAGGTCGGAGTCGTAAGCCCTCCGGAAAATCCGGAGTTTCGGGAGCCTTGATAACGTTCCCGAAACCTTCCGTTTCGGGAACAGTGTCGACCTCACCAAAACTGCGTACACATCGTGCTGCATCATGGCAAAATGCAAGAAAGGTTTACATACTAAGCGACACACAATTGCTTTTGAATAAAAGTATATTCAAGTGGGATACAAATTGAAACTATGTAATGACTAATACACAGTTGCAATCGCATTCCGCATGTCCCAAGTTCGTCAATCCTCATTAAGACACTAGGGCGGCGGTGATGCGCGAGCGGGCGGAGGTGCGGGCCGCGTGGGACGGCGATAAGCAGGCGGCGGAGGGCGAGCGAAAAGGTGCGGTGAGGGCGCGGGTGGCAGGACTCGGAGCTCGAGGGCGCGTGTCAACACCGCGCGGCGTGTCCCAGTAGGAATGTAGTTTTGAACCTACCTTCGTTCATTCTAGAGTCCGTGTCCATAGATGTCGCAAATGAACCTGTACCTTACCAAGCATTGTCACCCAACTCATTTCACCCAGGTCTATGTAGGAAGTCCTCTTTGCACTATACCCGGAAATATCCGAGTGCTGAATGAATGTTGAATTCACTTGAAATTCACAGTTTGTAGGTGTTTTGCTTTACAGCGGCGTATTTCGAAAATTCATATGATAATGTCTGTACTCGGTAGCGGAATATTATAGCCCTTATTTATTCAAAGGGTACTGATTCGCTCTGGCCGGAGCGGACCTTCAAATCCGAACCTCTCGGCTGCATCGGCAAGAGGAGGCCTCGTTGTCAGTTCGACTGTCCATCCTGGATGGAATTCAAACAGAAAAGGATCCTGAGAGGGGTTATTGGACTCGACGATGCTGATGGACACAGGGGTGGATGTTGGGGACTGTTCATCTTGTTTTCTTGTTTTCTTGTTTATATTCTCCAAATTGATATTGACAGAGAGGATACTAAGTAGTAGTACTGGCCACCTTCCTTTGATTAAAATTGGGATTGGCATGGCGAATTCTAATATTTAATGCAAGGAGGAAACCCTGCTGATTTACTAGGCGAACATGTCCTCGGGGCGAGAGTGGTACTTCTTCGCGTTTTCGGCTTACACGGCATCGACGGCAGGATCTCAGCGGCAAGGAAAGCCGGCGATATTGGCCGGAGATCACCAGCCCGGAGGTCCGATTCCCGCTACCTTTAGGTACGGGTTCTTATACGGCGCCCATCAAAGTGCGTTTTGGCGGACGATCACATTTTCGTCAGTCTTTTTGTGTAAGCACCTATTCTCTCTGCCAAATTCTCCGGCTTGTTACCAGCCGACTTGTGTGCCGATGATTGCCGCAGCTGCACTCGTAAACATGCTGAGTTGTTTCTTTGAGAACTCATCGACCACTTCAGTGGCAACCCACACAAAACTAAAGAAAATCTCATCCATGCACCTAAAATAAACGAGGATGTTGCACAATTGGAAATCAAGGTGGAGGAGTTGAAGACAACTTGAACGGTCAAGTGTAATTTCCCGTGGCCCAATGTGAGCTGGTCGCCGTCGCGGGCGTCCCGCGACGGCGAACAAGCGAGCGTTGGGCCGCCATTATTTAAAATTTGATGTATACTGTACATCTGCGCAAAATTCAAACCAGCTTGAAAGACCCCAGTAATTAATTGGTAGCGGGCTGTGCCGCTTGTCGGCCTTACCCGCTTTATTTTGATGAGATCTAATTAGACCAATCGAACTATGACTCGTCATTACCGCCATGGATACTACTGCTGTAGATCCTACGGATTACGCCTCCCTTCCAGTTCTTCCAGAGATTGAGGAGCTGAAGAAATTCATCGAGTCAGACAGTCAAATGTACATGATGTTCAATCTGATGTTCATGGACGACAATGGTTTGCCTTTGGCACTACATATACGCAGTTTTTTTTCTCCGTTGGAACTCACCGCGAACGAGACCTATTTAGTTCCGAACTATCAGCGAATGCTCCAGATAATCAACAAGTGGCTTCAGCAATTACCGATCTATTTCGAAATCGACGATTCCCCAACTCTTGTCCTCACCCACGCGATGAACACCCACGCCGGCTTCAGCGCCTTCCTCAAAAAAAAGCTCAACGGCTATCTGAAGCGGTTGTTCGATAGATGGGGCATTTACCTCACGACGCCCGCCTCCGCCAATGTCCTCACTGCGGGCAAGGGCGGTGGGTTCAGTAAACTTGCACTAGCAGGCATGATGGAGCATTTTAAGGGTCTCACCTTCGAGCAAGTCTTTGTGTCCCATCCCGCCGCGCCGCACTACGGGTTCACATGCTGGAACGACCTTTTCACCCGCAAACTGTGCTCCGGTATCCGCCCCGTCGAACACCGAGAAAGCCCAGACATCATTAGCGCAGCGTGTGAGAGCCAGTATTACAATGTTGCAACGAACGTGAAGAAGCGCGACACGTTCTGGCTCAATGGCCAGTCGTACTCGTCGCGGGACATGCTGGTCTACGATGAATTGGTGCCGCACTTAGTGGGCGGGATGCAAATAATTTATTAGCTCATCTTAAGTTTGATGTGCTTGGAACCGACATGCGGACTTAAGATCCATCGAACTTAAGTCTTTCTGATGTACGGTAGGGCCGTTCAATACAGAGTATATCAGTACTTTTTTGGCACTCGAGTTCCGAGTCTATGGGGTCTCAAGACCTGCTAATCGAGACTCACGTGAACGGTAACCAAACTGAAGAGTATGCATATGATTGAAGATGGCAATGGAATATGTAACAAATGTATTACTCAAGAACTCAAGTTAAGCCCAACTTAAGTCCCGTTGCTGCACTTGAGTTCGTTACTGGACTTGAGTTCGTTACTGGACTTGAGTTCGTTCCTGGACTTGAGTTCGTTTCTGGACTTAGGTTCGTTTCAGGACTTAGGTTCGTTTCAGGACTTGAGTTTCGGCGCAAGCTTAAGTTCTACGAGGGCTGGATTAAAAGGGTAAATCTCGTACCTGCGTGTAGACCCGCGCGCGGCTTTGACAGGCGACCTCGCCACGTAGTCCCAGCTGAAAGTCATGAGCACCGATCCCTGACGACATAACTCCAAACTTACCTCGGTTTTCCAACCCCACGCACTTCGGCCGCTAACTTCTCTTGACGTTCCTTTTCGGCCTCCTGTGAATTTCAAATGAGACGAAGTAACAAGAACAGTCAATGAAAGTTTACCTGGGGCGTTTTACGCGTTCTCGAAGGGCGTCTTGTCGCCATTGAATCACCCGCATCCTCTGGAACAAGCTGAACCTCCGCCTTGCGCTTCCTCCCACTCTTCTTCTCTTCCTGGCCACCCTCCTTCTCGCGCTTCTCCTGCTTCTTGCGCTCGGCCTCGCGCTTGAGACGCTCCGCCTCCTCCCGCTGCAAACGTGCCGCCGCCGCCGCCGCCTCCTCCTCCTGCTGCTGCTGCTTCTTACGCTCGGCCTCGCGCTTGAGACGCTCCACCTCCTCCCGCTCCACACGCGCCGCCGCCGCCGCCGCCTCCTCCTGCGGCAAACGTGCCACCTGCTCCTCCTGCTGCTGCTGCTTCTGGAGCTGGGCCTCGCGCTTGAGACGCTCCGCCTCCTCTTGCTCCAAACGCGCAGCCGCCTCCTCCTCCTCCTCCTCCTGCTTCTTGCGCTCGGCCTCGCGCTTGAGACGCTCCGCCTCCCCAGTAGTAGCTGCGTGCAGCGGCTCATCCCCAGTAACTGCAACCCGCTTGCGGAAGAACCCTGCACTCCCCTCGCCCGCGCCCGCCGCAAAGGACGCAGCCAATGTATACCACTGTGGTCCCTTTAACCCTGCCAGCCTGTTCGAAGACAACACGAGCTCAGGAAAGTTCGCAGCGTCGTAAAAGTTGTCGGGCGTGTTGGCGATTGCTGGCCAGGGTATCTCTCGACTTCCAAAGGCAGCTTCTGTGAATTTCGACAGGTCAATGATCCTCTTTTGGCCCGTAAATTCGAACGACGCACGATAGGAGGCCATTAGGAAACTTGTCACTGTTTGCGCTAACACATTGGCTGATACGTCGTCCAAAGCATCAAGTCCGAGAGGAAAAACGGGTGGCAGCCCATTTGCAGAATCCCCCACCGCGACATACTCTGTGTGCGCAGCTCAGAAAAGACCGTCGCGTCAATATGGATTGCGTCGCACCTTTAAGAGGCCTCTCGGCCCAAGCGTACATGGCATTGAAGTTGTCTTGGGCGAGTTGCGGGTATTGTTTCTCGAACGATTGGCGAGCATGGATGCCCTCGGGAACGGCCTCAGCCCTGCTCCAACGGTAAGCCCTACGCACACTGATGCAAGGAGAAGAGAAGGGAAAGGGAACGCACCACTCGAGCTGCACGTTTCCGTTCGTGTCCAGCCACCCCATCAACATGGTCGCCATGAAAGGGCGGAACTTCCCCGACGTGTGGAGCTTCTGGAACATGTGCTTGAAGCCGCTTGCCACTTGCTTCTGACGTCTAAGTAAATGGTCAATGGGGAACGGCATGATGGTATGTACGACTTACTCCTCCCAGTCAACCTCCTCGTCCTCCACCATCGCATCCCACGACGCTTTGTCCTCCTTCGCCCACAAAATAGCCTCAGCTTTCGCAAACTTGCCACCAGCATTGATGTCGCCGGGCAGAGTCTGAGAAAACCTCTGGATTTTGTCGTGGCAATCTTCACGAAATTTGTCGTGACCGGTCAAGGCGGCGAGCCCCAACAGCTTCGTCACTGCCGTGGAAGGTGCCGGTTTGGATGGCGCAGTGTCGGTCTTCTTGACCTTGTTTTTGACGTTGTCGGCCGACCGCTTATTACTGATAACTTTTTGGATCGCCTATAGTATTGGTCAGAAGTGCTCTCGACACAAGACAGGTGGATAGAAGTACTCGTCTTACGCCACCCCGCCTTCGTGTATCCACGCAAGAGAGCTTTACGTCCGCCCTCGTCCTCCTCGTCGTCGCTCGCGTCACCGTCATTTGCCCGAGGCTTACCAGCCTTCTTTTTGAGCTTGCCTGGGTTTTCGAGTTTCCAGGTGTTGATCCGCTCCGATAGAGAAGCCTCCTCCGCCCGATCCCCGGGCTGCACCTTGTGCTGGAACGCCTTTGCATCCAAGGCCTGGGTCTTGACTTGGTCGTAGAACTCGTTAGCCTCCTTCTGGGTCCCCAGGTCACCGAGGTCGGCGTTGCGAAGGGCGACGTCGAGGATGTAGCTTCGCTGGTGTTGGTTGAGTTTCGGCACTGCGATGTGCTCGCCGTTACTGGCGGCGAAGGTGGCAAGGTCAGGGAAAGGCATGATGTCAGGGACATCAGCCTCGTTGTACGGTTTGAACATTTCCTTCACTTTGCTTGATTTTGCTGCTGGAGCCATCGTTGGGAGTCGCAGTGAGTGAAGACTGAGAGTTGGTAGGTGCATCAGAGTGGGGAGAAAGCAAGAGGCAATGAATGCCACCTACATCAATAAATCCAAAGCGCAGGTCACGCTTGGATCTCGAAAAAGGAAACACCCGAAAAGAGAGCGGTGGCCACAGGGATACTACTTAAGCCATGTTAAAATTGAGTGAATAGTCAACTCAGACAGACGATAATTACCTTTCCTCACAATGCCCGCTATACCTTTCCGAGAGACTCGCCGCCTGTTCGGTGAAACGAACGTCCCCGACTACAACACCAATGTGCGCCACCGCGCTCTTCTCCGCAAAGCCCTCGAAGTGAGGACGCCGGAAGAGCTTCAAGCGATGTTCGACCAACCTATAAGACTGCGCGTCGCAATGGGATCAGCATTCACGTCTTCCCAGCTAGGAAAAATCAAGACCAACTTTGTAGGTCCTCATTCATATCTTGCCACTTACTCCCACTCAATCCCCACCAGGTGCGCAATGGTCGCCTTGTGTCCAACGAGACCGCACCTCCCGACCCCGAGGTACAAGCTGCAATACGAGCGTATCGCACCGCGTACGACTCCCATTTCATGTCGACCGGCAAAGACTACGCCGTCTGTAACGCCGCCGCCAAGTCCGTCTTGCAGGCCGCAGAGCAGAGATGGCACGATTTCATCGTTCCATATCGTGCAGCTCGCGGGATGCCTGCTCGTCCCGCCTGGGCCTTGGAGCCATTGCGTGGATTTGACAGGGTACGCATCGCGCCTGAGCTCCCCGCTCACGTGCCTGGTCCCGCACCTGGTCCCGCACCTGGTCCTGGTCCTGCACCTGCTCCTGCACTTGGCCCCGCACCTGGTCCCGCATCCGTGCCTGCTGTCGCGCCACGTTTCTGGGGAGTCATCGACATCTCTGATGACGAGGAAGCCGCACCCGCACCCCACGCAACCCAGCGGCGTCATGCCCAACTTCCCACACCTCCACCCAGCTCTCCCGTCCGCATGGCTCTCTCCCGAATCGACGATGAGCCCCGCGCAATCCAGCGGCGCCGTGCCCAACGTCCCACATCTCCACCCAGCTCTCCTGTCCGCATGGATCTTTCCCGAATTGATGATGAGCCCGCGCGCCCTGCCCCGAAGAGGAAGTTCGTGGACTTGGGCATAGTCGACGTCTCTGACGATGAGGACGACAACGCGATGCCCCCACGCAAGAAGGCGCGGTTCTTGGGGTATATTGACTTGACGATTTGACTACGATGAGGACGACGCCGCGATGCGCCCGCGCAAGAAGTCGCGGTTCTTGGGGTATATTGACTGGACGATTTGACTACGACTGCATACATTAGCACCTTTGTGAAATATGAGACATGAGACAATATAATTACTGATATTCTCTGCTCGTCAGCTGTCTCCCTCACAGCCGTTCTCCACATTTCCTGTCCCAGATCTAAGTAACTCAAGGAGAAAAAGGCCTTCATGTACATACCTTTTCCCAGCGCTCACTTTAGCCCAAAGCTCGTCCGTATCTCTGCACAAGATAAATTCAGGAATGAAGAATAGCATTGATTTTATCCAGCATACCTGCTCATAGTTTAGTTCTCGCTTGCGTTTGTCGCCGAATCGCCGCAGAAAATATCAAGATAATCGCCGCAAGATCTTAGTATAGTACATATGTTAAAATGGTATTCAATACAGACCGTTCATGACTACAAATAAGAGACCGTGTTGGTAGCAAAGAGACCGTGATGAGCACCGACCAAGTCCAGCAAAAGAACCGAGGCAGGACGACCGACATGAAGTCGGCCGGGCCCGACTGTCTAGTCGAGCCCAGAAGGTACACAGACCGACATGAAGTTGGTCTGTGGTTCCAGGCGGGGTCCGTGGTTGGTCTGCTGTTGCTGGCCGCCGTCACGTTCGTCCTTGGACTCGTCTTGTTGGTGGTCTTCAAGAGCGAGGTGGTGAGAGTGGGAGTGAGAGTGAGGTCGTGATTGGGTCATGACGAGTAAACCTAACCCTAACCATTCCTTTTTTGGAACAGCGTATTCCTTCCTCACTCACCACCACCATCCGCCTCCCTTGGCTAGACTTGTATATTATCCCCTGTTCTTCTTGACTATATCATCCCCCGTTTAAGTCTCCTTGTCTCCCATCGTGTTTGATGGCGAAGGCACTCGTGCAGAAGGACGTGTTGCATATTTGGTACAAGGTGCGTGCTCTGCAGTCCTTTTGAAACCCGCGTGCTCATGCTCACTCCCCGTAGTTGGCGTGAATATTCTCCCGCATTGGCATGGTGTCACATGTGTGCTGCACATCACCCTGCCCTTTCCAGAGCTGATGTTCAGCACCGAAACAGCGCGTCGAGATCATTGCTTTCGTCTACTGCTCCTACTGCTGCTACCCCCGCACGCGAGGTTGGACCTGGAGAAGACGCGCATGGATGCCCCGAGGACCACAAGGTCCCCCGAGAATAATATGTACGCATGTGTTCTTCCACGGCAATTACACCCTGTATATACTTCAGCACCATTTCTGCACACTCCTCACGTCTACCTCCCCTCTGCGTACCATCCTTGCATGTAACGCTACGACCACGACCACCCTCACGCCCAAATCGTGAACTTATTACGGTCTTTTTGTCATCCTGTTAATCCAGCTTCACATTGCGGGAGCGGCGCGCGATTCAATATACAACGGTACGTCGTGCATACTGTACATTCTATGCATTTCAACACTTATGTCTCCCTCGAACATATGTGTGCAAAGTCTTGATGGTGTTCTTCAAGTAAGCCTGGGGCGTGGATTCGGGCGCCGTTGGGGAGCGCCATACGGGTGCCATGCGTACGCGGCACCCGTACACGGAGAACTCAAGTTCGGGGAACTCAAGTCCGGCTGACGGTTTCAACCGGCTGGAACTTAAGATCACCTTGTCGTATTTCATCGGGATGGTATATTAGGGATACCTGCGGGTCACCTACTACCACCGCTGGCACACACCTGCCGCCGGGGTCGTCAAGAAAATTGTTGCAGTTCCCGGGGCGTATTTTTGCCAATCACCTATGATGCTTCAGTCGCCCATCTCGCTGGATGCGCCATTTGATATCCTCCTGATCTCCAATTCCCTGTCCTTCTTGCCATGGTGAGCGCACATCTCCTCATGTTCATCGAGGCAGAGGACCCGCGCATCGGCCTCTACTGCTTCATCGTCATCGGGATGCAGGAGATTTCTCCAGCAGAGCCGACGGTGAAGGAAGGGCAATAGGTGAAGCGAGGGGAAGAGCTGGGGACGATTTTCTGTCGGTGCAGGTACAGATGTGGAGGTGCTCGAGCATGGTGATGCTGTGGGCGTGCACGGGCGCAGGAAGGAGGAATCTGTGGGGCGGAGTACCCCGGTTGTGGACGAGGCGGTGTACGTGGCTGTGGACGGGATAGCCTCGAGCGCTTCTCTGCGCTTCTCCATCGCCCGACGAGGAGACGCTGGGCCTGCAGATGCGGATCCTTCGGAAGTACATGGCGAATCTTCCGCGGATAATGCGGTGTACGACCACGACGGGCGTGTGGATAGCGAGGACGCACTCCTTCTGACTGTCAGCGAGGAGGAGCCATACTGACCGTCACCCGCGAGCTGGTTGGCTGATATCATTTTGACCGGGACCCAACAATCTCGCTAGCAGCCCACCATCCACGAAACAGAGTAATGAAAGCAGTATTGTGCATTTTGCACGCGAGGTTGTCTTCAACTGGTACAAAATGATTATATCTGAGGGCCTCGTTCGATTCGAGGTGTTGCTCTGGATCTATGTTAGGTTTATTTCTTTGCTCACCTCAGTAATTTTGCTAGCACCCAGTCACTTAGAAGGAGCGGGAGAAAAGCTGTATCCGTCTATTCCCAACTCAGCAATTTCCAAGCACCCCACCAAATCAGAATTAGAGAAACGAAAGCAGTATGGTGTATTGTGCCCGCGGAGTTCTCATGTTGGATTGGAGAATGAATTCACCCCGAGGTCCTCGTTCGAATCGAGGTCCTGCTTCTCGATGTTTGTCGCGTGTTTTCATTCCTTGGCTCACCAATTCTCTAGTACCCGACCAACCAAAAAACAGGGTAAGGAAAGCAGTATGGTGTATCAAGCACACGGAGGCTCCATACTAGGTCAGTGAAGAGTGCACTCCGAGGTCCTCGTTCGATTCGAGGTACTGCTCTAACCAATCCTCTTGTTTTACTTCCCAGTTCACTGATTTTATAACACCCCACCAACCTTGAAACAGTGTTTAGAAAGCAGTATGGTGTATCGTGCTGTTAGGGATGTTAGCCCCTAAGCGAATATAATTATTGATTTATCATTGTATTTATCTATGTATCACTGGTTGAACATTTTAAGTTCTTCAGTGAGAATATTGGGTGAAAAACTTCCTTAATTTTTCCAAAATTTTTCACACTTTTTTTGCTGAAAAAGGAAGTGAGAAATTTAAAACATGTTCAGGACTTTTTGATTGCAAGGTGAAAATTTCGGAATAGAATCATAAAGCACTGAAAAACTGTTAAATTTTTCATCTACTTTTACAGTGAAAAAAGGGTGCAAAATAAAGGAAGTTTTTCACCAATATTTTCACTGAAAAATTCAAAATGTTCAACCAGTGTATCTTATTATTAGGTCCAGCCGTTGGCACTCGTTTAGTTTCCGCCTCAAACCTTAAACCCGAATTGGGTAATTTGATCGCGGCACACCGGCATAATCTCAAAAGGTTAGGGTTCGGCATGTCGGCACAGCTTGGGTGCACAAGATTTCGCGAGTGCATTTTTGACTGTTTCCCACTCAGCCATTGTCGAAGAGGGAGGATAAAAAGTCATGCCGGAGTTATGCACCACTAGCTTTCTTCATGTGCGCGAAGGGGATCAACAATTTTGAATTTGATGCCTCCCACCATTCCTTCGAGCCGGCTCAGGGCACACTGAAGCCCTCTGAGGCCTCAGTGGTGCAGTAAGTAGGTAGCTCCACAAGTTAACTTCATTCATACTGGCCGAACAGCATGACAGTGGTAGTACTCCTTAGACTCGAATGCTCGGGCGAGTGAAAATAGCCAGGAGCGCCCGGATTGAACCTCGGACCATGCAAAATAATTACATCAGCCAAACCTACTCAGCACAGCAATAACCACTTCATCAAATATCCTATGGCTATGACTTTGTGGTGGGTACATCTCCGCCAGAACTACTGTGGTATGAGGGTGCCGAAAAGTGCCGCGATCAAATTCCCAAATTGGGATTAAGGTTTGAGGCGGAAACTCAGGAGTGGCCGTTGGCTGGCCCCTATATAAGACTTTGATACACTAGTAAACAGGAGCTTTTTCCTTAACTGTACTTTACACTACTGTCCAATACAATCCTTAGGGAACGTGCTGGTTAACGTGGTGTGAAATCAGTCGCCAGGATCTAAGCTTACAGCTGCTTGCGGAACTTAGGGCGCGGGTGATTTTTCATCAAATTTTGATGTTTTCACGAGAACCACTGTTGCGGGCTCAATTCTGTTCCGATTCACTTGAAAGTATGATCATTTGATTCGTATTGTCATTCCGGAGGGCTTTGCACCCCGGAATCAAGTGGGAGCATGAGAATTGCCTTTTTCGGCAAAATTTGAGGCCTCTACGCAGAACCGCTCTAGTAATAGATGTAGTTGTTCGATTGACCTAATTTTTGGACATGCTATGCTCCCACATAACACGGAGTGCATGAAAGTCTCGGACAGTGATTTCATGTCACACCTCGCATTTAGCATGTATTGAGAAAGCGGTTATAATTGAAACCTGAATTACACTTGAACCCTGGGATATACTCGCAGTCAGAGCATGTGGAGCCCTCAGGGAGACATATATACATATCATATCCAAAAAGTAGGTCAATTGAACAAGTACATCTATCACTAGAGCAGTTCTGCGTAGAAGCCTCGAATTTTACCGAAAAAGGCAATTCTCACGCTCCCACTTGATTCCGGGGGGCTAAGCCCTCCGGAATGAAAATACGAATCGAATGATCCTATTTTCAAGTGAATCGGAAGGGAATTGAGCCCGTAACAGCGGTTCTCGTGAAAACATCAAAATTTGATAAAAAATCGGCCGCGCCCTAAGTTCCGCAAGCAGCTGTAACACGTGCACACGGGATTTACTTTTGGGGAGTGAAATCCTTGGTCCCGAAGTCCTCGTTCGATCCGAGGTGCTGCTCTAGTGAAGTGTCGATGATTTTTATTCCGTGGCTCACCAAATCTGAGCACTGAATTCCGACCTGCTCTTCCTCTGAACCATTTATTCTATCACTTGACTCAGGAGTTATCTAGCACCCACCCGGGTGCTGAACAAGGTAAGTAAATTCATTGTGCATAGGATGTCCAATTATTTCCGGCATAAATTGACCGAGCGGCGATGTTGTTGTTCGAATCAAGCCCGAGTTCCCAGCAATCAACTCACCCACCGTCGACACTGCTACTGTTCCGTCAGGCATCAGGAGTCATCGGGACCCGGCGGCAGCTTACTGGTCGATACCAGAGACAGAAATGGGCCGAGGATCTTCTTCGATTCCACGCCGGCATGATCACAAGGCGACTCCGTGGTGATAAAACACCAAATCGGGTTGAACCAAGATGAAACAACTGTTGCACAACGCCCAGTGACCACCAGGGAAGAAAAAAACTGACAGCGTGTTCGAAAATATGAAGGTGAAGGTCCCAGGGTATATCAGCATGTGCTCCAACCGGCGGAGTTATAAGAGAGGCATTCCGGAACACCCGAAATGCCTGCATTATGAGCACCACCTGGGAGAACATTGAAGGCGAGATTTTGGCTATCGTCAAGGTATGCGGATCCTCCTCTCCACCGCGAACGCTCGCAGGCTTATCGCGAACACAGCTTGTTGGTAAGGAAGGCGCCGGGGATGATATTGGGACCTGGATCTTGAAACTGCAGGCTGACGTGAAGGCGAACGAACCGGGCACACTTGCCTATGAGTTTGGACGACACGGTGACACTTTCACCACCTGGGAACGGTACGGACATACCTTCCCTTTGTCAGAGAATTTCCCCAGAGCTAAATCGTCCCAGATTCGCCAACGAGGCGGCATTGCAAGCGTATGGCAAGGACAGTTTCAATCGTGAATGCAACTAATTGCCCGCCTTCCAGACATGTGAAGAACAGCCTACTGCAAGAATTTGTCAAGGCGGAGCTTCTTGCAGAGGTAATGAGAACTTCACTCATGAAGAAACTTACTGATGGGTCGTTGACAGCCTATCTCTCCTTTATTCTACACCCCCTTTGGTGCCTTCCCTGGGTCTGTGTAATCCGATCTGAAAGTCAGAATAGTGTCGTATCATCGGTTATGTATGTGTTGAATAGTGACACACCTCCTCGAGGTACCCCATGATCTCGAGCCCACGACCACTGCCTCGAGCCCACAAATGCTGGGGGGGGATCACGCTTCGCTACAGAAGAGCTGAACTTCCCGGATTTTAGAAGAAATGCGAGAGGAGATGCCGATGGCCATTGCGGCTCGCCTGTCGGGTTTAGTTCTCCATGAGTTACGATAGGCGCTGTCAAATACGCGCGGTACTTGAGATTGGACGCCCCGAGGCATAGCGCAGCCTCGTTGACAGGCTCGCAGGTCCCGAGTGGGTACTCTGCTGTCCAGCGGCGTAGCGCGCTGGTAAATTTGGCACGGGACTTTGGCGGGACTTCATAGCTGCCACACATCTTGGCCCTCGGTTTGCAGGGCCTTTCGTTCATCTTATAAGCTCGCAGTCGTAAATCCACCTATAAATGAGGTGAGCTGAGGATAACTGGCGTTCCGTGGCAACGCATCAAAAGCGGGATGTCGTGATCAATGTTCCGGATCCCATCAATGATGTCCTCTTGAAAGCGCCACTTCGCAAGAGGCGTGCGATCCCTGGATCGTGGATAAATTCCCACGGGGGACCTACCCCCCCAAATAAGGCAATTCTGACTCAGCGGCGTCAGCCCGGCCATCAGCTTGCCACACGGCTGTCACTCACCACCACCGACGCGCGCGCGTCGCGCGTCTCACCTAAAACACTCGTCCAGCGCGTTTGAAAGCGAGCTCTAAGAATTATCGAGAAGTTGTAGAGTCGGCTTGGAGTTGGCCGGCAGCATTGCCATATTGATCTGATCATGGCCGAGGCGTGTGCCGCTGTCCATCAGTGGCACTCACGTGGACAGACTAGAGATCGCTCGCCTCTTGCCACTTCGTGATTCCATGCCACATCCATCCTTGGATTTCAGTAATATAAACAAGTTGCCGAAGCGCTTGAAGGTCATTCCCGTATCAATGCAAACCCCAGGTCTTCTGACAAGCCCACAGAAGGTTGCCTTACGCGCCTGTGCGGAGGGCCCTGATGGCACTTTCGACTCTCGAGGACTTGCTCGGTATAACGCACCCTGAGCCCCCGACCTCGGGGGAAGTCCCCGTTCCGCCCGCTTCATTTCTCCCTGTTTACTTCCACATTCTGGAACGATATCAACATCCACCGCCCTCAGTGACAACCATTGACCAGCACATCGCATTCGTCGCTTCGCCCTTGACGGTTTTTCATGCCTTGGAAGTGATGATTGGGGCCTCTTTGACTCCCAATGGGGTCCTCCAAGACCTCCGGCCTCGAATCTGGAAATGCATGTCCCAACAGATCCACTACATCGCCGAACTCGACGCCGAGGGTCTCGACATCTGCACCATCCACTTGTCTATCATCCGTCAGCTTGGCCCCAATCGCCACCCGAAAAATCCAAGGCACATTATTAGTTCCACACCAGGAATCCGGGCTCATCTAACCCGACTTTGGGCATATTTCCTGCATCACGAAGACATGTGGTCGACGAGTTCGAGTGCCGGTGCGGATATCAGCCGCATCTTGCCTATCTTCTTCGAGGACTGCATTTATTCGGAAATTGTCGAGGGCGCTGGAGGAAATTTCCTCGACGTGGCCTCGCTTGTAACCGCCCATACCAACATGATAACATCCACAATTTCCGCGAGCCGTACAGTGGAGGACGAACATTTACACTTTGTCGAGTTTCTTCACGCCGGGCTCGTACAGTCATACGAGATGATAACCGCCCTCGATTCCCTCGAGTTTGTGACTCCCCTCGAAAAGCTCGCAACTGTGCTCTGGTCAACGGAAAGTCCACGCCTCGCCTCTCAGATAATCGAGCGCTGTCTTCCGCTAATTGAATCGCACTTGGCGATCTATCCAGGAGCAAGAGAAGCCATTGACACCCAGTTGATTGTATTGGTAGCGCGTTGTGTGATTGCTGCCGTCGGGAACAACGAGAACGCTGTCCAAAATATACTGCGAGGTGTCTTATCTGGGACCCTTACTTTCTACCCGGTTCTTGGTCGCGTCGAGAAGGCGCTGCTCCAGGTCGACAGCCTGAATCTGACTTCAGGTCTCCGCCGCTCAACCTTATGGAATGACTGGGCAGCTTTCTGCCAGCTCGCTGAGGAACGACTGTTGTCAAGTCGAGATTTGGTGAGGAGCGCCCATCTATCAAGTACTGTGACAATATCGAGGTTCGAGTCATTCCTCTGAATCCCTTTCTGCATCAACTCAGTGTCGCAGTGCATTCAAGTTTCTGCTCGTACCGATTTCCGACGGTGCTCGCGCTGCCGCAGCGTGTCCTACTGCTCTCCTATTCGTCAGAAGAAAGACTGGACCTCTGGAGAACATCCCAGCGTGTGTAAACGAGCGCAATCGAAAGGTTCCTCTTTTCGCCTGTCAGTTTTAAATGATACTCACGGTGGACTCGATCTCGACATCTAGATCTCGAACTTCCTCATCTCTCTGCACGAGAACGCGCCTTCCTGCGATACCTCGTCCATCAAGACTACCTCAGATGCAAGGACGTTATCATCGAACGCTCCATTGAGTTCTTCTTGGAGTTTGGCGAGAGGCATCCCTGCTACACGCAGTTCAGCTACACCGACGGTTTTCTCAACATAAAGGTCCTGCCGATCAGTGCCCTTACAACGCGCGTCTCGAAGCAGGACAGCGTTCGGGGGCGGCACGAGATCGCACGCCTCGCGCGCAGCGACGGCAAGATGCAACTCCATGTCGCGGTTATCGCGGACGCCGGATGGGGGCGTTTCATTTTCTGCCCGATGCGCACCACCCATGCCCAGCTCCGAGATGCCTTGCCTCTGCTAGCGAAGGGGTGGGGTGTGGATGAATCCACGCACAAATCGCTCCGAATGTATCGAAGATGATGGTAGGGTTAGATGACGATGTAGAGGAGGTTCACCAGCCAGTTTATTCCTGGATCATCCCTGCGCAAAGCACTCCGGGCGACTGATTCGTCGGAGGCAGGATCACCAAATGGCAATATTGCCGAACATGGTTCCGTTCCACAGCCGATGGAATAATTATATGTATCGGACACAGATTATGTTCGAGCGGTTATCGAAAGGCGCACGAGTAATTTCTGGCCGTGTCACGTTAAGATTTTAGCCCCAACTCCTCCGCCAAAATCTGGATCGCCTGAGAACAAACTGTTATCAACCTGACTTTAGATTGAAAACAAGCGGACACACCAGATGCCTGCTGAAAAAGCGAGAGTGTTGAAACGCTCCAGGGGCAAACCAGAGCCCAGGCGCTCCTGTGGGCCTGTAGCAAAGTGTAAGTTCTCCCTCATCATCTAGTCCCCAGATTTTGGATCCGATTTTGTCTGTGATTCCCTCGCCGAAGATGGAGACGGCGTTGGCAATGATTGGTTCGTTTCCCGTGCTATATCAAGTTGAGTAGGGGAAAGGCGAGCAGCGTTGAGAACACGTACGCGAGAACGATAACATCCGCCGCAATTCGAGAACCATCTCCGAAGACCATGGCATCTGCCTCCAGCCTCTCGATTTCGACGCCCTGCTTGACCTGTTGGAAATAATTCGGGAGTTCAACATAGCCAAAGGAACGAATACGGACAATCACCTTGATTTTGCCGTCTATGATTAGTTGACCGACACCCGTGTCCAGCACTTGTCGAAGGCGACCAGGAAATAATTAGTTGAGCGATATATCCAGGAAAATTCACTGACTAGTTCCAGAAGCTGTTCGCTAGACAATATATGAGCTCGTGGATGGGCACCGACAGATTCCGCTCGCACTCACCTCGAAAAAGAATCCCGGGAACCCAACTTGCTCACCCCCTGGAGTGAGCTCCCACGTCAATTTAAAACCGGTCTTGGCCAAGTCATCGTGGAGCTTTTTGTCGAGATTTTTGAGGCGCTGCGTACCACCTCCAGCTGCAAGCTTCAGTACTAATGCATAGGGCATTGAATTATTCAGGAGGTCGCCGTCCTCTCTAGCCATATGTTTAGTAGGAGCGAATAAAACTTTGTCTGCTGTGCCGGCCGATATCACACATGTTGCGCTGCGTTGAACCATGGTCACCTAAAGTAGTGGAGGTTCACAGAAGAGAAGTCATGGCAATAATTTGGAACGGACCTCTGCAGCACCCTTGAGGACGAAATCTTGGCAGATATCGGCCCCAGCGTTGCACTACATTGCTTCGTATCAGTATTTTACAAGTAAGCGGACAGTTCGCGCACCCCGCCAACGACGATGACTCTTTTCCCCTTGAATGGACCTGCCCCTTTGTGGTTATCCGAGTGATAAAGAGAACCCGAGAATGAGTCCGTTCCAGGCCATTTCGGGATTCTTGCCTTCCCATTACCGGTAGCGATTACGATGTGCTTCGGAGTAAGCGCGACACGGTTGCCGGCGCGATCAATCTCAACGTACCAGCGTCCGGTTGATTTGTCGTAAGGCGGATTTGGCAGAATTGTGCTCGAAATCCAGACGTCGATCTCCTGTCCAACAGCATAAGCCTCGAGGAAATCTGCGATCTTCTCTTTCGGGAGGTACTGGGGGTAAGTTTTCCTGCGAGAAGATCGATACAACGGTGCCGGCATTCAATCACAAAAACCTACGGCCAGGACTGGTACAGAACTTGAAATGAACGTGAACATTAAGCTCGAAGAAAAATGAAGGAAATGCATACTGGACGAATGGTGAGCTGGGGTGTGAAGTGAAAGGCTGGGGTATCTGCGAGGCTCATAGGATTAATCCTGTGAATATCCTCGAGACACACAACCTTTACCGGTTCCTCCATACGTCTCCAACCCGTGCTGTCTTCTCGAGCACCAAAGCGCGAATTCCCATTCTGCCGAATCTCGCGGCACACATGAGGCCAGATTGTCCGGCTCCGACTAAATGTGAACGTTAATTCAACCAGATCTGCGTGAGGAAATTTGCGCACTAATCAGAACAGTCGGATCATTCTCAATCTCTGTAAATTTCTTGGCGTGATTTTCTTCCCAGGTGGTTTCCAGATATCCCAATGGCCGCTCAGAGGGCTCCTCATGGCCAATCAGGCCTTGTAAGTCAGTGAGAAGAGTGAACGCCTTCCAATCGCCTTCCGGATCTGGCACAATGCGGAAAAATCCGCGACCCTTTCCCGGAGGCGAAGTAATAGAGAAGGTGAATGTGGCAGAGACTCCGTGGGCCGCGGAGTTTTCAGGAAGAGGGAACGTCGTAGGGGGTCCGATTGTGGAATTTGCGTCAATTTGGAAGGCGTGCAAGCCTGCATGCTCAAACCTGGACTGGGCACCAGCAACAGACTTTTGAGAGAGGAACTCGGCAATTTTAGGCCGCCCAGCCATGGTTCTGAAATCCCAAGAGAAGCATAACAGATCTATTATGGATCAGAAAGGGCTAAAATATGGGCTGGTGTCAGACCTCGTAGCCATCCCGTCGGTAGAAAGTGCCCAGCGAATGCGTCCTCGCCCCTTGCTGCGTTCAAGCTAGTGAGCCACTTGTTGGCAACGGCTAGTGTTTCATCAGGAGTCATTTCGGCTCGGATTTTGGATCGTTGCGAGGCTGAGGCTGCTTGGTGGGGGATGTCAGAGACAACGGGCGGATGACAACTCCGATTTGTCATGGGCATAACGGGGCTCCGTGATGATAAACCGCCGAATGGGTTTGAGGAATTTCTCCCAGATCCGAGGATTTTCACTGGAGCTCCCTGACATGTCCACCGTGCCGGACAGGTGCCGGGTACAACAAAAGAACGAAGTTACCATTCAACAAGGGGAAACGAGAAGGAACAGCCAGGGCATCCAAAATTTAAACTAAGAGCTCGTCTGTCTTCCGATGGCGAGACATCAGAGGCACCGTAACCTGTAGGAAGTAGCAAAGTAGAGTCGCGGCCGATCTGATCCGAGGCTGGAGACGATGCCGTGACAATTCCGTAATCTCAACTTTTTCTGAGTTCAATTCTTGTTCAATTCACATTGATTCAGCCATTCAAAGAAGGTTCCCAGGATTTTCAGTTTGCAATCCACGCGGAGATAATCTTGGGTCATTCGCAACCGTTGTAACGGGACACCCCACCTAGGAACCGACGTTTCAACAGCGACCGGAATGAGACGGTGTAACAGTGCAAGCGCCTTTAAAAGCAATCCTTCAATCCCAGTTCCTGCGCCAATATCTGTACGGCCTCTGGGATAACCTTTTAGTTCATTCGGACAATCAGGGAAAATCGAACGGCAGACGACACGCTTGCTGAAAAAGCGAGAGTGCTGGAACGCGGCAAGAGCGAACCACAAAACGGGTGCACCTGTTGGTCTGTAGCAGTGAGTTAGCTCCTCTTCGTCGTCAAGTCCCCAGATTTTCGATCCAATTTTGTCCTTTATTTCCTCGCCAAAGATGGATACTGCGTTGGAGATGATCGGGTCATTTCCTGTCCTGCAAGGTGGTGTGTTAGTAGCACGTAGACGGAGCAGGAGGGCTTGCGCGAGAATTATGACGTCCGCCACAATCCTGGATTCGTCTTGGAACACCATCCCGTCCGCATCCAATTTCTCTACTTCAACACCTTAAATACTTCACCTGTGAAAATGATGAGAAATTCAGGTCACCCACTGGATATACGACCTTCGAGGAAGTCACCTTGATTTTCCTGACCACAATTATTTGACCACAGCCGATATCCAGCACTGAACTTCGAGTCCAACCATAAGCGCAGTACGCACAAAAAGAAGAACGCACGAGTTCCAGAGGATGTACGCTGAGAGCGGAGATGTGAGCTAAGAAATGAATTTCGGAATTCGCTTACGTCGTAGAAGAAGGCAGTCCAACCTCCCCTCCACCAGGGGCGAGCTCCCATGCCAGCTTGAAGCCAGCCTTGGTTAGGCCGTTATGGAGTTTCTGGTCCATACTTTTGAGACGCTGCGTCCCGCTCCCAGCTGAAAGCTAGTGTGAGAGGCATTGAATGGTTCACAAATTCTGCGTCCTCGATTACTTGACGCTCAGAGAAAACGATACTGAATAACGCCTTATCCGCCGAGCCCGAAGAAATCACGCACGTAGCACTGCGCTGAACCATGGTCACATGTAGATAAATATTAAACACACACACAGAAGGCGACTCGTAAAAAATTGCGACGAACCTCCGCAGCTCCCTTGGCCACGAAATCTTGGCAGATATCAGCACCAACGTTGCACTACGGCCGTGTCATTGCTCTGAAATGGCCGAATAATTTGATCACCATACCGCACCGACGACGATGACCTTCTCGCCTTTGAATGCACCGGTCCCTTTGTGGTTGTCTGAATGATAGAGAGGACCTGAGAAAGAATCCATTCCATTCCCGAGTTCGAGATCCTTGCCTTCCCGGTCCCGGTGGCCATCACGAACGTGGAATGCAGGGGGTGATTTTAATACGGTGGGGTACCAAGAAAGACACGCAGTTGTCATACGCTGACGCCGGTGGGTCGCAGTGGGCACCAATCTACAGTTCCGTGTTCGGTACTGCTCGAAGCATGTCGGCGTCGTTCCCGAGGTCCTTGATCGCCGCCTCGCATGTCCGGGACCGTTGGCCGCCTCCGTAGCTATAGCCAGAATTCTGCTTTTCTTGCCATAGAGATACCTCGAAGACAATTCAATTATTAGGGTTAGGGTTAGTAAATGAGGACGACGAGCCTCCTCGGTCCAGGGTATATACCTATGCGCGGACGGAAGAACCAAAGGGCACAGGCCAGAGAATGAAAGGGTTATAGTACACAAAACACATACATGGAGTTCATTCAATTTATTCAAAATTCCTTTGTCCGTTCCGCGCCACCCATCGACCGACTCTACGCGCTGCGGCGTTATAGTAGCAACACGGCGCGACGCCGGCCCGCGCGCTCAAACGTTGGCGTACAGCCCCGCGTCTTTTCTAATCTTGGTCATCGCTGACGATATACGCATGTCAGCTCAAAGCCGCTTAAGAAGGCGAGAGAGAGAAACGCACCGGCGATGATCGCGCTGCCCACACCGCTTCCGTCCTCGGCGTGGTGTGTGACGATACCCCTGCGTCGGAAAGACCCACCGTCAGTTCCCAGCTAGAACCGCAGCGAAGGATATACGTACCGGCCCTTCTCCCCGAAGACGTCCACCAGGCCCTCGTGCACTCTCTCTGCAAATCCAGGGTATTTCTGGCCACCAGGTCAGCCTACACTCGCCGCGAAGGAACGGGACGCACGTTGTACAACGAGCCGTCCGCGCCGACGAGGCACCCCTCCTCGAGGTATCCCATCTTGCTGACGATCGCGGCGATCCCGCACGCGCTGAGGCGCGCCGCGCGCCGCCCAATGAGCTTCGCCAGCGCGCGGAAGAACTGGCGCTCCGCGAGCGTCGTCTCCACCGCGAAGAAGTGCGAGAAGATGCCGATGATCATCAGCAGCTCGTCCGTCGGGTCGCTCTCCATGAGCGACAGGAACGCCGTGTCGAAGACATACGGGTTCTCGAGCTTGTACGTGTTCTGCCCGAGGAAGAGCACACCCTCGTCGATGAGCTCGCAGATCACAAGGCGCAGGATCTCGCCGAGGTAGCGCCCTGAGATGAGTTTCTGCGGCGGCGGGGTTAGCGCGGGAGGGGGTTGCGGAGACGGACAGCACGCACTTCGAACGACTGTTCCCCGGGCTTGTTGGACGTGTCATCCACGATGGCGTCGTATTTTGTGCGCGGGAGGTGCTCATGCTCAAACGAGTCGAAGGCGCCCTAAGTCCGTTCAGCCAAGCGACGGAAAGGCGGCGGAGGTGCGACCCACCCATTCACAATTGATCCCCATCTCCGCCGCGTCGTCGATCCCCAGGTTCTTCATCTTGGGGATATCCTTGACGTGCTCCATGTAGGCGGCGTTGCAGCCCGTGCCGAAGATGACGGCGATCTTGGTCTTGGGGTTGACGTAGTGGGAGGCGATGAGCGTCCCGGTGGTGTCGTTGATGAGAGCCGTTAATTCTACGGGGAGGTCCTGCGCGATGCCTCAGAGGTGCAGGACGATGATGGCGGGCATTGCCTACAAATTTGGCGAGGGACTTGCGGAACATCGCGGCGACATCTTGGCCCTCGGTGTTTGCGGCGCCAAAGCCCTTCGTCCACCGTATGAGTTCGCCGTGGTCGATCCTCTCTTGCCTGGGTGGGGCGTGTGAATGGCGCCAGACGGATGGGATGAGAGAATGCACTCACGAGCACGGGTACGAGAACTAGACCCGGACGTCAGATGTGGGACGGGAAGCGAATACCCGCGCGTACCGTGAATCCAAGTGGAAGCTTGTCGCCCGGCGGCAGATGCAGGCCGCTCGCTTCGTCGGCGAGATTCGTGTCCACGAATGTTTTTAGACACTCGGCGCAGAAGTCGAAGAGCTTCTGGCCGTCCTCCTGCTTCTGCTCTTCCGTTAACCGGTACTTGGTTTGCGTGATCTCGAATTTGCCTTCGCCTTGCAGGGTGACCAGGCAGACTCGGAGATTCGTTCCACCTGCACGAGGGGACGTCAGTACGGCCGAGGGGACGGCAAGACGTAGACATGCCGAGATCGACGGCCAGGATGTCGCCTGTTTCTTGCCCGGATGGCCAGCCGAACACGAATGTCGGTATCATGGGCTGGGAACATTCGTCAGTGACGCGTTCGCGACGTAAGGAAGGCACAAAGAATGGGCGGTGGTCGCGGGATAGCCGAGGCCCATCAACCAACTGGCGGATGAGCTCTGCGGAGGCGCGGACTTGCTAACAATGCGGGGGACATCGCCGCAGGCTCGTGTGCAGCCTCTGGAGTACATCACAGTCGCGCTCCACTGCATAGAGAAATAAGAAATTTAATGACTACGCACCACTATCTGCTTGGGTTTCGCCAGGCCAAGTTCCAGCGTCTCCTTGAATGCCTCCACTATCATCCGCATGCGTTGAGGCGTCAATGTAAATCTGCCGAACAGCATCAGTGCCATTCATAGGCGCCATAAATTACCCCGTACGCACAGACTCTCAAATTTCCGCAGGTGGTCGGCCATCGTCCTAACGCGCGATGAGCCGTGTCTTCACTACAGCCCGCAGAGAGACATACTTCTTGGTCGCATGAGGAAGATCCTCTTCATCGTGCGTTCTTGTGTGCATCGCCATCGTCACGCCCGAAGGAAGGACGATACTTCCGCTTCCGCGGCGAGAGGAAGGCATATTGAGCAACGGAGCTGGGGGCTAGCGGGAGAAAGTAAGAAAGCTGGAGGTGGGGTAGCTGAATCCAGAAGTGTCACACGAGTCACAGACGTGACCTTGCTTTTACACCCATGATTGGTCTCAAGGGAACGCTGAATGTAGGCTTTCCGCGTCCCTCTCCTCGTGAAGCACGGTGATCAATGCCCTCACAGATCATAGACAATTCCGGGGCGCTCGTGGCCGAGTGTGTCAACGTCCTGAAACAAAAGGTCAACAACGGCTGGGGCTCCGTCGGGGACGAGATTGTCGTGGTCGTCCAGCGCGCACGGCCAATATCGACCGCGGCCTCTGCGTCCGTTACCGCCGTCAAGGTCCGCCGGGGGGACGTGCGCCGCGCCGTCATTGTCCGCACGCGGAAAGCCGTGCGTCGACCGGACGGCCGCATGGTGCGCTTCGACGATAACGCCGCCGTGCTGCTGAACAACAAGCGCGAGATGCTGGGCACGCGTATCGGTGGAGTCGTCAGCGCCGACCTGCGCATGAAGGGGTGGGGCAAGATCGCGAGTTTGGCGCCAAAGGTCAGTTAAATCCATTTTGCGTGGCCTCGTGCAGCTCGATTGTTGATGTGGTCGCTTCGGTTTAGGTCATATAACCTGTGTTGTCCACGGAATTACCTTTTCCTCATTTCTTCTCGGTTGATACCCTCTGCGTGGGAATGGTGAGACGTTCTCGGACGTCAAGCGCCCTGGATTAGTTGAGGGTGACGCACCAGCTGCATTTCGATGGGAGCCCAAAACTTTCATTCAGCATACATGTCGTGTCTGCACTTCATTCGAAAATCCACATTTTTTCTCCACCGCTCAACGCGTCTTTGATTTTGTTCCTCAATTGGTGTCGTCCAAATTGGCGGCGGCACCAGCCCGCTCAGGTTCTTCCGAAGTTTGTGCACCGGCTATTACCGTTACGACTCTCGAGGC
Source organism: Mycena vulgaris (assembly GCA_029204335.1). NCBI lineage: Eukaryota > Fungi > Basidiomycota > Agaricomycetes > Agaricales > Mycenaceae > Mycena > Mycena vulgaris. The sequence continues at coordinate 705,233 of JARGYA010000046.1, forward strand.
CGACGCAGTTCCGCTACTTGCGCTCCTAGATTGTGGCTAACGAGAATTTGAGCTGTATTGAGGTACTTGCGAGGTTTTTCTGCCTGGACTGTCGAGGCGAGGCGCAATCTCGCTCTCGCAAGTCGAGTTGCGCCGTCTGAGAACACATCTTCGCTGGCTCACTGATCGCACCCTCGCCATCGGCTTACATGGATGCGCGATCCCTGCTCGGAAGCGGCGGTCTCTCCAACCAAGATCGATGAACAGGAAAGGTTACAGTCCGGAACGAGGGATTCTTATTTCCGCAAATCATAGTTTGGTCAAAACGGAGGATACGCCGGCCGCTCTTACTGACCTTTGCAAATGTTGATGAATGGTCGCCATAACCCTGGCTTTCTCCTCACCCTGTGCAGATGACACTGTGACCAGTATTGCCCATTGGTGAGCGGACTTGAATTCCCGATCTCCATTCGTGCTAACAACGCACATGCCCAGGGGTGCGTTGAACCGTCTTCATCATCCATCTGACGGTCGCTAACCACGAATACCGGTTGAAATTTTGGTAGATCTCAAACATAAACTTAAGTTCCAGACTCAGTTCCTGTTAACGGACACTCCTAGGTTGAAGCGTCTTCACCATCTATCTGGCGATCACTAACTCATACGTTGGAGCCCATGGCACGACCGCAACGTGGGAGTCATCTCGGTGAGCAACGACAGAGCCTCTCAAAGTATTCATGCCCTCTCTCGGCCCGGCCGTACTCAATATTCCTCACTACTGAGGAACCTGAACAAGGCAAAAACAAGGGGGGAAACTTCGGCATGTACGATTTCATCGTTATCTGTCGAATTTGATTTTTTTTGTGAATCTCAGTCACGAGACCGTGATCGTCTTCATCCAATTTAAATAATCCATGGTTACCAGCCACGGTTGCCTCTGGTTCAAGTTGCCCCGGTTCCTGGGTGATTGCGCATCATTTCCCACTCCATCCAACCCTGCTCTGGCGCGATCTACCCAGGAACGTGAAAAGAAGCTCTTGTCCCGCGCCGTCACCATGGTCCCAATCTCTCCAAATTCCGGATTTTTAACATCCGGCAAGTCCAAAATGAAAGAAGTCCTGCCTGTGGCGTTATTCTAAGGCTAAGGCACACCTTTCCCTCGAGTATATCCTCTTCTCTGGACGGTCGAACGTTCGCAGTCCTATCTAGGAATGGATCTTTCGGTCCCCAGTTGTCCCGCAGCTATTTGTCGTGGGTGGTGGCCTGGTCGACGAACAATCACCCAAACCTCTATCCCATGCATGATCCAAGGGGAATTTGTTTTTGCCGCGCCAATCTTGTGCAATTCGACATGATAATAATACGCAAGATCCAGGGCATAAAAAGGACATCACTGCGTCCCGTCTCATTAATATTCACCTCCCATACCTTCTTTAATCAGTCATGTACGGTGCCATCAGAATGCACGCGCCCCTCCTCGCTCTTTCCTTCGCGGCCTCCGCCCTCGGCGCCACCTACCAGATGTCCGAACACATCGTCGGGGAAGCCTTTTATAATTCGTTCAACTTCGAGGCCGTCCCTGATCCCACCAGCGGTCGGGTGTGAGTCCTACGCATTCTCTGTCTTTATGCCCACTCATGTATTACATTGTAGCAACTATGTCGACCAAGCTACGGCGATGAGCGCCAATCTCACATTTGCGTCTGGGAACACTTTCATCCTCCGCGCCGATGATAAAACGGTCCTTGACCCGGCCGGTGCGGGGAGAATGTCCGTTCGGCTGAGCTCGAAGAGTGCATACTCTACGCACGTCGCGGTGTACGCTATTCGTCTGGCTTGGACAACCTACATCTGCTTACATGGTTGGATCTAGATTCGACATGGCGCATATGCCCCAGGGCTGCGGGTGAGACGGATTGCCTTTGAGAATTTGCCGTTTACTGACCTGGACGACTTAGCACTTGGCCGGCGGTGTAAGATTCCTTTATGGTGTCAACGATCCGATATTTATATCCTACAGGTGGGAGACGGGAGGTACTTGGCCTTACGGGGTACATATATTTCCTCTTCGTGGCCTGGGCGACCTGCTCGCTTATCATAAATTTAGGGCGAAACCGATATTGTGGAGGGTGTCAACGATCAAGGCAGCAACCAGGCTACGCTTCACACTGCGCCAGGTAAGATACCCGCTCTCCCGGCTATCCATGAACTAACGTTTTAACAGGCTGCTCTATGGCTGCCTCACGGCCCGAGACTGGGTGGGCCCGCCTTCCTTCGTCCGCCGCATCTCGACGCTGACTTTCAGTTTAGCACCCCTCTGCAGCTGGACTGCGACACCAGCGTCAACTCGAATTCTGGGTGTGGGGTCAAGTTCGCTGAAGCCACGAGCTATGGTCCGGCCTTCAATGCCAACGGAGGCGGCTGGTACTTATTTGTTTTGTTCATGGGCTCAAGGGAACAGCGCTGAAAATATTCCAGGTACGCCGTGGAACGCACCAACGCGGCGATCCTCGTCTGGTTTTGGGCTCGAAACGATCCCAACGTGCCAAGCGATGTTGTCGCGGGCGGGTCGACCGTTATCACTGATGGCTGGGTATGGTAGCTGACGCTTGTTAATATCGGCCATTGACCTTCGATTTGACAGGGAACCCCGTCTGCCAGCTTCCCCAGCACCACCTGCGACATCGCAGACATGTTCGTCGCGCATAACATCATCATCAATCTGACCTTCTGTAAATCTCCGTCCTTCCTTCTGTCCGAGAACTCAACTGACCCCCCCGAAGGTGGCCAGTGGGCTGGGGAGGCCTCGGTCTATGCGTCTTCTGGCTGTCCTTCGACCTGCGATGGTGCGTGCCGGGACCTATTTCAAATTTGGAAAAAAGTCCTGACGGTTCGATAGATTTCGTGAACAACAATCCCGCTGCGTTCACTGATGCATTCTTCGACTTCAATTCGATCAACGTGTATGCTTGAAGCATGTGGGGCTTTGAAACACCCACTAGATTTGTTCAAACACGCTCTTTTACTACCAAGAAAAAATAATATCCTAGACATGTAGACTCTCGCCCCAATCTGCTTGAGTGTTCGAGTTTTTTTCGCTAAGGTACCGTCGCGCTCAGCGTGAAGAAATGTCAGATTGGAGGAGGGTCAGATTGATTTCAGGCTGGATGTGGCTGTGCATCTCAGGTTGCTTCCGTCTTCTTCCGCCCCAATCCGTCCCTGATCATCCCATCGCTTACGACGCCCAACCTCTGACTCGGATAACATCCGAGCTCAAGCGCAGTCAGCACTGGTTTGGAGAATTTCCAATCCCTCGACATACGACAAAATGAACAAAGATGGCAGAAACCTGAAAGATCAGCTTTACGGCACTGACTAGCATTGACTCAAGAGTTCAGAAGATTGGCATCGGCTCTAGCCTCTTTGGACGGATTGCCGCCGCCTCTCTCCACAGTCTTGGATCCTGCCGCGAACGACGGCGATACGTTCACTATCAATCCTTAACGGCGATCCTAACGGTACCCATGGCAATGCCAAAAAACAAAGGCTTACGTTCTGCGTCTTGCTCGTCTATCTGGCTAATTTGGTGGAAACTGCGCTTGATTTCGAAACTGGGTTTACTGAGACGTAGGTCGTCCCAGCCCGAGGCTTAAATCTACCCGCAACCCTTCCTCTGCGCACGTGTGAAGTCGGGTACGCAACTCGACTCACTGATTGACTCTTATCACCCGCGCAGCCTGAGCGATGCCACGCGACAGATTGTGCCTACTTATAGTGGCCGTGGGAGCAAATATCACTGCATACGGCTGGACCGACCGAGGACGGTCCCGTAATTAATTAAACAAGCTTTTGGCGCGCCGTACATAAGATTTCCATCATGGATCTGCTACCAATCTCCTGTCTTTTGCTCCCCTTGTCACCGACCACACTGGGTCGCCCACCATGGTCCCGTCCTTGCCTCGAGGTCCGCCGCTTCATTTGCTTCGTACTGCTAACTCATTTTCAATCTCTAACTGCAGACGAGGCACCGTCAGATCATTCCCTGCAAGGCATGGTCATGGCATTCAACGTCCTCTCCAGCATCGGCCTCGGTTTGCTCGCCGTCATATTTCTCACAGCCGTCCTCTCCCCGTGCGTCAAGCGCGTATCGACGTGGTACACATACATACTCGCGTGGATGGCCTTTTGCGTTACGCCCCTCCTCGTCGTGGAGCACCAAACGCACGCGGATCCACCGCCGTCGTTTGCGTCGTGCGTCGTGGACTCGGCGCTGATGTATGCTTCGCGCCCGTTGTGAGTGTATTTTAGTCTATGTTGTAGGGGGCCCGTCGATTGAATTGGGCGATGGCAGCGCTGGATTTGCTACCCTATCACTCATACTACACGTGAGGCTTCCTTGGTTGGTTCATCGTATTATCGAACTGACCTCTCGGTCAAAAGTTGTATCTTAACGTCTCCTCTCGACTCAAGCACGGCGACGTGCACCCTTGTTATATATTTTGCGTGAGTCAGAGTCAGCAGTATCCCGTTCCCAAGTCAAGCTAATCTACCTCTGGGCCAGCTAATCATCGTCCCTCCGACATTGTACCTCGTGATGTTTCTCTGGATTTTAATTGTACGTCTATTCTCCGGTTCACCTGGGTGGATTGTATATTTAACGAGGAATCTAGCTGGGAATTCTGAATCCAGATCAAGTGGAATTGGAGCCGGGTGGTTTCTACTGCCATCTCGCGAATCCAATACCGTCTGTCCTCCTCTCATGTGAGCTAATTGGCACTGATATCCACCAGAGCTATCGTCGGCGCCGGCTTTGTCGTGTTCGCAACTTCCGTGGCGCTCCTGATCGAAGGCGAGTGACACCAGATCTACACACTAAGCTCAAATTGACCGAAGTTAATTGGATAGTGTTAACAGCGATCCTGCTCGCCCGGAACTGGCGTGCGTTTCGCGCACTCCAACGACGGGACGAACACGCTGTGTCGTTGAGCATCATCATCCGCATCTCGGTTTTCGGGATCCTCCCCATAATTGGACTCGCGTAAGTATCCTCACCTCATGCGGCCTACAGAAAATAACCGCCGAGACCGTAGGCTCAGTTTCACAACATACGTGCCCCAGCTCGTGGGCCGAATATTCCCGGTCTATAACTTCCTGCTAGCATTATGTTTGTCGTCCTGTTCACTCGAGATTAGGGTTGATTGCTCATGCAACGCACTAGTGCCTACCGCAGCTGCTTTAATATTTGGATCTCAAATGGTATGTCTACTCTGGCTGACATCGATGAATATTGTTGACCTTGGATGAAGGATCTTATACGGGTCTGGGCGTTCTGGAAATCGGAGGATCGAACTTTCAAGATCAATTCAAGACTGACCACGTCTACGAGCTCTCGCACACCGTGACGCGGCGCTTCGCCCAAGGCCAACGGACCGAGCAACTGCAAAAATTGACGTTAGGCGTCAGAGTATGACCGCTTCCCATTGTATGCTCCTGCATGACTTCGATCGGCAGGAGCGGGTAACTGAGCGGAATGGTGAGCGACCGCAAACATCCCAAACTCTGACGAGTGGAATTATAATACTACATGTACATTTGTAACAATAGACATTTTTTGGAGATGGTTTTCAAACTGGGACAGTCACGTAGCGTACGTACACGACTGGAGCATGCAGCCGTACACTAATCACGGATTGATACTTATCCGATCGGGACGCCGTTGAGTGTATCCTTCGTCAGTTACATGACAACATCCGTCCATTCGTATGTCGACCTAGGCATGCATTTAAAAAACTCGCCGGCCAATCAAAACTGGGAAGCCCTTCGGTCGTGTCGAGAACCTGACGCTGCACCGGCCAAGCAAAAGATTGCAATGTTCTACTGATATGTATCTTGCTTCAGAATGAGGTTCGCAGAAGTTCACAGCTCGGAAGGAACCGGATGGAGCGGTGGCCGTCAAAAATCACTTGAGAATCAGGTGAGCATCCCAGTTCATACCCGGATTCTTGGAGGGACTGGCATAAGATGGCTTGGGTGCTGGCCAAAGTAACTTCATGAACTTTTGTCGATGTGCAGCCGTTACTTATAAAAGATTCGAATGAGACGGTTTGCAGCGGCGAAAGTTGGCGAAAGTGACTGTCCCGATCCGGCGTGGTGACGTAACCCGCATGAAGGTAGCCAAAAGTGAGTCGTCGAATTGCGGGACAAATCCATCAAGGAAAGTAAAGCAGTCCACCGCGTAAAGGGTGGGAGGTGTCGTGCCACGGCGACCCTGACGTCAGCGTCGAAGATAGCGAGTATGTGTGAGGATACAGATACATCTGTGCCCGAAAAAAGAAAGACACGCTATCTGGATCGACGAGACCCCCACACCTCCTCGCTCTCTCCCTCCTCCCCTCTCTGCGCGCCACCGCCCTTCAGAACAACATTGATGTCCGCCAGATCCCCCTTGAGGACCTTCGTGAGATGCACCAGCCCCGCCTGTTGCTCCCCCAAGATCTGCGTGCCCCGTCAGCCAACTCGCAGTGACACAACAGAGCCACGAAGGCGCCTACCTGCGCGATCCGTGCGAGCCCGTCCTCGTCGACGACCTTCCACTCCCCGCCGGGCGCGTGCTGCGCATGCGCGCCCTCGCGCGCGCCGACGAGCGCCCATAGCTCGCCGAGCTTCCCGCGCATGCGCCCGCCGCCGCCGCCGCGCACGCCGATCTCCTCGCGTAGCCCTTCAAGCCACCCGCGCAGCTCCTCCTCCTCGGCGCGCAGCCCGGACGAGCGCAGCGCGGGCACGAGCAGGTGCAGGTGTGCCGCGAGCGCGAGGAGGCGGTGCGTGAGCTGCGTCTGCAGCGCGGCGAAGCGCGCGATGCGCGCGCTGTTTTGGTGTTGCGTCGAGGAGAGCGTTTCCAGCCGCGTTTTCAGCTCCTGGGGGGCGATTGGTGAGGGATGAGCGATGAGCAAGGGAGATGAGAGGAGACGCACCTTCAGCCGGTCCTGATGTGCCGCCGCCTGCTGTCCCTGTGCGTCGACGCGCTGTCGTAAGTCGTCGAATCCCACCGCGATCGCCGGGACCAAGCTATCTCTCGAGTATGAACGCAGTACAATGAGGGCGGTGAGCACACCACGCACCACGTCGGATCCGGATTCTCCCGCACGGCCTTGGCCCACAGCGTGTCGTTCGTCGCGTTCGGCGGCCGCCCATACAACCCGACCTGGTTCGGGTCGACGCGATTGTAAAAGAAATACTGGACGGGTGTCAGCTACGAGCCGCTGTAGTAGGTAGGACTGACGACGCACCTGAAACTGGCATTGGGGCGACTGAGCGTTCCACGCGGCGGTGATGCCCTCGATGCGCGTGGTGAGCCGCGCAAACTGCGTCTGCGCATCAGCCGGCTGCTGCCCTGCGCCGCCCGCCCCAGGCGCGGGCCCACGGAGGGCGCTAGCCGTGAGCGTCGAGGCCCCTAGGGAGTTCTGTTGCTGCTGCCCCTGCTGCTGCTGGCCACCAAGGCTCAGTCCCAGCCCGAATGCGGGCTTGTTGCCGTTATTGTTGTTGGTGCTGGCGCCGAAGATGTTGCTGGTGCTGGGTGCACCGCCGAAGAGGCCCGGCCGCTGCTGGTTCTGGTTCTGGTTCTGCGCGGGCTGAGAAAAGAAGCTGGAGGATCCCTGCTGCTGGGTGGGCTGCTGTCCCAGCGTATTGGTGCTTCCGCCGAACAGAGAGCTCCCGCCCGTCGGATTCGTATTGAGACTGGGGAGCGTCGGGGCCCCGGAGATTCCTGGTCGCGGGCCAAACAGGCCCGCCCCGGTGTTGCTTCCGAAGAGGCCACCGGTGTTGGGCTGCGTCTGCGCGCCTTGCTGCTGCTGCTGCTGCTGCTGCTGGGTGTTGCCAAAAAGGCCGCCAGAGGGCTGGTTCTGCTGCGTGCTTCCGAAGAGCCCGCTCGTTGGTTGCCCCTGTGGCTGCTGCTGCTGCTGCTGCTGCTGCTGCTGGCCGCCAAACAGCCCGCCACTCGCGCCCTGGGCGGTGTTGGTGCTACCGAACAGCCCGCCGCCCTGGTTGGCGTTGGTATTGCTGGTACTCCCAAAAAGCGATGGAGCCGGCTGCGCGTTGTTGTTCGGTTGGCCGAAGATGGACGACGTGCCAGTGTTCTGGGATGCACCAAAGAGGCCACCTGACTGCTGCTGCTGCTGTTGTTGGGGTGCGTTATTGGCCCCGCCAAAGAGATTGGTATTGGTCTGCTGTTGCGGCTGCTGGGCAGGCTGGCCGAAGAGCGACATGCTGAGGGCAAGGAGACGCGAGGAGGCGCGTTGACTCTTGAGGAAGGGAGGGTGTTTGGTCGTCAAACAGACATAAACAAACAACCGCCGAGCGCTCGTTTTGGCAAAAGCCGTGATGTGGGACAGTACATCCCCTTGTCATAGTCAAAACACGGTGAGTCGAGCGGCGTCCTGGTCAGACTTGGCGCTTAATCTCGCCTTCATTCGGATTTCTTTGGATGGAACCACTTTTGTCACCCTCGAGAGTCGAGACTTTGCCTTGCAAAATGACTGCCCACGGTCGGTCCAGCGGTATGCAGTGATGTTTGCTTCCAGGGCTACTATAATATACACACAGTTTAAAGTCTCTTCCCCCTTTCCTTCCGCATTCTTCCCTATCCTGCAAATCTCGAGGTAAAATCAAGTTCTGCGTTCAAGCAATTATGGCACACTATTTATATGAAGAGGTATCGAAAGCGAGGAAAGAGATTCAACTGCGGACCTTCTTTGGTATTGTATTTACGCGTTTTTTACTCTCCACCTGCGTCATTCCAGAATCCAAACATTCGTCCTTGACGGAACAGGAGCGATCTGGACGGGTAGATTTCCAGAACCTTGCCGTCTGGAATAGAGTCCCAGTGAGAACCCGGATGGCTTCTCATACTGAAAATTGAAATTTTTTGTTATGTTTCTGTGCATCTCAAACTTTCTGTAACTAACGTTTCAATCGCCGAGACTACTACCCGATATGGTTTATCGATCTTATCTACTGGCTGTTCACCTCTCTTCTTTTCATTTTTGAACACAACTGCATATATGATTCGACTACTACTGGGATCCATTCTTCTCCTTGGAATTCTTGGGCCCCAGATTGCTGACGCCGCATCTTTGGTTCCAGTCTCTGCAGCGTGAGTCGGAATTTCACGCCTAGCCGTCTCACACTCATGCAGAATGCATCCAGAAACTTCGATCCGGTCAAACTGCACCCAGCGCTGAACTCGGCCGGCCAGATGGTATTCAATTGGCATGAAGATGACGATCTCTCGGGGACCACAGCACGGTGGACACTCAAATCTTCGAACTCCCGGATGAAGGGAATGTGACTCTGTCTCTGACAACGTACATGACAGTCTCTGGTTGCATAATTACCGGCCTGACAAGTATCCGTTTAGTCGACGGGTCCTTATATATGTTATCGAAGCCATGGCCATGCAGTTCGACAAGACGCACTTTGCCCAGAGCACATCCTCTACGCCCTGGGTCGCCATCTTTCCTTGAAGTTTCCTTGTGAGCGGAATGGCTCCGCTGGCAACACGTCGGATGTGATTAGCAACGCGCAAAAATTGGGTGCGCGTGCGATTCTGATACGTGCCTCAGGAATAAATCATCGCTGCGAATCGGCTTGATCTCGACAAAAACGCCATCATCTGCCGTGCGAGCGCATGCGCAGTTGGCGGCTGTTCCTTTCCTGCTGCTATCCTCGTCCCTGTTGACTGGGTGGTAATGAGAATGTAGCTATACTTCCCCTCCGTTGTGTATTAATTTATTTGAACCAAGTTCAGAGCTGACATGCGGGATTCTAAGATCTATGGCCTCTAATCTAACTTTACGACTGCGCCGCAAACGGCTGGTCGGTATACCCAGTGGGGACGTCTTGTCCAGGCAGATAAAAGGTGGAACGGTCGTATGGGTGCAGTGGAATATTCTTCTCCAAGCGCAGCGGTAAGTCGGGCTAAAAGGGAGCGATTAGGCGACCGTCGGTCGACAAGAAGAACTCATACATTGGCGATGAACGTCCGTCCAAACGCCACGAGGGCATTTTTGCGCTCAGCCAACTTGATGGCTGTCTCACGCGTGTATCCCCCTGCGCTGATGAGTGGGCGGTCACCCCAAATGTCGCGGATGAAGTCGTTCGATTGTGCGGCGTTGTCCGCCGATGGGTCGATGCTCGAATCCGCGCTGATTCGGGGCTCGATAAGATGGATGTACGCGAGCTTGGGGTGGAGACGCTTGATCTCGGAGACGATGTGGCTGAACGTTGGGATGGGGTTGGCCATGCCCATTCCTAAGGAGGAAATTAGGAGGGCAGATACACAGCGTCGAGAGCAGATCTCACCGGCGAACGGGCTCCAAGGGGAGAAGCGGATGGCCGTCCTGTCCTCACCAACGACCTCGGCGACAGCCTTGATGACCTCGAGCGACAAGCGAGCTCGCTTCACTTCGCTGCCACCGTAGGCGTCGGTGCGGTTGTTCGAAACATCTTGGATAAACTGATCCAGGATGCAACCGTTGGCATCTGTCGGTGCGATGAGCGATGAACTATGAGGACGTAGAAATTTAGAGCGAACTGTGAATTTCAACGCCGTCAAAGCCAGCCTCCGTGGCATTTTTGGCAGCCTGCACAAACAAACCGACGTATTCCTCAATTTCGGCAACGGTAAGCGGTCGGGGTTTCTCGCCGCCCTCCACGATTGGGATATCAGAAGCAGAAACAAGCGAAAAGGCCGGGTCTTCGGCCTTCAGTACGGCCGGTATTGCCCCGCGTCCCAATGCCAGAAGTTGCAGGAAGATGAAAGAGCCTTTTGCATGGACGGCGTCGACGACCTGTACCCGAGAGTTAAGTGAATTGTGCATCATGAGTTGATCATGAGCAGCGAAAATCTCACCTCCTTCCACGCGTTTATGTGATCCCGGCTCCATATGCCAGGCATGTTGGGGTAACCCCCTGCTTTGGCGGCGATGAGGCTAGACTCGGCGATGAGGAAGGTACCTGGCGTGCTTGCGCGCTGCGCGTAGTAGTCTTTGACCAAGGGGAGGAGAGGAACATGGTTCGCGTCTCCTTTCAGTCGGGTGAGCGGCGCGAGAACAACACGATGGTTGAGGGAAATAGGTCCAAGATTAACGGGTTGGAAGAGTTGGGACGAACATTGCGACTCTGCGGGTTCGTGCTGGAACTAGGTCTCCGCGACGGGCTTTATATCTGGGCGCGTCCGAGTTGCCGGAGAAGGCTCCTGTCAGTGAGCAGGTCTTAATCAGGATTTCCTGTCATGTTTGGCGGCTAATCCGCCGATTCGCTATCGGATCGTTAGTTTTGCGATACTCTGGTCATTTGTGGCTTCTAATCTTCCGATTCTCGGTCGGGCCGGTGTTGCAATCAGCGAGGGTCGGGAATTGTTTGCTTGGTGATCCATCAGTTTGTCATCTTGATGAGCGCTGCCGAAAGCAAGCCGAAGCACTGCCACTGATCGACAGCTTCCTCAGCCACCTTCTCTCATTTGCTTATTCTGACCTGGTCGGACTCAGCCGAGTCTTGGTTCAACCAGCTCTCTATTTCGTCGCCGATCCTTTCGCTATGGCCTATGACCCCATCTCACAAGAGCTTGTCGATCTCATTGTCGATAATCTTCACGACGATATTCCCGCTCTCAAGTCCTGTTCCCTCGCTGCACGCACATTTGTTAGCTCAACCCGGACCCACATATTCAGAAAAATCGAAATAACACCGCCTCCGGTTGGCAAAAATCGCCAAAGCCCCTGCGAGAAGCTTTACAAGCTCCTGACTTCGTCTCCCCACATAGCACCGCTGTCGACGAACTGTGCATTGTGCTGGTCGGCTCGGAGACGTCGTTCGAGTACGACGAGGAGGGTCAGTACCTAACAGAGCCCCATGTGACCTGGATCATGACTGGACGGACACTCTCCCTTGTCCTCCCTCTCCTTGATCTGCGGCGGATATCCCTTGTGGAAAATTCGCCAGCGGATTGGAACTCCGCCGGAAAATTCAGCATGAACTGGAACAAGATGGGCCACACGCTGAAATCTGCATTGACGGAAGTATTCTCTTCCCCCAATCTCGAGGCCGTTCAACTGCGCGGGATCGTGATCGAGTCCCCCTTCCAACTATTGTCCCTCTTCAGCGAGGCCACCTCGCTGAAGGAGTTGTCGCTGTCGCGTGTGTACTTTACACAGGGAGGTTCGAGTGCAAGGCCTGGCCCCGTCTCAGACCCATGGCGCCCCCAGCTCCGATTCCTCCTCGTCTCTGACACCTCCGGCTCCAACCTTGCTCCCTATCTATTAAATCCACGAATTGATTTAACCCGCGTCAAATCATTGTGCGTCGCGGTTATCGCGAACTCCACGTGGGAGTGGAGAGACAAGATAGTATCCCAGACAACTGGCTCTGGTGCGGTGGAGCATCTACGACTGTTTTACCCGAGCGAGCCTCGTCAGTGCCACACAGCTGCTTCCCAAGGTTGTTCTTAACTGTTTACAGGGGCTCCAGCGTCAATGGCGCTCATTTTCAACCCGAATCTGCGCTCGATCCACTTGTTCACGAGCAGAATTTTTCCAGCTACTATCTGCGCTGTTCACGGCCTGTCCGCACGATAGTCGCCTCGAAACAATCATTATCGAGGGACCTATAGTACAATCGGGTGTTAACTTCTCCCGCTGGGACCAGTTGAATGATACGATCGACCAGTTGGCTGTTCATCTCAGCTCTTTGAAGATAGTGGAAATAAAGGTGTTTGTCGGACCGGGTAGAACCCTCTTCTCAGAATGGTCGGGAGCGACGTGGTCTTTGCTCCCTTCGCTTGTGCAGCGCGGAATGTTAACCTTGACAGAGATCCCGGGTACGCGTCGTTTCCATCCAGGTTGATTTCGCTCATTGTTATGTCTGTAGTCGCGCACGGGGTGCATCATGGCTGGGAGTAGTACCGTCATACCATTGACCTCAACGCAAGATAACTACCATAATCCTGTTCGGTTGTTATTTACACGTGAATGCAGCTGTTTATGCGGATCGTACACGGGTGTTGTATATGCTACTCACTCATCAAACTCGCCACAGCCGTCAGCCACGCGCCAGAGGTTCAGTACCCATAAATCCAGCCGCAGGCGCATCACCCTGCTCCCCGGGGTCGTAGTACTCCAACCTGAACCCGAACCCGAACTCGAACTGGAGGTGTTACCTCCGTTTGCCTTGCAGGTACCGCCCACTGGCTGGTCCCAGAGGAAGCTCGCATCCCGGCTGTACGGGACCCCCGACGAGCTCAGTCAGCCCGCGTTGCCGACAGGGTCCTCTTGACGTTTCGGTTGCGCTCTGTCCTCTTGTTTTCCTTCCTTTTTGACGGTCGCTTCCGCCCTGGACTGACCTCTTACGCAGACTCTCCACCGGCTCCCTGCCTAGACCCCGCTGGACTAAGTCAAGGCAGCCAGGAGAATGCTGATCTGTTCCAAAACGTAAGTTTACGCTCGACCTTTCCTTCTGCATTGACTGGCCGCGCGTCCTCGTAGCTCGCACTCGACATCGTCGTCTCATCGTCTCACGGCTTCCGGCTCGGCGCAGTCAGTAAGTGGGTATTGGAGGCTGAGAACGGGTTGGCGGCGGCCATCGGCGACTTCCCCAAGCGCGGCGTGTTGGTACGTGGCTTTTCTTTTTAACCCCACACCTTACGGACGCGTCTTCCTTGCCATCTTCCCACTTGTCCTTCTTGGGCAATTTATATTTATCCCCGAGTTACCTTTTCCGTCTCGCCTCTTCGTTGACTAGTTCACTAATCCTCGGTTTATTCTCAGCGAAGCACCGTCCCTACCTGGGCATGGAACCTCGTGTGCCAGATCCCCAACGCTCGGCTCAGACTTCTGTACGATTCCGACAAGATCATGGCGGAATTCGTCTCCACCCGGGTCTGCGAAATGCGCGCACAGGTGAATGCCGGCAAGGTGCCCGCCATCCCCACCCCCACTGTTGTGGCGCCCACCCCCTGACACTTTCTGTCCACCTTCCCCACGCTCAGCCGTTCGTCGTCGCGCTTGTCGTCTTGCTCCTCCGAAGATTCTTCTTTCGCCTCGGAAGACGCTGAGAAGTCGTTCATGGTGCCCCCTCCTTGTGCACAAGTACCCGAACGGCGAGACGATGTCCGAAGGCGACGTTATCAGCGATGCGATGGGTCATATGTGGGCTCTTCCTTTAGGCATAGGGCGTCTTGAATACGGAGCCTGCTACTTACGGGGTTGCCAGCATGGACACAACCTCCACCTCGCTGACGTATTTTCTCTGGGAGCTGCCGCGCCGTCAAGACATTCTGCGCAAGCTGCAGCACGAGATCGATGGTGTCATGCCCTACCCGAGTGTCCTCCCCGATGTCAAGGTTCTGAATGGCATGTAGTACCTCAACGCGTTTCATCAAGTCCGAGGACTCGGAGTGGGTCCCCATCCAGCTTTGAACTTCGAGCGCGACACGAAAAAAAGAAGACTTGGGCGACGCGGCTGTGGAGGGCAAAAAACGCGTGAATAACGCGTCCAAACGCGTCCACAGGACCACGTCAGTGGGGCTTGCGCCGGGCCTTCAGGTCCGTCGCGTTAATTTGGCAGCCGATTAAATTATTTTGTACATTGCTCATCTGGTGTTCGAGTTTCGTGCATGACACAGGCGGCCTTCTGTAACGTTGTGGGTCCCATCGCAGCCAAATTCTCGATAAATATGCCATCTCAGGCTTTTCCTATATGCTGATTGCTACGACGCTTTGACGATGACGCTTCAACAGACGGCTACAGTTTCGCGAATAAGATGGACTCCAGCTTCACGAACCAAGATACAGTAGCTGATGGTATACTTTTTTTCTCTAACCCTCTGGAGTCTGTTGCACGCAAGTTCATAGTCCCTGAATTCTTGAAGCTATGGATCACGGACTCCTCCAGGTATCAAAAAAACATGATCGCCGTTCAATATTTAGTGGCACTGCTTGGGCACTGCCCCGTACTTGTCCTATTATACATCCCCCGTTCAAATGCCAACAAAGGTAGTTCTGCCGATTCTCGGTCGGGTGGCGTAACTGGCGTTGCAAAGTGCAATCAGCGAGGGAATGCTTTGCGTCGTGACCCATCAGTTTATCAGGGAATTACCCGGCGCCATTCTCTGCCGAGAGCAATTGGAGAGCAAGCCGAAACACTGGCACGGCCACTGATCGACAGGCTTATTTGCCCACCTCTGAGTCCTCTCTCAATGCTCAGGTCGGACTCGAGTCCTCGTTCAGCCAGCCCTCTATTCCGACTCCGATCTGCTGCTATGCCCCATGATCCCGTCCCACAAGAGCTTGTCGATCTCATTGTCGATAATCTCCACGACGATATTCCCGCTCTTAAATCCTGTTCCCTCGCTGCACGCACATTTGTTAGCTCAACCCGGACTCACATATTCAGAAAGATCGAAATTACACCGCCTCCGGCTGGCAAAAACTGCCAAAGCCCCTGCCAGAAGCTTTACAAGCTCCTCACACCGGTGATTGCCAAATTTCGGCACAGCCGAGGTGGAACTCGAAACGTAATACTAGGGTTAGGGTTAGCCTTATAAGGACATAGATAAGATTAGATATACTATATAAGGTTAACCCTAACCCTAGCTTTACGTTTCGAGTTACACCTCGGCTGTGCCGAAATTTGGCAGTCGCCGGTGTGCCTCACTTCGTCTCCCCACATAGCATCGCTTGTCGACGAACTGTGCATTGTGCTGGTCGGCCGGAGACGTCGTTCGAGTACGACGAGGAGGGTCAGTACCTAACAGAGCCCCATGTGACCTGGATTATGGCTGGACGGACACTCTCCCTTGTCCTCCCTCTCCTTGATCTGCGGCGGATATCCCTTGTGGAAAATTCGCACGCGGATTGGAACTCCGCCGGAAAATTCAGCATGAACTGGAACAAGATGGGCCGCACGCTGCAATCTGCGCTGGCGGAAGTATTCTCTTCCCCCAATCTCGAGGCCGTTCAACTTCGCGGGATCGTGGTCGAGTCGCCCTGCCAACTATTGTCCCTCTTCAGCGAGGCCACCTCGCTGAAGGAGTTTTCGCTGTCGCGTGTGTACTTTACGCAGCAGTGGGACCAGCGCAAGCCCTGGCCCGACTCAGACCCATGGCGCCCCCAGCTCCGGTCCCTCCTCGTCTCAGACTCCTCCGGCGACTCCATTTCTCTCTATCTATCAAATCCACGAATTGATTTAGCCCGTGTCAAATCACTCTGCGTCGTGACGGCCTCGACGGAGTGGATGGACAAGATAGTAACTGGCTCTGGTGCGGTGGAGCATCTGCGACTGATTTACCCGAGTGAGCCTTGTAAGTGCCATACAGCTGCTTCCCAAGATTATCCTTAACTGTTTACAGGGGCTCAGCCAGCGTCAATCGAGCTCATTTTCAGCCCGAATCTGCGCTCGATCCACTTGCTCACGAGCAGAATTTTCCAGCTGCTATCTGCCCTGTTCACGGCCTGTCCGCACGATAGTCGCCTCGAAACAATCACTATCGAGGGACCTATACAATCGGGTGTTCACGTCTTCCGCTGGGACCAGTTGAATGATACGATCGACGAGTTCGCTGTTCATCTCAGCTCTTTGAAGATGGTGGAAATAAAGGTGTTTGTCGAACCGGGTAGACCCCCCTTCTCAAAGTGGTCGGGAGCGATGTGGTCTTTGCTCCCTTCGCTTGTGCAACGCGGAATGTTAACCTTGACAGAAATCCCAGGTGCTTGACGTTGCCATTCCGTTCCGAGTGATTTCGCTCAC